>OX579669.1:1720034-2934483 GCA_951230895.1 Carpatolechia fugitivella | reverse complement strand
ATTTACGTGGAAGTACAGTCAGCATCAAAAGTAGCTAAGCAACTCATGGCGCTACACGTTTAAAGTGACCATAATCATCTATACAACAAATTTTCTGATTGTAGTGAGCACCCAGTGTTTCAAATATATCTGAGCACATACATCGGCAAATATTTCGTAGCAGGGTGAATATCCCAGCAGCGTTTTTTAAGTGTCCATGTTGAAAATTGTGGTGTTAAGACCATTTTCTGTTTTAAAATATATTATATGGGACACTATAACTAACAATACGGTTGGCTCAATTATTATATTTCTGTTAATCCCAACAGATTTTATGCAAAAAAAAATATCTGTTACATTTCAGTACCAGGTGGCTTGTCCTCAACTTACTTTACATAGAACACGCACTTACCCTGACTATGTCTTAAACTTGTAACTAAAAAAAGTTGATTCATTCAATATTTATTTAGCAATAGCCTTATATTGTTTGCATAATAATTCATTTTACCTATACACAAGACACTTAATCAAAGTTTGTCCGAGCCAAATCGTCAGTTATGGTGGCGCGATTTCAACTCGTCGTGACTTGTCGTGTATTAGTTCGGGACTTGTCGCTTGGCTCCGCCCCTCATCCCTCAGTCATGCGCTTACGCTTGTGAAGTGTAGACCTGTGACTGTGCGCAGCATTTTCCCGCCAAAACGTAAGTAAGCCCTTTGGTGGCGTTTTATTCAATGATTGTTAAGTTTGGGTGGCTCAATTTGTAAGCATGTCCTGTATTCCTCTCTTCAAAGGAAAACACTGCTAGATGACTTCTTGGTTCGTGTTCCATTGTATATTATTATTTCAATTGTAAAGTAATTTGTCTAATTTTAATGATTTTTTTTCAAGATTATTCAGATTTGGTGGCTCAGTTTTGGTGGCTTTGGTGGTGAATTATGCGCCACCAAAACTTAATTATGGAACCAAAACTGAAATTCATACAATTTAGTATTAAATTTAAAATTGGTAAATGATTTATTTATTTATTGAATTAGTTTACTAAATAGTGATGCATTTAGTGGTTAGTGAATCAACTCGTGTTACTTATGCAGTGATCTAAATTAAAACAAATAATTAAGTACCTTTAATATTTTTTAAGTTTTGGTGTGCAAGATTTAGTTTTGGTGGCTTGATTTCAGATTAGGTGGGCACAATTTCAGTTTTGGTGGCGTTACAATACTTTGAGATTAAGTTTTGGTGTGCAAGATTTAGTTTCGGTGGCTTGATTTCAGATTAGGTGGGCACATTTCAGTTTTGGTGGCGTTACAATACTTTGAGAGTTAATAATTCAGTAACTACCTGGATGATTCTATGCGAAATAAGAAAATATGTAATGAATGTTCCTAATTATTAATATTACCACATAATATATTTTAAAAACTTAAATTAAAATGCGCCACCAAAACTGACTAAAAATCGCTGTGTTGATATTGACTCAGCACAGTAAAGACACAGTTGTTTATAATTATAATATCTATAAACATTTTATATCTCAAGCTTACTATAAAAAACGTAAAATTTTGAATTTGAAACTCGCTAGTTTTAGATGTAAAACAATAGTGTCTTTACTGTTGCTACGAAATAATTGGCAATGTGTGTGTTTAGATATTATATTAGAATTTGGTGCAATTGGGTGCTCACAACAATCAGAAAACTTATTGTATAGAAGATTATGGCAAAGAATTATGGTCACTTTTAACGTGTAGCACTGTCGCCCAGCAGCCGCCACAAGCTGCTGCACCACACGAAGAGTGTTAGGGGATGGGTACCGTGTGGGGAGCTACGCCGCAAGTGATGCGAACATCAGGACTGGCGCCCCGTATGGGGCCGCGCTACTCATGCCAAGTTCGTGGATACAGCCTTAAACGAAACTTCCCGGATTATTACTGGGTGTTTGAAGCCGACCCCGGTGAAGTTGCTGCATCCATTGGCTGGCATAGCGCCGCCAGTTGTTCGCAGAGCCGTTGCAAGCTCGCGAGAGAGGGCTAAGTTGGATGAAGACGAGCGGCACCCACTACATGGGCACGAGCTACCGCCGCAAAGACTGAAAAGTCGAAAAAGTTTTTTAAAATACGTTCAACCACTCACAGCTGAGCCCTCTCAAGCGAGATGCGATATGTGGCGTGCTCGAACACCGCTTCAAGATCCCTTTGTCCTGCTTTCTGAGAGTCTACCGTCTGGACATAGATTACCATGGCCGATCTGGAAGTCTTTAAATCGACTTCGGACTCAGGTCGGCCGGAGCAAGGAAAATATGTTCAGGTGGGGTTTCTCGGAAAACCCAAACATAGACTGTGTGTGTGGAGCGGTGCAGTCCATGGTTCATTTAGTGTCCTGTCCTGCTTACCCTGTCACCTGTTCGCAGCAGGACTTAATGGACGCCACAAATAGTGCAGTCCAAGTGGCTAAGTTCTGGGCTAGAAAGATATAATTTGTCATCGACACGCAAAGGAGAAGAAGGGGATTGGTATGTGGCAATATCCAGGGCACAGTCCGAAGAAAAGGTATTTATATATTATTTATTATATATTATATAACTAACATGGAAAAATTCTGATAAGCTTTAGGAGTTTACTGACGGAGATCAGGACTGGAAGTGTAGAATTTAGCAGAAAAAAGACAAAATCGAAACGCAAGAAATCTAAATTTTAAAATGAATTTAAAATGAAAGATAAAGCTGCCAGCAAGAAAGGTTGCCAGTCATAAAACAGGAAAGAGGACGAATGTCTCGTTACAGCACTATGTGGACACACGAGTTGCTTAACTACTTTTGATGCTGACTATACGGTACTTCCACGTAATTAAATACGACGACGTAAAACGTAATGCGCCTTAAGTGCTGTAAGTAATAGGAAAAGTAGAATATCATTTACGGTGTGCTATTTATGAATGTCGGAGGTAATACTACACCATAGGATACGCCGACGATTTGGTAATCCTCATTACAGGCAAATTTGCCAGCACAGTGTGCAGCCTCAAACAAACAGCTCTCCGCATCGTGGAGCGCTGGTGTCAAGAATATGACCTGTCAGTGAACCCCACAAAGACGGAAATGGTCATGTTCACTAACAATAGGGCTCTTGGTATGTATACTTTACCCAAGCTCTTTGGAACGGAACTCCAGCTGGCAACAGAGGTGAAGTACCTGGGCATCATCCTGGATAGCAAGCTCAACTGGAGTAGCCACATTGACAACAAACTAAAGAAGGCGAGTATTGCTTTCTGGCAGTGCCGAAGAATGGTGGGGAAAAAGTGGGGACTTTCTCCCAACATCATTCTTTGGCTGTACGTGACGGTAATCCGCCCTCTTGTCTGTTATGGAGCTGTGGTGTGGTGGACCAGGACCAAACTAACCACAATGGTAAGCAAACTCCATAGCTTCCAAAGATTGGCCTGCATGGCGATCACAGGGTGTATGAGGACAACGCCAACGGCAGCGATGGAGGCCATGTTATGTCTTCCGCCACTCCAGCTGTACATACAGCAGGAGGCTGCCTCATCAGCGGTAAGACTTAACACCCTAGGACTATGGAGAAACAACAGGACCCCGCACGCCGCCATCCTAGGGGAAGTTCACAAAAATTTCCCCATCTCAATGGCTTGCAGTGACAGGATTCCAAAACAGTTTGTTTTCGATAAGAAGTACAAAATACAATTACACGAGGACCATCGGGTTGAAGGGCTCGACATTAAAGAGCTCAGAATCTTCACCGATGGATCTAAAACTGAGGCAGGCACGGGTTCAGGAGCCTTCTCGGAGGACCTAAACATCAAGCTAGCCCTCCCACTGGGTGCCCATAACACAGTCTTTCAGGCTGAATGTATGGGCATCATCACGGCCGCTAATGCTATAGCATCGAGAATGGTAAGAAACTCCTCCATCCGAATCCTCTCGGATAGCATGGCCGTCTTACTAGCCCTAAAAAGCAACACCATCAACTCGGGACTAATCTTCGAGTGTCACAAACGACTAATGGAGGTATGTCAACACAACCGCGTAACCCTTCAATGGATAAAAGGACATAGCGGATCTAGAGGTAACGATGCAGCGGATGAGTTGGCTCGTAGAGGTTCTAGCTTAACAGCATACGGACCCGAGCCTATCATCCCTCTTCCCTTCAGGATGGTACGTACATTACTTAGAGAATCAACTAGGAACGAACATGCCATTCTTTGGACGAACCATGAAGAGTGTAGACAGGCGAAGATGGCCTTGCCAACCCCCAGTGCCAGGCTCGCTAAGACCCTGTTTCGGCTAAGTAAACCACGCTTGCGTTTGGTGACTGCAGCAATAACTGGTCATGGTTCTTTTAACAAACATCTATATGTCCTAGGTGTTACTGACAGCCCCCTTTGCAGAGCCTGCTTGGAGGCAGAAGAAACGGCCGCTCACGTCCTCATGGAGTGCACGGGAGTGGCGGACTACAGGGCTAAATACCTCGGTCAAACGAGGGACCTTCCAGGGATAACCGGTAATGTAAAGGGCCTACTGGGTTTCCTGGAAGAGTTGGGTTGGCTCGAATGACACCGCATTCCCACCCACACGCAAAATAGGCGCATTTGACGTCGAGTTGCGGAAACCAGCCCGTCATGAAATATATATATATGATAAAACATTTTTCGAGTGTAAAAAACTTCTAAAAAAATGGCTTCAAAACAAATCATATGGTGATATAGAAAATTTATTAGATAAAATTTAAATTTTAATATTTATTTAAAATTTTGATATACATACACATATATTACACATAATATATACATACACATATATTACACATATATTATATTATAAACATATACTATACTCGCACACACTCGCACACACTCGCACACACACACACATGGAGCTGTTGACTGGTTAGTGGACAATACCACACAATACATGCAATAGTAACGTATTGTATATTAAAACCCGATCCCGAGACGTAAGAGTCGTAGGGCTAACCACTCAACAGTTCCTCCTCTCCTCCATCTACACGCGCACGCACACACGCACACACACACACACACACACACATACGCACACACACAGAGGAGCTGTTGACTGGTTAGTGGACAATACATACAATAGTAACGTACTGTTTATAAAACCCGACCCCGAGACGTAAGTCGTAGGGCTAACCACTCAACAGTTCCTCCTCTCCTCCATCTACACGCGCACGCACACACGCACACACACACACACACACACACACACACACACATACGCACACACACAGAGGAGCTGTTGACTGGTTAGTGGACAATACATACAATAGTAACGTACTGTTTATAAAACCCGACCCCGAGACGTAAGTCGTAGGGCTAACCACTCAACAGTTCCTCTCCTCCTCCATCCACACGCACACACATAGGTACACACTTATTTCTTACCTTAATTTTTCAGTGCTTTTGTTCACCCAGCTCCCGTGATGTTTTAGACGTTTTAGTGTTAGTTGTACTAACGTAAGCAGGAATACAGACAGCCTTCTTATTGTTATGGAAGAGCGGGGCCTCCAAACACAGGCAATGTTTTGCTTAAATGGAGACCCCATCTTACTAGTAATTTAAGACTTTTTCAAAAAATAAATTATCTTTTATCTTTTTTTTTATCTTTTATGACCAATGACCAATGACCAATAATACAGCCAATAGGCTAGGGCCTCTTGTCCGGGAGACGACGCGGGTTCGAAACTTGAAAAACGCTGTCATCATCATCATCTCAGCCGGAAGACGTCCACTGCTGAACATAGGCCTCCCCCTCATAGGTTTCCACTGTGAACGGTCCTGCGCTACTTGCATCCACCGGCGCCCAGCAACTTTCACCAAGTCATCTGTCTATCTTGTGGGAGGCCGTCCAACACTACGTCTTCCGGCCCGTGGTCGCCATTCGAAAACCTTTCTTCTCCATCTCCAGCTAAAATATGGCCTGCCCATTGCCACTTCAACTTACTTCATTAGTCTTTCTACGTTTCTGCTCATTTCTGATTCGATCACGTAGTGAAACTCCGAGCATAGCTCTCTCCATCGCATCATCGAAAACGATGTGTGGTCCTTAAAATTGGCACCATACAAAGCATCTTAGACGGTGTAATTTTTCTGTTTTCTATTAACATATAATAATTTTGGAAAAAATACATGTACAAAAAGTTATCGTCCGTCTTACGCCACTGTAAGTATGTATTTTAAACATATCCTCACTATTATATAAATGATTAGTTTTTTTTTTCATTTTCTGCTTTTTAAATTACATCCTCACTACTTCTAGATTTTTTTATGTGACGGGAACTGTACCAATCATTTTCAATTTATGTACCATCGGGAATTGACTTTCGTCAGTCCATAGTTTCTACGGAGACTAGCAAAGACAATAATAGAACCTTACACGCTCATAGCTAGGCGCAGCTGTATAATGAGGCTCGAACCCAAGACTCTCTGTTTAGAAGGAAGCTGTCTTAACCGTTACGCGCCCGACGCTCACACCAAGCGGCTATCTGAGTTCATAATTAGGAAGGTATTTTCTTCATACAACTTGTGTAGCTTCTTCAAAAACTTGTTATTTCACCGAAATTTACGCAATGAAAAACTTGGACGAACTTTTTTTTAAGTACGTTCTTGGAACCGACTTTAAATAGACACTCATCTGTTTATTTTTTATTGACTTTTTACGGGTTCTAGAAATATAAATCTAGACTTATTTGGATTTTGTACGGCTTTTTCGTTAAAGAGTTTTTTGATTCGAAGCCTGGCTACTTTGAGCTCTTTAGCATAGGTATCGTTCAAAGTTATTTCTGTGCTTCAAAAGAAACAATTTATTGTACTGTAATTCCGGCTTCTAAAGTACTATCGTAGGGCTAGTGTGCCGTGTCAAGGGCCTTTCACGGCTCTATAACATCTCATGCTCAAGCTCACTCTCAAATAAACTCATAGTTAGGTACTAACTCGTCTTCATACCACTTATTTTTATATTATTTAATACTTAATAAAAGTAATATTGGTAGCGTTATTCACCAACATTGTTTGTGCATGGAATTAAATAGGTTTTCTTTGTTGTCTAAAAATCAGTGATCAGCACGATACTTGAAGTAAATAATATTGTAACAGTTCTCACGGCGGCAGAGTCACTGTCTCCCAAAATACAGGTGTTTACTTAGTTTGAGAGGCAGAAGCTTAGTTAATATGAAGCCACTTTTCTGAGAAACAGTCAAAAGTGTTTCAGTATATTGATGACTGATGACCAGGGTTTGTGAGGTCAGTTGTCGACTTTACAACCTTGTTTACAACCCACACAATGAAGAAGTATTGTAGAGCTTGTAAAATTTAAGATCATCACAGATTCAGATTTTTATTGCATAAAACATAAATATTATTTTACATGTCAAATGTTAGAAATACTAAAAACCTTGGTAAAAATATAAAAACACTAGTAGTGTTACAGCACTGATACGTATGTTTGGGCTATCAATCCGCAGCGCGATTTCGTGAGCTTGCGCAGAAATCAATAATATTGTAACAAGCTAGATCAAGTCGTTTGGTAAAGGTTTGGCGAGTTGTACAATTTAGGGCCCACCACATCGAGCAGCTTGCACGACTTGGTGAGACTTCGGCGCGGCGCGTGCAGCAGGTGCCTTGGGGATGCTGTCAATGTTACATCTTACCTGCTTACATATTTCTAGGATGTAACAACTGGGAAGAGTTAGGACACATCATGGTCGCTTGAAAATTCTGCCAAACTACACAAGACGACATAGCCAGTCTATTATTATTATTTATTTATTCCATAACAATTACATTGTGTCGGAAATTAATAAGAATACAAGTAGGTAAAACTAATACTGCTAATAACACTACAAATGTATCAAAATCATAGTACAACAGCAAACAATAAATTTAATTTTCATTTAACTACGGCTAAACGTAATTAATCTCAAATTACCAAACTACTAGTAGAACTAGACTATGGGCTAGACAGTATAGACTAATAAAACCCACGCCATATTTACTTTCCATAGCTTTTAGCAAACAAAGACTCATCATCATCGTGTGGGTTGTAAGGTCGACAACCGACCTCACAAACCCTGGTGTCAGTGTTATAGAGCCGCCAAAGGCCACTACCTTGGCTCGTGTAACGACTAGATAGTAGCCGGGACCCTTAACGTGCCTTTCGAAGCACGGAATCATCTTTCTTTTCGGATAATCAAGTGATTCAGCCTGCAATATCCTAACCAAACTGGGGAAAGTCTCATAAAGATATTTTTGCTTGACAGTATCCCCACAGTGGAATCGAACCCGGAACCTCCGTAAAGGGCGTCGAAATTTCGATCACTCAGCCACGAAGGCTGTTGAACAAAGACTTAAACGATCATATTCGTAGTAAATAAGTTGCTGAACAAACATGTTTGAAATAACAAAGGAAGACTTTTCCTAAAGAATAGAATACCTAGAAGCATTCCTTTTATTCCCGAGTTACGGGCACTTCCGAGGGACTCCTATCAATAGGGTGGGTGTAGATACATATAAGATAGACGACAGGGACGGACTCAGTTTCTATACAATACAATTATACTTTACTAGCTTTCCACCCGCGTTAAATGAGTTTTCCCGTGAGATTTTCTCACTGTAAAAAGTAACTTATGTCTTATTCCAGGGCTTAACTTAACAACATATTTAAATATGCGCCAAGTTTCATTCCGATCCGGCCAGTGGTTCAAGCATGATTCGGCAACAAACATCCAAACATCCAAACTTTCGCATTTATAATATTAGTAGGAGGATTGACACCAAAAAGTTACAGAAACAGTACATACAATATTCTATTCTATTGTATTTCAGTCACGACTTTTTTGAAATAGGATTTATTATTGTCGATTCGGCGATGGCAAGGACTGCTCTACGTACGGACTGACCACGTTATTTTGACCACGGACAACATTGATTTACAACAGGCACTAGAAACATGTCACATATTTGAAGGTACGCTGGGATTGAAAAGTGACATGCGTATTTTATTAATTGCAACCATATTGTCTTGTCTACCATCATAGTAGTATTTTTATTGCCATGTACGGTAATGTAGTGCTCGAGCACCGCGTTCCGGCCCATTTTTTGAGCATTCATGTTCTATCTAGGCCTGTTGTAAATCAATGACGGATGAGATGTCGAAAAATCTCTTCTCGTTGCCCACGTTAATGGCTAGTCCAACTTGGACAGCGGGAACAAAATTTATTTGAGTAGTAAAGAAGTCGTGACAAATATAGTTCCTATCCTGAAAGCGTTCCATTTGTTGTCGAACAGTGAGTTACGTGAATTTTCAGCAACTCGCATTTGTAAGATTTATACAAATTTAGAGATATAGAACGCACAGGGCAGGAATCGGATTACAGGAATTGAAGGTTCAAGGAAAGTATACTCGTCTTGGATACCACATCTCAATTGAACCAAATATATCCACATAATTATACGCTGGTTCGATCCCCACCACGTACCAATGTGTTTTCGAATTTCGAATTCATATGTATGTTTATTGAACGCTCTTGGAAAACATCGTGAGAGAACCGTGTGCATCTGGATTGAGGGCCCATTTTTCTAATTATTGCTAAACGAGATGAAACTTACAGGGATTTTAGTTAAAAATAGGTAAAACTTAAAGCAAAGATTCTTAAATTTCTTAAACCTGAAGCAAAACAGCTATGATCAAATAGCTTGGGCCCTCAATCCTGACGCCTGCATAAAGTGGCATAGCCTAAATCTTAGAAAGCACTATCCCTGGGATAATAATTTTTATTTGAGAATTTAGTTAAGATTTTCTTAAATGAATTAAGATATTCCCAAATCCTAAGAACGCGATATTACAGATTTATGGCGGTTTAGCTTGGGCCCTCAATTCGTGAATATCTGTACTGAGGAATCTGCAAAACATGAATTTATCTAAAGAAATAATATCAATATGACTTAGGTATATTTCAGTTAACTATCTATTCATGAATTGAGGGCCCAAGCTAAACCGCCATAAATCTGTAATATCGCGTTCTTAGGATTTGGCAATTTCTTAATTTATTTAAGAAAATCTTAACTAAATTCTCAAATAAAAATTATTATCCCAGGGATAGTGCTTTTTAAGATTTAGGCTATGCCACTTTATGCAGGCGTCAGGATTGAGGGCCCAAGTTATTTGATCATAGCTGTTTTATTTCAGGTTTAAGAAATTTAAGAATCTTTGCTTTAAGTTTTACCTATTTTTAACTAAAATCTCTGTAAGTTTTATCTCGTTTTGCAATAATCAGAAAAATTGGCCCTCAATCCAGATGCACACGAGAAAATCTGCTCACTCCTGCCAAGAAATTCGAAGGTTGTGTGTGAGTGAAGGTGATCAACCCGCACTGGGTCAGCGTGGTGGACTAAGGCCTAATCGCCCTAATTCAGGGTAGGCTTGAGCCCCTTGATGGGTAAAGATGATGATGATGATGATGATAATTAAACTCGTCTTGAATAACACATCTTCGTTGTTTTTTTTATTCTCAGTCAAAGCGTGTGGTTCTCATTACGGAGGTTCCGGGTTTGAACCCCGATGGAAATTCTTGGATCAAACAAAAAACACTGTGCGATTGTCCCCTCCCCCGTTTGTTTAAATAATGCAGATTGCATCACCTAATCATCTGAAAAGAAAGATGATTTATTTTGCAGCTCTCGAATGAAAAGGGTGGAAGGAACAAAGAAGCCTTTGCTCAGCAGTGGTATCAATCAATCAGCCTATTGCAGTCCTCTGCTTGACGTAGGCCTCCCCAGGGCACGCCAAAACGCACGATCACCCGCTTACCTCATCCAGCCACCACCAGCGACCTTCCTTAGGTCATCAGTCATCAGCAGTGGTATAACATAGGCTAAATAAAAAAGAAAAAAAACGGAAAAAATAAATAAAGAAGTGGCCTGCGTTAGTTCTTAATCCAGCCCTGTAGCTATCTCGAGTTCAATCGACTAAAATCTATCTCTCTTTCTATTTGTGAGATCTCTACTGGATTTACGTTTGCGCTCCGCTTAAACTCAAAAGCAGCCTTTTAGTGACTAAACGGTTTCTACACAAATAGAACCGCTTTTTATATCATTTTGCTACAATCATGCTACGGTTCGTAGCCGATTGCTACGCCGCCGTAGGTAAGGGCTACGCAGTTATTTTACGTGATTTCATTTTGAGTTTGTTGAGTTATTTGAACTTACCAACTTTGTCTGAACAATCGTTTAGTCGTAAGTATTTTTTGTATTATTTGTAAAAGTCAATATACGAGTACTGAAAGTAGAAACTTCAATCAAATTAAAAATTAAAAATTCAGTCAAATTACATTTAAAAATTTCAATCATTACATTTCGTAATGAAAATTGCACTAGTGCGGTTAAACGCATTTACCGCACAGTATACTGCCTATCGAAAGTAATATTTTTTGTATCATGTACGTACATATAGGGTGTTAATAAATCAGTTCCAAATATTTCAAGGGTAGGTTATATAACTGACACAGATAATATAATACTATCACTGATAAGAATCACATTCCACAAAAAAATATTGTCAATCACGTAATTATATTTTCAATAAAATTATCACTCCAGTTCACTCAAAAAGTCATATCCATAATCCCTAGATCTATGACTTTGGGCTATACTATGTAAATAATTGAATTCGTTGATCATTTGATATTGCTATTACTGTTACTTTACGTCATACAATACAATATCAAAGGAAGTGCAACATTTTTATTTTTAAATATTGTTTGTAATTTTTTGCCTTACATTATAATTATTATTAAGTAAAATGTAATGATTACAATGACATGTAGAACATAACCTACCCTTAAGTAATTGTATCTAATTTGTTAACACCTTATATTAGTGTTGTTTTTTGTTTCTGAATCTAAATACAGGACAGGCGTATTTTTTTTCCATGCAAAGTTGTCACCAAAAGCTACCAAAAAGGAATTAAACAAAATAATACCTCACGTTTTCATTGAATTTATTTACATTATTGTCACACACATTTTATAGAGATCTTAATGGCTGATAAAGTTGTGGATCTACAAACGTAGCTTCTTTGTTTCTTATGCTTCCCTGGTGGTCAAAATTATTGTTTAACTGCAAAATTACTTTGAGCAATCTCTGAGTAAGGCTCGTTAGAAATTTGGTTTTGATTTTAGAATAATAATTCATGTTAATATACGTGACGTTCTTGAAATTTTTGCAAATCTTTTCTACTTCATTATTCAACATCATCCTGTCCAGATGTCTGTTAAACGGTACTTCACTGACAATAACGTTAGTGGTAGTCAAACTATTTAAGCAAAAGTATAAATGTGACAAAATTTCTCCTAAGCTTGTGTCGTTGCATCCGCCTAGCATGACAACAAAGTCTTTGTCGTTCAACTTCATAGACAATTCGGTTACATGATTAGTTTCTACAACTGTCACTAGTTTTGCTCCTGGGTGCGTAAAAGCTGATACCTGATATGATACCCCAAGGAAATCTTGCAAAATATTCTGTAAGCCAGTACCCTGTTCGTCTGCTAGTAACACAACTTTCTTTCTAGAGCACATCTTAACATTAGGCACATTTTTCCCTGAAACAGGCATTAGGTTTAATTCATCTTTTCTTTTCAATTGCATATCTCTGTCTAAATTCGTTTCGTCTACTTCAAATAGAAAACTTGTTATGTCTGGTTCTTTAGGTATATTAGCAGTATCAGCATATTTATCATTTGTTTCGAATTCAATGTCGTATTCAGTATTAATCTCAGTCTTTTTGTACTGTTTTATTTTAGTTGAAGTGAAAATTTTCCATAATCTATCAGTTTTTACTTCTTGCTCGTACAATCTTTTTCTCATGTCATATACTTCCTGTTTCAAAATTTTCACTAGCTTTTCCAATATTTTTAATTTTGTTTCCAGTTCGTTGTCTCTGTTATCAGGAACATCTCGAATTGATATTTCTGGAGAACTCCTTATAACTGTTTTACCAGCTGGTAAGATGGCAAGTTCTGTATCAGATTTCTGAACAATTTCGAGAGCATTCTCTGCCTTCATGGGATGGATTTCAAAGAAGGATGTTAGGAACGGGTCCTTGGTTTCAATATAGGATGATAAGATGCTTTTCCACATTTTGAGCTGATCTTCAATTTCCAAAAGGAAGCAAAATTTGATGTTTCCTTTTTTTTAAACAGACGTAGTTTGTAACGTTAGAGGAAGTAGATGTACTGTAACCATTTTTGATATGTAGATTTTAGTGATTTTGCTTGATTTTTTGAAATGGTAATCTCAGATAATTCCATTTTTAAATTTTGCTGCAGTTTTACTTAAAATGTTACATTTTGCTAAAGACGTGTTTTTAAACATTTTAGCGTAAAAATATTGGCATCTATTACATATAATTCAGTCTTGAAACATACAATCCTGTTTGATTATTTTGGTGATTTTGTGACAGAAAAAATGTCTTGGATGACAGATCAAAAATCACAAAGAAGTTTGTCATAACATAAGTTTGTCTTGTAAAAAGCAAAGTAGTATTTTTCTAGCAAGTTTCTAGCTATAGTAAAATATGTACATACTCAAAGAACTATAAAAAATCACGATCATTCGTTTTAATTACGTATTATAAAATATTTTATTTATTATGTTTAGAAACGGGATAATTACCGTAACAACCGTAAAAATAAAATTTTAATAAACCATGTCCAATAAAGAAATTATGACCCTTTAAATAAATTATGGAATGTTCGCAGGAAATGGTACAATTCCAAATTAGAGCAAAATAGCAAGCGTTGATGGAAATTTATTTGGCCTGATGACAAACGTCACCAATCGGGAAAAAAAGTTACATCAATGTAAAAAAATATATATTTATTTATTCTCTTTAAACAACCTAATGTTAGTTAAACCACTTCTCTATTTTGTCACAGTATTAATTATTAATGATGTTTTATATAAAGTGAGGTAGATGTCGCAAAAAAACTGAGGTGGTCAAATTAAGACAAATTGTCGTAATTTGATTTTGGAAAAAAAAACAAATGCGTAGTAGTAGAGTAGTGAAATGCTTGCCTGCCAGCATTAATTCTTCAAAGCATACTGTCAGAGTTTTTACACGTGCAGCCTGTGGAACAACTTCACGCGGCGGGCGTACAGCGCACTTCGCGTGCAGTACAACGATGCTCTCAGGATTCTGTTGAAAATGCCGCGTTATTGTAGCGCCTCTGCCATGTTTGCGGAAGCACATATTGATGACTTTTATGCCATAATAAGGAAACGAAGCGCTTCGTTAATGGCTCGCCTACAAGCTAGTACCAATGGAATACTGAGAGTATTGTTTGAGCGTTGGGACTCGCCGATGATGGGAAGGTGGTTGCGGCTGCATGCCGGTGCCGCCCCCTTCATACAATAGTATGTAATATGACGTTTTGATTAAATTTTTGTTTTTGATTTAATTTAATTTTGATTTTAATGTATTTTATGATTATTTTTAATGGTGATTTGAATTTTATTTTTATTGATTGAAATTTTTGTGTTTTAATGATATTGTTGTATTGTTTTGTTAATCTATGGATCTGAGTCCGAAATAAATGAAATTAAAAAAAGAATCAACTTTGAACACCGATTATCGTTATATCCTCAGGGTAATACCAAAGATTTTTTGAAGCGCGTCGACGATCCTCTATTTTTTACTTTGGGATAAATACATTTCTTATAATAAATGTGTTGCTACAGACTTTCTAACCATTTTGCAGCTGGACCGGTCTATTGTTGCATATTTCAATACCCCTCTCGGCAATATATCAGCATTCCCGCTCTCCCCAAAGCACCACCGACAGTGTAATCAAATGATAACACGGGGTCTGTTTATTTATTTACGGACTACCTATTTGCCACACTCTCCCTTATGTTTTTCTTCTTTCTTCATACTTATATTTTCTAAAGACACGCGTTGTGGAAACTACTGTGCCTAAAACTTGGTGGAAGCAATGGGGAATTTTCCGACAGCTCTTTAAAAAAATAAAAAAATATTTCTAATTAAGACGATAGATGGCGCCAGGTGTACTTCATGGATTCTTTTTTTAAATCCTTTTATGGCCGTGAGTGACTCGCCGGATTTCTTCGGATCCACGAATCGTCAACGCCATCTGTCGAAGTTTTATGAACTATTTTTTTTTAATTGACTGTCGGAAAATCCCCCATTACCAAAACACTTTATTTTTATATGCCTTCACGTCTAAGTTGGACGTATTGCGATCATTCTCTTTGTGAAATATGTAGATGTAGGATTCCTGATCAGATTTAACTACTACCAACACATATTGTAGAAAAAACATAAAAAGTAATCACACTAATATTATTAAATGTAAAAATATATTTGGATGTTTAGATGTTTGGATGTTTGTTTCTCCTTCACGCTTAAAGTACTCAACAGTTACATATATTATACAACGATTGAACCTAAGCATATAGATTGAAATAAATCTCCCTAGATTAACCAATAATAGACACTAAATAAGAAAAATGGCGTCCGGATAACTCAATAGCGGAAACGGAAGTAGGTCACAAATCGGTAAATTATCGTGGTCGTTTCCGGTTCCGAAGCATGGCTCGGGTCGTAAATGTGGTACCATGTGGGTAGAAGAAAATAAGTGTACAGGAAAAAGGTTTCCATGTAAATAATTCTGCTTATTATTAAAATATTTTGTTAAGGAAAAACGAGTCGTTAAATATTCTCTACACGGAACTGCTACTTGGCGGATACTAATAATTTATAGATGGGTATATACTATATAAGGATATACGAGTAAGGTCCCTTTCAATAGAATCCGGCAATAATGTAAACACGATTATTCTTACTTACATTTGAGTATCAATCCTGATCATATTCACATTTCAAGGAACCATAAATTCTTCTTACAATCATTTCGCCCCCTATTAACTTCTTTATGATAGTTATTGTAATAAAAAATACTCGGACGACAAAACTTCCATTAATTTTTTACTCATCACTCTTGTTTTTCTTTGGAGAGTTAGTATCATAAAATTATCTTGTTTACATTATTGCCGGATTCTATTGAAAGGGACCTTAGAGTATTTCACTTTTTCAATGGTTTTTATTCGAATACATTTTTTTTAAACAAATAGCTTTTTTCCTTTTCCCACTGGTGGACAAAGGCATCCCCGTTTTAAACAAAGTAAAATATGCCTTTGGGTTTTATTTCTTCCTGGCAGCCCCAAAGCGCGTTTGAACTTGTTCCTTGGGGAAAGTTGTTCAGTTTAATGGTCTGAACACTCCAGTTAAATTTCACGGTGTATATTGAAAATGTGGACGAGCATTTTAGTGTTTAATTGTATTTTTAGTCTGCCTACGTCGGATTTTGGCATCAAGTTGACAGCCCAGAGCATTTTCAATGGGGCTTGCTGCAAGAGCGTCGGTGGTCTAGTGGCTAGGGCCGCTGCCTCCCGTCCGGGAGACGCGGGTTCGATCCCCACCGCGTACCAATGTGTTTTCGAATTTCGAATTCATATGATGAAACCTGCACACTCTTGCGAAGAAATTCAAAGGTTGTGTGTGAAGTCGACCAACCTGCACTGGGCCAGCGTGGTCGACTAAAGCCTGATCGCTATAATTCAGGTTAGGCTCAAGCCTCTCGGTGGGGACGTATATGAGCTGTTGATGTGCGCTGACCCTAAGTAGTAGCGTACTCATGACTCCACTTATGGGGTGTATTCCGAATCAGATTTCACGGCTTAAGGCGCTACGCCGAAAAAAAATTGTTGCGCAAGAGGTGTGTCTAAGGAAGACGGCGCGGGCAGCGCCCCGCGTCGGTCAGCCGCTCCCCGCGCCGCCCCGCACAGACCCCGCTCTAAAACATCGAGGCGGGTCTATGACCTCTGCGACAATGATAAAATATTATATTTGTTTAATTTGATGTAATCGCGCAAAGTATATTACTATGTATGATTCGCTCTTTGAGTATATATTTTTTATTTTATTTTAATTGGTCTTTAGTGTAGTGGAGTGTAGGGTAGTAATGATTATAATTTCACCTAAAAATAAAAGATTTAGTATTTCAAGATTCCAGACATTTTGACATTGTAATAGTAAGTATAATTTGAATTACTATAATACGGTCCGCCCGCGGCTACGCTCGCGTTGTGTAAGATTTTCCCGTGGGAATAAGCCTTTTCCCGTAAAAAGTATCCTATGTAAGTGTCCTATGTGTTCCAGGGTATAAACTAACTTTATTCCAAAATTCTTTCATACCAATTCGTTCAGTAGTTGTTGTCTTCTAGTATCTTCACTTCAAAATTATATAGGGGACAAGGGGAAAATAATTCCCGTTGTCACCACTTTAATTTATTTATAAAATACCTACAGATTTTCGAGTATTTTTATTCCATTGTTTCCAAACTGAAGCCAATTTATTAATTGGATGCAAAAAAATAAAAATGTGATGTTTATTTACGATTTACAATACGATCGATACGTATCTACTTATTTCTGATACGATCAATATTGTGAATGTTTCCGGAAATACATAATGTTTTCAACGTGTCTATTTTTTTCTTTGTGTTAGATTAAACAGGATGATCACTATAAATGTCTTTATAATATTTTTATCACACACACGTCACTTCAACACATCAATTATTTTTTTCATTCACTGTCATTATGATGAGTAATTGGTACCAAAGAAATCTTATATCAAATATTTGGTTCAAATCAAGATCAAAAGTTTCTGTTTTGTCAATAAAATTGGGTATGCAAAGTTTTAAAAAAAGTATGCTAAATGCAAAACCATTTCGAGATATAAGGTTGGTTCCTAAATATATTTTGCATTTTTTTTGCTCAAAATACTACACGGTTGTTTATTTTTTTATAAAATCATTTAATTTCCAAGTGCCCTCCAAAAAGTAACCTGTAGCCGTGCCATCCATGGTAGCTTTGACGTCGAAAAATGATTCATAAAAATCTTAATTTGAATAAAATATTTTTATTTGATTTGATATACGGCTGATTCTCTGCCTTGACAAACGAGATAATATATAAAAAAATTACACAAATGTCAAACTTCATCTTTGAATATGGCACAGAATCTTGCGCCACGTGTAAAGATTGATCTGCTATTTAAATATATTTAATTGTAAAACTTTTACTTTAGTATTATATCAGACTGCCCACGCCGCGAAATTTTATTGATAAAGCATCGACTATTTGTGTTTACCATTGAAATTATTAGGGCGCTTGGTCTGGCATCACTAAAACACATTTGATGACATACGATGACAGCTAACTTCATACCTAAATTTTTTGCTTGTCACTAGGCAAAAAATGTATTTTATTCAGCCAACTGTAGTATATGTATGACTCACTTCAACCACATCTAGATAGATATAATTTAGCATCTAAATAGCTTGTAGTCAATATGTTTGTCTGACGCACAACACGTCTTTCATTCTGACACGCTCCTGTGTCTCTATACCTCATGCATGGTGACCCTGCCAACACTGCCTAGTATGGACAGTCCTGTGCATCGCGATTCGCTAGTGATAAAAATATAACGTGTTCGTTCGTAAAAAATGTAATAATGTGTTAAAACGAGGATCTGATAGGATGTTTACGTGCTAAAAGTGGGTCTTTTTAGATGGGTGTGGAGTTCTTTTTAATAATGTGTTAAAACGAGGATCTGATAGGATGTTTACGTGCTAAAAGTGGGTCTTTTTAGATGGGTGTGGAGTTCTTGAGGAAGCTGCGGTGACTCTTGAGACGAGAAAGAGGAGGGTTGTGTCGTAAAGGAGGTGCCTGCTGTCTTGAGACTGTTTCGCTCTTTCAATATCGCAAGCGACCTCACGTCTCACGCTGGGTGGAACAATTCCTGCCATGGAGTAAAGCTTTCTCAGTGGTGTCGGTTTCAGGGTGCCCGTGACTATACGTCATGATTCGTGGAGAGCTGTGTCCACATTTCTCGCATGGGCTAAACAAGCCCAAACTGGACTCGAATATTCGCCTGCTGAGTAAGCGAGAGCAAAACAACTCGTTCGAAGAACGCGTGCGCTGGCTCCCCAGCGGGTAGTGGTAAGGCGTCTCAGGATGTTGTTCCGGGCACCAACTTTACTCTTAAGTTTGCGGCAGTTCTCTCTTTATGTCAGAGATCGATCCCACGTGACACCTAAGTACCGTCAAAAATGTTTTTAAACTTTCATACAAATTAACTCGATCAGCTGATCACCTTGTTTGAAAAAAATACGAGTTTAAAAAAGTTTTGGAACGAAAGTTGTTCAGTTTCATGGGCCGATTATTACCACACGAGAGGTTTTACGTTATTTTGCTAAGACGTTGACACGTTTTAGTTTTGATTTGTCACGGCAAAGCTAACGATATCTCTTTAGAAATTCATTAAGTATTTTAGAATTTCTAAAGTGTGACAATATTTCCTTATATTTATTAGAGGTTCTATTTTGTCATAAAAACTAAGATTCTTGGATTTTTTTTATTTTTAACATTGCCTCATTGTTTCCTTGGCAAAATAGTGCTCAAGTTTCATCAAACCCATTAACTCATAGAAAAAAAAATTGTTGTTTTCTTAATGGAATAGTCCACTAACCCAAGTTTTATCGTAATCAGAGCACTAACAAAATAATAAACTGTCAGTTAAAAAATATATGAGTTCATTTTGTTCAATATTATAATTATTTTTTTATAAATAATTATTACTCATCCAAAATATCATTTGAATAAAAATACTCGTAAATCAGTCATTCATTTTATAATTATAATTTGTAACGTGGGAGAACGGTAATATTTATTCCCACTGTCCCATGTTTTTTTTTTTTTTCGAGTGAACATACTTGGGGACAGCGGGAAAAATCCTTAGTTGTTCCCCCGTGAGGGATATAATCCTTTGACTGGAAATAAGACTTGGCCCCGCACACACTTGGCTGGTTTTTTGTAAGCTAGGTATAGGCTATAAAATTACGTAACGAGTATGCAAACTTTACTTTTGAATCAATAAATAAATTATATCTTACCTACCTAACACAATAAAAATAATTCTAAAAAACCGCATTTGGTTGAATAATAGAAATACCTAACTATTCCTCTCGCGCCTGCCTGTGTTGTACTATAAAAATAAAATGATCGACATCTGTAACTAGGTAGTATAATAATAACATCTAATTTGAAAAAAAAAAAATGTATACCTTGATGTGCCGTCCACTGTACATACACATATACCCTTTGCGTAGTGTACTCGTATTATTAGTGTCGACCTTGAAAGTGATAGTATCACAAACTTGACTAAACCTTACTAAGTATACAAGCAGCAGGTGGACCCAACCTATATTTATTTAATTAAAAATCGATTTAGAAATATTGTCAATGTAACGGATCGGACGGATGGATGTGACGGACCTACTCATAGTACGTCTTCTCCAAATAAAATTATTTCGTGAGCCGGGCGGCTTGGAGCGCCACCGAGCGCACATCCGTCGTCGGCAAAGATCATGGGCGACTGAGCTCAAGAAAGGAAAGTGATGACGCTAAGCTTCTCCGCACGTGTTTAACAGAGAAAGAAATAATGTTCGCGCGCTCCAAGTAAATGGCGTAAGTGCCAAATTTACTTTCTCAGTTTATATAAAAAGTGCTAATTTGATTTGTAAATTTGCTTAGGAAAAACATAAAGCAGTCGGAGACCTATCTTGTAACTAAATTTCGGCGACCAATAAATTACCATTTACCTCTCAGATTCAAATAACGAGAATCGAAGACGCTGCTTTGGATAACATTTGTATCGAGAAGATTTTTACCAAACATGTTTTGGCCTTAGTGTAAGCGTAGATAATAGAGTCCAATAACATATTTTAGAAAATCAATACATTTACTGACGTAGATAATGAGATCTGATTCAACAAAAATCTTGAAAATTCCCGGACTAGCCCCTTAAAGTACTGTAGCATCGGGCCTCGTTGGTCCGAGTGCTATGTAGTTTGATACTGGCGATAGTATTCTTTTTGCAATATATTCGTTCTCTTTTTAACTATTCAGTTTAGAAAGAGAACGATAGAAACTTCAGACGGGCTGGGGCCGTCGAAGTTTGACGTTCTCACTCTCCGACCGCCGTCGTGGCAGGTTGTTTTTAGTGGGCCTAGCCCACGGGCGAGCCCTGCCCGGGGCAGTGGGCTTTGTAAAAGCAAATAACTAAGGAGTTTATAAAAAATGGTTAAAATGTGCTACAGATCTCCGCTATTTTTCAAATAACGTGAATAGAATAGATATAATGAAGAATAAAACAAATGAAGAGCGTCAAGAAAAATATATTAAAAGAAGCTGTTGTTGCTGCTGTTGCTACTGCTGGCTAGTGAGCCAGAAGCTGCTTTGGAGATTATGCCGTGGTTTCTTCACTGAGCAATGTCTGGAGAAAGAAGAGATGGACAGCAACAGTTCACCCCGCCGAGAGGGCTTTGATGATGATGAGTGTCGTGTGATGGAGCTCGTCGAGAGGGAGGAGTATTCCCAGCGAGTACCCCGCAGAGTATTTTTATTGATTTATTGAGAATAAACGCACGGACGAGGCGGCCGGGAGGCGATTGGCGACATCGTCAGCAGGGTCGCAGACATAAAGAGGAAAGTTCCAAGTTATTTTGTTTTTATCCCAGCTAATATTTTATCTGTAATTTTCCAAAGAATTTTCCATTGTCAGTTTCAAAAATGGCAGATATTTTATTTAATTCTTGACAGTTCAACTATTTGAATGTTTAGTCTGTTATAAATACTTCTTGGAGTAAAATGGCGATCCGTTTCGTCAAAGATAAAGTGTCATGTCTTGGTCTGTCACTTTTGTAAACAGATGTTTACATATTTATTTTTATTTATATTTTATTGAATTCCCTTTTATTGTATTGAGGTAGGTAATTTCTTTTGGGGTTATGCTTAGGTGACCTGCATAATACAAAATAAAACATAAATGCATTATTGTCACTAGTTTTTACGAATTGTTTGTATGTTTTTCTAAGTGGTTTGGTAGATGAGGTAGTTGAGGTTTCGTGTACGATGGTTAGGTTGAGATTGTTTGCGCTGCTAGTTGGCTGATTAGGCACAGTTGATACACCTACTTTAAGAGACATAGGAGCTTTGTAGGGTGGTCTGTTTAGGATCACACGTATTCTATCTGTCCTTTTCTAGGTTAGTAAAAGGTTGAGATTTCTATGGGTTATGATGAGGTATGGTATTAGGATATGGGGAGAGGTGATAGTTAATATTTTTTTTTTCAATTCATTATATATACCAATCCAAGTTGTTGTCATTTTCAAATCCACATATTTAATAATTTGAATATGATATTGTATCTTGTAAGAAGACATGTAATGTACTTGTATCTTAGACTAAATAATTATTTTTCTTCCTAGTCGCTAGTTATCTTGATATTGTTGTTACTATATTGTTTTTTCTGTGTATTGATCCTATTATTTGTTTCATGTGCGGGCTGATAAAACTTTTATATTTAAATAAACATTAATATTTTCTTCTACACCTCCTTACTGACGCGAGATGTACTTCAGGACATCAGTGATGCCTGAATGAAAAGAAAATATTTTTTTTTTAATTTTCATGAAAAAAAAAACAACATTTATATCTTAGCTCATCTGATTGTTTTTTCTATATGCGTTATGCTTAATTGGTTGTATTCTTCTTTGTTAGTGGGTATGTTAACTTCTCTTTCTTTGGAAACATAGCTTCAATTTTAACACCTTAACTTCTTTTTCTATTTTGCTTTTAAATTAAATATAATTTAATTCTTGAGATTCTTGAGTATTGTGATTGGTGTTAACATTGTTTTGATTATCTTGATTTAATTTTTTTATCGTTAACTTAAATGTTTTAAATTTCATTTTAAATTTTGCATGCTATGTCTTTGAAGAATTTTATAGATTCAGGTTAGGGTTTGCATTTTGTGATTGAGGTAGCTGTTAGCTTTGGTTTAGGATGGTAAGATATGGGTCCTGTTTTAAGTATTTTTGGAGAGGTTTTTTATTTTAAAAAATTATTAGAAAATATTTTTCTGGTAATTAGACTTTAGCTAAGTCCAGGATCTAAGTCTTCCATTGTTTTTTTTATTAGATTTTTATTAAGTGAATTTTTCCCTCTCTTAGGTAGGTAGTTAGTTACTAGTAGATTGTAACTAGCAAAAAAATTTTTTGGGTCTTCAACCAAAAAAATTTTTTCAGGGGAGACCGGGGGTAGTTGTAGCATCGGGCCTCGTTGGTCCGAGTGCTATGTAGTTTGATACTGGCGATAGTATTCTTTTTGCAATATATTCGTTCTCTTTTTAACTATTCAGTTTAGAAAGAGAACGATAGAAACTTCAGACGGGCTGGGGCCGTCGAAGTTTGACGTTCTCATCTGCCGTCCGCCGTCGAGTGCGGACCATAGTATTATTACCAGTGCTAAAATTGTGAAATAAATAATAAAATATTATTTATAAACAGTGCGTTTTTACTAAGTAGCGAGCTGTAGCTAAAGTGGCTACAGCTGCTACAGTACTGACAGCGATTACTCGCGTACCGATTCAGAAATCGCGATAATACGGCTCATGAGCGAAATCAAAACGGAACGGCGTTTGAGCGCGCTGAAACTGCTTATAACTCAGTCTTGCCAGATGTTGATTACCGTACAAAAACTGGCAAAATTCTTAATTATTATACGTATTAAAAAAGTATCGTACAGTTGTGAAAACAGCACTTTTCGCATGGCTAGTACCCAAAATAAGAAAAGGTATGCGAATTTTTAAAAATGGAGATGTAAATAGCCACATGAAATTAAAAAAATACAAAAAGAATGTTTGATATTTATATTTTATCAGATTGCCTATGATATTATCTTATGTATGTAAGTGCCTAAGTCAAAACTATCGTAATATATACATAACCTACTCGATACTTTTACTATCGAACATCTGGCAACCCTAACCTACAAAACTGATTGATTTAAAATATTTCAGTAATTTATCGCCATTTCATAATTGAATAACGTGTTTTTAATTTTGTTCAACCAAATAAATATAAGACACGTTAATTTTACATTAAAACATTAAACATTTAACTTTAAAAAATAAATAAATAATATGTCAAAGTCGAATTTGACATTATGCTTACGTGAATTTCGCTCTGGAGCATGGGCGCCGTTAGCGGAAGATGGCGGCGGTCATGACGCAAGCCGTGACGTCACAATGGCTGCCGTAATCCCAATGACAGTGATTCGGTACGCGGTTTTGGTTACTTAAAGTGATGTCAGCGCAAATCGGAACGCGGCCATGATCGTGACTGTACAATGTATAATTTTGATTTTTGTTCTGTTAGTATATCGGCGGCTGTATCGTTAAGTTTACAATTATGACCAATGATATTTTAAGAAAGATACGTCACGTTCATACTGCACGCACAACATAAATTGTTCCGCGACACAGACTCGCTATAAGTGCGACAGGAAATAGGCAAAGCATAAGAGTAAAAGAGACAGCGATCACAGCTCGACTGACTGCAATGGTCACAATTAGGACCAATTCACGACACGCGTTTGGTGCGTTGGTGACAAATCTACCTCTTGTATTATATAATATAATTGATTACGACTGATTCTTATACAAATGTCATAATTATTTACTTTCAATTCGATATTCAAAATAGACGCCAAAAACCACACGACACGACCAATAGAGACTTCCAAATTAATATAAAGCTCCTATCATTTCACAGTCACCCACAAACACTTGGCTGAATTAACTCTTATTTACATTCCCGAATTGGATTCTGTGAAAAAAGGCAGTAGAAATAATGGGTAAGAGCGGGTAGAGCTTGCGAAGAGTTCCTTATTCAAAATCGAAGGCGAGTCTTTTAGTATATTTATTCAAGGTAGGCTCGAGCCCCTCGGTGGGGCTAGGGACGTATATGAGCTGTTGATGAACTGACCTAATCGTTTTCGAATTTTATTCCTACAAACTATTTTAAATATCGTGTGTGAAGTCGACTAACACGCATTTGGCTAGGGTTGTGGCCCAGCAGCCGCCACGGAGCTGCTGAGCACCACACGAAGAATGTTGTAGAGAATAACAATATAAAGTGTGGCAAATAACCAGGGCACTGTCCGAAAAAAGGTATTTATGTATTTATACATTATTTATTTTATATTATAAAACTAACGTGGGAAATAGTACAAGGATAACTTTACTGTTGGAGATCAGGAAATGAAGTGAGGAATTTGGCAGAAAAAAGACAAAATCGAAACGTAAGAAATCTAAATTTGAAAATGAATTTAAAAAGAAAGATAAAACTGCTAGCAAGAAAGGTTGCCAGTCATAAAACAGGAAAGAGGACGAACGCCTCGTTACATGGTCTAATCCAGAGTAGGCTCGAGCTCCTCGGTGGGGACGTATGTGAGATATTGATGATGATGACGATGATGATGACGATGATGATGAGACCGACCTTCTGTTCAACTTGACTCGACCAATTCGAGGGATTCGGCTGTCGTACGACACAATAATTATTAACTAGTGGCTCTGTGAGCTGTAGACCTCGTGAGTCTTTACATTACTTATAAGTTGATGTGACCGTTTACCAAAACATCTTTGTATCCTTAAAGTTTATTTATCACTTTTTTTTAATTTAATTTTTGTTTTTATTATTTTTTATATTTTTATGGGTTGAGAAATGTGACCTGTAGATGAAAACAGTCTTAGTGGTAGACTTTTTAAGCTGGCAACCCCCATAACTCCATCATTTAAAAAAATTAAAACTGACTCGACAAAAAAATATATTAATTCATCAAACCTGCGACCAGAATGTCATGAGAATCGGTTGAGAAACGCGACTTGTAGAGTGGAACAAACAGGCAGATGGACAGACATACAAAAGCAATTTTGGCCAAGCTGAAACGGAGTCGCTTCGCTCGCTCGGTTATTCCAAATCTTCCGACGGCCGTCGGATCGATCAGTTGAGTTAGACGGAAGGTCGGTCGTACATTTTTTTTCCTAACTGAGCATCGGTGGTCTAGTGGCTAGGGCCGCTGCCTTCTATCCGGGAGACGCGGGTTCGATCCCCACCACGTATCAATATATTTTCGAATTTCGGATTCGCACTGTGTGTGGTCGACATAGGCCTGAGCCTGACCGCTAGCTATTTAGCAATTAGGACAGCTCATATACGTCCTCACCGAGGAGCTCGAGCCTACCCTGGATTAGGCCTTCAAACCACCCTTGTAAACGATCAAAATGGTTTGAGTCAAACCAAACTTTACGTGTTTGAATCAAACCGTTTGACCGTCTCCGGGGCCCTTAAGAAATTCAAAAGTAAAGCCGACGCTTGATGAAGGTAGGCTTGACCTTCTCGGAGAGGACATTTGAGCTTTTGCTGATTATTACTAAGAAGAGGGTTTTGAACAGCTGCATACATACCACAAAGTTTCACTTGGACTTTAGTAATAAATTCTTCTCGTATCCGTTATTTCGATGCGGATCTCTAAATTCGAAAACAAAAAGAGTGTATGGAAACGCGACCTCATTTGGCGGCACCATTGTTGCCAACAATAAAGCTATTATACGGCCGAATTGAATGAATAATTAAATGCTCCCGTAGGCCTCGTGCTCACGCGGTCCACGCAAACTGGGCGCTTAATACCTCACTTGTTTTAGGCCTTCACAGCTTGGTCGCGTTTCAAATGCCAACTACTCCATGGTAAAGACCGCGTGAAAATTCTAGGGTTACGCTACGAGGGTTGATTGATAAGTTTCCGAAACGACAAAGAAAAACTTTAAAAATCTATTTAAAATAAATTTATTTCTCAACGTAGTTTCCTTCTACCTCGATGCATTTAGTCCAGCGCTTCTCCAATGCCGTTACACCAGTTTGATAAAATGTTTTCTCCAACCCCTCAAAATACTCGTCCACGGCAACAATGACTTCTTCATTTGATGAAAATCTCTGGCCACCTAACCATTTCTTCAGGTTTGGGAATAAGTGGAAGTCACACGGGGCCAGATCCGGGGAATAGGGTGGATGCGGTAGCAATTCGAACCGCAATTCATGGAGTTTGGCGACTGCAACCATTGACGTGTGTGCAGGTGCGTTGTCATGGTGGAACAAAACTTTTTTCTTGGCCAAATGTGGTCGTTTTTTCTGGATTTCTTCACTTAATTTTTGCAGCAAGCTTGCGTAGTACTCTCCATTTATTGTTTTTCCTTTTTGCAGATAATCCACTAAAATAATCCCTCGAGCATCCCAAAAAACAGTCGCCATCACTTTGCCGGCCGACAAAACCGTTTTTGCTTTCTTCGGCGCAGGTCTTCCGCTCTCAGTCCACTGCTTAGATTGTTCTTTTGTCTCGGGAGTATAATGATGTATCCAGGTTTCATCGACTGTTACATAACGCCGCGAAAACTCGTTAGGATCTCGGTTAAACAGCGCCAAACACTCCGATGAATCGTCCACTCGACGTTGCTTTTGGTCAACAGTGAGCAAACGCGGCACCCATCGCGCGCAAAGCTTTTTCATTCCCAAATGTTGGTGCAAAAAATTAAAAACGCGTTCAGATGAAATGCTCACCATCTCTGCTATCACTCGCAACTTCAAGCGCCGATCATTCAATACAATTTTGTGAATTTTTTTGATCATGTCCGGATTCGTGACTTCATTTGGACGGCCAGACCTGTGGGCGTCTTCGCAGCTCTGTCTTCCACGTTTAAAATCAGTTACCCAGGTGTGAATTGTACTCAATGCAGGAGCAGAATTACCTAAAACACTGTCTAGCTTGGTTTTAATCTGGGTTGCTGTTTTCTGTTTTAAAACGTAAAACTTTATCACCGCACGAATTTCGTTTCTTTCCATTGTTAACAAAATTTACGACAGAGAAAGTTCTACGTCCTATCAAACAAATTCCACCAGTTCGATTAAATTAAAATTTGGCGTTCTATTTTCAAAAAGATGCCAAAATATAATGTAATATTTTTTTTTGCGTATCATTTTTTTAAGTTCGTCGTTTCGGCCAGTTATCAATCAGCCCAGGTAGATAACGTGCGTCTATACTTGAAAATATATTTGTTTCATTATAACATTTTTGTTATATCTTTTTATTATTCATATAAATAGAGTCCCGTATACACTCGACTAATAAGGTGGGAGGAAATAATTTACTTTTGATGCAATATTAACTGTTATTATTTATATTTTTATATTTGCAAGCATAGACTGTTCTACAAGACAGTCCAAATATGAATGAGCGCTCAAGCATTCGAAACAGTTTTGTTTCTTAATTATTCAAACATTCAAATAATTCTAAAGCTTCTAATATATTGTCTGCCAGTACGCAATAATATGTCGCCAGCATTGTCTAATGAGGTTTAGGACTATAAGTACGCTAACAACTTGTTACGTAAAAAAAAACCTTTCACAAAATAAGTTATTTCAAAGTAGAGGGGAACTTTATATGACTCCACTAATCAAAATGCCCGTACCTCGATAAAACAAATAAAAAATAACAACCTGAAATCAAAAGCCTTCTGTCGGTCGTTGGAAGGTTCATTACTCGTTGACATTTACTAATTGTAGACGATATACGAGGGGTAGAATATCCACAATCCACACCGCTGCTGTAGCCTACGGCATGGTGTGGTCGCAGTGTTAGCGATGTATTTTTCTATGTTTTATGGACCTACTTTTTACACAGTTCAGGATTTTAAGCATACCGAAATGGCAATACAGCCGTTGAATTTCTTCATGATGAAACATAATATAGTAACTGGCCAAATTCCATTCCGACCAACTGAACGGATCAACTAGAAACTGTCCAATTGACTAAAATAATTCCTTGAATATACGACATTTACTATAAAAACATTGACATTTACTACAATTTCTCGCTACAAGTAGCACCCGTGTATTCTGTGGGTAATCGAGCCAAGTTAATGACAGCCTGCACGGACGTTACAGAGGGCCCTCTCTTCGTGAAAATAAAACTGCGGGTACCTGTACAAAGTCTGTCGTTTAAACAATGAGGATTACGGCCCGGCTGTGTTGTAGATTAGCTACGTTTTTAAAGTTTTAAACAAGTGTACGTCAAATCCACTACTAAGGTATACGCAATACGCGTGGTACTTCAAAAGAGCGCTTTTTATATTACAAGGCCCTATGACATTTTGTCATTAATTTTTTGGTACTATACTTTCAAGTGTATGCCGTATGCCGTGTGGTGACAGCAGAGTAGAATACATTTGTCACCAACCCCTACTCTTCCCGTGGTGGGTGTCGTAAGAGGCGACTTAGGGACTACACATTGAACAGGGAACACGGGCAGCAGCGCTCTCTGATACAGTAACCTTTTAATCTGCGATCTCCAACCCGCCTGCCAAGCGTGGAGATTATGGCAAACCCTCCACTTAAGTGGAGGAGGCTCATAGTCCAGCAGTGGACTGTAACGGGCCGTTGATGATGACATTTTGTCATTCATTTTTTGGTACTATACTTTCAAGTGAGTACACATTAATCAAACTTTGATTCTGAAAGTATTCGTAGCAACTAGGTATCAAGCAAAAACATAAAAAAAATATCTTCTTAAATATTTCTACTTAATCTTCTTTCTTCTTCTCGTGTAAGGTCGACAACCAACCTCACAAACCCTGGTGTCAGTTAGTGATAAGAACCGCCAACAAAGGTCACTGACTTGGCGATAGCATACAGGTTGCCCTAACAAGTTTAAGCAAAACAGTTTGACCTTTAACATGGCCACGACATGCCTCATTTGACATATTATGTATGTAAAGGTATACTATGTAGGTTTGTATGCCCTAAGTATAAATAGTTTGTTTATTTAAGTTTGATTAATGATGTGCCGTTCCCGGTAAATTACTTTTGTGTGGGAATATTCCGGGGAATATTCCCTTGAGAACTTTAACAATGGGAAAGTTGTCGAAATCTTCTATTTTTTTTATATATTTATATGTCACAATATTAAGTTTAGACAAATCACAAGTAATATTTGAATACTTACTAACCTAAGAGATTTCGTATATTCCCAATGTTACCGGGAACAATCACCGGAAATTTCCCACATGCCTGGGAATATTCCCAAAACTCCCAAAAAAATGGGAATATTCCGAGGAATATTCCCAGTGTTTTTAGGAATATTCCCAATGTTTCCGGGAATATTCCCGGGCAGATTCTGAAAGTTTTAACTGTATTTTAATAAGAGAAAGAGAAACACAGACGTTAAATTTTTATAGTTTTTATTCATATGTGTACAAATATGCGTTATCAATATAATCAACAATTAAACATCAATAAAATTTTAGTATTAACAATTTTAAGTATACTAAAATAATTAACAAATCACAGAACGATCAGCATGTTTTTCATAAGTTATAGGTATAAAACAAAGCAACTTTTTTAAAATCCGACCACAAACATCCAGATTTGTTTTTAAATATCAATAAAATTTCAGTATTAACAATTTAAATTATACTAAAATAATTAACAAATCACAGAACGATCAACATGTTTTTCATAAGTTATAGGTATAAAGCAAAGCAACTTTTAAAAGCCGACCATAAAGATTCAGATTTATTTTTAACAACGAGGATTGTATGTTTAAATACGTGCACCAAGTTACAAATTAAATAACAGGTAACTAAAAAAGGACGCTTTCATTGTTTGATGACCTTGTTGCCACTCAAATAAAGAGATTCGCAAATAAAATGTTTTTTAAAGAGGAAGCGAGACCGTTTATCCACATCTTACAGTCAGCAATGAACAGGCAAACATCTACTTGGCTGTATGTAACTAACAAAACGACTAATACCTATAGTACCTATCTGTAATAAAATTACAGTTTTCTATAGTACCAAGCTAAGGCACGAAAAGAAAAAAAGGCAGACATCAAGGGTCATTTCTGTGTCTGGGTATTGAATATTTGTCTATCTTTGACACCCATACTCGTAGTACAGGCCTTGCCTAGTTTTGGATCAGATGACCGTGAGTGAAATCTCTCACTTAAATAAAATAAAATTGTCTATATCAAATCAATTTTGCAAATTAAATCATACTAACCAAACCAGCCAACCAACCAACCAAACTAAATTAAAACACTAGGTAAAGAAAGAATTCAATATATGAAATGTTTCATGTGTAGGGGAATATTCCCGGGAACATTGGAAACTTTTGGTAACTTACCGGGAATATTCCCATAGGGAAAATACTGGGAATGGGAACACTCCCCACGGCACATCTCTAAGTTTGATTAATAGTATTAAATAGCTTATCCTATTCTGTTTTTCTTGTGTGCACCGTCCCACAGTTCCAATGAAGTTTTCTTGTAACCTAAGGTTGCCTGGAAGAAATTGCTACCTTAGCAATAAGGCCGCCTATCTGTACACCCTTTTATCTATCTTCTGTACTTTCAAGCTATATCCTTGTGTGCAATAAAGTATATTCTATTCTATTCTATTTTATTTTAAATTAGTTGTAGGTGTTCGTAACGCAAGTATTACACTTGACAAGCAGTCGACTCTAAGTGTTAGTTTCATCGAAAGGGTGCCATCGCTGTCCGGTATAAGCGGTGCAAAGGCATTATATATGTTTGTCTGTCGGTAACCAACCATGTGGCGGCCGATCAAAGGGGTTTATATTAAACGGGGTTTGACGTAAACATGACACGTTGCACACGGGCCCAAGGTACAAGATGTAGCGATCAAATAAACTAGATAGAAGACTTTCTTTTGTTGTAAAATGATATTATTAACTTATATTAATTTATAACCTAATCCTGAATATCTTTTCATTTTTTTTTCTTATATGCGTTCAGTTTCCCTACCTACCTTACTTGTAAATACCTATATAATATTATGATTAATTACTTATTAAAAAAAACCTATTTAAAATACTTAAAACGTCGTCATTTCCAACATGCAACCGGACATTTAATTACGAAAAACGCACACATTTAGTACCAATTTTATTGGCGCGTAACGGTAACGGTAATGGAAAACTCGTAAGGAAATCTGTACACCTTTGCGAAGAGTTTCAAAGATTATGTAAAGTTGACCAACTTGCAGTGGACTAAGGCCAGATCACCCTAACTTAAGGTAGGCTTGAACCCCTTGATGGAGAGTGGGGGATATCTTTATCCCAACAGACAACAATAAAACTCGTATATTCATTAATTACCGTAAAAAATTAGAGCTTTTATTTACTTTCTTGGATTTGAATGAGGAAGGAAACAGATATTCTTATTTGGCTATTGATTTCAGAAGGGCAATCATTATTCCTTTTCGAAACTAGTTTTGAAACTTGGTTTCGAAAGTGAAGTGAAATAGCTGCCTCTTGTGTCTCGATCGCAGTTCACTCGTCTAATGAAATCAACGCGCTCCGTGAAACTATTAACACATCCTCGCTTTAGTGAGCCGATCACCGATCAGCGATATTACTTCTATATTTAACTAGATAGGTTATAAAAAGAAGAAGATAAAGCTAGACAAAAAACAGTTTGTTTTTAATTCTACAATACGAAGACCGGCGTAGATCATATCGATGCACGTGCACATTCCCAAATCTTGAGCCAACTAAAAATAGTTGAAACAAAAGAGTTGAAAGAAATGAGTTGAACAAAAGTTCATCAAACGTACATAAATGTGTTGAGCGTCAGTGGTGCAGTGGCTAGAGCCATTAGCAGCCGTCCAGGCCATCCGCAGACCTAGCACAGAATCTGTGAAATGGTCAAAATTGGAACTACGGCATTACTATGGAAATGTCAGCGTGCAAAAGAGTCGTGATTGGTTGAAATACAATTTTGTATTACTACTAGCGCCGCCTTTCATTTTACTGACAGGTTGGTAGGTCTGTATCAATGTTTTGTAAAGGTGGTGTGTGAAGTCGACCATTCGCTGATACACCACCCTGATGAGGCATGAGCGAGTCTCTCGGTTGGAATTTTTTTTTTACATGACTTCAGATACTATTTAGAAGTCTTAAAGCGACAAGTCTTCACTTCACTGATTTTTCATTCCAATAGTGTAAAAAACTTCACGCTTGTCCCCAGGCCGCTGCGGGGCGGGCAGTCCCTGCGAGCAGCAATGTCGCGAGCTTCACGACGGCACCTACGAGTGCGGCTGCTACCGTGGCATTCTGCACGTCAACGGATACAGCTGTGTCGGTAAGTTCAGCCGAAAGAAATAATATCGATAATCACATCCACCCACTGCTGGGCATAGGCCTCTTCTGATCGATAAGTCTGTCACCAGTTTGGTTAGAACCCCTCCCTCTACCAACGCTGGTTCCACCCATTGCCGGCTTAAATAACTGATTCTCTGAATAGTGAGATGGTTCCGTACCTCGGAGGACACATTAAACCTTCCCTTTTTTACCCTTGGTTCCGGTTATTAAGTGCGGTAGGTAATTATTACATAAGCCATGTTGGAGATTTTCAGAACCTCCATAACTCATACCAGTTGCCAGGTTTTGTTAGGTCGATTGTCGACTTTACAAACTCAATCAATCAATCAGCTTATTGCAGTCCACTGCCGGACGTAGGCTGGGTTTGGCGTTTGGTCAAAGCGCACGATCACCCGCTTTCCTCATCCAGCCACCGTCAGCAACCTTGCTCAGGTCATCAGTTCACCTGGCCTTTACAACCAACTTGATAAGAAAAACACAATGCTATAGAAAGTAGATCAGCCAGTAAAAAGTATTTTCCATGTAAATAACGTCTTTATAAATGAGAGGTAAAAATCACTTGTTCAAAACAACTTCCCTAAACATGTCCTCTCCAGATCTCGTAAAATACCGGTACAATTCCTCCGAGGGTACAAATGATAATAGAGAAGTTCACGTTTGATCGATATAAACTTATTTGAAAGACATTGCTAGGTTTCCGCAAAAGTGATGTGATGAGTTATAAAATTCGATATCTTACCGACTAGTGTTTTCTAGTCATCAACGTCGATAGTATTTACAATTTCAATTACTCGTAAAAACTGTGTATCATAATATTCTGTAGAAACTTTACAATCAAGAAATGCGTTTAAATAACAATGATGAAAAAGAGTTGGCATAGAAACAGGATTTATTAATCTTATCCCAAAATCTTTTAAAAGTAATTATCTAAGAATTCCTAGCCATATAGTACAAAAGGAAATGCCAGGCTACTACAAAATGCAACCACACCGTTCGGTTGAGTAAAATACAGTTATTTTACTAGAAGGAATTCGATTTGCGAGTCTGTAGCGAACTGTTACAGAACAGATTATAAGGTTAAAATATTTCAAGCTAAGAATAAGCGAATATCAGTCTAATTGCTTATTCATATTACGTTTTTACCGAAATCATTTGTATTAAAAACAACAAGCCTCTAATGAGCCGCTCGCGACTACAGTCGCGTTGTGTAAGAATTTCCCGTGGGAATGAGACATTTTTCCGTCAAAATTACCCTATGTGTTAATCCAGGTTAAAAACTATCTGCATTCCAAGTTTCATTCAAATTCGTTGAGTACTTTAAGCGTGAAGGTGAAACAAACATCTAAACATCCATTAGTGTGATAATCAAATAATCTCAAGTCTAGTCTAGGTCACTTTCATTTGTACAATTTTATTTAAAATAAGTTCTTTTAGAGTGGTAACTCTTATCGTAACGAAATCATTAATCTGATTTGAAAATAATACGCATCCTAGTACGTGACCCTGTAGGAGTCACTAAAAACACCGCATCATTATGTTGTAAATTATATTTCGACACTGTCAAAACCCAACTCTAATCCATCTCCAGCAAACTCCAGTAACGCGGTATTAAAGGAAGTGCACCGGTTCCGGCAAAGTGCAATTTCTTCGCTCGGTCGAGCAAAATGCTGTTACTTTATTCGAGGAGGAATTCGATTTGCGAGTCCGCGTTGAATTGAGACGGACTGAATCTTTACCTTACTGGAACTGGAAGTTAGGTTTGAAAGGAGCATTCACGAAATTGTGGTATTCAGCTCTGCACTTTGTTATTGTACAGTAAAAAAATGAAAAATGTACAAAGCATGAGAAATACTGTATTTTAGAAAAATCTGTCATATTACACAGAAAAATACATGCAATTAAATATTACCTACATAATGTTTAGGTATACTCACATTTTACAAAAAAAAAAATTGGACACCAGAAGATGTCGAGGTCACCCACGGAGGAGATGGTGCGACGAATAGACGCCCTGACAACAAATGGCAAGACATGGTCCAGAACAGAGAGCAATGGAAGAAGGGGAGAGAGAAAGGCCTTGGCCCTGCAGTGGGACATTACAGGCTAAATCTAAATCTAAAAAAAAAACTATGAGCTTTATTGATTCCTTGAGAATAATTTATTAATAACTTATATTTTTCACAGAACTAAATGCAACCAGAGCACCAGATTCTGGCGATAACGAAGAAGATGTCTTATATCAAAAAGACGTGTCTTTTTCAGCTGAACTTGAAATCGCGCCGTCCAATAGACTTAGTAATACTGTTAGCGAAATCACACAAACATTAACCACTACCAAACCTAAAGTAGACAAGACACTTCGACCCACATTGTATAAGAAACCCAACTATACCTACACTGGAGAGAGATCAAAAGAGGTAGATGGTTTAAAAAGTCTAATAGAAGATGGCGTTAGTAAAGTGGATCTAAATATCATTGTTGATGAGAAGAATGATGTGGAGGATAGTGAGCTGAAGGTGACTACGCTTGGGCCAAGTTTAGAGCAAAAAGTGAGTCATTATAATCTTCTTTTAACATTACTTTTCCTGCTTGCTATTTTAAACTTTATTAATATTATGCAAAACACGCAATTTGATCATGATCATATAATGATCTTGAAACTTAATTATCATGAATCTAATTGAAATGTATTGTCATATTATTATGTTGTGAAGCACCTTGATCTTAGAAATGGAGAGAGAGAGCGAGAAAGAATAGCATGGCATACCGTATGAAAAGCTACAGCAGTGATATGGGTCTAACTAAAGCCAATATTACAAATAATATACAAGAAAATCTGCAGTTTATTATATCCTAATTTGGCATCGTCCCCAAAAACAAGATCATAAGCTTATGCGACACCTGGATCTATTAACTGATCGTCCAAATTACTCTACATCCAGGTGCCAGGAGGAACTAACTCCCCACCCTGGACAGCCGCTGTGGACAGCTGTGACTGCGCAACTTGCAGCACAGGTGCCAGGTGTTCCTGTTCACACTCCACTAACAAATGTAAATCTGGTAAGTTTTGAAGATAGCCTTCATCATAATCATCACCATTCTTCTTACTAGCCTTAATGTGAGTTTCAAGCCACCAAATACTTGATTATGCAATTATTAAGTGTAAATTTAATCAATTGCGGCCATACCACATCCATTCCTTTCGTAATTTTTTGTTTGTAGTTAGTTCACCTCAAATTACATTATGCAGTTTACACATGCAAGGAGAACCATTTGTACCATCAATATGACCTGACCAATATTTCTATCTTTTAAAATAAGATGTCAAGATATTGGTTGGAGAATGACTACACTAACGCCTATACTTGTACCTATATTTATACCTATACATTTCAGCAACCGAACTGAACTGAAACATCCAAATACAACATTTCATCAGTGTTTCCTCCTCAACAGACTCACCCATAACCACGCCGCGCTTCTCTGGCTCGTCGTGGCTTGCGCTGCACGCGCTCAGAGGCGCATATAAGCGCGTCCGTTTGCGTTTACGCGTGCGACCGGAGCGCGCGCGCGGCGTGCTGTTGCTGACGGGAGAACATGACGACTTGAGCGGGGATTACCTTGCGCTAATGCTGAGGAATGGACATGTCGAACTACGGTAAGAGAAGTTTAGTTTTTTGTTGGGAAAATCGAGTTAGCATATGAGAATGTTGTTAGAAATTCTCTCTTATACAATACTAATACAATACAAATTATGCTTTATTGACACTAAAAAGTTAAAACATACAGATCTAGACAATTAAAAGAAATAAAGGCCAATAGGCCTTATAGCTAGGGTAGCAATCTCTTCCAGGCAACCTAAGGGTGCAGGAAAAGAATATTTTACTTATCGTTATTAGCACTCCACTTATCCTCACTTGATTGTGGAAGAGACATTTCGAAACAACATGAATCTATGTGCTATTTAACCATATTTCCTCTAACTTTCCATTATAATAAAACAGTCCGTTCGGAATCCTTAAGGTCGGATTTTTACCTTTAACATTCAAAGAAAATTAGTTTTTAGTCTATGAACAACAACCAAGAATTTAGATCCTATAAGAGATACACTGGCTTTGATGTCACGCTCTAATCGTTAGGTATTTTAATTTTAATTTTAGGTGTTTTAATTGGGGTTGCTTATTTAGTATTACTCGTATTAGAGCGTAAAGTTTTAGGTTATATTCAAATTCGTAAAGATCCTAATAAGGTTGGTTTTATATTTCTTTAACAGCCTTTAGTCCGTCCTTTTTACCTTTTAAAGATTGAAAAGGGACAGGAGATAACCATCCTAATATTAGAGCTGTCAAACATCGAATTTGAACCTTATGGCCGTGTCGATTGCACAATTTTAGAGAGCACATAAAACGTGCGACTTAAAAATCTCTTAAACTGACAGCTATGCCCTTATTTTAGGTTGTCATTCGTTCAAATCAAATGAATATCATTTGCTCATCACTTCTCTTTCATTGGTCATAAAAACGAAAAGGATATCTGGATTTTAAAATTAGAATTAGTGCATGACATCCCGAATCGAGGCCACTGACCTATAATTTGGCACTTTCCATCGTACATCATGTACTGGGAAAGAGATTGAATTTCGGACGAATTTCAGACAGTCCGACGAGACTGGAATAAGAACATGGACTTTAATCAATCACATTTTCGACATGAATCAAATTGGATTCAGTCAAAGGCTGAATGATTGCATGTTTGGGATTTTCATTATTGTCGATCTTTGTTTCGCTATTTCAGCAGAGGTAGCAATGTAATACAGTAGCCAACACATGCGGCTGGACACATGGACCTTGAGAGCGTCTTTATTTCGTAGCAGTACGGACGGTGTTCGTAATACGAATGTCCAGGTAATGTTTTGGCTACTGTACCTATGTGTTACGCTTGATATTAATTTTGGTTGGTCAAAGGTTATTAGTACGTACACTTAATCAACCTAACATCGCCTCATTTCGATTCTTTGTATGAAACTTCATATTTTTACGCATCAAAATCGCATTGCTTTGCTTTTCCGATTGTTATGGGTCAAAGAAGTCACATAATGACTACAGAAAGATTTGAATTGAGGCGATGCTGTAAAATAGATTTATAAAAACTGTCGTGAAACTGATGTACAGTGAATATGGTTGATGTTTATAATAGAGAGAGGCCTATGATCAGCAGTTAGACTTCCATGGCCTCCGTGGCCAAGTAGTCGAGATTTTGACGCCCATTACGGAGGTTCCGGGTTCGATTCCCGGTGGGGACATTGTCAAGCAAAAATCTCTCTGTGTGACTTTCCCTAGTTTGGTTAGGACATTGCAGGCTGAATCATCTGATTGACCGAAAATAATGATGATTTCGTGCTTCAAAAAGCACGTTAAGCCGTTGGTCCCGGCTACACTATCTAGTCGTTACACGAGCTAAGTCAGTAGCCTTTGGCGGCTGTATAACACTGACACCAGGATTTGTGAGGTCGGTTGTCGACCTTACAACCCACACGATGATGATGATGAGCAGTTAGACAACATAGGGTAAATAAGATAACAGGACAGCATAGGCTGAAAAAGACGTTAAAGTTTTAACTGTACTACGAGATATAGGTATACCATAACCCTGAAAAAGAAAAGAACCGAATAAAAAATATATATATTTTGCTTAAAAAAATGCGTCTACACCTTAGCATTTTTAATAAATTTCTAATAAAATTTGAAATAATCCTCAATCAGGTTCGACTGTGGCAGCGGTGCTGGCATCCTTCGGTCTCCGGAACCAGTGCGTCTTGGCCACTGGAATACCATATCTGTGTACCGCCATCGGTGGGACGCTTGGCTTCGGCTCAACAACGGGAAACGAGTCCGGGGGAGGTCCAAGGTAAGACGATGGTTTCCTATTGTATCCTGCTATAGGCTCATCAACAGCTCATATACGTCCACACCGATGAGTTTGAGCCTACCCTGAATAAGAGCGAACCAGAGCGGGGTGGTCGACTTCACAAACAACCTTTGAATTTCTACGCAGGATTGTGTAGTTTTCTTACGTTGTTTACTATTACCATACGAGCGTAGAATAAGCGAACATATGAATTACAAATTAAAAAAACTAATTGGTACGACACGGGGATCGAACCCGCATCTTCCAAACGGAAGGCATCGGCTCTAGTCACTACACCGCTGAGCTATGTATACTTTATTATTTTCGAGTCGTACTCTTAAGGGACAAGACATTATGATTGATTTACTAGCTCGTCAGTCAATGCATTGTTAACAGTCTCCATCCATCCTCTTTGTCCATGGCTGAGTGGTAGAGCGTTCGACTTTCATTATGGAGGTTCCAGATTCGAATTCCAGTTCAGTAGTTCGGTTAAAACATTGCAAGCTGAGATTGTGCGAAAAGAAAACTGATGAAACTGATGTGTGACTGACTGATGTGCTCTGATGTTTAACGCCTCCAAACTACGAACCAGTGGCTCTGGGTATATAGATATATATTTTTTGAAATGGCTGATTTATGATTTCTTACGTTTTCAATCCTCATAACTCCGTTATTTTTAAAATTTTTCGAAATTGACTCGACAAAAAGTTCTATTAATTTATTGTACCTGCTCATAAAATTTCACGAGAATCGGTTGAGAAACGCGACCTGCAGCTGAGAAAAATAGACATACAAAAGCAATTTTGGCCAAGCTGATATGGAGACGCTTCGCTCGCTCGGTCAATAACAACCTATTCGTAGCTTCCAAACTTATTTTGCAAATGAATAAACAAAAGAAAAATCTTTTGTATTTTTATCCAAGCTTGCAATCTAAGATCATTTGAGCACGAAACAGAAAAATAACTTCTATGCAAAAACAATTTAAAAGTTATAATTGTGTGCGATCGCTCATAATTATTCCACAAAAACTGAAGACGTGACGGGAGCTGAGTTTGAATTTCAGAAAAGTTACACAAAAGATATTTTATTTGTAAATTACTCTCATACATAAAATCATACTATTTTTTTACAAGAACCATTCGAAAGGCACGTAAAAGTTCATTTACGTCCACTCTCAGTGGCCTACCTATTTAGCGACATAACTAGTTGGCTTATTATTGCAATGCCTTCACCAAACCAGGGACTGTCTCACGATTTTTATTAGAATACAGTGCCTGGGGACAAATCAGTCATGTCATCAACAGCTCATATACGTCCCCGCCGAGGGGCTCAAGCCTACCCTGAATTAGGGCGATTAGGCCTTAGTCATCCACGCTGGCCCAGTGCGGGTTGGTCGACAGCACATACAAACTTTTAATTTCTTCGCAGGAATGTGCAGGTTTCATCACGATGTTTTCCTTCACCGTCAGATCGTCGAATAAACGTACATATGAATTCTAAATTCGAAACACATTGGTACGTGGTGGGAATCAAACCCGCGTCTCCCAGACTGGAGACAGCGGCCCTAGCCACTAGACCACAGACGCTCTCCACTAGACCAACAACGTAGCCTGTTATCATTATTATAATTTCTGACCTTCTGTTTTTTTTTTCGAGTTTTTTCATTAAATTCTTTCCATCTTTGTAATTCCTAGGAGTCGTAATTTAGAGGGAGAATAAAATAAACAGTCATAATTTTTCAGACAGACGGCCGCTGAAAGCAGAAACCCCGGAATTACAGCCTCCGCATTATTTAATACCGGCACCTCGAATTATAATGTTACTGGAAAGGGCATGATCATTATAAACGGCCTAGCAAAGAACGTTTATTCAGCTAGCAAAGTACCTTGAGGTGAAGGAAAATTTTATTCAGAATACCAACAGCTTTTTATACATGAAACTTAAAAACAAAAATATATAACAACATAGCCAATTACAGGTATTCACAGGTAAGTACAGGTAAAATAAAAACTATTAGGGCAGTTGGTGGTATAGATTAATTGAAACAAGCAAGCAACTAAGTAATTGAAACAAGAGGGAAGAATTGTGAGGAAAACTGCACTCCTGTGAAGAAATTGAAAGAAAGTTTGTGTGTGAAGTTGACTTATCCGCACTGGGTCAGTGTGTTCCCCTCGCTGGATACACATAGTTCCAGAGGTCTGGGTTTGAAACTCTGTGAGGACACTGTCAAACAAAAATAATTTTAAAAAGTGACCTGTATAGCTATCTCCTTTGCTGTCTCTATCTGTTTCACATCCAGTCTCAGTATATCCGTATGAGCTTCGTCCATAAAATACTCGTAATTTAGGCATTTGTTGCGGTGTGCGGCGGTTTTGTCGGGAACTTTGATGGAGGAACAAACAAGCGATCTGGCAACCCACAGACTGATTAAAATCTTTATCTTCATTGAAGTATCCAGAAAATTACGAGTCTAATTAATTTTAAAGTTGACTTGATGCAAGTAGTAGTTAGTTATGTGGCGGGTACAGTTGGTGCCTTTTATACGGTAGGTCGTGTTTCAAACCCACTTATTGTTATATTTTTGTATGTTGAAGTCTTTGAAGCTCTCACAGTAAGAAAAAGTTAGTGAGGCATATTATGTCTCCAAATGTTATTCAAACTATTATTTATCTATTGAATAAGTTAAATTCATCCTTATTTAGAATAGACAAAGTTAAATGCGCTATAAAAGAAAACAAATACGCCTTTTCGTATTTACGAATCCCGGAGCGTAGCAGATTGCCGTCTGCCACGGATCCAGCTACGGCGTAGCAGATTGCTACGAAGTATTTGTATCGTCTCAAAAGTCTATTAAAATTATAACCTTTGCTATAATATTAAAACGTATGTTATTATTTTTGCTGGGTATGACAACCGCTTAATATCAGCTTCACCAATTTTGATGAAATTTGATTAATAAATTCAATACGTAAAACTTTTTTTTTAAGACATCATCATTAACAGCTGGGGAAAAGTATATAAGCTGTCTACTACTTATTCCCTAGGTATACGAGTAATTCGACTACATGCTAACATAGTACAAAAAGAAAAGTGAAATTAAATGTACGTAATTAATATGTAAGACATTTCAATCCTTACAAGACTCTTATAAGAGCTCGTAGCTAAAGAACTAGAATTAATTGAAATTGATATTGAAGTGATTCTAAGAAGAATTTTTCTTCATTTCTTGCTGAAATATTTATAGTTTTTTTGTTATTTTACTCTGCTGAGCGTATATTTTGCTATCACAATTTTCAATACTAAGACGAAACTAAATTCTGAGTCTAGAGAAAGAAATAGTTAAAGAGTTAATTAATAATATAACGTATTTTAACAATGACGTTAAAAATATATAAGTATTTAGGGCTATCCCACATACCGCTCCTAACTAAGCAGGGTCTGTACAATGGAAATGAGACAGCTGATATCCATGAATATCGATAAGACAAACAACATCCAAACACAAGGCAATCGTCCAGACACAAGACAAAATATAAGTGCTTATACTGATAAGCACTGCAGTGATGACTGCATCACTCACATTTTTCCCTTGGATGGGATTCGAACTCACGACCCAGAGCTTTGTAGGTAGATGTGCCAACAACAATGCGATATAATCTGATTATTGTTAAGGTGAGCATCAAATTGCCGTGTGGTGACGGCAGAGTAGAATACATTTGTCACCAACCCCTACTCTTCCCGTGGGTGTCGTAAGAGGCGACTTAGGGACTACACATTGAACAGGGAACGGGCAGCAGCGCTCTCTGATACAGTAACCTTTTAATCTGCGATCTCCAACCCACCTGCCAAGCGTGGAAATTATGGCAAAACCCTCCACTTAAGTGGAGGAGGCTCATAAAAAATAACTATATGTAACCAAACATCTAGAAATAATAAAATATGTAAAGAGTGCGTCGCCTACAAACTACTCTCGTAGTTTAGCGAAGATAATTTTATGTATCTTAGATGTAAGCTTTGATTAATAAATAAATTAAATAAATAAAAATTAAAAATTTAAAAAAAAAGTCCAGCAGTGGACTGTAACGGGCCGTTGATGAGCATCAAAATGTATCCTTCAGTAAAAGTTAAGAGAGATAGATAGAGAGAGATAGAGATATATACAATGCCTTTCTGATCTTCATCCTTAATCTCTTCAGCAACGCTCATCTCGTATTCACAAAGTTAAAAACTAGTTATAACCAGTTCAGGATATATCCGAGGTTAGTCGAAAATCTGTTCGTCAATTCTACTCTACTAAAAATGAGATTCTTAAGTTTTATGTGAAAAATAACATCACACTAATATTATAAATGTGAAAATATTATATTTGGATGTTTAGATGTTTGTAGGTTTGTTCCGCTTTCACGCATAAAGTATCCAACGGATTTGGATGAAATTTGGAATGCAGATAGTTTTTAACCTGAATTAATACATAAGATACCTTTTATCGGAAGAAGTCTTGTCCCCACGGGAAAATCTTACACAACGCGAGCGTAGCCGCGGGCGGACCGCTCGTTCATGATAAATCAAGGTCATTGAAATAAATTAACAATGTTTAGAATAATTGAAAAATGAATTTTAAATCTAGTTCGTTGGAAGAAATTAGATCATCATTCACCAGTTCAAAAAACAGCCTCCGTGGTCGAGTAATCAAGATTTTGACGCCCGTTACGGAGGCTCCGGGTTTGATTCCCGGTGGGGACACTGTCAAGTAAAAATCTTTTTGTGAGACATTCCCCAGTTTGGTTAGGACATTGCAGGCTGAATCACCTGATTGTCTGAAAAGAAAGATGATTCCGTGCTTCAGAGGCACGTTAAGCCGTTGGTCCCGGCTACTATCTAGTCGTTACACGAGCCAAGTTTTGTGAGCTGAGACACTGACACCAGGGTTTGTGAGGTCGGTTGTCGACCTTTCAACCCACACGACGATGATGATGATCATTTAAACAAATTACCAATGGAAAGATCATTGTAAAAGGTTCAGATCGTGGTAAAAGGTCAACATAATTGAATTTATCATAATTATTGATAAATCAAGTCCATGATTGAACATAAATATTTTTTTTATATTACATTTAGTAGCCGTGTGGTGACGGCGGAGTAGAATACATTTGTCACCAACCCCTACTCTTCCCGTGGGTGTCGTAAGAGGCGACTTAGGGACTACACATTGAACAGGGAACGGGCAGCAGCGCTCTCTGATACAGTAACCTTTTAATCTGCGATCTCCAACACGCCTGCCAAGCGTGGAAATTATGGCAAAACCCTCCACTTAAGTAGAGGAGGCTCATGGTTCAGCAGTGGACTGTAACGGGCCGTTGATGTTGATTATTCTGTATGCCAAACATCAAAATTAGATCAGTCGCTCATGGGTAACTAAGCCATGACAGACATGCTAACATTTATAATATTTGCTGGGCCATTGTACCCTGGGCCAAAGTCAGTCCCGGGTCACCGGAGTTCTCGAACTGAGGCAAGTTAGAGGTGTTTTTGCTCCGTCGGGTTTAGCGATCACTTGCGGTGAGTTTAGAGTTTCCCAACTAGTTAAACAAGGGTAAAAGTTTATAATAAAAGGTTAATTTTGTCCCAGATTTTACATTATGGGTATTTTACTGAGGGTTTTATAGAATAGAATATTATACCTACTTAAAACAACTAGATGAAGAACTATTTTTACCTGCAAAGCTTTACGAATACAGGCAAAGTGTTTTTTTTTTTGTAATATGTTTTCTCATGAGAGTATGTTTTTTCGAAGTGGCGCAAACATTCAATTCTCTTTGAGTAATGACAAGGACAATTCTTTAGATTAACAGTTGATTATGGAGCCGATAGGTTTAAGTGTCCAATAAATAATTTGGTGCTCTTCACAGATTCCGCCACTGTGTTAGTAAACTCACCCAAAAAAATGTAATGACGGATCTTAAGTGATGCATCCTATGGAAATAAATAATTTTTGATTTTGATTTTATTTAATCAACGGCTCATCAATTTTTTTGGGATCTCCGGCCGCGTAGGAAACCGCAGGTTCGCAACTAGTTACGGAAAAAGAAAATTCCGGCTTGGATGAGTCGAGCTGTCAATTACGCCATAGCAATTTGTAGCCATTGATAGACGCATTGGGATTAATCCAACCTAATAACGTACAGTCGACGACAATAAGACGACTACCAACCTAGAACATTCAGTTTCCTGTCACCAACTTCTATAGAAAGATCTATGCTTGGTATTTCGCTACGGGATAAAGTCCGAAACGAAATCATCCGGCAGAGGACCAAGGTAGTTGATATCGTCCAGAAGTGTAGCAAGCTGAAGTAGCAATGGGCTGGCCAAGTCTGTCGCAGAACCGACGACCGTTGGAGCAGATGGGTTCTCGAATGGAGACCGCGTCTCGGGAAACGTAGTGTGGGACGTCCCCCTGCCAGGTGGACTGATGACCTAAGAAAGGTCGCTGGTGGTGGCTGGATGAGGAAAACGAGTGATCGTGCGCTTTGGCGTGCCCTTGGGGAGGCCTACGTCCAGCAGTGGACTGCAATAGGCTAATTGATTTATTGATTGAACTTTTATAGTCCCAAAGAGATTTTGCCCTAAATTAGGGTGATTAAGCTTTAACCACACGGGTTCAATGATTGAATCTGGTTTTACCAGTATTTTGCTCTAGTCTAGAAGGTATCGGTCAACATTGCTCAACACAACACGAGCAATCTATAAACAAATTGTCGTCCGTAGTATTTGTAGCTATGATGTCGAAAAATAATTTCGTAAAATCTTGCTTCTATTAAAGACATTTTTTTCTTTATTTCATTACTAGCTGCCCGCCCGCGGCTACGCTAGCGTTTTGTTATTTTTTCCCGTGGGTATAAGACTTTTCCCGGTATAAAGTATTCTATGTGTTAATCCAGGGTACAAACTATCTCAATTCCAAATTTAATCGAAATCCGTTCAGTACAGCGTGAAGACGGAACAAACATCCAAACATCTAAACATCCAAATATATTTTCACATTTATAATATTATATAGTGTGATTTTATATTGTAATTTATTTACAATTCGATAGATGTAATTTTTTAAGAAGATTAGTAGCAAATCTATGTATCGAATACAAAATAATTTTACATGGTAACGGGCACTAATGAGAGCATTCCTAGGCGATCGTTCCTCCATTAAAAATAACCTACTTAAGAACTTCAGCAGGGGGCCGTTTCACGAAGCTATAAGTTACAAATTACAAGTACCTACAATTCAATGTACATTGCGTAGACAATGAGATAAAACGATAAGGGCTTACAGTTTGGGCGAATTGGCTACGCAATGTATATCAAATTGTAACTTGTTACTTGTAAATTGTTGCTTCGTGAAACGGGGCCCAGGTTCAACATTTACATTTGTTTTTATTAACACGCTTTTTTATTAGCTTCACCTGTATGTTTGTTTGTATGCTTGTTTGTAACCGACTCCTTTGTTTGGACTCGATTTGGACCCACTTTAAAAGGACAGATTTAATTGAAACTTTCTACACTTATCAAGAACCGGTGACAATACAATAATTTAAATAAAATAAAAACAATAAAAAAATCAATTAAAACAAAAAAATACACGCTTTCACAGTACATCAAACTAAAAAGTGAAAAATAATTCTTACTTACATAATATTAAATTTTTCGACCGACATCAAAAAGGAGGTTATCAATTCGACTCGTAATATTGTTGGAATAACATAGTACTCGTGTGACTTATTTCGTTAGTGAATGTATGTATGTGTGTCTTTCCATGCATGTTTCAACTAGATATCGAATTGCAATGATTCTTTTTTTGTAGGACTAACTTTTAACTTAGGGAACAATGCAAGTTTCATCAAAATCAGTTCAGTAGTTTTCAAGATATTATGAACTGTTATTGAAGGTGATTGAGTTTGAGTTTAGAGGTTTTAAATTCTTGACAGTTATATTTTTGTTTGCGAGTTTGTTGTAAGCTGAAAACAATAATGAACGAAAAATACTAGTAGTGCTTTATGCCATATTTTTCTTACCAACGATATCGAGCAACCCACGAGGGCTTCTTTTTCACAATAATACTAGTATTTTTCGTTCTTATTGTTTTCAGCTTATACTAAGAATTATCTTTTCTTACAAATATTGTTATTTACGAAACTCGTGCAAATGAGGAAGGTGTAACTGGATCCGCAGCTCGTCGTAGCGTGAGCTGCGCCTGCGCTACTCCGCTTCCGTGACCCAGTTACCGAGATAATGGGGAATTATTTTTCATCTCGTGTTTGTAAGTGACGTGTTTACCTAGGAGAGGAAATTATGATATTGTTTTTCTTATTTTGTCATTAATATAAAAATGGCAGGTCCGTGAGGTCTCTCTAGACCAGAAAAAAATACAACCGAATTGAAAACCTCCTTTTTTTGAAGTCGTTTAAAAAAGTCTAAAGGAAAACAAAAGGGCCACTTGTGTCCTAATTTTTATTTAAGCTTAAAGTTGTACAAAGATTACAAAAACCATAGATTTAACTCCATGCTTTGTTGCTTGTTTAGTTAGGGACTTTATTGCAAAGATTTCTGACGTGCGTCGCCTCGCGCTTTAAGCGATCGTCTTTTGTTTCCTCTGACCTTTATTGACATTTTTAAACGATCTACTGAAGGAATTTTCTCAGGGTATCACAATAAGGTCGGTAAGCGCGAGGTGACGCGAATCCCAGAAACAAAGAGGACATTCATATTTATTTTATACCATAGCTGACCCGGCAGACGTTGTCCTGCCATTTTTGCCAACACCTACCCTACACCTACCCATGACCATTTTGCATTAGAAAACTAAATTGTCGTTGTTTTTCTGTTATTTTCTATTGATGTTTCTCACCGTTTAAACCTTCCCTGAACTTCCACAAAAATTTCAAGATCAAAATTCACCAAATCCATCCAGCCATTCTCGAGTTTTAGCGAGACAAACGAAAATAAATGGATTCTTATATACATTTTTTTCTACATAACACGAGCCCCATATAATATACATCAACAGCCCGTATCTTTCCGCTGCCGTCTGCTCTCGTATTTTCAGGATCCTTTTAAATTAATATATTTGCTAGACACTTACCCAAATTTGTGCTGCTTAAACTTGCTTACTTCTCAAAGCAGTAAAGCTAAATCGTTAACAATTCTAACAACTCTCGGACAACACAGCTGGAACAGCTGGATTCTGCTGGATAGTCCGGTAAGACTGTGCTAACAATCTGGGTCATTGGGAACTATCCAGCTGTAAGCGTCCGAGAATCCAGCAGTTAAGATAACAATTAAGGTCCCTTATAAACTAGCTTAGGGTGATGAATATTAGTAATGTCAGGCTGATATTCTATGCGAGATTAGAAGAGATTATGTTGAGCAGTAAAAAAAATATCATTTAAAATATTTACACCGTTAGCTTATCTATCAAATATTTTAATCACATACGAACTTGTACCTACTGATAAATTGATTGACATGGGATTTAAAAGTGTGACAACAATACCTATATAAAACATGGTTGGCTATCTAAAGGGCCCCGGAGACGATCAAACGGTTTAACTCAGACCTTACGTGTTTGATCAAACCGTTTGAGGTCGGTTTGAACGGTTTGTCAAACGGCTCTGCGCAGTCTGATTCTATCGTAATTACACTTCTGACGCGTCAAACACAACAAAATTTATTTATTTATTAAAAACTAATAATTATAAAAGATGTCATCATTACAGGATTGCTCCCAATACGATGACGCCAAATATGAAATTGCATTGCATCAAACATGCTTCAAACAAATGTTTGACAAACCGTTCAAACCACCTTTGTAAACGATCAAAATGGTTTGAGTCAAACCAAACTTTACGTGTTTGAATCAAACCGTTTGACCGTCTACGGGGCCCTTAACAGCTTAAAACTGGACACGTGGCAAAATCTAAAACCTAAAGAATCACAACAAAATAAACTGTAAGTCTGTTTATGCAACAAGAGCGTAAAAGTCGTTTTTCTGACCGAAGTTCCGATTCAAGCCGAAGTGAAACAAATGACATCTTTTACGCTCTTGTTACATGGACAAAAAGCTTTTTATAATCCGCGTCGATAATGTGTGGTAACTTCTTGATTGAGAACTCTTATGCTATGTAATCGAACTGGCGACTGAGAATGCCTACACGATTCCATCCATTACATAGAATTCCTATAACAAAACGAAGCACTGTTTGTATTTGTCCTATAACTATACACAACTCTCGAACTTATAAGTACAGTCGCAGACTAAGAGCACTTCAAGTAACATGTGTCAAAGTTGCAGAGCCTTGTAGATGTTTCTTGTTCGCGTTGACCCTCTAGGAGTTCGCGAGATTCGAGATTGTAGACGAAAGTTTTATATTATACTAGCGGTCCGCCCGCGGCTACGGTCGCATTGTGTGGGGATAAGATTTTTGCCCGTAAAAAGTATCCTATGTGGTAATCCAGGGTGCAAACTATATCTATTCCAAATTTCATCCCAATCCGTTTTGTAGTTTTTGCGTGAAAGAGTAACAAACATCCATCCATACTCACAAACTTTCGCGTTTATAATTATTACTAAAGATTGCTGTATTCAGTTGGTATTCTTATTGTAACAGAGCTTTAGAGTGATTTTGAAGCTGCGATATACCATTATTTAGAAAAAAAATAGTAGGTAAGAGCTACTTGTACGCTCTACGTACGCTACGTAGTAAGTAACTATTATCTAGTCTGTGGCTTTACTGAAAAAACAATAGCACTCCTGTTGTCTATGGACTGTATACTAATTTAATAAAGCAAAGTTAAGTTTAGAAACAATGTAAACAATATATTCTCTACAGTATTACACAAATTTAATCCCGAATAGTAATGCTCGTGCAATTATCTCTAGCGGTTTATCCGATAGTCACCAGAAAGTGGAATTTAAATAATGACGTAACTTAATTTTATACCAATGGCAACCACATATTAATTGACGATGACTGGCTGGCTGGAAAAGTGTTGCCAATTAACCCCGTGCAAGCTATATTTTTTAATTTATTATGTGTATACTATATACTAGTATATTACTGCAGGCAGAAGTATTATAAATCCAAAACTCACGGTAACTCTAATTTTAACTTTGGGTGACCTCACACCAAAAAGTACGCAAATCAATAGAAGTTATCTGAAAACGAATCCTTTAAGTTTGCACAACTTTACCGTAGTAAGTACTGACGTAATGGAATTTCGCCCTCGGCCTAAACGGAACGCGACAAAAGAGGTGAGCCGCCCCCCCCCCCCTACTTCGATCTTTCTGGGTCATTTGCCCCACGTTGGGACAATTATGCTAAACTTGAATTGGACGCTCGAGGCGTGACTTTTGTCGGCCAGGTGGAAGGGGGTAAAATTTGGGGGTACAAAGTTTCTTTGGCTGCAGGTTTTCGTGGCTGTAGTTGAAACAATTTTGATTTTATTTCTTGTTGAATGTCCGTATTTTAGGATTAAATGTCGTGCTGATGTACATTTTCGAATTATTTGCAGTTCTATTGTGCTATTGTTGTTTGTTTATTTGTAGTGTGCGACCCGTCAGGCGCACATAATCTTGGCGTTTTAAAAAAATTTCTTTGTGTATTTTACATAAAATAAACAGTTTTTAATTATTTTTTTCAAATTTTGTTAAACATTTAGTTAACCCAATTTTTATCTACTATATAAAACTGATTGTTTGTCCTTTTATAACTAGAGAACGGCTGCACTGATTTCAATGGGGTTTGTACCAATAGATAGAAGAGATTGCTGACCAGGTTATAGGCTACTATATTTGTGAAATAAAGAAAAAAAAATATTTCATTTAAAATATTTTTTGCGAGTAGTTTGACCTTTACACTAATGATAATTAAAAATCCTTTTTAAACAAGCTTTTAAAGCCGTGGAGTGAAGTATCCTAGGTAAGACAAATCCAACGAGCCCAAACACGACTAGGTTGTGTTGTGTATTAGAGAAGTTCCTATGGCCACCTTCCGGCTCCATAATGAGACCCTGGACATCACGTATGACTAAAGATCTTGTTAAGACAAATCCAACGAGCCCAAACACGACTAGGTTGTGTTGTGTATTAGAGGAGTTCCTGTGGCCACCTTCCTTCTCCATCATCAGACCAGCTCCATGGTACCATAATATTGCATTGTCATCGCGGTTACATAAGTATACCAAATTTCAGCAAATTCCAATGGCAGCAAAAGCTTCAAAATTAAGTTGCAAGATTTCGTCCGAACATAAAATATACAGTGCCAGCTAAATAAAAGCTTGTAAAAAGTATGGCGGTTGTCATATATGTTTCAGTCTCGGGCGTAGCCGGGTAGAAGCTAGTTGTTCATAAAATACAAATAAGTCACATAGAAAACAGTCACATAAATATCACTTCGTCCAGCGCGACCCCGCCAGCATGGTGCCCAGGACACTGGCAGCATTCCACTCTGAATGGCTACACTGATTCTTTGAGCCAGGAAGCTGCCAGCCCTGCGATCGCCAGTGGTCTCGATAGAGGATAAAATTATTTGAACGTTCGGCAAACAGATACACGGACCTACCAACTTATACTTGAAATGAACGGCGGCGCTAGGAGTAATGATGATGATGTTCATGACTCATCTGAAAGTTGACATTTTCCTAATGGTCGTAGCTCCAATTTTGACCATTTCACAGATTCTGTAGTAGGTCTCTACCGTATTGTTTACCTTGAAAAGCATCATCACGAAAGTTTGTAACATCTAAAAATTTAAATATCTTGGATTTCACTCGAACCTTTCCGCAAACAATCTGACACTGAAAGATCAACAAAATTGTTTAACGTTACCTAATTTCTTGTCCCCAGGGTCTGTTCTCGCGCATGACATTCCGCGAGCCAGTGTGGGTGGGAGGAGCTGGCAACACCACCGGTCTGCAGTCCAAGTTGGGGCTGGCTGACGGTCTACTGGGCTGTGTAGACTTCCTCAGGATCAACGGAGACACCTACCGGCTGGTGAAGGACGCTGTGGCTTCGCTTGACATAGGTAAGTGAAAGTTTTTTACTCTTTGTAGTTTTCACCATTTAGAGTTTTTCCGTATGCCAAGTTTAGAGACACGCCGGACAATTCACGATATTCACCTGCTTTTTAAGGTATCGAACGGACATGTTAGATGCAGTGAGCTTCTCATGTCAATCTTAGTTCCTTACTATATGACTCGTCAACTGATTTTTAGATATTCAATTCAATTCAATTCTTGGGTGAATGGCGTTTTAGATATTAGAGGACCTCGATGTAGGATAGACGTTTGGCTCGTGTCCATTTCTGGTATTTTTTCCTTCTTTATGGCACTAGTATGACTTTGTGCCAGTGTCAAGTTTTTATTGTTAAAGGTAGGGAAACTTATTTACGCGAAAAAAGGAAAGGATAGGCAAGAAAAAAGGAAAGTTAGGTTAATTACAAAGTGGATATCAATAAAGACATCTAAGAGTACTAACTGTCTAGAGGGAGTGACGCCTTAATATCCCTTCAATAAAAACAGGCCAACTTTTACATGAATGACAGCAACCGTCTTTTGTTTAACTAGCTACATAGGGATTATTAGGGATATCAACTATTGACACACTTCCCAATAATTCGGGTAAAACTGTTATGTTAATCTATTTGTGTATAAAAGTAAAAAATGTAGTAGTACTGTTTATATTTTGAGTTCAAGTGCACTTATATGATTAGTCAAGTGAGCATATTTATTTTAAGTAAGTACCTACATATTCCATACTAATATAACCGGGCTTTAAGGACGGACGATCAACGGCTTGATATTATTTGGTAATTATCGTTGACCGACTGCTTTCAAAATAAATATCCGGTGGTCCCTGTAGGTAGTTTACAAAGACGAAACCATTATTTAGAATTGTAAATATTGACCGACTTTTTCATTTTTTTAGTAGCTGAGCCGATTGCTTTCAAATCGATATGAGAGATTGAGAATGCCTATAGTCCAGTTAATAATAAAATATTGTTAGGATTAAATAAAAAACTGTTAAACACTCCGCGTCAACTATTACTTAAATACGCGCTAACTGTGGATTTTTTTAATGGAAAAGTGGCAACACCAAGAAAAACGCCAAGATGGAGTCGTATTTATTGTACATAAAATTCAAAATTATTTTTATTAAATATTATTAGGTTAATTACGCATGAAACTGGATTGTGTAGGTCATTTTTTATTATCCTTTATAATTTCTGCACAATTTTATAATGCAACACGGCGTTTTTGATCTCAAAAGTTCACAAGAATTTATCACCTAATGCGAGCGTGTCACAAATGACACTGAGAGGCGGGAAACGACTTATCGTCCAACAGTTGGACGATATTTTTTTCGACGTTTCTACGCCGCTACTATCAATCTAAAGACATACGTATTATACATAATGTTAAATTTTTATATTTTAAGCGTGACATCTACACATTGTTTGTTTAATAAGTACCTATTACGTATAATATAACATTTCAACGTACTACTCAAATAATCCATCCAATTGCAAAATTAATAACAAACAATAACAAAAAGCATCTGTTCATCAAGCCATGTAAACGAACCACGATGCAACCAAATAGAAAACGCAAAATTCCACCAACGTTAGAGAACTAGTGTCCGAACAACACAGGTTCCGTTTCAGATTCGGCACAAAGCGATAGTCGAATCTACTTGATTCGTTTTCTGCCGATTTTTCGAACCTTGCAGACTATCCGCCCGTCTAAGACCGATATCATCAAACTGTTGGTGCTTTTCTTCATGATGGAAAGAACACGCTCTCGTGATCTTATAAAGCTTGAGAGCGTGTAGCGGATATATTGGTTTTTGTCCAACAACACAAATCAAAACAATACAATTAAAAAAAATTATAGACAGTCAATATTATTTTTTGTCATACAATACAATTCGTGAGTAACATTCGAGCACATGAGCACCAAAATTGGAGCGAAAACAGTTGCTGAGGCCGAATCGGTCAGGAGCTCATCATCATCAACGTACATATTTTCCCGTGGGAGTAATACTTTTTCCCGTAAAAAGTATCCTATGTGTTAATCCAGGGTACAAACTATCTCCATTCCAAATTTCATCCAAATCCGATCAGTAGTTAAGGCGTGAAAGTGGAACAAATATCCAAACATCCAAATATATTTTCATATTTATAATATTAAAGTGTGATTAACAAAAGTAACAAAGACCCATTAAATTGTTAGCAATCAATGTACTTAAAGTCTAGGTTTAGAACAATAATGAAATTAAACTACCTACATAATAATTTTATTCCCCTTGTATAAAAATAAAAGGGTAGGTAGTCAACCTTCTCAGCTATCACTGCCAGGATGGTTTTGGAGCCCGATACAGATGAGCGTCGGTGGCTAGGACCACTGCCTCCCGTGTCCGGGAGACGCGGGTTTGATCCCCACCACGTACCAATGTGTTTTCGAATTTCGAATTCATATGTTTATTCGACGCTCTTACGGTGAAGGAAAACATCGTGACGAAACCTGCACACTGCTGCGAAGAAATTCAAAGGTTGTTGTAGTCGACCAACCCTCACTGGGCCAGCGAGGTCGACTAAGGCCTAATCGCCATAATTCAGGTTAGGCTCAAGCCCCTCGGTGGGGACGTGAATGGGCTGTTGATGATGATGATGACAGATGATATTATGAAGGTCAACAGGAGACCTTGTTTGCTATAGTAGCAAATTTGTAATTTCATCCAAGCAACCTTAGAATGCAGATAAAGCGATAAAAAATTCTGATTCTATAAATCACCGGAACTATTGTGGAAACCCATAGTTTTCTTTGTTATTTTTTATTTACTATAATTTTAGAAGATAGAGAGTATTGGCTCGTCCATCTTTCTTTTCACCTATCATTATAAGACTGAGTCAGTTCAGTCATAGTAGAAAGAGTGCAAAGTAAGTTATCTTCATACAAACGCACCGCGCGCAGCTCGTATGTGTGCACCATAATATCTATGCGTCGCCGCTCACACACTCTAACAAAATCTCAGTTCAGAAACGGATCGAGATTTTGTTGGAGTATGCGTGCGGCGACGCATAGATACTATGGCGCACACATACAAGCCGCGCGCGGTGCGTTGTGTGAAGATAACGTACTTTGCACTCTTTCTACTATGGTTCAGTCCACAACATTAAATAGCCGTAGTACAGCCTGTCCCAATGGCGCGCCCGATCTTTCGTCCTTAAAACAAGTTTTAATTTTCAGCTTCGGCTAAAAATGGTCCAAAGGCCGAAGTTTAGTTCGTAAAAACCTACTGCGGTCGGACACTAGCGAGAACCCTTTGAAATCATTCCCTTTGATAACGCCGATCCCTTTGACCTATGGTAGGGCGAGCGTATAGTCAGATTTAATGGTTCTGTCTTTGAGAACATTCTAATAAGGGGGAGAATTTGAACAAAACGTTAGGAATTAAATAAGAGGTAGGTTCCAGGAACCCTTATAATGAAAAGTTCTTAAGTGTAAAATAAAGTGCTTAATTGCTATCAAAAGTATAAGCAGCATAGAGCGGCTTCACTTCACACAAGACCCTTGAATGTTTTCCTTTATCGTAAGAGCATCAAATGACTAAATGTAGAAAAAACATGTTACATGACATTTAAAAGACATACGAACTCTGCAGAGTTTAACCTTCCTCTCCCCGTAGATAAAGCTGATTCTGTTCGATTCTTGGTATAGAAATAGATCCACAGATGAGGTGGCAAACGCACATATACTCTGTTCGTAAAAGACTAGCTAGTGCATGTTATACTCTTAAAAGCCTTTCTAATAATTCGGACAAAACCACTCTTAAACTAGTTTATTACGCTTATTTTGAAAGTATTTTGAGGAGGTATGGGGAAACAGCGCTATGATAAATTCAATATTAATTCTTCAAAAGAAGGCACTAAGAATAATTGACGAGGCTTACTATCTGGAACATTGTCGTCCTTTATTTATCAAACATAAAATTTTGACTGTTGTTTCCCTATATATCTAGTATCTACTTAGTAAGTATATACATTTATAATCATAGGGATCTTTATTTAAATTTAAAAGATGTACAACATTATAATTTTATTTAAGAAACAATAGTCGCCTTTTGGCACCTAAACCGAATTATGTTAACTATTCGAATTCGAATTTACACAGGTCTAAAAATTTTTAATCATTTAGATAATAGTATTAAAAACTGTGATAATATAATTAGCTTTAAAATTAAACTAAGACCTTTTTTAAAACTAAACCATATTATCATTTGAAAGAATTTTTCGTAAAACTCAGTTTTTAACTATGTGTTTGTTACATTATTTTTATATAGATAGTTTATATTTTACATTGATTTTAAATTTTAAGATGATTCTAAACAGGAAAAAATGTAAATGTATTGTTATTTTATTGCACCGTGAATTTTTGTTATACTATCTTACATATTTATTTATGTTATCAAAAATTATTGTATTTTTAAAAACTTTTACGTTGATTTTACATTTTGAATTTAAAGTTGACTTAAAACTATTCTGATCACCAAATTTTGAATTCTATCAAATTTATTCTGATTGCTTTTTTATGTTTTATCTTAATTATATTGATTTTGCATGGTTATGTATATGACTGTTACGCAAATAAACTTTTGAATTTTAATTTTTAATTTGAACTTACACAATGAAATTCTAAAGCACACATCTACGACTAAGTACGCTATCTACATATTATATAGATATTTACTCATATATTCCTTGACATTCCATCCATCATCAACAGCTCATAAGCGTCCCCACCGAAGGGTTCGAGCCTACCCTGAATTAGGGTGATTAGGCCTTAGTCGACCACGCTATGTGTCTGTTGGTCGACTTCACACAACCTTTGAATTTCTTCACAGGAGTGTGCAGGTTTCATCACGATGTTTTCCTTCACCGTAGAGCGTCAAATAAACGTACATATGAAATTCGAAATTACATTTGAAATTCGAAAACGCATTGGTACGTGGTGGGGATCAATCCCGGACGGAAGACAGCGGCCCTATATAGCCACTAGACCACCGACGCTGTTCTCACATGCTATCCAAATTACCTTAAATCTGAGAGTTCAAACAGGTTTCATGTTCTCCAACTTTCATCCCGAGCAGTTTCGCGTCGTCACTTCAATAGTTTCAGGGATATTAGTTGCATTAATACTGGAATTCGGAGTATTAGACTGTTTCTCCATTGTTTCATTCCGGTTGGGTTTGACGGACGATATAGTCTTAAAAGCCGAATGCAAAATGCTTTTGCTTCAACCAGCCAACCCAAACCACGAAAGTTGCAAGCGCAGTCTGTAAGACTGGCAAGTTTTGTACATGATGATATTTATATTTAAAAAAAAAGAATAGAGAGAAAGAGAGAAAGATAGTTTGTATTGTATTGTAAAGAATAGATGTTTTCTGTTACAAGTTGCTTTGTGACAAATACGAAGTTCTAAATGCAAGTGGCAAATTAATATCACTTGTCAGGGAATAGAATGTACTTTTATTCGCTAAACAGTCACTGACACGGGCTAAACACTAAGCACTTGCGATTTACATTTTTCATTCGTACTCGTCAGCAATGTGTAAATTGTAAATACTACATATTATTATGCTGTCTCTACGCACGGGTATGCTTGCGTTTTTATTTTTTCTTCTTGGGTGAGCTTTTAAGTGTTTCTTTTTCGATAAAAATTAACCTTTTCACTTTCTGCTTGGAAACTACCTATATATATGCAAAATCTCAAGTTTATCTGTGAGATGTCCCCACTCAAACCAACAAAGCATACATTGCAACAATAATTAAATATTACATATTTAAAACGATTCCTGTTTTAGGTATTACGACATCATCATCAACAGCTCATATACGTCCCCACATCGACATTTGTGGTCCTTTGAGCCTTTGTGGTCCTTTGTTCCGGCTTTACGACATAATTATACTATTTAAAAATCATATTGTACATCACTTTTTCTGGAACCAAATAAATAGAAAACCAGATCAACTTATTTTTAGACAAACCAGATAACTTTGTCGGATGTCGGACAGCTGCAGTGGAAACACGTCATCATCAAAACCAGATATTTGGAATAATTCCGCAGCTATGCCGGAACCCGCATATCCGGGGCAGATGCGGATTCGGTCGTGAATTTTGATTAATTTGCAGGATGGTTTCGAAGCGGTATCCTAATTACAATAACATGCGACTTTGTGGCTGTTCCTGTTTCGACAGGGATAGGACAGTATTTAGTATATTATATTATGTATTTCACATCTTCTGATTAATTTGATAATTGTAGCAAGTCGTTTGTGGAGGCGTTCGTCGTTTCTTATCTATATATCGACACCTCCTATGAACAACAACGTAACTTGAGATATGTGACTTGAGATACAAAATTACTTTGGTAAATATTATTCCTTATCATTATTTTATTTACTCTTAATTTTCTGTCCAAGCAGTCTTTAAGTACAATAGAACCGAAGTTAATATTAGTCAAAAAAACCTAACTATAGGTAAAACATATTTGTTTTTCTCTTTAAACTGCTGTACTGATTAGTTGCTAAAATTGAGTTACGTTGTTGTTCATAGGAGGTGTCGATATATTCTATCTATCTTTCATTTAAAAAAAAACGAAAGACGCGTCAGGTTTTTGCCGTTGAAGTTGCTAATTTTACTCTCGTGATATTATAACTTGAACTACGAGTTACAACATAAAAAAATTAAAAAAACACGGACATATTTATTTATGCATCTTGAAGGGGCCACTTGTGGGTAATATTATTACATCACATAACACTAATATCACAGAATTCCAATATTATAAATGTGAAAATGTATTTTGATGTTTAGATGTTTGGATGTTTGTTCCGCTTTCACGCCTTAACTACTGGACGGATTTGGACGAAATTTGGAATGAAGATAGTATGTAACCTGGATACTTTTTACCGGGAAAAATCTTATTCCTACGGGAAAATCTTACATAGCGCGAGCGTAGCCGTGGGCGGACCGCTAGTTTGTAATAAAAGTAGGACCGCACTCGTTGAATGAGCACCAAATAACTTAGTTGCAATGATAAGACAATCTAACGCACTAATGCTGGTTTATCTTTGTACACATCTAATCCACTAGAGAACGCATTATTTTGCAAAAAAATAAAAATTAAAACTTCACTCGTAATACGTTATAATTAAATTAATCTACGTTGTCTGCGAATTCATTAAACGGTTCCCGGTACGGCTTTACCCCAGAGCAACACGCCGCAATGTATCTTAATTACCGGGTTATTACGGATACGTATCCCTCTTACCCCGATCACCCAGCTCGACTCTGTACCGGGGTGGATTCAGGATTAAAAATGTGGTTTTTTTTTATTACTGTAATATGATTTTAGTAAAATGTGTTTTTGAATTTCGAATTCGACGCTCTTAGGCCCGGTTTCCACCAAAGCGGAGAGGAGAGGAGATGTGTTTGAATAACCAATCAGATTTCGTTATTTAAGCGGAGAGGAGATGTGGAAATAACGAAATCTGATTGGTTATTCAAACACATCTCCTCTCCTCTCCGCTTTGGTGGAAACCGGGCCTTACGGTGAAGGAAAACATGTTGAGAAAACCTGCACAATACTATGAAGAAATTCAAAGGTTGTGAGTGAAGTCGACCAAGACCAACCCGCATTGGGCCAGCGTGGTCGAATGATGCCTAATCGCCCTAGGTTTGAATAGGGGATCGGACTGTTACTAAATTTGCCATATTTTAGGAAAAATTTTAAAAATATAGATTAATAAAAATTGTAAATCGGTTGAAAAACGAATTTACAGTGATTTTTTATAGTTTCAATATGTCTGTCTCTTTCAAAAACGATTTTTTGTATGGAGATTATATGGCGTTACTAACAAATGACGTCACAAGTGGGTACCTATGTGCCTCTCTGTCTAATCTTGAAATTCAAACCTTTATTACTCGGTCAATTTTAAAGATAGAGCAAAAATTATTTTAGTGTTCGATAGCAGAAACTAAGAAGTTTGGATTTATAAAATTAAAATAAAATAGTCCGGTACCCTATTGATTGTGAATTGACAAGTGACAACAATAGGTACATATATTTTTTCTTACTTTACTTACTAGACATTGGGATAAGTTACAAACCATCTAGAATTCAGTTTCAATACAACATATCAGTTGCAATCAAACTACAATGTTTTAGCCAGAATGCACTTTTCATGCATTACAACTGGGTACCTCTTTACTTTTCCGTGGTACCTTCCATTTTTCCCTGGCTCACTGAACTCCCGCCATTTGCGACATTCTCCCCACGTGCGACCTTCATCAAATCGCCATTTTGCAGAGCGGAAGGATTTTTATTGATCGAGAACGTTGGAGTAATAACCTCTCTATGTTTCGCCCTTGGACGTAAGCCAGCTGGTTATACGTTACTTACTTAACTTAAATAACGGTGGCGTAATCTCTGCATTCTAAACGGGAAGTCGCGGTACTGTAACGTAGTGATTTTCACTGAAAAACAAAACAATCATTTATATGAGCGAGTAAGTAGAAATCGATACCTGTAGCGCCATCTAGTCAATGTAGATAGTACTGGGTTTGAAAATAATTTGGCAGCTAGTGTCATTAGTGTCATTTGCGTTTTGATAGTGCTGTCATAAGATTAGATGGAAGATTTTATAGATTGTTTTTCAAATAAGTATTTAGGTGAATATTATTACAAATAATGTTGTGGAATTATTCATTAAACATAACAAACAACAAAGGAGATTTTGAATTTAAAGTAATAAAATAATATCTTTTTAAAAGGATGATTGTTGATTGACGCTGGCTTGAGCGGAGCGTGTAAGATCAAAACGCAAGTGGATGGAGAAGAAAAAAAGGATCTAGCAGAGAAAATGTTACAGGGTTATAAGATGAAATCAATTTAAAATTAAATAATCCTTAGTAAAATAATATATTTAATCGGGTTGTTTTGGCGAGGCTTGGAACTGAAATATGTTTTCATGTTGATAATTCCTGTGAGGAGGGAGACCACGACTATTCTGTCTTGGACAAGGGAATGGGTAACATCAGTTTTTTATAGCAGGAGAATCTTGCTAATTTCGTGAATATCTCCATGAGGTATCTGGAGTCAGCTTGCCTATCCATTGGAGTAGGCAGCTTCGGCAGCACCGGCATCGCTGGTAGCTGTTGGTTTTGGGAGCGCTTCCTTGGACAAAGGATCTTTGGTTCAGGTCATAAAACACTGGAATGACGAGGTACCACATCTTATTTTATTTATCAGCTAAACGAAGGATTCAAGCTTGTTAAAATGACAATATAATAACAATTAATGTTAGAAATTCTTTACCTCAGCAATTCTTAAACCAATGCGAATCCTACATCGCCCTGAGTCATGTTGGTACTAGTTTTCAAGTTTTATTTAGAGTATGAACAACAGTTTTATAATTTCTAGTAATAAACGTTATCTGGTTTTCACACTAATTCAATCTTTTATTTTAAAATCATAACCTTACGTATCGACTCTATTTGTTTAATGACTCCTAGACAAAATATTAAATAATAAATATTCTGTAACAACAAAAGAAAAGTTACAGTGGCGCCCACTCATGGAAAAGAATTGCTGAGTTTTGTTTAGATTTTTGTTTTTAAGAAAATTTAGAATTGGTTAGCCAATAAAAGAGGCATCATTGTGTGCTGACTAACCCATGCTATATTTTCAGTTCAATTTTTTTAAATAGAAAGCTGATAAAAGATTTTATAAATGTGTTGTATTGTTCAGAGTTTGATTTCAATACCTTGTATTATATAACAATTAAAAAATTCAAAGTATATTGAAGTAGGTACAAAAAAAAAAAAAAAACAACAAACTGTAAATAAATTTAAGCAGAATTAAAAACGGTAAAATTAGTGGTTAGTAGTTGGTTTCGGCTAAAATTGTTACACTTTCATGACAATTTTTTTATATAGGCCGAGGGCCGGTGTAAATTTTTGATTGTAGTTAGGATTTTTATAATACTGTTTGTGTAAAAAAAAAAAAGAGGAGCTAATAGCATAGTTTATGGAAACTAATTACAAAATTAACAATAATTTATAAGATTACTTTAAAAAAAAAAAAACGAATTTAATGTAAAAACAAGTACCAACTTGAAAGGTTTTATTTTTCTTTCAATTTAGAAATCGATGATGGATTTGAACCAAGTATATATTTATGCGTTGTTGCGCGATGAACTGGTCTATGAGGTGACAATTAGATCAGAAACCCCGGAAAGTACTGTAGACAAACTTAGAAAGCAGTTAAAGTCACTATGTTCGGAATTCAAACCGGAAGATATACTTTGTGAGGAACAAGATTTTGAAGAGGAAATAAAAATAGTAACGGAGAAAGAAAAAGACTTGCGATTGAAAATTGATAGTAATGATAGACAACAATTAAATCGTGCCAAAGCATTATATTGTCATTTACACCACAGGTTAGAAAGATTATATCCCGATGGTAAAACAGAAAAAGATCAAAAGTCTAGTTTAGAAAAAAAAATACATTCATGCTTTCAATCTTTAAAACAAAAATTAGCAAAGGACGATGATGATGACAGGTCTAGGGATGATTCGTCAACAAAGGAAAATTTAGTTTTGAAACACATTAATGTACGTTTTAATGGAACGACCAGCGTTCATTCTTTTATAGAAACGGTAGAAGAACGTGCTCTTGCTTTAGGGATTAAGGATTGTCAGTTGGTAAAAGCGGCTTGCTATTTTTTCACTGATCAAGGACTTATTTGGTACAGAGGTAATAAAAATCGTTACAGTACTTGGAAGGAGTTGTGCAGTTTGATGATAGAGGAGTTTGCACCAGTTGATTTTGATTACAGATTGTTGGGGGAAATTAGGTCACGGACTCAAGGTCAAGATGAGCCAACACACATTTATTTCGCTGTTATGCAAGGGATGTTTGGAAAATTGAGAAAACAGTTATCCGACCAGGAACAGTTGGATATACTTTTACATAATGTTAGGCCAACATTTACGGAACAGTTAGCACTACACAACATAGAAACGGTTGAACAGTTGCGACAATGTTGTAGGAAAATGGAGGCAGCTCGCCAAAAAACAAAGTTGTTTATGGAACCTCCTAAACAATCAAACTTAAATACGGAATTTGTTTGTAAATCCAAGCAGGTAAAACCAGAGGTGGCACAAATAAATAATAAAGTAGATCCGCAATGTAAAAATATAGAAAAAAAGCCAACACAAAAACCGTTTGAACAACAACAAACTCCAGTTGTGTTTGAAAGAAGACCGTTTGGGTATAGACCAAATCCAAATAGGTATGATAATAGACAAAACAATTCTTGGAATCGTAGGCCAGAAACTGGTAATAGACATGTTCAGATGTATCCAAATAGACAATATAATAATGTGCCGCAAATATATTGTCATAGGTGCAAAGTAAGCACACATAGCACACGAGCATGTAAAATCAATAGGATTGAATGCTTTAGATGTGGCGAACTTGGGTATACGATACATTCTTGCCCAAAGTGTAAACAACAATATAGGCCAAAAAACTAGGTAGCTCAAGCCGAAGTGAAAAAGAAGCAGACAAAGGGCAATCTGCTCAAAAGAAAGATTGGCAAGAGATCATCTCAAAATATATTAAACAAAACACTATTACTTCGGTTTTATTTGAGCCCGACAATAAAGATATACGCCCATATTTAAATGTAGGAATTTTAGATTTAACGGTTTGTGGATTGTTGGATTCAGGTGCTGCGGTGTCAATCATCGGAAACGGAGCGCACCATAAAATAATTAATCTAGGATATTCGATGGAAAAAACGTCGGATCCAGTTTGTGTGGCAAATGGTTCAGTGTGTGATACGATCGGTACCATCACGCTACCCATATCGTTCAAAGAAGTCGTTAAACTGATAAAATTTTATATAATTCCAACAATTGTATCAAATGTAATTTTGGGAGTTGATTTTTGGAGAGAGTTTGGATTAATGCCAGAAATTTTTGAAAATATAAAATACATAGAAAAACCAAAAGAATTTATAACAAACACAACATATTTGGAAAAACAATTAAATTATGTACAATCATATGAGGATCTGACACAAAAACAACAAGAATTAGCAGAGTTGATGATTAAACAATTTTTAGACATATCTTTTGAAAAAAAGGGTTTAGGCAGAACAAATTTAATAGAACACAATATAAATACAGGGGATTCACAACCAATAAAATGCAGGCCCTACCCAATGTCTCCAGAAAAGCGAAAAGAATTACATAAGGAAGTGGATAGAATGTTAGAGTTAGACGTCATAACTCCAAGCGAAAGTCCTTGGAATAATCCAGTCCTTATGGTTCCAAAGCCGGATGGAACATGGAGGTTTTGTTTGGACTGTCGAAAATTAAATGCAGTTACAAAGGGTGATGCATATGCAATACCTTATATACCACAAATATTGGATAGCCTGCGGAATGCAAAATATATAAGCTCTGTAGATTTCAAAGCAAGTTTTTGGCAAATAAAATTAGATGAAACATCACAAGAAAAAACAAGCTTTACGGTACCAGGAAAAGGTTTATTTAAATTCAAAGTCATGCCATTTGGTTTGTGCGGAGCTCCAGCTCGACAACAAAGACTTATGGATATGCTTTTTGGAACACCGTTTTGTAGCGATATAGAAAAAGGATTGATATTTTGTTATGTTGATGATGTGATTGTGGTATCTGAGGACTATGAAACACATTTATTGTTATTAAAAAGGCTTCATCAACGCATTCAGAGCGCTAATTTAACGATAAATTTTGAGAAAAGCAACTTTTTCCGCAAATCACTCAAATATTTGGGATATATTGTAGACGAATGCGGGTTAAGAACGGATCCAGATAAGGTGCGTGCAATTTTGGAGGTACCAGTACCTAAAACTCCTAAGGAGGTAAAAATGTTTTTAGGTACCTGTTCATGGTATCGACGATTTATAAGAAAATTTTCAACGGTGGCTGCACCACTAAATGCACTTACCAGCACAAAAAAAAGTTTTAAATGGGATTCCGAGGCAGAGACAGCATTCAATGCATTAAAGAATTGTTTGGTATCGGCACCAGTTTTAATTTGCCCAGATTTCGAAAAACCATTTACAGTTCATTGTGATGCATCAAGTTACGGTATTGGTGGAATGATAACACAAAAAGTAAATAATGTTGATCATCCAGTTGCATATGTTAGCAGATCATTAAATAAAAATGAGCGAAACTACAGTGCGACAGAGCGCGAAGCGTTAGCGGTGGTTTATGCTGTAGAAAAGTTCGAGCCATATTTGGGTACAAGACCTTTTACTGTTGTCACGGACCACGCTTCATTACGATGGTTCATGAATTTGGAAAACCCAACAGGACGATTAGCAAGATGGGGTTGTCGTTTGACACAATTTAATTTCTCGATCGAACACAGAAAGGGAAAAGATAACGTAGTGCCAGATGCACTATCGAGATTAATGAATGTAGATGCTATTAATGCACGAAATACAAATTATGAAACGGATACATGGTATAATAGGGTATATTCTGGTTGTACATCAAATCCTAGAAATTATCCAAATTATAAAATTGAAAACGGACAACTGTATAGGTACAGTAAAGGGAAATATTCATTGACCCAGGAATTTGACTGGAAAGAGGTAATACCAAAATCAGAACGGATCACGGTGATTACCGAAAACCATGAACCACCAACTGCTGGTCACATGGGAGTCTTTAAGACACACAGGAGGTTAAGTTTAAGATATTTTTGGCCGGGGATGTACCGTGATGTGGTTGATTTTGTTAGTCGGTGTGCTACATGTAAGGCGTATAAACACAAAACTACCCTTACTCCAGGACTGATGGGAAAACCGAAACAGTGTTTTAGGCCGTTTCAAGTGATATCGACGGATTTGGTGGGACCATTGCCGAAATCACGAGCAGGGTTTATGCATCTTTTAGTAGTTACATGTTGTTTTTCGAAATACACAATATTATTTCCATTAAGACGCGCGACTAGCGCAGCTGTGGCCAAAAACATTGAAAACCATGTTTTCTTAGTGCATGGAATACCAGAAACAGTGGTTACCGATAATGGGGTTCAATTCACTGGATCGGAATTTCGTACACTAATGAAAAAATATAATGTACCACGTATACATTATGGGCCAAGGTATACACCACAAATAAATATGGTTGAAAGATATAATAAGACTGTAATGACAGCGGTATCTGCGTATGTGAAAGACGATCACCGAACATGGGATCAGAATATTTATAAAATACAGTTATCATTAAATAGTGCAGTAAACGAAACTACAGGGTTTACGGCATTTTTCTTAGTTCACGGCAGAGAACCCATAATTAATGGATCATTTTATAATCAAAATGATGATTGTGAGTATGCAGTAGCAATGCCTAGAGAGGAATATGCAGGGGAATTTGGTGTTTTAAAAGAAATTTTTGAGAAAGTACGTACAAGGATGCTAAAAGCTCATGAGGAAAACTCTAAATATTACAATTTGCGCCGCCGTGATGTAAAACTCTCGGTAGGACAAGAGGTTTGGCGTAAAACGTACATCCAAAGTGACGCAAATAAATTTAAAGCATCAAAATTAGCTCCCAAATATGAAAAATGCATTGTGAAAGCGGTAAAATCACCGTTAGTTTATGAACTTGTGAGCTATAGTGGAAAAGATTTAGGCACTTGGCACATTAAGGACATAAAAATTTAACAGTTGTATTAAAAGTTGTAGATGGTATATACTATAAAAGAGTAAATACGAGTATAAACCAAACGAATTACACGTTGTTATGTTTATATTTAATTTTCGGAAAGAAAAAATATTTTTAAAAATATTTTATAAGACACTTATCAATTGAAAAAAAATAAGGTCGACTCCGGGACTATGATAATCGGAAGTGTGAATTTTTTTTTGAAGTGATACTTGTGATGCAAAGCTCACAGTATGTTTTACGTTTATATTAATAGATAATATAATGTTTGTTGTAAAAACAGAAAAAAAAAGTTTACTCTGCTGGGTAGATCTGAAAAATCTCTCGTTGCGTTCAAATATAAATAATAATATTGTGAACACAAAAGTAAATGAGTGTCAGTACGATTCGTTAGTATGGAGAATTCGTACAGATCTGTATAAATGATTGAATTTGTTTGTGGAAGAATGAAAAGTGAAGTATGTTATGGCAGAATTTATTCAAGGTAGATTGAATCCACAGTTGTAACTTTAGGTAGTATCGTGTCGTTTGCTGTGTGGTCCCGGCAGAGTAGAATAGGACCACCCCGTTTCTTTTCCGTGGGTGTCGTAAAAGGCGACTAAGGAACAAATCCGTCAGGCCAATCCAACTTGTCAGGCCATACACACAAACATAATAATGACAAAACAAACAAACAAATAATTTGTGTGGTTGTTTTGTTATGTTATGCATGAGTGATTTTACATAGGATTTGTGGTTATATACCATGCAAGAGTGTGTTCATTTGCAAGTCTAGTGTTCTAGCTAGGTAATTGAGCTTGGATTAATGAACAATCTTGTTAGGTATTGTTTTAGGTAGTAATGGTTGATAGTGATAGTACCTATCAGTGAGTAATACATTAAGGCTTTGCTTATAGTTCAGAGATTTTTTTTTTAGTAGTTTAAAACAACTTGGTACTAATTACATTTTTTTTTTAATATTAAGGATAATGGAGGATTGTTCTCATTATTTATAGGTGGCGACATGTAATTGGGTATATGTTGTTTCCAACAGGATTATGTATTTTTTCTTTCAGATATTTAAAAGATCTTTTTTGTGGAAAACAGTTCAGGATCGTAGGTTGTTTAACTGTAGGTTGTAATTTTGGTGATGGTTTGTTTGAATAGGTTAGGTAAATAAGTAGTATTAGTGTGAAAACCGGAATGCTGTTAGGAGCGCTGAGGACAGCGCAGTTTCTCACACTGCTTGTTCGAAACTTTTATTGGGGAGGGGGTATTGTAACGTAGTGATTTTCACTGAAAAACAAAACAATCATTTATATGAGCGAGTAAGTAGAAATCGATACCTGTAGCGCCATCTAGTCAATGTAGATAGTACTGGGTTTGAAAATAATTTGGCAGCTAGTGTCATTAGTGTCATTTGCGTTTTGATAGTGCTGTCATAAGATTAGATGGAAGATTTTATAGATTGTTTTTCAAATAAGTATTTAGGTGAATATTATTACAAATAATGTTGTGGAATTATTCATTAAACATAACAAACAACAAAGGAGATTTTGAATTTAAAGTAATAAAATAATATCTTTTTAAAAGGATGATTGTTGATTGACGCTGGCTTGAGCGGAGCGTGTAAGATCAAAACGCAAGTGGATGGAGAAGAAAAAAAGGATCTAGCAGAGAAAATGTTACAGGGTTATAAGATGAAATCAATTTAAAATTAAATAATCCTTAGTAAAATAATATATTTAATCGGGTTGTTTTGGCGAGGCTTGGAACTGAAATATGTTTTCATGTTGATAATTCCTGTGAGGAGGGAGACCACGACTATTCTGTCTTGGACAAGGGAATGGGTAACATCAGTTTTTTATAGCAGGAGAATCTTGCTAATTTCGTGAATATCTCCATGAGGTATCTGGAGTCAGCTTGCCTATCCATTGGAGTAGGCAGCTTCGGCAGCACCGGCATCGCTGGTAGCTGTTGGTTTTGGGAGCGCTTCCTTGGACAAAGGATCTTTGGTTCAGGTCATAAAACACTGGAATGACGAGGTACCACATCTTATTTTATTTATCAGCTAAACGAAGGATTCAAGCTTGTTAAAATGACAATATAATAACAATTAATGTTAGAAATTCTTTACCTCAGCAATTCTTAAACCAATGCGAATCCTACATCGCCCTGAGTCATGTTGGTACTAGTTTTCAAGTTTTATTTAGAGTATGAACAACAGTTTTATAATTTCTAGTAATAAACGTTATCTGGTTTTCACACTAATTCAATCTTTTATTTTAAAATCATAACCTTACGTATCGACTCTATTTGTTTAATGACTCCTAGACAAAATATTAAATAATAAATATTCTGTAACAACAAAAGAAAAGTTACAGTACGAACCCTAAGACAGTATTTAGTATCTCCCGAACCCTGGTGTCAGAATTTTAAGCCGACAAAGGCCTCTGATATGGCTTTCAGAACAATTAATTTCGTTTTAGCATCTCACCAACACTGGTGGTAGAATTTTGATCTGTCAAAGGCCTCTGGCATAGCTTAAGCCATGGATAAGTAAAAGCCAGGACTGAGTACGCTTCTATCCTATTTCTGTCCCCAAATGGGTAACCTAAAAATGGGTAACTCGGAACATTCAGATAGAGAGACTGCGGAGGTCATCTTTGTTGCTGTTTAACTTTCCTTGTGGACCTACAGTATGATCAATCTTGCATTTCACAACAGTCACAGAACATGATGCCATGAGCCTCCATGGCCGAGTGGTCGAGATTTTGCCGCTCATTACGGAGGTTCCGGGTTCGATTCCCGGTGGGGACACTGTCAAGCAAAAATTTATTTGTGAGACTTTCCCTAGTTTGGTTAGGACTTTGCAGGCTGAATCACCTGACTGTCCGAAAAGAAAGATGATTCCGTGCTTCGGAAGGCACGTTGAGCCGTTGGTCCCGGCTACTATCTAGTCGTTACACGAGCCATGTCAGTGGCCTTTGGCGGCTTTATAACACTGACACTAGGGTTTGTGAGGTCGGTTGTCGACCTTACAACCCACACGATGAAGAAGAGAAGAAGATGTCAACACTATTTGACTTTTGCTTATGACAATATTATATATATTCACATCTGGATCCCTGATTTTTCAATCCATTCTGCTTCAAACTAAACAGTGATTTCTAAACAAAGTGAACACAGTTGAATTGTAAAGTGTGCTATTCTAAACCTTCTCGCGACACGTTTCGCGAAAGCCTTTGACGATTTAGCCGAACACGCGGGGATGCCAGCTCGATTTAAACCATTCCATTTGACGCGATAAATACACAAATAGGGCTGCCACAAAACTTCATAGAAATAGACATAGACTACTAAAAATAAAAAATAAATTCAGGCTGTTGTAGAAAATGTTAAAGGAATAATCTTGTTTTTCGTGTCAGTGGTGGTTTGAACTCATATAATTCTGATGCCAATTTCATACAAACACAGACGATACAGGAGAAGGCAATTGGCGGCCTTATCGCTTTAAGCGATTTCTTCCAGGCAACCAGTCTTGTGGCCAGGACACTTACTGACCCTATTGCCCGTCATTTATAAGAAAACTAAGATGCGTGTCCTGTAAAGTTTTTTGAGCATGTATATAGATTTACGATGTATTTGATTTGAATTCACCCACCAAACTTCTTCTTCTAGTTGTTTAAGGACCACTATATTTTATTATTCTTAACCACTATATTTTTAAATTGGAATCTGTTATGAAATCGTGTGTGTGGCAGCCCTACCTGGTCAATAGTTCACCAAGCGACGGAGCGTTGATCGAGTTCGCTGATATTGTAGCAGTTTATTCAACGAAATGCGGTCACAATTTCCATTCTATTTCTTTATGCACATATGAAGTTTTCTACTCTGAAAGCCGGGATATTTTGTAAAGGGCTTACAAAGGCATGTTAAAAGAGATTGTTATTTTATTATTATACTATCGGTCCGTCCACGGCTACGCTCGCGTTATGTTAGATTTTCTCGTGGGTATAAAACTTTTCCCCGTAAAAATTATCCTAGTAATCTAAGTTACAAACTATCTCCGATCCAATTTTCATCCAAATCTGTTGATTACTTTAAGCGTGAAGGCGGAACAAACATCCAAATATATTTTTACATATTTTATAAGAATAGTGTCAATGTGATTCTTTTTTTTTTCTCTGACGGTAGGTCCGCTATTTCTACTAACGTGGTGATATGGCGGGCGCAGATTTGAATAAGATTGTCAATAATTTAGCTTGTCTGGCTTTGTAGATAAAAAAATATGAGCTACTAGCTTTCCGCCCGCGGTTTCACCCGCGTTTAATGAGTTTTCCTGTAGGAATGAAGTGTTTTCCCGCGGTAAAAAGTAACCTATGTCCTATTCCAAAACCTAACTTATATGTGTGCCAAGTTTCATCCCGATCCGTTCAGTGTTTCAAGCGTGATTCGGTAACAAACATCCAAACATCCAAACTTTCGCATTTAATACTATAAATGCGAAAGTTTGGATGTAGGATTTTGACATTTGAGCTTAGCTTTATAACCAAATATCATTTACAGTAAGTTTTGTAGTACGCTCATTTCATATTTTTCAATTTAGAACATGTACAAAACGTGTAACATCATAGAAAAGAAAATAATAGTTACAAACACTTTCAAAGTATAGCTCTTGTTAAAAAACACAAAAAAATACCCATCCTATGATATGGGTTTCGATTTCCAGCCAAAGTAAAATTACTAGATGATTTGTTTCGTGATGAATCTTGAACCAAATAAGTTGGCCAGCTTTTTGCCTATGGTACTAAATCCAAGTTTAATAAGACATTTTATGGTGTTACATTTATTTCTCGAGGTCCACACGGCATTAATACCCCCATTCTTTCATCAAGGGTCAAAACACCTTTTCTCTCCCATACGACACAAAAAGACAAATGACGACATCGACGTGTAACGTCAAATTTCAAGGGCTCATCATAGCTAACGACCGCCATCAGTCATGGAGCCAGAACCAGTCCCCTCGGAGACTAATAACGAGGGGAATATGGATGGTTTCAGTGGTGTAGTAGCAGACGAAAATGCCTCCTGTTCGTGAAGACGCCGTTCGAACTCTACAACGCACGTGTTACGTGAGTTTGCTCGGTAGCTTCTTAAATTATTTGGAAAAACTAGTTTTTTTAGATATATCCTTATGCTGTATGAACTACAAACTGACATAGGCTGTTTTTTTACCGCAGGAAATAACTTGTCTCCACGGGAGAACTGATAAAAAGTAAAGGCTAAGTTGGTGGGTGCATGGGTCACATCGCAACTCTAAATAGGTCTACATCTTAATAAAGGAGAATATTTTATTTTATTTTATTAAGAAACAAACGGTCACATACAAATGTTTTTATATACTATTGCTATAAAATAGACCTATAGTTTCCTTATAAATATAATATACATAGGTACAGTAGGCAGCACATCAAGCCATACATTGTTGTTGCAAACTAGGCTGTATTACCATCGCGCAAGATACCCCGGTGTATAGATTGATGAGCTGTTCACTGTACATACTTCTTAAATACTTAGGTACAGTGTTTATAGTAAGAAAAGACAATATTTTCGACTTTGTTTAAGATGTTACGTTTTTAAACGCATTTTTCAGAGAATTGATCGTACTATTTAATATATCAATATCTATTAGCTTATCATCATCATTATACAACCTACAGGCGGATATCGGATATTGTACGGATGACATTTTCAGGCCATATAATATGGTCATCAACATCATCAACAGGTCATATACGTCCCCACCGAGGGGCTCGAATCTACCCTAAATTAGAGGGATCAGGCTTCGACCACGTTGGCTCAGTGCGGGTTGGTCGACTTCATAATTTCTGCGCAGGAGTGTGCAGCTTTCATCACGATGTTCTTCTTCACCGTAAGAGCGTAGAATAATTCTTAATTCGAAATTCAAAACACTTATGGCAGGGATGGAGGACGGCAACGGCCCTAACCACTATTATAGGCACACCACCGACGCATTTTTATTATATCTAACTACATAATATACTCAAATAGACGAGCCCTAGCAAGGACGTGTGGCATAAATCACGTCTCCCGCGCAACCGCCGCGCATAAATAACGACCTCTGTCGGCCAGTTTGCACAAATATTAAAAGTTAAGGCAAATGTCACTCATGATTTATTGTTTAGGCAAAGTTTAGGATGTTTGTCTCAGCTCGGGTGAAGGGCGCGAAAATAGGACAGTATGGGAATACGGATCAGTGTTCTATTTACAAGAAAATTAAAAAGTTTTTTGTTTTTGTTATACATTAGGCAAATAATTTTATAGAAACTCTTCCTTGACTTGACACTGGCACAAAGCTCAACTAGTGCCATAACAAAAAAAAAACTCTTCCTTGTTGCGATAAGTTTAATTAAAAACTCTTTTTAAACGCAAGCGTAAATATTTGAGGTCATGCTACTAACCGTTGAGAAGTTCCCTTATGAGGAGATAGTCCTAGCTATTGCCCTATGGCATCAAGTTATCATTAACAGCCTCCGTGGCCGAGTGGTCGAGATTTCGACGCCCATTAAGGAGGTTCCGGGATCGATTTCCGGTGGGGATACTGTCAAGCTAAAATCTCTTTGTGAGAGTTTCCCCAGTTTGGTTAGGACATTGCAGGCTAAATCACCTGATTGTCCGAAAAAAAAAGATGATTCCTTGCTTCGGAAGGCACGTTAAGCCGTTGGTCCCGGCTACTATCTAGTCGTTACACGAGCCAAGTCAGTGGCTTTTGGCGGCTCTATACACTGACACCAGGGTTTGTGAGGTCGGTTGTCGACCTTACAACCCACACGATGATGACGGTGATTATTACCATTTTATAGTATAATTGTCTGCCGTCAAAGTGGCATAATTCTAGGCTTCATTATAAAGTTCGACTTGCCATCGACTCGCTAAAAAGTAAAAGCATAATTGTTATCAGAACTGAGTAGAGCAAGCATGCATAATAACCGGGAAAAACGGCAATTACAAAAAATTTTCTAGAAAGTAACTCCTCCGGTGGAATATAATTCAAAATCGTGGGCTTAAAGTACCCTATCACTTTCACATATTAGTATGATACTGCAAATTAAAAACAAAACCAAATTCAAATCAGTCAATCAATTTCTAAATGTTGATGATGACTAAAAAACAATCAATCAATTGAAACAATGAATAAAAAAAAACAATTAATCAATAATTATATTTTTTTTTCATTATTATTAGGTATTATTTACTTTAATTTATTTTTTTAGTAATCATGAACAAAATAGGCCCTTCCTAACTCCCAAGTACCCACATTTTGGATCACTTAAGAAAGGTACGTCTTTCGGGATTGGATCTCAAGTTGTCACTTTGCATAAGAAGCGACGATTGGCCGAGCTTGATGCGAAAATTATAACGCCAGGATCCTCGCAGGATCCCCCAGGGGATCCAAATAAAGGATCAGATAATGGAGCTTATAGCTTAACAAATAATTTCTCTCCATCGTGCGATATATAATACAATGGAGAATACTAATACATTGTGATTAATTTAAAGGCCTAATCCTGATCTATGACTTCTCTTGACTCGGGTGTGAATGTTGGTATCAAAATCAAATCAACAACGGCCCGTTACAGTCCACTGCTGGACTATGAGCCTCCTCCACTTAAGTGTTTGGTTTTGCCATAATCTCCACGCTTGGCAGGCGGGTTGGAGATCGCAGATTAAAAAGTTACTGTATCAGAGAGCGCTGCTGCCCGTTCCCTGTTCAATGTGTAGTCCCTAAGTCGCCTCTTACCACATCCACGGGAAGAGGTTGCTGACAAATGTATTCTATTTTGCCGTCGCCACACGGCACCATGGAATGTTGGTATACATTCATTTAATAACGGTCCTAACCCTAAAGAGGTGAGCAGAGATTTATATTTTTCGTGAGGACTACACGATATAATAAACTATAAACTTTGGTAGTTATTATGTCAGTCAGAAGAATACTTACAACAATTTTTATTTCTGTATTTTTCCTGTATGTGTTAAAGTTTCATCACTCATTCATTTTGTTGCTCAATGAACTAGCCTCATTAATTAAAAAAAAAAACTTTTGATATGCAAAACTTTTATATTTATGATTTACCTTAAGCGCAAGGAATAGAAGACCCTCTCCACTTTCGCATTTACAAGCAAAAACTAGTCAATCGCTATCTATGAAGAAGCAGGGAAAAACACCGCATTTACTTCATCAAAGTAGTTTAATCTTCGCCGACTGGCAGACTGAACAAGTTTGAACAACTTCCAACTCATTCATTAAAGCCTGGCTTTTCACTGAGCCGAGGGTTTGTGCAGACCTAGGTAACGAGAGCGAATAAAGAAGTACCTACAGAGTGAGCGAACAATCAAGCCCTTTTGCGATTTTAAGAGCAATTTTATGGCGTAGCCGTAGATCTATTAAATGTCCGGAGGTGAAAGATTCTGCTGGGGAAACGGACATAAATGAATCATCCTGTCGACGAACAGTCCAATGGCGAATCGGTCATAGGAGAACGGTTGCTGAATCAGCTTACGCACTAGATCCGATTTCCATTCGTCATCCGAACCCGAACTTCCATACAAATAGTTCTACGAATACTCCGGACCGATTTTCACGGATTCGGATCAGACGCAGTGCATACCCGCTCCGAGGGTAGAAACCTTCCGTTTCCCCGCGTGTTCGGTTACGCCCATACGTCGACGACGCGACAAGCATAATGTTAATTTGAAAAAGTGATTTTGTGACGTGATACACTTCAAGAAACCAAGAATCTAATAACTTTTAATGAACATCAAATAATTTTGCATTTGCCTAACTAGCCTCACTGAAATAAATAGGGCTAGACTTAGATAAATGAAAGGTTCGCGTGTGAATGCGGCAACAAATGTTGAAACATCAAAACGCATCTTACATTTTTTGTATGTGGCAACTTTATATATTTTTTTTTCTCTTCCTAATAAACCCAGCGTTGTGAAAGTACTGCTTTTCATTTAAAAATCACCATTTAAATATATAAAGTCATTTTTTTTCATGGTCCTATACGCCGAAAGTGATTTTAAAAGATCCTGCGTGAAAAAAGTGTTGATTTCGACAAAATAATCCAAAATCGACGTGTTAACGGCGAAGTCAAATTGGAGTCTTGTTGCAAGTATCAGCGCTCAGGTCAACAAAAGCTGCGATTGTGGGGCAAGAATATTAGTGCTGCGGAATATTCAGTGCTATTTCCCGAAAAATAGCTGTGGTTTGTTGGGATTGCAAGAAATTCAGCAAGTCATACAGGTACAAAACGACGTCAGCGGTTACGTGGAGGTCGTCGTTGCCAACAGCAGGTAGCTGCAATTTCCGGTGTGTATGCCAATCATTATTCTAGCCTTCATCTTCAAGAGTAAAAAGGAGCGACGCATCACAAAGTGTATAGCGCCATCCTTTTCTAGTGTGTTACCTCGACCAGACTGTTGGGTGTTGTCAGCGAGCTGTCGGCGAAAAGTGTCGGTGAAACTTCAACACTGCACAAACGAAACGCAATTCACCTGTCATCACGTTTTTAAAAAAAAAAACTATTTCCCGTTTTTTGTAGCTTGCGTCGTGGCTTGCGCCTGAGTTTTTGTGGTTAAAACGTGCATATTGTCCAATTATTCAAGCAAATAGCGGATTTACCTTCCGTACTGTGTGTATTACGTGCGAAGCAAACGTATTTAGTGCTACAAACGCAATATGAGCAGGGATGACGATGACGCTCGAAAAACATTGGTGGCAAGAAGAGCCTACTACAAAGGAGCCATTACAAAGCAAAGGGCTAAGTTGGCACAGGAAAACCTAGCCAATGTTTCGGTGCAAATGCTTAATATACGACAGGAAAAGCTGCAGCAGGTGTACGATGAATATATAAACCTTTGCATCAGTTTGTTAGAAGACGAGGATTCGGTCACGGAAAATGCATATTTTGAATGCGTCGAGATTTTACGCATCGCCATAGAAAGCAAAGGCGTAACAAAAGTGACTTCTAAAGTTAAATTGCCTCATGTAAATCTTCCAGTATTCGATGGTAAATACACAGATTTTAAACCATTTTTAGAAATGTTTACTGCTATGATTGATAAGGATCAAGGCATTGAGGATATTCAAAAATTGTTTTATTTGCGCAGTTATTTACGCGGGGAAGCGCTAGATTTAATCACGAGCTTGCCAGTTATAGGGTCAAGCTACAAAGAAAGTTTGAAAATCCTCAATGAGCGTTATGACAATAAAACTAGAATAGTGTTTGAGCACATTTCATCTTTACTAGATATGACTGCTATTTCAAAGCCAAGTGTGCAATCTTTGCGTGCATTAATTAATGAAGCAAAGCAGCATGTTGCATACTTGAAAAACTTGGAGCAAGCCGTTGAAAAATGGGATTCTATCCTAGTTTGTATCCTAAGTAGGAAGTTAGACCAGTTAAATAGGCGGGCATTCTATTTGGAACGTGATTCATCTACTATACCAACCTTTAATGAGTTTGTTAAATTCCTTGAAGGACGGGCACTTGCGTTGGAATCCAGCATGCAGTCTGATAGCAAGGATGCTACCAGAAAGCCAGTTCAGCCTGCGATCCATGTTAAAGCAAGCAATGTAGCGGTGAATGTATCTTGTCACTTCTGCGGTAAGTCCGACCACAAATTATTTAGCTGTCCTAAGTTTAGTCTCGCTTCTGTTAAGGAGCGCATTGATTTTGCTAAAAATAGGCAATTATGTAACATTTGTCTAAATATTCACAAAGGCAAATGCAAATATCATTTCAGATGCCAGCAATGCAAGCAAAAACACAACACTCTCTTGCATAGCACTGATGATTCTCAAGCAGAGGGCTCTGTTGTCTTAGTGTCCGGGATTAGTAATGATAACCAGGTGCTTCTGCCTACTGCCAAAGTAAAATTAATCTGCAGGGATGGTAGCGAACTAATAGTAAAGGCACTCTTGGACTCTGCTAGTCAATCCTCATTTATATTGAGCAATATAGCAAAACAATTGGGTCAACCATTGTTGCCCAACAGCACGGGTGTGATAGGCATAGCCAACACAGAAAAAACAATTAAGCACTCTGTGCAAACTAACATTTTTTCATGTGCATATCCATTTAAAATAAATGTTAACTTACTTGTAGTAGAAAATATTACAACTAAACTACCACAAAACAAATTCCATTCATTGAAAATACCTAAAAACATTATTTTAGCTGATAATACCTACAATGAACCAAGTGAAATAGGTATTTTATTGGGTGCTGATATATTTTTTCAGACCTTGCTGCCCCAGCCTGAGGAGCATAACATCAACAGTGACGCTGCACATCCGCGCCTCATTCATACGCAATTTGGTTACATCGTAGCAGGTAATCTTTCTGAGTTTTCAACCCAGAGTGCTGCTGTTTCGCTTTTTTGTGTGGAATGCAAAAATGATCTAAATAGCACAATAAAACGATTTTGGCAAAGCGAATGTGTGCCTGAAGAGTTCACTGAGCATGAGTCTGAGCATTTGCAATGTGAGGAATACTTTCAAAAAACTGTTCAATTAAATAACAATCAGTTTGAAGTATCCATTCCTTTCAAAGTACCTATCTATGACATAAATAACTATCTAGGAGATTCACTTGGTCTTGCATTAAAAAGGTTTTTAAATACTGAAAAAAGGCTCCACAAGGATCCTTCCTTATTCCAGGAATATAAAGATTTCATTAATGAATATATCGAATTAGGTCATGCAACTTATGTTGACATTAGCCAATATGATTTAAATTCTGATGCCGTTTATTTCATGCCGCATCATGCGGTATTAAGACCAGATGCCATAAGCACAAAATTAAGAGTTGTTTTTGATGCCTCAATGAAGACATCCAATAAAATTTCATTGAATGACTTAATGCTTAACGGTCCAGTTGTACAGGCAGATATTTTTGATATTTTATTAAGATTCAGGTTACATAAATATTTCTTTCTATGTGATATCAGACGAATGTACAGAAATATTTGGCTTTCCCAAGAGCAGCGTTCATTACAAAATATTTTGTGGAGGGAGCGTCCTGATGAATCAATAAGGTGCTTGCAACTTAACACGGTGACATATGGCTTAAAGAGTTCAGCTTATTTAGCTACACGCTGTTTAAATGAGCTAGCAATTAAATATAAGCAGCAATTTCCTTTAGGTTCTGAGGCAATTTTGCACTCCAGTTATGTCGATGATGTAATTCAAAGCCATGACGACCTTGAAACAATTAAAAATATGAAAAAGCAGCTTATTGATTTATTAAAACTTGGTAGCTTTAATTTACACAAATGGTGCTCTAATTCCAGGGAAATTTTGCATGATATTCCTATAGAGAAACAGCAGCACTCTGATGATGCAGGTTTTCAGAAAGAAATCAAAACATTAGGCTTGAATTTTGATATCAATACAGATTCTTTTCGATTTACTCCTCTGCTTGAGCAACCAGTAAAAACTAAAAGGCAAATATTGAGTTTCATAAGCCAATTTTACGACCCTCTTGGTCTAATCGGTCCTATATTTGTGCAGGCAAAAGAGTTGTTGCAAAGACTTTGGCTTTCCAAGGTAGGATGGGACTCATCTCTACCACCAGCTTTACAAAATGAATGGCAGGAATTTTATAATAATCTCACTAATATGCAGCCTATTTCAATACAGCGTAATGTTTGTATCAATAACCAAGTAGCTTCACAACTGGTTGGGTTTGCAGACGCGTCAGCAAAAGCCTACGGCTGCGCCATATACTTGAGAGTCACTGACAAGAATGGAAAGGTATCTATGTCGCTCGTTTGTTCAAAATCGCGAATAACGCCCCTCAATAGTAAGTTGTCAATACCAAGGCTCGAGCTTAATGCAGCTCTATTGTTGTCCAAAACAATGGCTAGAGTCTACAACTCAATAAAAGAAAAAATAAGTATTCAGCGGGTTCACCTTTTCAGTGATTCGCAGGTGGTGTTGGCTTGGCTGCAAACTAACCCAATAAAGCTTAACACATACGTTGCTAATCGCATAAAATTTATTGTAGAGCAAACTAAAGATTATTGTTGGTCTTATATAAGTACAGAACAAAATCCTGCAGATTGCTTAAGCAGAGGTGTGAGTCCACGTGATTTGATAACCCATCCACTCTGGTGGACAGGCCCGCAATGTATGCAAAACTCTAGTTTTCAATTTTCTGCATCTAATTTAGAGGTGCCAACAAATTTGCCAGAAACTAAACAAATTGCGGGTGAGTGCGGCGCGGTGTGTGCAGCGGCTCTGAATGTGGATAACGTTTTAGAGAATATTATCAATAAATATTCTAACATAACAAAAATTCAATGGGTACTAGCCTATATATTGCGTTTTATTAATAACTTAAAAACAAAGACTGATAGGATTCAATGTAATTACTTAAAATACTCAGAATTAAATAACGCTTTGTGCTTAATAATTAAACATGAGCAAAACAAATATTATCATAATGACATTAAAAAGTTGCGGGAAGGTAGGCAGGTAGATTCGCCTCTAAATAGCATAAACCCATTTTTGGATGCGAGTGGCTTATTACGAGTTGGGGGTAGGTTGCAACATGCTGCTTTGCCTTATGGTCACAAGCACCAAATAATTTTACCTAAAGACTCTCATGTAACTAATTTGATAATACAAAAAGAACATGTATGGCTTTTGCATGCAAGCCAAAAGCTTGTTTTAAGTAGTCTTAATCAAAAATATTGGATCTTAAGTGGATTACGTACTGTCAAAAAAGTTTTACACAAATGTTTGACTTGCTTTAGATTTAAAGCTACAACAGCTCAGCAGTTAATGGGTTCATTACCTTCTGACCGATTAAATGCTAATCGACCCTTTGAAAAAGTAGGTATGGATTTTGCAGGTCCAATTTTGTTAAAAAATTCAAGGCTGAGAAATTCTGTTACTACTAAGGGTTATATCATTGTGTATGTGTGCTTCGTAGTGAAAGCTATACATTTAGAGCTACTTTCTGATCTTACCACAGAAACATTTATAGCTAGTTTCAAACGTTTTATTTCACGACGAAACATACCTACTGATGTGTATTGTGATAACGCTGGCACATATAAGTCAGCAGAAAAACAGTTCAAAGAATTGTATAATTTACAAAATTCTCCACACCATCAAACACAGGTGCAGAATATGGCTTCTAACATAGGAATAAATTTTCATTTCATCCCCAGTTATTCTCCAGTTTTTGGCGGGTTATGGGAGGCCGCAGTTAAAAGCGTAAAATACCACCTTAAGCGTGTTCTTGGATCCCATATACTTACATATGAACAGCTGTATACTGTACTGGTGCAGATCGAGGGAGTGTTGAATTCCAGGCCTTTAACGCCAATGTCTTCAGAAGTCGATGACTTTTCTTTTCTAACACCTGGTCACTTTTTGACAGGTGCACCATTAAATTGCATTCCAGAGCAAGATTTATCAGATCTGCCAGATAATAGATTAAAGTTTTGGCATAAATGTACTGCATTGACGCAGCTCTTCTGGAAGCATTGGTCTAAACAATATTTAAATAATTTGCAAAACAGGCCAAAATGGAAACAAAGTTTGCCTAATGTTAAGGTAGGAGATTTAGTTATTCTTAAGGAAAATGAAGCTCCACCCATGACTTGGCCGATGGCTAGAATCACCCAAGTGTTTCCTGGTGATGATGGGAAGGTGCGAGCTTTAGAGGTAGAGAAAGCTAATAAAAGAAGGCATAAAACTTCTATTACTAGAATTTGTATCCTACCTATTGAGTAAAAAATACCTTTCATTTTATTTAAAAATACCTAACCATTGTTTGTTTGAGTTCGGTTTGTTATTTTTGGTCTTAGTTAAGTATTTTGTATACTGCTAAAATAATATCAAAATAGTATCTACTAAATGTAATAATACTTACCTTAAAATATTTCAGTAGTAGTTATACTAAAAAATGTTAATGTTTTCTTATTCTTTATACTAATAGGATAAAAAGAGGTGTTTACAAAAATAAAACTATACATATGCATTATAAAAATGTGTATATTAAAACTAGTTGATTTGAGGTTTACATAATAATTTCTTGTTTATATAAAATAAACTCTTGTATAAGTCGCATACCTAGATATTATTATGCTGTTTGCAAGAATGTTTGTACTTAGAATAAGTAGCATACTTTACCATTGTACCATGAACCTAGTTACAGTCCACTTGTTATCGTTGTTGTTGTTGTTGGGAGTATGTTGAAACATCAAAACGCATCTTACATTTTTTGTATGTGGCAACTTTATATATTTTTTTTTCTCTTCCTAATAAACCCAGCGTTGTGAAAGTACTGCTTTTCATTTAAAATCACCATTTAAATATATAAAGTCATTTTTTTTCAACAAATACTACGCCGAATTCGGCGTAAGTACCCGAGCTAAATTTTGCTAAATTTTCAGTTACTTTCTACATTATACCGGGTGTCCATAAAGGGTATTTGCACTTTTAAATATCAATAAATCGTCTTAATTAGGGTAGATAGCAAAAACAAATATAATGTCACACGTGGAATTTATTGGAAATTTAATTGAAATGGATTCGTATATCGGAGCTCAGCGCGCATTTTGTGTAAGGGCTTATTATCAAAACAATAATTCGATAATAACAGCTCGCCGCTTACATCGCGCGCAGTACATTTTTTTATCTCCAAATATCATTAGAAAATGGATTTTTGTCGTAAGCTTTCCATTGTATGTAATTTTTGCAAATAGTAATAAAATTATGAAATGATATATTTTTCATATCGCTTGTTTAATAATAACCCGAATTAACTCAAAAATTAAGAAATCTTAAGTTTCGTCATAAAACGAAATAACTAAACGCCAAGAATAGGTACAGTTCAACTGACGACGCCGCAAACGGAGCGAAACAACCGATCTAGCCGGATTTCTTTCTCTTTCTAATTTAAAGTTCCACAAAACCCATTTGAGTAAAAGAGAATTATTTAGTTTCATCTCGGCTTTGTTCTAAGCAGGTCGACGTTTGTTTGTGGTGGGAGCGGAACAAGTACAAATAAATCTTTTTATTATTAAACGCAGATAAGTATTGCACTTCGATCGTTTTGTGATAAATAGATTGAGACTTATTTCACTTTATTAGTAAAAGAATCGTTTTTTATCGCATCGTTCAGAGTTATTTCTCTTTACTTTTAAATAATTTGCGAATATCGTAAAGTATTTCGATATAATACCCTGTAATTTTAAATATTTATAAAGTTTGAAATCGTATTTCATGTTACTTCTTTTTATTATTATGGTTAGGATGTCAATATCAGAAACATTTTAAGTTTATTACCATTTAAGACAAACTTGATCAGTATAAATTATTATGATTTAACTTTGTTTCTGTTTATTAGTAAAACTGTTAAGATTATTATTATCTTAAAATTAATGCATTATTATTTACTAGGTTATTAAACGTATTTGAAAAATGGCGGAAGCATTACGAAAAACAAATATATTATATAATTTTTGGGTATAAACTGCCAACACCCTTTTTGGACACCCTGTACTACCAATTATTTATTTACTAACCCATTGCATAAAATAATTTCCCATCATTCGGGTAACAATTAAGCAGCTTGCAGCAAAATTCTTCACGTACTCTTGCATCCACCAAATTATCATAAACACACTTTGACATTGAGTTGCCGCATTCACGGAGCTGTTGTTTTTTTGATGGCTCGGTATCTAGGCGAGCGCCGCGCGAGCCTTAAAATCTAAGGGGCTAGAGTTAAATCAAGGTTTGTGCTCTAAAGCTAACTGACATATTTTTCAAAACAAAAAGTGTTTAGTGCCTTTTCTTTCATCCAAAAATCTAATTATTGATAAGCTATGATAAAACTTCAAAAATGCCATAAAATGGAATTGTTTTGTGCCTTTTTCAAAATATTAATTCTTCACATTGTCTTTGGAATTCTTTTCGTTATCTTCAATATACCGTTCAACCAGTATTATAAATAGTTAATTGGAAACTAAGATCGTTCGATAAGTCCGTACACGAAATTTTAGAAAATTGAAGATTTAATCTGGTTAACATCATCGATGTTTTCAAAGAGACTTTAAAGATTGGAACTGCAGATATAGTGTTGAAATTACCCCCGTAAATAATCAACAGAGCTACTCATCCCGTAATTTAGAGATACCTAAGCAACATTAGAAAAGGAAGTCAAAATCAAAACTATATCGATGGATTTGATGATGGTTTGTTTCTTTTACTTCTTTTTCTTCATCGCCATCAGCTGGAAGACGTGGTTCTATTGCTTATGCCACCCTCCTTCTTATTATGAAGGTCGTCGTAAACTTCATTATGCGTTTGCAAAGCGTCGAATACGAGTAAAAGTTAACTTAATTCGAAATTCTAAAATATACAGGATGTAAGTGACAGGTCTCCACAAAATGATAGAGTATTTATCAACAGCTCAATACGTCCCCACCGAGGGTCTCGAGTATATTCAACCCATAATCAAATCAAATCAACGGCCCGTTACAGTCCAGCAGTGGCTGGATTATGAGCCTCCTCCACTTAAGTGTTTGGTTTTGCCATAATCTCCACGCTTGGCAGGCGGGTTGGAGATCGCAGATTAAAAGGTTACTGTATCAGAGAGCGCTGCTGCCCGTTCCCTGTTCAATGTGTAGTCCCTAAGTCGCCTCTTACGACACCCACGGGAAGAGTAGGGGTTGGTGACAAATGTATTCTACTCTGCCGTCACCACACGGCCTATTCAACCCATAATCCTAAATGATATTTTACTGAATATTACTTTTTCGATTTTTTCAGTTTTATTACATTAATTAAATCAACATGATTTATACACAGCGCCACTTTCTTTTCTAATTAAACCGCTAGTATTAAAAAAACAGCAATGTATAAATATAATAACTAACAAATATGTATACATAGGGTTTTGAGACTATGGGTACTTGGGGCCCTGATGCTAAGAGCCTTTTAAAAGATCTTTCAGTGCGTCTCATTGAGACCTCTGGGGACCGCAGAGCTGGCAGCTTCCTCGGGCAAAGAATAAGCCTGGCCATCCAGAGAGGAAACGCTGCCAGTCTGTTGGGCACCACGTCTTGTGGAGATGCACTGGAAGATGTTTTCTATTTGTAAATACTGTGTATTTTTTTTTCTTTTTTTCTATTATTATTTTATGTTTGTTTTTTCTTTTATTGTGTACCTAACCCTAATGTAATATTTTGTAAATAAATTAATAGTTTTAAATGGCAACTACTTATCACTGTAATAAAAGTCGCAATCATACGATATACTATGATTACCAACACCAGCTCGAGCTCAAGTATAACTCAAGTCCTCAAGTCCTAACTCAGTTCAAACGCTGTCTCAAGTTTACTCTAACTACGCTTCAAGTTATTGAGTTTGCTCCAAGGGAGTCTCGATAATCACATTTGTTAATATTACGTTGTATGTAATATAAAGCTGAAATAATGTTTACATGGCGTGGGAATATAGTAAACTATATTATATGGTTTTAATCTGCGATCTCCAACCCGCATGCCAAGCGTGGAGATTATGGCAAAACCCTCCACTTAAATGGAGGAGGCTCATTCATAGTCCAACGTGGACTGTAACAGGCCGTTGATTTGATTTGATATTATAAACGAGTATAAACGCAAAAGTTTGTAAGTATGGATGGAGGTTTGTTACTCTTTCACGCAAAAACTACGAAACGGATTGGGTTGAAATTTAGAATAGAGATAGTTTGTACCCTGGATTAACACATAGGATACTTTTTACGGGAAAAAGTCTTATTCCCACGGGAAAATCTTACACAACGCGAGCTTAGCCGCGGGCGGACCGCTAGTAGTAAATAAAGTAAAACTGATGTTTATAGGTTATATAGGTATTAGGTATATAGGTTTTTCATACTAAATGACGTGTCAGTTGATAGGACATTTTTATGATAAACTAGCTGACCCGGCGAACTTTGTACCGCCTGAAAGCTTTTGGGCCGCGGCCGCACTGGCCGCGCGACGGCGTTCTCAGTACATTTTCGTCGCGTCACGTTGCGCAAATGTAATGAAATCGCCGTCGCGAGACCAGTCCGGACGCGGCCTTACTTAGCTAAAATTGATTTTTGGTTTCAATCAAGGTAATTAGAAAATACACGAATATTATTAAGATGTATAATCATTTATTTCAGTAAAGTACCTTATTATATACTACATTTTTTGTTTTTTTTTCGGGCGCAAGCACAAATAAGGCTGACGGTTTGCCAACACGTGAACATGCCACGTACAATTGACCATGTGAGAAACATGGATGTTCTAAATTTAAGCCACAAATGGTCAAGGATTGTCCTTGTGATTTATTTATCGTCATTGCGAATGCTAGACGAATCGGAAACTGAATACGTTTAAACTCAAAGGTCATTTCTGTTGGAATCATTGGAATCCTTGGAATGAGGACTTCTTCTCCTTTGAATTTCCCTTTCAGTATAGCCGCGTGAATGACGTTGGTCATTAGTTTTCTTATAACTAAACGCGTTCCGTTGCACAATTTTGGTTGGTTAAGATTTCTCAGCATTATGACTACCGAGCCATGATATTAATAGTCACCATTCAATGGATTAATCATCTTGATATTGAAGTGATATCCATCTTCGCCTTGCCAAAACATCAGCGGGTATTGCATTGAATCATATGACCGATGAGTTTCAGGTATTCGTTGCAGCTGCCCAGTATCGCGACGTGAAAGCACGATATCACGTGATTCCAAGTTTTCACCAACAACCAAGATTGCAACTTCATCTATTGTTGGAGCATTATATGTACGTTCGTGTGTTCCAGTTGGTCGTTTATCAGCTCTGATCACAATTTTATAGTCATCACGTGGCATGCGCTCTAAAGCAGTTTTAAATAGCCCGATCAATGCATCAAGAATCTCTCTTTTCATTGCTGTGTTGATATCTTGGCGACGATCAAGTTGTTCCTCCATATTGCCCATGAAGTATATTTGTAAGAATTTATGCTGAGCATCTTCAACTGGTTGCAATGATCCAATTCTATGGTGAATCTGACCTTGAATCTGTAGTCAAAAGCATTTTTATTGTAAGCATGTTATATTTTAAAAATGAATACAAAGACATAACAACAAATTTAATTGTATTATCTTTTAAAGTATAGGTATAAATATTTTTTCTGGTAAAAATGCCTTAAGGCAAATAACCCGGCATAATGAGAAGAAGATTTTTTGTATTGCGTAATTAAATAGAAAAAATAAAATTAAAAGTATATTTTTTACTCTTCAACATAAATTACCTTGAATGTTGGATTGAATCCATGTTCTTGTATAATGTTTGCCCCAAATGAAGTCATTTGAAAACAGCAATTGTATTTTTGTGCATTTGCTAGAAAATGCCTTGATTCTGGTGTTTCGCCACGAAGCAACGAATACAATGGCTCAGGCGGTGGAGTCAAAACTGGCAATTTCACTTTGCCATTAAGGCAACATAATCCACGCGTTTCTGCTGCAAACTTCAATGCGCCACAATGCTCACAAACATCATTCATTGGACCAATGCGAACCAAAGGATGCGAGCTGTAATCTATTGTGCAATCGTATCGAAACGCTGCTAGAGTTAAAATAACGCTTGAAACATTTCTTCCGCGGCGAAGAGTTCCTCGTTGTTCATCTGTATGCTGAGCTCGACGATTTCTCATCGCCAACCGAGCTGTTTCACGGGCTGCCTCTCTTTGCTCTTGAGTTTGAAAAGCACGATACCTAACCGCTCTAACGCGGTGATTTTCTCGATCGTTCTCACTTTCTTCTTCAGTGAGTTGATTTGCGTAGTTACGTTGCCGATTTGCTTGACGGCTCCGTTGGGAATGATTAGATTTTCTGCGTCGCGGCATTTTTTACTTGGCGGTAGATCACTATCACTCACAGTTATTTATTACTATCAATCACAGTTTCATTATCGTCAACCTCTCGCTCTGCGTCTTCTTCATGGTGGGAATGTAATAAAGATTCCTCTAACTGCTCAATATCTTCAAAACTTATCTAAAAGAAAAATATATGTATAATTCAAAAATAATTATGACAAAATGTTGAAATAAAACTGATAAATTATGACAGACGTGATGGCAAATTGATTGCCAAAGACAAAAATAAAAATAAATTCTTATTTGAAAATGGTACTCACAAACTCTGATAGCAGGCGGGGTCTTTTTTGTGAATCTCCTAGCAACGCGTTTGAAGTAAAAATGGCTCCGCGCGCTCGACCATGGCGGGTTATCCAACTCTTTATAATTTGTAAATCGCAATTGCGGGGTCTTTTTCCTTTTTTTAAAGCTTATTATTTAATTTTAGGCCGAGACGATCGCAACGAACCCAAAATCGTCCAAATCGGTTTAGCCGTTCTCGAGTTATAAGCAAAGGAACTAACACAACTTTCTTTTATATATATAGACTAACTGACCCGGCGAACTTTGTACCGCCTGAAAGCTTTTGGGCCGCGGCCGCACTGGCCGCGCGACGGCGATCTCAGTACATTTTCGTCGCGTCACGTCGCGCAAATGTACTGAAATCGCCGTCGCGAGACCAGTTCGGACGCGGCCTTACTTAGCTAAAATTGATTTTTGGTTTCAATCAAGGTAATTAGAAAATCACGAATATTATTAAGATGTATAATCATTTATTTCAGTAAAGTACCTTATTATATACTACATTTTTAGTTTTATTTTCGGGCGCAAGCACAAATAAGGCTGACGGTTTGCCAACACGTGAACATGCCATGTACTGCAATTGACCATATGAGAAACATGGTTGTTCTAAATTTAAGCCACAAATGGTCAAGGATTGTCCTTGGGATTTATTTATCGTCATTGCGAATGCTAGACGAATCGGAAACTGAATACGTTTAAACTCAAAGGTCATTTCTGTTGGAATCATTGGAATCCTTGGAATGAGGACTTCTTCTCCTTTGAATTTCCCTTTCAGTAAAGTCGCGTGAATGACGTTGGCCATTAGTTTTCTTATAACTAAACGCGTTCCGTTGCACAATTTTGGTTGGTTAAGATTTCTCAGCATTATGACTACCGAGCCAACCTTTAACTCTAAATTGTGCGGTGGTAAGCCAGGCAAATCCAACGAATTTAAAGGCCGCAGCATTCACAGTAGTTGAAATTGTCTGAAATATAATAATGTTTACGAACATTCAAGCTAGAACACACATGAGAGCAAGAAGTGCAAAAAATAAACTTCACTACAAAAATTTATAAAGTAATTAAGTACATATTTTAACAACTTACCTAGGACAATGTTGTCACATTCTATGCATCTGCTGCACATTTGCATTGCTCTACCATTTCTTGCAAAAATTGCAAATCACTGAAAGCATTAATATAAAATGAAACAAATTTTCTAAACCAAACTGTAAAATGCTCTTAATCTATATTACATTGCACTTTAGTGCTAAAGGTAATAACTTTGGGAACACTCGCGTGAGTTTATGTATGTATGTACAATGTACATGAAACATGACAATTATTGTAACTGAAAAATGTACAGTGGTAGAATACTAACAATCTTTTCTCAACGCTCTACGTTCCATCCACTTGCCGCAATTATGGCAGTGTTTGCCAAAAGCGAGCAGATTTGGCTATGAAAAAAAAATACGTATGTATAATCCTTAGAAAAAATATGTTTCTCACTACAATAAAAAAATATTACAAATACTTACGATTTTTGGCATTGTACCACGACGAAAATGATCCACCAGCACCACTCATAAATTATGACAGCCGTGATGGCCAATTGATTGCCAAAGACAAAAATAAAAATAAATTCTTATTTGAAAATGGCACTCACAAACTCTGATAGCAGGCGGGGTCTTTTTTGTGAATCTCCTAGCAACGCGTTTGAAGTAAAAATGGCTCCGCGCGCTCGACCATGGCGGGTTATCCAACTCTTTATAATTTGTAAATCGCAATTGCGGGGTCTTTTTCCTTTTTTTAAAGCTTATTATTTAACTTTAGGCCGAGACGATCGCAACGAACCCAAAATCGTCCAAATCGGTTTAGCCGTTCTCGAGTTATAAGCAAAGGAACTAACACAACTTTCTTTTATATATATAGATAGATAGATAGATAGATAGAAGATAGGTAGGTACTGTAAGGAGCGGTCAGGCTGTTCGTTTAGTTCTATTGGATTTGAATATTTTGAAATATCGAATGGTTCTTTTTTGTTGTTTTGACTCGGGATGCCAACGGGCCACTGAGTAGACTATATTTTGATTTAAAAAAGAGTTTAGAATAATAATAGAAGAATAATATAAAAAACATTAGATTTAACACAAAACATCGTTTTAATCACTATATATAGCGCCCATCTGGCTACCGCCCCCGTTCTCTACTGTACCTTATTGTAGTTACTTTTACACCGATTTTCCCCAAAGAAATGTATTTTTTCTTTTTAGCGAATTGGGAGGTAATTCGTTAGGTTCTAATTCTCAGACGGAGATTCCGGGTTCGAATCCTGGTGAGGATAATGTGAACAAAAATCAACCTGAATTACCTGATTGTCTGAAATGTAAGATGATTTCGTGGCACTTAATGAGGCATTTTACAGCAAATTCTGGTTGCCTGGAAGAAATGGCTACCTTAGCAATAAGGCCGCCAATTGTACATAATTCTACTTTAATGTTGTTATCTGTTTGTGTGCAATAAAGTATATTCATTCATTTTCATTCAAAGAAAGAAGAAAAGTTTGTTTAGGCACTCTAACTAACAGTACATCTTCAAGTAACTCTACCTACAATACAATAACGAGGCTGCTATTTATGTATCCGGAATAACAACAATAACAAACATCTATAACCAAATATACTTTTATTGCTTTTCAAAATATTCCCCGTGATGATCGATGCATTTTTTCATACGTTGAAACCAACTTTCGTAGCATTTTTTCCATTCTGTATCGGGTATCTCCAAAACGTGCATTTTGAAAGCATCAACGGCTTCTTCCCGGGTCGAAAATCGGTGTCCACGTAATTTGTTCTTCACGCTTGGGAATAAATAAAAGTCGTTGGGTGCCAAGTCGGGACTGTATGGCGGATGACCCATCAATTAGATCATTTGACTATTTAAATACTCCGTTGTTGCGGCCGAGGTGGCTGGCTTATCGTGGTGAAGGATTATTCTTCGTTGTCGATTGTTCTTGCGTATTTCTCCAAAGACTTCTGGCAAGCAAATGGTGGTGTACTGTAGCGGCTGTAACCTCCTTAGGCTACAACTCGCTACTTTAAATATAAAAGACACTTTTATAACACGATACTTTATTTATAACTTAAACGTACTGTTTATAACTTTAGCACTAGAAATAATACTATGGTCCGCACTCGACGGCGGACGGCAGATGAGTACGTCAAACTTCCACGGCCCCAGCCCGTCTGAAGTTTCTATCGTTCTCTTTCTAAACTGAATAGTTAAAAAGAGAACGAACATATTGCAAAAAGAATACTATCGCCAGTATCAAACTACATAGCACTCGGACCAACGAGGCCCGATGCTACAACTACCCCCGGTCTCCCCTGAAAAAAATTTTTTTTGGTTGAAGACCCAAAAAATGTTTTTGCTAGTTACAATCTACTAGTAACTAACTACCTACCTAAGAGAGGGAAAAATTCACTTAATAAAAATCTAATAAAAAAAACAATGGAAGACTTAGATCCTGGACTTCGCTAAAGTCTAATTACCAGAAAAATATTTTCTAATAATTTTTCTAAATAAAAAACCTCTCCAAAAATATTTAAAACAGGACCCATATCTTACCATCCTAAACCAAAGCTAACAGCTACCTCAATTACAAAATGCAAACCCTAACCTGAATCTATAAAATTCTTCAAAGACATAGCATGCAAAACTTAAAATGAAATTTAAAACATTTAAGTTAACGATAAAAAAATTAAATCAAGATAATCAAAACAATGTTAACACCAATCACAATACTCAAGAATCTCAAGAGTTAAATTATATATAATTTAAAAGCTAAATAGAAAAAGAAGTTAAGGTGTTAAAATTGAAGCTATGTTTCCAAAGAAAGAGAAGTTAACATATAGAAAAATCAATCAGAAGAGCTAAGATATAAATGTTGTTTTTTAATATGAAAAATTATTTTCTTTTCATTCAGGCATCACTGATGTCCTGAAGTACATCTCGCGTCAGTAAGGAGGTGTAGAAGAAAATATTAATTGTTGTTTAAATATAAAAGTTTTATCAGCCCGCACATGAAACAAATAATAGGATTAATACATATAAAAAACAATATAGAAACAACAATATCAAGATAACTAGCGATTAGGAAGAAAAATAATTATTTAGTCAAAGATACAAGTACATTACATTAATGCCTTCTTACAAGATACAATATCATATTCAAATTATTAAATATGTGGATTTGAAAATGACAACAACTTGGATTGGTATATATAATGAAAAAAATTACCTATCACTTCTTCCCATATCCTAACTCCATACCTCATCATAACTCATAGAAATCTCAACCTTTTACTAACCTAGAAAAGGACAGATAGAATACGTGTGATCCTAAACAGACCACCCTACAAAGCTCCTATGTCTCTTAAAGCAGGTGTATCAACTGTGCCTAATCAGCCAACTAACAGCGCAAACAATCTCAACCTAATCATCGTACACGAAACCTCAACTACCTCATCTACCAAACCACTTAGAAAAAGATACAAACAATTCGTAAAAACTAGTGACAATAATGCATTTATGTTTTATTTTATATTATGCAGGTCACATAAGCATAACCCCAAAAGAAATTACCTACCTCAATACAATAAAAGGGAATTCAATAAAATATAAATAAAAATAAATACGTAAACATCTGTTTACAAAAGTGACAGACCAAGACATGACACTTTATCTTTGACGAAACGGATCGCCATTTTACTCCAAGAAATATTTATAACAGACTAAACATTCAAATAGTCGAACTGTCAAGAATTAAACAAAGAAAATATCTGTCATTTTTGAAACTATTTCCCTTTCCAACTTTAATGATTCCAACACCAACGTGAAATCTTTTCCAAACTAGAAGAAGAAAATATTTTTTTTTAAATCTTTAGCGAACATAAAACTTTTTCAATCTATTTACATGAACCAAATAAGTACGAGTTGACCTACCCGTTTTTCGAATAATATAGTTACGGTCATTTACGCGTCTTGCGATAACAAATGGACCTTTAAATAGTCTACATAATTTGTAAGTTCTTCCGGTAACACGTTTAGGAGAATAAAGCAAGACCAAATCATTAGGTTCAAACTGTTTTACTACCGTCTTTTTGTCAAATAGCCTTTTTTGTCTAAAATGTGCTTTATTAATCCCGGAAATCGCCCGCCGAGATAAATCTCTAACCAAGTCAATTTTTTGGTTCAAAGTGTTAACATTTTCAGTCCCATTAATTCCTAAATCCATATCAAGTACCGTACGCGGTTCCCTACCATACAAAAGAAGATGAGGAATTACCCCTGTCGAAGCCTGGGTACTAGAATTATAAGAAAAAAACAACATCGAAAGATAACGGCACCAATCACGCTGGTCGGAAGATATAAACTTAGAAAGCATAGAAAGGAGCGTCCTATTAAAACGTTCAACTAGGCCATTCGTCTGTGGATGAAAAGAAGTAGTATGGATAAGCCTAGCACCAAAAAACTCAACCGCTTCTTTCACCAACCTTGAAGTAAAAACCGTACCTCGATCGGTAACAATCTCTTGAACTCCTCCAAACCTACAGAATATCTCATCTGTGAGAAAATCTACAATGACCTCAGACGTAACACGAGGAACAGCTTTACAAACAGCATAGCGAGAAACATACTCCAAAGCAACAATCACAAATCTATTGCCCTGAGAAGAAGCTCGAAAAGGACCAACAACATCGACACCAACCTTTTCCATCAAACCTGACACCGAAATAGGCAACAATGGTGCTAAGGTGATACCTCCTTTTCTTTCTTGGCATAAAATACAAGAACGGATATACAATTCAATCTCTTTATCCGCATTAGACATGAAGAATCTAGAGCGAAACCTACTTAAGGTCTTTGAAAACCCTAAATGACCACCTGTCCACGCATCATCATGCAACTCCTTCATCACATCTGTAAACAAACTACCTGGTAAGACAAGAACATCTTTCAAAACACCCTGTCTCAAAACTCTTTTATATAACAACCTATTTCTTAAGAAGAAACCTTTATGTCTATGATTCCGCTCCAAAATATTAATTACATTACGACAAAAACTGTCAGACATTTGCCTGTCATGAATTGAAGTTGACTCAATTCGAAAAATTTCCAAACCGTCATGTTTGAAATCCGAAATATAAGGGTCAGGTTCCACTGCAACCAACGGATTCCTACTCAAAAAAATCAGCAACCACATTATCTTTACCATGACAAAAAACTATTTGGAAATCCCACTCTTGGATTGCAAGTGCCCACCGAGCTAAACGTCCCGTCATATCTTTTTTAGACTGTAACCAACAAAGAGCTTTATGATCCGTAGCTACTTGAAAAGAAGAGCCCCATAAATAAGTTCTAAAATATTTTAACGCCCAAACCAAAGAAAGACATTCGCGTTCTGTTACTGAGTAACGGACTTCCGCAGATGACAATTTCCTTGAAGCATAAGCAATGGGATGCATGACTCCTTCAAATTCCTGCATCAGCGTTGCTCCTAAAGCCTCATCTGATGCATCAACCATCAAACGCGTTACAATATTGTTATTCGCCTGAAAATACCTCAATATCGGGGGATTCACCAATAGTTCTTTAATTAAATTAAAAGCATGTTGGCAATTATCAGACCAAATGAATTTAATCCCTTTTTTAAGCAATTTTACTAAAGGCAAGGTAATTTCCGCAAAATTTTCCACAAATTTACGATAATAGGAAAATAAACCCAAGAGTTTTTTAACATCCTTAGTGCACTTAGGCTCAACAACATTGCGAATAGACTCAATTTTGGTCAGATCAGGTTTTATACCATTACCCGAAATGTGGTAGCCTAAAACATTTAATTCTGTTAACCCAAATTTACATTTAGATGGCTTGAAAGTTAAATTAGCTGCGCGGAAACGCTCAAATAGCTTAGACAACGAATTCGTAAACTCTTCGAATGTCTTGCCATAAACTATTATATTATCGACATATACAACAGCATTTTTATATCGTAAATCCCCTATCGCCTTATCCATCATGCGCTGGAAAACTGCTTAGCTAGTTTTCAACCCAAAAGGAACTACCTTAAATTGATAAAGTCCAGTAGGAGTAATAAAAGCTGTCTTATGCCTTCCCTCTCGAATACTAGTTTGCCAATAACCAGAATTGAGGTCCAATTCTGCAAAATACCTAGCATTCGCCAAATATCCAATGAGATCATCTATAGCTGGAATAGGATAGTTATCTGTAACGATGATTTTATTCAAACGCCTATAATCGATACAAAACCTCCAAGAATCATCTGGTTTCTTCACCAACACCACCGGCGACGCATAAGAACTGTTAGATTCTTCAATAACGTCAAGACGAAGCATCTCTTCCACCTGTTTATCAATAATTTCCCTCTGTGCCGGAGAAACTCTATATGGCCTCGAAGAAATGGGTTGCTCGTTCAAGGTTTCTATATCCACATCCACGATGTCGCACCGTCCTAACTGTGAAGAGTCAAAAGCAAACCTATCCTTATTCCGGTCCAACAAACCTAATAAAACCTCCCTATCGTTAATATTTAAATCGGAACCTACAATAAAATCTTCCTTAGAATTGATATTGAATTCACAACTATCATCCAAAGATACAAAATGGATATAATCACGTAGCGACAAATTCGATAAGTGTGAGTCGACCCTTATTGAAGAAGACTTTTGTTCGACGTCACTTTCAAAAAACGAAGTACAAATTTCATCGCAGCTGACAGCCGACTGGAAAATAAAAGACATGCTGTCATCGGAAACAAAATCGACTGCACTTTTCCCCAAAATTATTCTCGCCGAAGAAAAATCAACTATTCCTCCATGAGAACACAAAAAATCCTGCCCCAAAATAACGGAACAAGCAAGATCCTTAACAACAACAAAGGTTGACGAGTATTGCTCGTTATTTATCTGAAAGGAACATGTTATCTTACCTAGGGAAGAAAGTCTCTGCCCGTTGACTGACTGCAAAAATACTGCTTCCTTATCAAAAGGGTCATCCTTAATAATAGATGAATTAATGCACGACACACTCGCGCCAGAATCTATTAAAGCTGGAAAAGAAAAATTCTTATAAATAATCTTTATTATGGGCCTAACTTTAACATTATTCAAAGATATAGGCTTAAAAACTATGTCTTCCGTCTGCGACCCTGCCGACGATGACATCAATCGCCTCCCGGCCACCTCGTCCGTGCGTTTATTCTCAATAAATCAATAAAAATACTCTGCGGGGTACTCGCTGGGAATACTCCTCCCTCTCGACGAGCTCCATCACACGACACTCATCATCATCAAAGCCCTCTCGGCGGGGTGAACTGTTGCTGTCCATCTCTTCTTTCTCCAGACATTGCTCAGTGAAGAAACCACGGCATAATCTCCAAAGCAGCTTCTGGCTCACTAGCCAGCAGTAGCAACAGCAGCAACAACAGCTTCTTTTAATATATTTTTCTTGACGCTCTTCATTTGTTTTATTCTTCATTATATCTATTCTATTCACGTTATTTGAAAAATAGCGGAGATCTGTAGCACATTTTAACCATTTTATAAACTCCTTAGTTATACAAAGCCCACTGCCCCGGGCAGGGCTCGCCCGTGGGCTAGGCCCACTAAAAACAACCTGCCACGACGGCGGTCGGAGAGTGAGTACGTCAAACTTCCACGGCCCCAGCCCGTCTGAAGTTTCTATCGTTCTCTTTCTAAACTGAATAGTTAAAAAGAGAACGAACATATTGCAAAAAGAATACTATCGCCAGTATCAAACTACATAGCACTCGGACCAACGAGGCCCGATGCTACAGTACCATTCAGAATTAACCGTTTTACGATTCTCTAGTGGTACTGTAGCCACATGTCCACTAATACCAAAAAAACAGGCAACCATTTGCTTCAAAGTGCTTTTTGCACGAACAACTGTAGTTGGGTTTGGCTCATTTTGGAACACCCAAACCGTTGACTGCTGTTTGGTTTCGGGATCATACGCATATATCCAAGATTCGTCTTCTGTGTAGATATTATGAACAGCTTTTGATGTACCACATTTGTATTTTTCTATCATTTTTTTGCAACAATCAACACGAGCCTGTTTTTGTTCAACTGTTAAGTTGTGCTCCAACGAGAACAAATCTTTTTAAAGCCAAATGTTCGTGTAATATTTTATAAATACTCGTCATACTAATGCCCAGAAACGCCTCTATCTCGCGATATGTAACATGACGGTCTTGCATTATTAGTTCGCGCACAGCATCAATATTTTGTGGTACAACAGCCGATTTAGGGCAACCTTCTTTAAAATCGTCCGCAAGCATACGACGACCACGATTAAACTCACTGAACCAGTGACACACAGTGGTTTTCGATGGGGCTTCCTCCCCAAAAGTCGACAAAAGTTCATCCATGCACTGTTTTTGAGTTAATCCACGCCGAAAGTCGTAATAAATCATAGCACGAAAATTTTCACGAGTCAAATCCATGATGATGATAGACAATGAATTTTAAAAATGGCGCCACAATGTAAAAACAATTGACAGATGAATGAAACAAACTTTATTTTACAGCCAAAGAGCTCTATTTTTAAATGTTATAATTTCTTTTTAAATATTGTTTATGTAAGTGGCTAGTTCCGGATACATAAATAGCAGCCCTTGTAACATGTTGTACTTCCCCACCGAACCATGGCAGCACACAAAGATGCGGCTGTGACACAAATTCTATCAGTGCCACTTAAATAAAAAAATTATACCTACTACCGTTACAGAGTTATGTTCTTTGCTGACAATATTTTCTCCTCGGAAATTTTCCCTCGCAAAACTTGGTACTCGAAGGAAACCTGTCCAAGTTGTAGTCGAACTGTCTGAGACATTCGTCCAACTTCTCCCGATAACGACATCGATCGCACTCGACCCACTGCGGCGTTATAAAAGTTGGGGAAACTTTATCTTAAAGTATAATTTGGGGTGAACATGAAATCCACGTTCAGTACTGACTAGTTGACAGCTTGTTGAATAGTTTGGAATCATTTCTGGAGATTTTTAGCCTATTACAGTCCACTAGCTGGACACACGTTCAGTACTGACTAATTGACAGCTTGTTGAATAGTTTGGAATCATTTCTGGAGATTTTTAGCCTATTACAGTCCACTAGCTGGACACACGTTCAGTACTGACTAATTGACAGCTTGTTGAATAGTTTGGAATCATTTCTGGAGATTTTTAGCCTATTACAGTCCACTAGCTGGCCACACATAACTGACTGCACAAGTTTCTTCAGGAATATTTTTTTGGTAAGTTTTTCTCCAGAGAGTCCGCCATAATTTTTTTTTCATAAGTTTATGAAAGTATTTTACCAATATCATTAATAATGTTACAGTGTTAGTGAACTCACCCAAAAAAATGTAATGACGGATCTAAGTGATGTAATAACTTCCTATGGAAATAAATAATTTTGACTTTGACTTACAGAAACACCAGATATTAATCACAATGATTTTAGACCCACATGATTATCATAAAAGACTTTGTGTAGGTCTATGACTTTGTTTGTATGTTTTTGTGGGGATTCCACGCACCCAGTACAACCTTCGAATTTCTTTGGTTCCTGCAAAGAAATTGAAGTCCATATTATTATAAAGACTTTGTGGGGATTTCACGCACCCAGTACAACCTTCGAATTTCTTCGCAGGAACCAAAGAAATTCTAAGGTTGTACTGAGTGCGTGGAATCGACGCAATGGGCTCGATAAAAGAATCGTCTTAAAGAAGATGATCATGCGCATCTGATCCATGTGACTTTCTTCCTTGGGAAACTCTAAAAGTCCCACAGGAAGACTAAGACCTGATCGCGAGCTAGTAAATTTTTATCGCACCATAAATATTCCTCGATCGAACGGCCCATTTAAGAGAGTAAATATCTCGCCAATTTATCTAAGGTTTGAAAGTTTTGTCGTTACGGCAAACGTTAAAAAGGGAGTAATTCAACATGAATTGAACTTTTGAAGAATTTAATCGGGGTGAGTAAAAAAAGCGTCGGTGGTCTAGTGGCTAGGGCCGATGCCTCCCGCCCGGAAGACGGGGGTTCGACCCGCACCACGTACCAAAGTGTTTTCGAATTTCGAATTCATATGTACGTACCCGCACTGAGCCAGCGTGGTAGACTAAGGCCTAATCGCCCTAATTCAGGGTAGGCTCGAGCCCCTCGGTGGGGGCGTATATGAGTTGTTGATGAGTAAACAAAGGTCAAAAAGCAGCGCACCCGTAGCTATGAGGACCAGTTTTTCTGTTAGAGCTTTGACTCGTGAGGTGGTGTAGTGGCCAGGACTGCTGCCACCATTCAGGAGACGCGCCGGGTTCGATCCACGCCACCTATCAATTCGTTTTCGAATTACAAATTCATTTGTGCGTCTATTCAACACTCTTACGGTGAAGAAAAACAGCGTGTGGAAACCTGCGCATTCCTGCGAATGTTCAATATTCAAAGGTTCTATGTGAGCCGTGTGGTGACGGCAGAGTAGAATGCATTTGTCACCAACCCCTACTCTTCTCGTGGGTGTCGTAAGAAGCGACTTAGGGACTACACATTGAACAGGGAACGGGCAGCAGCGCCCTCTGATACAGTAACCTTTTAATCTGCGATCTCCAACCCGCCTGCCAAGCGTGGAGATTGTGGCAAAACCCTCCACTTAAGTGGAGGAGGCTCATAGTCCAGCAGTAGACTACAACGGGCCGTTGATGATGTGAAGTCGACCAACCTTTGGACCAACCGGCAGTGGGCCAGCGTGGTCGACTTATTTAGAGTTGGCTCGAGCCCCTCGGTGGAGACGTATATGAGCTGTTGATAATCTCGAATTCCCTCATGCTAATCCTTAAATTGTTTCCCCAAATGTTTCTGTCTGTTTGGTTCCTGTTCTCGGAAGCACGGACGTTGGAGCCGGAAAGGCAACCTTCCGGGTCCATCGTCAGATCAGCTCAAAAATTCTGAAATATTTAAGTGTTACGTGTTTAAGTTAGTAGGTAGGTATTCCGTTTATGTTTATACACGAGTTTCATTTTGAACCATTTCATTTTCATTTCATTTTAAACCAGAAAAATTGATTTGAAGTATATTACTCGTATGCAAGGTAAAAATAAATTCTATGTATTCTTTAGCAGCTTAGTTGTGAGAGTAATGTTTTTGCTATATATTTGTTAATATAACACAATGCACGTAATTCACAAAGGCTTTATATAATTATACATTCAGCCCGTGATCCTGAATCACATTCTACCGTTCTTGTTTCCGGAAGTGTTTTTAATTTGTATTGTATAGGAAAGTATTATTTATTTATTTAATTCAAATAATAAAATGTTTTACTGTCTGTGTTTCTTTGTATATCTGATAGGTTAACTTTAAAGTTAACAAAGAGATAATAAAAAACACGGGAAAAACAGCAGAACCTTAACGAACCTAATTGCTATCTACGAAAGTGTGTAGGGTGACAGCTCATATACGTCCCCACCGAGGGGCTCGAGTCTATCCTGAATTAGGGCGATTAAGCCTTAGTCGACCACGCTGGCCTAGTGCGGGTTGGTCGGCTTCACCTTTGAATTTCTTCGCAGAAGTGTGCAGGTTTCATCCCGATGTTTTCATTCACCGTAAGAGCGTCGAATAAACGCACATATGAATTCGAAATTACAGTACGTGGTGGGAATCGAACCCGCCAAAGTGGTAATATAACGGGTGCGGATTTGAGTCACTTTCTCATTGTCATACATCAATGACAATGAATAAATGTCTTCTTACTCTCGTTATTTGTCAACTACCTATATTAGTTAACATGATAAAAGTCCATATAACCCGAATAAAAAAAATAGGCGTCCGCTCGCATGCTAACTCGCTCACAATCTATCGCTGTCTATACTCATACAGTGAAGTACGCGCTGCAAAAAAATAATGACAAAAATCTTTCAATCTTTGCAAACAATGATAGTAAAATTGTCATTGATGTTGATTACATTCTTCCGGAAATCGTACGTAATAATAATAATAATTATTATATATCATTCATAATGTAAAATAAATAATTTTAAACTTATCCCATGTTGTTTTTTCTTATATTGCTCCTTGCTCTTTATTTATTTTATTAATATTTTTTGGCATTATTATTAATTATAAAAAACCCGTCCCGTCCCGCTTTAAATCATAATACATAAAGTCAGTAGGAAAAACAAAAATCGATTTTTGAGAACTTGTTTTGCCTGACCATACCATATGTACCCGCCGCCATTTTCAGATCTATTCTTTATCTGCACGGCTTATACTAACTTTTTATAAAGTCAAATCCCATTAATTCATGAACAAACGTACCTCTAATAGAACATACCTTGACAAACAGAACACGCGTCAACACTGTAGCAATCACTATCCGATTTCATACGGGACCGTAATATCCTATTGTCTGGCCCATCCAAAATGGATTTCCATTTGAATCTAATACACCCTGGGTAGGGTGATGCTGAATTTCATGTTATTTCGGACAGAAATGTTGTTACGCTGGTTGTGCTTTGACAAGACCTTTATATTTTAGTTTTTAAAAAGGACGTTTTGTGTTTTGTTATTTAACACCGTCAAACAATGATTTTGTGGGATTGTTTCAGTTTAGTTAGGATATTTTAATCAAATCAATACTTTATTAACTTTTGGATGTTACATCTCTTAGTTTCGTCATTACAGTTTTTTGGGTGAGTTCTCTACACGATGTGCGGACTTTATGGAGAAGAACTCACCAAATAATCTCCATATGCGTCGCATCTTTTGTGTTTCATTTTGTCAATAATAATGTCATTTACAAAATTCATGTATGTTGAAAAAGCATGTAAAACTTCTTCTTCTTCATCGTGTGGGTAAGATCGACAGCTGGACCTGACTTTTAAGCTGAATTACGATCGTCTGAACAAGATTATTCATTCTTTAGAAGGTACGTTAAGGTTAAGTTCCAGGTTTTACCAAAGTAATTTTTACATGTGCCCTGTCAGAGGACTTTCTCAGCGCAATACCTATGACTGACCGTGACTGACGTAACTGAAGTGTTTTTACTTACTTACTGACCTCATAAACTATACAATGGGTTTATAAAGTCAGTCGCCTTTACAACAGGCCCACATGATAATTATGATGATCACTATATGGCTTGATGCACTTAATCATAAGAACACTAAAGGCCATATTAACAACGATGAGTTCTACCATCAAAAGTCCTCAAAACGCCCTAAAGCTTGGTCACCCCACCAGCATATAAGACGGTAATGAAATTCCACGACGCGCGACGACTCCGCAATCGTTCGTCACACACGCGATGGGTAATATGTTGACGATGTTTAAATAACATTAAGGGAATAAAGCAAATGCTCTGGCGTGGTTGATTGATAGTACCTATAATATAGATTATGATATGACTTAATTTCAGATTAGTTTTTCTTGTACGTTGAAGGTTATTTCTCTCTCATTCAGATATAGTAGATATTCAATGCTACGCCGGTAGGCGCAGTGCGAATGTTCGCTATCACTTGCTCATACATTGATTCTCTAAGAAGCTTGAGTATTGAGGCATAGAATCAGCATTTGGGTTGTGCCAAAAAGTCGTTATTTTGATTATCGAATGTGTCTTCTAAAAGGTGCACCTCTTTTGCTTCTAAACAAGTCAGAGGTCATTTGGCGGTTGTAAATTTTTTTGTGGTCGAAGTTGGTCTAGCCACTGGACTGACACAATAAGTAGTTATTATAGCATATCCATACACTTCACTTTCTGCACTTAACCCAAATTTTAGTTTTATGACTATTTCATTAGGATACTATTAACGACGATGACTAGAGTAATAAATATACTAATAAAGATATGACCTTAAAAAAAGAGAGATTAATTGCATTTTCCGCAGACCTTCGTAAACACAGAAAACATATACTAAAGTTACCATTTCTTCTTCAACAGGCGAATGTGCACCAACTCTTGCTCCATGGAAGCCATCTTACGAAGCGACAAGTGAAGCAGTACCTTCACACTCAAATGAAGTCAACACTCACGCCATCTACGATATCAATGACATCGTCCACTTTGAAGACAACGATATAGTCATGAGAGACGCCAAAAACAAACACGACCATAACACTTTGGACAATTCTGTCGATCAGTTCAAAATCTTCACTGATATCAATAAAATAAAATTACAGGATTATAGAAGAAGTACTGTTGTCAATAATGATGTAGAGAACGATTTGAAAAGTGTTGATGTTAAGCCGATGCAAACGGATTTAGATGGGAAATGTGAGTGTCAACATGGCGGCGGCTGTGTGGGTAAAGCTTGTCTATGTCCACTCGGATACGCTGGCGAGAAATGCGAAATAACTTTGGATTTAAAGGTGAGGCAAAATTGAATACTTCTTAAAACATAAATAGACACAGCCTTTTTTTTTGGACGGGCTTATCGCTATTTCTACCAGAGTGCGTATTCTATGAGATAGCAGGCGCGGGCTTTGACATAGACATAGACAAAATGTTTATTTATAGATATAGTAAGAACTAAAATAACAAATAAAGGTAAAATATCAAAACAACTCCCAGTTGTTTATTAATTAGATTCACGATGTTTATTAATCATATTATTATAAAAATTTGCATGTTGTACATTATGTTGTCAGCTTATTTGCACTTTCTTGCAAAGACGAATAATATTATCCAGCGATCTAAGCGCGAAATTTAAATTCCCTTAGACGTAATAATAGCACTTTGGAATATAAAGTGGAAGACATTACAGTCGACGACGCACGCGAGTACACCTTTTAGTGCAAAGGCAACGTTTGTCGCAAATATAGAGAGAGACTGCACTTAGACTTAATGCATATACATATTGCAACCCTTTGAAGATATTTCATAGCTCTTGTCGTGAAATTACGGTCGATATACCGTGAAACGAGCCCAGTTCAAGAAACTGAACAGCTTTCCTCAAAAAACATAAGTTGTCGGACGAAAAAAAAATCCATCTTCTATATACTAAATCTGTTGGTTTTGTATGAAAAGGCCAATTTTTTTTTTGTCGTACATCATCCTATGTTCCCTAGGGAAAGTTGTTCAGTTTAATGGACTGAATTCTCTCGTTAAGGATAGTAAACGAGTTAAATTTCAAGGTGTACTTTTAAATTCACTCCTCTTTTAAATTGATCTAATTTTTATTATATTTGTAGGTACCTCGGTTCAACGGATCTTCATATCTCAGATTGCCAGGACTGGGCAACACCGCACAAGCCTGGCTTGACATACAAGTAAGTATTTCAACCCGAGATTTCAACCTTTAAAAATGACGTATATTCATACTGTTCTGTTCTCAAATATGATTCCTTTTTAATGCTGGCAGGCAAGCATTTTGCTGCCACGACGCGACTAGTTTTTCTTCTTTCTTAAATAAAATTACACGACAATTTGTCTTAATTTGATCGCTTCAGTTTTTGCGCACTTGTGACACATCTACCTCACTTTACATACTACTAGCTTTCCGCCCGCGGTTTCACCCGCGTTTAATGAGTTTTCCCGTAGGAATGAAGTGCTTTCCCGCAGTAATAAGTAGCCTATGTCCTATTCCAGGACCTAACCTATACGTGTGCCAAGTTTCATCCTGATCCGTCTAGTGGTTGAAGCGTGATTCGGAAACAAACATCTAAACATCCAAACTTTCGCATTTATAATATTAATAGCTTTCCGCCCGCGGTTTCACCTGCGTTTAATGAGTTTTCCCGTAGGAATGAAGTATTTTCCCGTGGTTAAAAGTAACCTATGTCCTATTCTAGAACCCAACCTATATGTGTGCCGAGTTTCATCTTGATCCGTCCAGTGGTTCAAGCGTGATTTGGCAACAAGCATCCAAACATCCAAACTTTCGCATTTATAATATTAGTAGGATTAGTAGGATAACATCTTTAATTTCAACTGTAATACTCGTAAATAGAAAATCAAATCGGCACTTAAATATAAATGTAATATATAGCTACTTCTTATCGCTTGGAACTAAGGATTTCGTTGAGTTCTACGCCTGGAATTAAAATTATTCGTAGGCTCTACGACTTCGTAGTAACACGCTACGACGTAGCAGTGAGGTCGTTTATCGCGCTACGGGAGGCAATTCGGTCGGCAATATTTCTTATTTAGTTTTCCCTTTTTGCACATTGAATCTAATTAAAAATAAGCTTTACTACAGAATTAATACAGTCGAAAAAACACTTCATAAAATGTTACTTCGAACTACGGAGTAAATTCATCTGACTTTGATTAAAGACTTTTCTTTCTGTCGTAGTGAATTCAATCATGATTACGACTTTTACGACTTCTACGACTTGAAGGTACCAGATCAGTAATAAAATGTGAGCATTTTTGCCTTATTGCTCTACAGCAATTCCTAGACAACCTTTCGGTTCTCACTCCACGGCTCCCAGACATAGCAAACAGCACTTAAACACTTACCTTTATATTTCCACAATCGTAATAAAAAATTATGCGCGCCATTTTTTATCTCCGGAGAAAAGCACTGAACTTCCTAATGTGCCTTTTAATGGTATTAAATAAGTAAACATTTTTCTCGAGTTTTCAAAATGGAACCAAGTTTAGACGTGGCTTTGTTTTTAAAAGCGTCTTAGGGGTGCTGCACACTAGCGACACGTCTGAAGTTATTGACTCGCAACAGAGCAGTGCGACCGCATAGTACCAAACCCAATTTTGACATTTAAATAGCACAAATATTAAAAAAATAAAAATCACAAGAACGAATACAAAAAATAACTAACAAAGACACAAAATAACAATTTACAGCAAGATTTATTTATTTATTTATTAGGGGGCTCTGTGTACGCTGGTATAACAAAATACCTGACGGTATATTAAGTTTTTCTGCAAAAAAGTTTATATATCTTGTAAAACAGACTTTATGCGAAAAGCCTTACTATAAATTAAATTTCAGTTTGATTGATAAGGAACAAAAACTATTAAAGATATGAAATAAAATACTTATCCATAAAAACTAATAATTTTTTGATAAAATAAAACAAAAACAACTTATGACAAAAAAAAGAGATGACCATCTGTTCGCAAAGACATCTAGACGTCTAGCTTTAGAATGCTTTAGATAACCAACGCAACCCCATGTGGTCGCCAGCCAGTTGCTCGTGTGTGGCAAGCCTTAAAAGAAAAATGTTGAGAGAGAGCAGTCGTTTTTTAAACTTCCATGAGCAACTTGGAAACTAAATTTATGACGTAAAGTGCACAAACTCCGGTGCTATACTTGTTTAAAATATGAAACAGATACAGCATACTATTTTTACCTGGGAGCTTTTCTCTCAAGAGAATGTTTGTTAATGTTTGCTGTGTAAAATAGCTTTTGTTCTTTAATAAATGTGCTAATAATAATAATGTTGCGTATAAGCGACATCGTCGTAATAATGGAGCGTCGGTGGTCTAGTGGTTAGGGCCGCTGCCTCCCGACCGGGAGACGCGGGTTCGATCCCCACCACGTACCAATGTGTTTTCAAATTTCGAATTCGTTTATTTGTACGCTATTACGGTGAAGGAAAACATCGTGATGAAACCTGCACACTCCTGCGATGAAATTCAAATGTTGTGTGTGAAGTTGACCATTCCGCACTGGGCCAGCGTGGTCAACTAAGGCCTAATCACACTAATTCAGGGTAGGCTTGAGCCCCTCGGTGGGGACGTATATGATCTGCTGTTGTATAAGCAACACTAAAGAAGAATCTTTGATAAAGTATGTTTTACTCTCAACGTAGACATCATTGTGAACCAAATATAGACCTTTTACAAAAATAAATAATATATCCTATAGCTGTTTTTTAAGAGGCGTTTTGCCGTTTTAAAAGAAACTCGTCCCCTTCGTTTAGAGTTCTTTTTTCTTTTTACTTAGTGGTTACATGTTGCAATATCTTACTGGAACTAATCCAATATATCTTGGAGCACGTTTGCTGAAGTAATCGATATATTTGCGGAACAGTTGGGTTGGGCACTTGCTTCCACGCCCGGCCGGGGCTATAACGTAACCAAACATGTATAAATAAATTACGTTTCTATGTTATTGAGATGTACGGTAGACGTACGTAACTCTTTTATACATTACTAATATCGCCCTTAATGTAACAGAATTAGGGCGTTTAAAGATCATTATGTTACGCTTGACATGCGTTCATCTCATACAAAAACAACGTGATAGGACATTGTTCTCAATTCTGACCTAAAAACTTCGTGTTGTACTTTTTAGTCCATTTTTTATAAAAAAAAAAACGTTTTTACCAATTTGTTGCAATGATAGTAAGTGACATGAGTTGAATATTTATTTTCTGAGCCGAAGGCTTATATAGGTATAGGTTTGCTTATGTTTTTTTCCATCACTACAAGACTAAGTGTTGAAATAACGCAAATATTCTGATAGCTTAACCCTGGCTTTCAAATGAACTTGATGTTACCGAACTTGCCGTTACCGGAACTCGATGTAAACGGAATATTCCTCTGCCCTTTTTCCCTTAGTAACCAGGCGATTTACTACAATATCACGTATCTTTGATCCCAAGCATTTAACGTGTTGAAAGCAACGTTGAAAGCTGTTAAGAAAACGCGAAGAGATCGTAAACGTAAACTTTAAATGACTTCAAAAGGAGCGTCTCTCCCTGATCGTTACAAGCGCTTTCCTTCGAACCTTTTATAAAATGAATGGGCCGTTCAAAAACTTGTAAGTGACCTACAATACCTAAATAAATACGCCTTTTGAAATTGTATTCATTCTTTCAATTTTTATTGAGCATTATAATCTCGGCTCGAGCCCGAGATGATGATTATAATCCGAAGCATTGAACATTTTAGGGGAAATGAGAAATATATACCTATTGTTTTTTTATGTTTTAGTAGAAGATGAAACGAACCTAGAGTTAAATCTAAAACAATATTGCCAAGAAGTCCAGAAACCCAGCATGGAATAACCGGATCAAGCGGGTAAACTTGAGTTGTAAACTAACTTACTGTAGCTGTAGTTGACTAGACCAGACAAATAAATATAATTGTAGAAAAAACTACAAGATTTTACAAGACCTTCGAATACTTTTATTTGTAAAAATGCGCAACTGTCGTTTTTGCCTTAATTTTTTTTTTTTGTTATTTTGTTCTTTTTTTGTTTTTGTTTATTTTTTTGTTTTTGTTTTTGGTTGACAAACCGAAATGTACAGCCGTGAGCAAGTGAAATTATTATTTATTCATGATAGTGAATTCTAGGTCTAATTTTAGTCCACCGCGATTAAAGTTATGGTTGCTTGAAAGAAATTGCTATAATACAATAAGACCGTCTAAGTGTACACTTCTCCTTGTTCTTACTCTCAATCTTCCACTCCATTATCTCTTCGAAATATGTCTAAGTAAATTAATTCATACATCAGTATGAACATGAAACGCTAACGAACCTAGAGTTAAATCTAAAACAATATTGCCTGAAATAACCGGATCAAACTGGTAAACTGGACTGCAGCCTGGCTTACAATAGCCTAGTTAACCAAGCCGGAAGTTGGGGCGTAATGGCGGCCGAGCACGTCCGGTACGTGATGAAGGGAGGTTGTTTGAATATGATTATTCTGTTATTGTTGAGTTTATTAAGTGAATTTGAGCAGATAATTCATTGATATGGTTATGTTTTTAGTATATCCAGTTGGGTATTGCTCTATGTTTTACCCTAATCTCTGAAAAATAAGTTGCTAAACATTTTCATTGACTAGTCTTGCCAAACTTTTGCTCGCAATGTTGTTTAGTACGAGTATTAGTCTACAGAAACAAAACTATATTTTAGTGTATGTATTTTGTGTGTGTGTGTGTGTGTGTGTGTGTGTGCGTGTGCGTGTGTATTTTGAAAGAGATAATTTTTACGGGAAAGGTCTTATTCCCACGGGAAAATCTTACAGAACGCGAGCGTAGCTGCGTGCGAACCGCTAGAGTATAAAGTATATACAATGCGATTAAAATAGAAAAAAGACTGGGCGGCCGCAAAGGGACGTGACTTTCTTAAATCAATTCAAAAATGCACCGTTACCCATAAGTACTACATTGTTGTGCTCTTACCAAATACATTAATAAATAAACATCATCATCATCATCATTTCAGCCTGTTAAAGTCCACTGCTGAACATAGGCCTCTCCAATCGCACTCCAGCGCGACCGGTCCGTAGCCACCTGCATCCAACGAGGCCCAGCGATCCTCACCAGGTCGTCGGTCCATCTCGTAGATGGCCGTCCCACACTGCGCTTGCCAGTACGTGGTCTCCATTCAAGGACTTTCTTGCCCCGTCGGCCATCCGATCTTCGTGCTATGGGCCTGCCCATTGCCACTTCAGCTTGCTTATCCTACGGGCTATGTCAGCAACTTTCGTGTCAGCAACTTTCGTTCTTCTACGGACCTCCTCATTTCTGACTCGATCTCGTAGAGAAATACCAAGCATAGCCCTCTTCATAGCTCGCTGGAAAAAATAAAAAATAAACATTAAAATTCATTCTTTTTATTTCATTAAATTTTATTCCAGATCACCCTGAAGCCGACCAGTGGCGACGGGCTGGTGTTGTACAACGCAGAACACGCGAGCGGCGACGGCGATTTCTTCTCCCTACATCTGAGGGACTTCTTCGTGGAATTCGCCTTTGACTTGGGCTCCGGCATCGCGCTTGTCAGGTTTGTAAATATGAGGACGTATTTTTTAAACTTTTGTCTCCCTAAATATTCGGGCTGCCTGACTTGTAAATACCTTATATGTAAACATTTTTATAAACATTACATAATAATAATAATTTTTTTATTCAGTAAAAAGTACATTCGTATTAGGAACGCTAAAACCTCAATTTATCTTTCTTTAAATTATCAACTCTTTATCGTGGCCATTCAATAAATCGCCTTATAATTCTTAATAAAAAATATTAAAATTTTGTAAATGTTTGCGTTGATGTCTTTTGTATCAATGAAGTCACTTTAATTCTTGTCTTTTGTTCGGTACAAATTACGATTACTGAATATAAATATTATTGCGAACAGATGACTGGAATGGAACGGGAAAATGTTCCGTAGCAATTTCGTTTAGGCAACTTTTAAGTACGGAAACTTCTTTAGCAGCACGGGAAATTATTATTATTATTATGTAATGTAACGTACGTAAGGTCTCACAGCCTCCGTGGCCGAGTAATCGAGATTTCCACGGTCATTACGAAGGTTACAGCTGTTCGAATCCCGATAGAGACAATGTCAAATAAAATGATCATCATCATATATAAAACACTTGAAGATGAACACACCATTCAAATAACATAATAGTTAGCGCTTAATTAAACAAATATATCGAACTAAATTGCAGTGAGATCAAAGCATATTTTAGCAATTATAGGAACTAAATTTTATAAGTTATACTAGTAATTACATACTCTGTAATTACTTCTAGAAGGTATACTACAGGACATTGCAGTCTGAATCACTTGATTGTCCGAAAAGAAGGATGATTCCGTGCTTCGGAAAGCACATTGGCGTTGGTTGTCTAGTTCGTTACACCATGTCTGTAGCCTTTGGTTGTAGCCTTTGGTCTATAACACTGACACCAGGGTTTGGGAGGTCGGTTGTTGACCTTACAACCCACACGATGAAGAGGAGAAGATAAGGTCTAAAGCACGTGTTTTTCTTATTCCAGATCGGCCTACCCCCTCCAAGCCAACACGTGGCACCGGATATCCGTCAGTCGTTCGGGCCGCCGCGCGTCACTGCGCGTCAGGTCGACGTCATCGCGTGACGTCACCGACACGACACGATCTGTCGTGTCGCGCGGGTCGGCGCGACATCTGACGCTGCGACAGCCGATGCTGTTGGGGGGAGCGCCGCATCCGCTACCGCCCAGGTTGGCGTTGAGGAGCTCTTTTAGCGGATGTGTTGGACAGGTGAGTATTTTTTAGCAGAGTGAATTCAGCAGAAAAGTTCTCGAATGGTGACCACGCACAGGAAGACGCAATGTGAGTAGGCTCCCACTACTAGGTGGATCAACAATCTGGTGAAGGTCGCGGGAAGCCGCTGGATGCGGGCAGCGCAGGACCGGTCGTTGTGGGAATCCTTGAGAGAGGCCTTTGTCCAGCAGTGGACGTCTTTCGGTAGAGATGATAATGATGATGAAGTTCAGCAACAGAAAAGTATCCTCAGTGAATTAAAGAAACATGCAATGTCGGTTTTTCAAATTTGTAGAAAGTACAGCAGAATTCACGCAAAATAACAGAAAAAAATATATAGGTGTTATGCATTATTTTGCAAATTAAAATATAGGTAATAATAATGTAGTTTTAGGTATCTGTTTTTACATTTCAATCAAAATATTCAAATATCTTAGGGGGCATTGTTTCGTCTTCTGTTTAAAAAAAATATTAGTTAACTCATTCAATCTATCTTACTTACAAATATTCGTTCCTTTCTTCCAGCTGGTGATAAACGATGAAGAACTAGCGGTGGTGTCTTCGGCTCTTGGAGGGGTCAACGTGGACAACTGCGACGAACCCCACAACAACACTTGCAGGTGTGTATGACAACCGTCTTCAGGCAGGAGTTGGTAAACGACGCCGGTTGCAGGAACTTTTACCATTAGTCTATTAGCCTATAAATTGACATACACATAAAGCGAAAAATTAAAAATAGGTAATGCGCCTGTTTCTGGCCCGGATAGCCATGGAGATGCAGGTTTGAGTCCTGTCCAAGATCGACAATATTTTTCATTTTTCGCTTTATAATTATTGACCGAGCGAAGCGTCTCTGCTTCAGCTTGGCCAAAATTGCTTCTGTATGTCTGTGTGTCTGTTTGTTCCATTCTACAAGTCGCGTTTCTCAACCGATTCTCGTGAAATTTTGTGAGCAGGTTCGATAAATTAGTCAGTAGTAAGTCGATTTTATTCGAGTTTTCAATCCATGTTCCTTGGGAAAATTGTTGCTTATGATGGTCTGAACATCATATTTAAATTTTGCTAGGGATTACAAAATCATGCTGTATTTCCAACGAGTTCTTAAGTGTAAAAAAAAACCTTCTCTTTTTCAGTGACAAGAACCTGTGCAAGGAAACACTGTCACCAATGCCGATCTACCCTCAAAACCTATCTGAAAGCGACATCCACCACACCATCGTCGCCAAGAAGGGTTTCAAACCCAAATACCACAAAACAAAACCCAAGAAACATACCCAACACATCCACATAGAAAAATACAAGAAGAAAAAGTTCTACGCTAGTAAGAAGCACCAGTATTTAGCTGATATGGCCAGCAATGATGTGACGGAGAAGCCGTATGATGGACAGACTTACATGCAAGTGAAGTATTTGAGTGAGAATGAGATTAACTGGGGCGATGCTAACACATATCCGAGCTTTAGTGGGAAGGACAGCTTCATTCATATCGACGATGAAGAGACTATGAAGAGGTGAGCGTTTTATCGAAAACATAAAATACGTAATCTAAAAAAACAGCATCCTAAATTTATTCGTAAATTCATATTTAATAAAGACTGCGTCTTCTCTTTACAATAAGAAATTTATTGAGAAGATCACAGTTAACAATATAAATAGCTCAGCTTAGCGTTGTGATCAACTCAAATCATCAGCCCGTTACAGTCCACTGCTGGACTATGAGCCTCCTCCACTCCGCGTGTTTGGTTTTGCCATAATCTCCACGCTTGGCAGGCGGGTTGGAGATCGCAGATTAAAAGGTTACTGTATCAGAGAGCGCTGCTGCCCGTTCCCTGTTCAATGTGTAGTCCCTAAGTCGCCTCTTACGACACCCACGGGAAGAGTAGGGGTTGGTGGCAAATGTATTCTACTCTGCCGTCACCCCACGGCGGCACGACACGGCCTTACTAAAGGCCTAGCTAAATAAATTTTATACTTAAGAAGTGAAAATATTATATTTTTTTTGTCTTCTTTGGACATAAATCAAACTTAGTTACATCTCTGCGCTTGTATCTGGCCGAAATTGGCGAAAATATGCAGTCCTGTCCAAAGTCGATAAATAATTTTTCGCTTTATCCCTACTAATATTATAAATGCGAAAGTTTGGATGTTTATTGCCGAATCACGCTTGAACCCAGTGAGTTGTAATAATAATAGTTCAATGCTTGAACCACTGGACGGATCGGGATGAAACTAGCACACATTTAGGTTAGGACCTGGAGTAGGACACGGCAATATTTATCTATTTCAGTAATATATATCAGCTGTCTGATACTCATAATACAAGCTCTGGAACAGATCGGCGGCGTGTGAGATGTCCCCATATAATTATGGATTTTGCATATACGTTTAATAGAATACCATATTGCTATTTCTGTTTCTACACAGCTTACACTGAAATACTGACAGACATTATATGCAATCGAATTCTTACACTTTCTTATGTTGTCGTTTCTGTTGTATATTTGTATTTGGAACTTTAGAGAGCACTAGGGGCGCAGACCACTATATTTCAAGTTTGCTAGCTTCTAAATACTATAAATAAAGCACTTCAAAATTCATGTAGTGTGTAGTTTTTTATTCTTTACCACCAGCTGTTATTTGTATTCATTATATCAACGAATGGAATAATATCCACAGGCTACTCAGCTACTCCCTAGACATCAACATCCGCTTCCGTTCGGTGCGGCCGAGCGGCCTTCTCGTTTGGAGCGGGCGAGCGCCGCACCAGCAGCCCGGGGACTTCCTCTCGCTCGCCATTGAGGACTCCGTGCTTGTGTTCAGGTAGATGTATACACTCACACTCACCTACAAACCTCCCATTCCCCACATCCCTCTATTTCTTTTGTCCTTACATCCGTATCGTTACATCCAAATCATAATCGTTTAATTGTATCCCTTACACATTGCTCGTGAGGAGCGGTCGCGCTGCACCAGTAGCCTGGCTTCGTGCTCGTTTTAAGGAACACATTTAGACAATATACCTACATCTAGCCCTCCCCTCCATTTATATACCCCATACGTCCTACACACCCCCTACAACCCCCTAAACTAAACTCCCACACCACTTCACAAACATCAAAAAAACCTCCAATCATCCAATCCATCCTAGTAAATGTTTGGGTGCAAGTGCTACGCCGTAACAACTTCGTAGCCTTGCCGTAGCCAAAGTAATTGAAACGATGTGTTTCTTTCCGTAATTTATAAGTTCTTAACTTTATATGCTTAAAGTTAAAATGTATTTAATTTATTTTCTTTCAGGTACGACCTGGGTAGCGGTGAAGTGGTGATAATCGCCAACCATACAAAAGTCGACGACGGACTGTGGCACAGAGCGCGAGCTACGAGGTAAGTCTTAAGGGCCCCGTAGACGGTCAAACGGTTTGATTCAAACACGTAAAGTTTGGTTTGACTCAAACCATTTTGATCGTTTACAAAGGTGGTTTGAACGGTTTGTCAAACATTTACGTGTTTGAAGCACGTTTGATGCAATTTAATATTTTTCGTTTGATGCAATTTCATATTTGGCGTCATCGTATTGGGAGCAATCCTGTAATGATGACGTCTTTTGTAATTATTAGTTTTTAATAAATAAATAAATTTTGTTGTGTTTGACGCGCCAGAAGTGTAATTACGACAGCGTACAGAATCAGACTGCGCAGAGCCGTTTGATAAACCGTTCAAACCGACCTCAAACGGTTTGATCAAACACGTAAGGTTTGAGTCAAACCGTTTGACCGTCTCCGGGGCCCTTTAAAAGTTTCTTAAATTATAGACAGTTTTTCAAGATTTTCTTTGACTAAAGATCAATCATCGATTGTGGCTAATTTGGATTACATATCTGTGTTCGAGTTGCACTTGGGCTCGTAAATTAGTACTGCAACAACAATGGCCAGTTTATTTATTTATTTATTTATCCATTTATTGTACACATTAAACAAGAAAATAACAATGGCCTCGATTTGGGATGCCATGCTCTAATTCTAATTTTAAAATCCAGCTATCTTTTTCGTTTTTATGACCAATGAAAGAAAGGTGATGAACGAATGTTATTAATTTGAAGGAAAGATAACCTAAAATAAGGGTATAGCTGTCAGTTTAAGAGATTTTTAAGTCGCATGTTTTAAGTGCTCTCTAAAATTAAAATTGTGCAATCGGCACGGCCATAAGGTTCAAATTCGACGTTCGACAGCTCTAATATTAGAATGGCCATTTTCTCCCTTTTCAATCTCTAAAAGGTAAAAGGACAAACTCAGAAAGAGAGTTCTTTACCACAAAGGCTTTGAGCAAAAAATGATTTGTAAAAATCTTAATTCGAATAAAAAAAAATTACTTTTTGCCTAACTTTAATTAAGGATTAGAGCGTGACAGTGTGAATCGGGGCCAATAACACAAAGAGAAACTACACAACAGGCCTACTTATTTCTAAAGAAATATCTTCCAGCATACCTACCAGTTGTTAGCATTCGATATTTAGAAGCGTGAAATCGATGTTTCCACGTGTTTTTTGTTGCTGCGTGTTGTTGTCCTCAGTATTAAAATATTTTATATTTTTTATCTTATCCTTTCCTATCTAGCGGTCCTTAACGATTATAAAAGAAGCTAAATGTGTACATTATTATGAAGTTACTTAATAGTTTTGTAAATCCGATTAAAAATGTATTAATTTACAGAAACAGGCAAGCAGGAGTCCTAGAAGTGGACGGGCTGGGCTCCGTGGGCAAGATATCGCCCGGTAAGCTGAAACAGCTCAACACGGAAAACGGGCTTTATATAGGTGAGATAAAGATAAGATAACCCAATCAATAAATTATTCATTTTGGTGACTACAAGTAAGCTGGTAGTTTGACTGCTTAGATTTAGGCACCATTTGTGCTTGCAGCCATCAACGACGAGACTATTACTCTATAGGTATGCGAGAATTGAGAGCATCGGTGGTCTAGTGGCTAGGGCCGCTGCCTCCCGTCCGGGAGACGCGGGTTTGATTCCCACCACGTACCAATGTGTTTTCGAATTTCGAATTCATATGTACGTTTATTCGACGCTCTTACGGTGAATGAAAACATCGTGATGAAACCTGCACACTCTTGCTAAGAAATTAAAAGTTTGTGTGTTGAGTCGACCAACCCGCACTGGGCCAGCGTGGTCGGCCTGATCGCTCATTCAGAGTGGGTTTGAACTCCTCATTGGGGACGTACTGAACTGTTGATGATGATGACGTGCTCACATTCACTAAACCGATTATTTTTTTCAGGTGGTCTCCCATCTATAGAAGTCAACACTATGGGCAAGTACAAAAGCGGTTTAGTCGGCTGCGTCTCTCAGATATCCCTCAGCGGAGACTTCGATATTCCCCTCTCCCTGTCCAAACTACCCCACACGATCACTAACAACGTGGGCAGGTGCACCCCATAAGATTAGGCCATTCATTTAAATGAACACGACAGTTCATTTAAGTGAATAAGTTTGTTGTTGGCGCCAAAAACAACAATTCATTTAGCTTTCTTTGTAAATGTATTCGTTTACTTCGAGTTAGGGCGAATCAATAGACGCTTCCCAAAATTTTGTACTTAACGAGTAGAGTAGGTACGAAGTTTTGATGTGGATTGATGTTAGTCATTATTTATGTACTAGATGGCGTTAGTTTAACAGCCCTAATAAAAACGTAAACGAATAAAAGTTATAAATGAATCGACGTAATTTGCGCGTAGTGATAAATGTGTTTAATTTTAATTATATTTAAAGCATTCATTCATTTATTATTCCGAATAATTTAGCTTTGTTATTTTCTAAGAATGAATGACCAATTAATTTATATACTCCGTACCTACATATCAATGTAAAAATTATATAATCGGAGGCAATAAATAACAATATTATTACAATTTTACACGTTTTTATATCATTATATGCCAACAATAAGAACTTCAACGATTTTCGTTTCGAAAGTGAATGAAGCGTTTTATAAAATACTCTAGTCAATTTAGAATTAAGTCACTGGTGAACTACAGAATTTTGGACATTCCTCTACTCGTGAGCAAGTCTTCAACTTCCTTATTTCTTCTCAATTTAAATCAAAACTTACTGACTCTTTCTTTTGTATGAAAATGGAAAACTTTTCAAAGTGCTTTACTATCTAGTAGATATGAAAATAAAAACTATTTGTAATGTTATATTAAATTAAAATTAAATTCTAGTTGTACGAGTGGTTTGCACGCGTTTTAGTATAATTTTCTGATTAATTTACAAATTAACAAATTAAATAGCTTATCATAATTTGTTACAATGGTGGGTGTATTTTGTAATATTGCAATAAGTAAAGCGTTATAAAAGGGGTTTGTTCTTAAGAGCCGATTTAAATTCAAAGTAGAAGTTTAAAATTAACTTGTACATGAAATCACAGAGCTAAAAAAATATGTGATTCAAAATACCTACTCGTACAGAAACGTACCCTTTTTTGCCGCCTAAAATGTAACATTAAAAATAGCATTTGTATATCGAGAAGTATTCATATGACCGTGGTCTAGAGGATTGTAAGTAGGTAGTTAAAACAATAGTCTATTATTACTGAGCTTTTTTACCTTTAGGATAAGTGCTATAAGTTTTACACCATGCTTTGCTTGAGAATTCTGGAAATAAAATGAATATTTTAGCACCACTCTAGTCAATAATTATAGATTATATTTATCTGGTAGATAATTTAAATACGCTTTATATGTATAAAGTGAAATATAACTTTATTTTGTTGTTTAGTGAAATGGATGCCCTTTTTGAAGGAAGAAGAATAACCAATAACTTTATAAAATATACCAATATTATTTTCTCGACGCGCTTATTCAGATCTAAGCACTTAAGTTTGTATCCACATTAAGCTCTTTTGACTTACCTTAACCTTTTTTTTCATCCATTTCACTAAAATCGAAAACTATATTTTTAACTTTTGAATCCTATAGGTATAGGACTTCATTTTCACCAATAATTTTTGTCAATTACTTATATAATATTATATTTAATATTTCACAGGGTGACGTACCTAACTTAATTCATTATTTATAAAAGTTACATATCCTTATGTTCATTTTTAAGAACCTGTTTGTTACACTTTTGTGTCTTACTTTATTTGTTGACGAGATTTGTTATTCTAGACACTGAATTACTTATTATGTACAACTAAACGAAAATCGAAACGAAATCGTCCGGCAGAGGACCAAGGTGGTTGATATCGTCCAGAAGTGTAGCAAGCTGAAGTGGCAGTGGGCTGGCTACGTCTGTCGCAGAACCGACGAGCGCTGGAGCAGACACGGGTTCTCGAATGGAGACCGCGTCTCGGGAAACGTAGTGTGGGACGCCCCCCTGCCAGGTGGACTGATGACCTGAGGAAGGTCGCTGGTGGTGGCTGGATGAGGAGGGCGGGTGATCGTGCGCTTTGGCGTGCCCTTGGGGAGGCAGCAGTCCAGCAGTGGACTGCAATGGGCTGATTCGATTGGTTGATTGATTGTACTCTACAAGACAAGCTAAAAAGCAAGTGCTAAGTGTACCTAAGTGTATTTTATGTAAGTAAAGTAATATGAAGATATTTACTTACCTAATATAAGGTGCCTTTCAAACAATTTGCCTACCTACTGCATTTTTCTTCTTATTTCATAGCCGTCAGCAAATAAATTAAGATCATACCAATTTATACAAATAAATATCGAAGATTTGTGAAACTCTATTAAAAATTGATTCTATAAATTAGTGCTCTAAATCTGTGTTATTTTCATTTACGACGATTTTCTGTGCCTACCTGCGCAATAATTTTATTGCATATCATAAAAATGTTGTCCCCAATTGTCTGATTAACAATAAAGAATTCAAAATTGAATAATTATGAATTTGTAAATGAAAATATCATTCACGATAATGAGTAACTGATTAAACTGTAGTTCTACCCTACATTATTTAAGTAGTGTAACAACAACTTGACTGCTGTAACTACCTATATCATATTAAACATAGCAATAAGTTACTATATTGTCAAAAATGAAATAGTTTATGAACTACAATAGATTTTGCTTTCGCATAAAACACTCACGACTTCAGAAATTATTTCTTGTTACTTTTTATCATTTAGTTAGTGAAAATAGCAATAAATATGTTTATTTTACTGTGTAATACTAGAACTTTGCATCACATAAAAGTAAGTAAAGCCAGGTTTAGAGTTAGACTAAGCATTTTTAGAGGCGCCAACACAGAACACTATTACTCCTGGGCGCCAATTTGCCGGCGCCAGTGAAATGCATGCATTTTTAAAGGCGTCGTCGTCGTGTAGACAACTTTTTTCTGCCGCCTAAATCTCGCCGCCAGCAACTAGCAAGCCGGCACCGGTCGTTTATACGGCGCTATTTACACATTAGTTTACTTAAAGCTGTGCTTAAAGCACGGAGGCGTGCATGCAACTACTGGTGCGAAGTGTGGTTTAGTTAGACGATGCCTTTCTAGAGACGCAAGTAGGGCCGTGCATGCATGCCTTTTAAAAATGGCGCCTCTAAAAATGTATCGTCTAAACCTGGCTTAAGTATAACCTTACATTGTAGTTTGAAAAAGTTTAAAATTATCAAATTTGTATTATTGTTATTATCATTTATTATTAGGCTTTATTATAAAGAGTTTTTTGTGTGTATCTACTACATGTACATTAGTGGTACATTGTACAGAAATTTTAAAAGTATCATTTTGGATTACCTTGTTTACAAGATAATCCAAAATGACACTTTTAAAATGGTTGTTACATCTTTGACACGAACACGACAGAAAATATTTAGTTAGCTATGTAAACTACTAAATTTAAAGTAAAATCTACATGTGAAATACGAATAGCTTCACTAGCATTAGTTTTGTATGTGAGACCTGTCCGTTGTATTATACGCCGTTATTTGTACAAAATTATATCAATAAAACATAGCAAAAAACTTGTATGGCTTACTCATTGCAAAACTATCAATGATACTCCTATGCCAACGACCTTGAACGCCACCGTTACTTCGATAAATAAAAAAAGCGGCCAAGTGCGAGTCGGACTCGCCTATGAAGGGTTCCGTAGCAGCAAGTAACATAAAAGTTCTTGTAGTGTCGACAACCGACCTCACAAACCCTAGTGTCAGTGTTATAGAACCGCCAAAGGCCACTGACTTGGCTCGTGTAACGACTAGATAGTAGCCGCGGTTTACGATTTACGATTTATGACGTATTAAAAAAACTACTTACTGGATCTCGTTCAAACCAATTTTCGTTGGAAGTTTCCATGGTAATGTACATCATATATTTTTTTTAGTTTTATCATTCTCTTATTTTAGAAGTTACAGGGGGAGGGACACACATTTTACCACTTTGGAAGAGTCTCTCGCGCAAACTATTCAGTTTAGAAAAAAATGGTATTAAAAACCTCAATATCATTTTTGAAGACCTATTCATAGACACCCCACACGTATGGGTTTGATGAAAAAAAAATTTTGAGTTTCAGTTCTATGTATGGGGAACCCCCAAAATTTATTGTTTTTTTCTATTTTTGTATGAAAATCTTAATGCGGTTCACAGAATACATCTACTTGCCAAGTTTCGACAGTATAGTTCTTATAGTTTCCGAAAAAAGTGGCTGTGACATACGGACGGACAGACAGACATGACGAATCCATAAGGGTTCCGTTTTTTGCCATTTGGCTACGGTACCCTAAAAATCACAACTCTGTGAAAATTTTAAATATTATAGTTGGGTTATTATAGGATGGGTTCTGACAGCTTCAAAATTTTTCATACGACGTTAACAACTTTTTTTAATAATATTCAGTTTAAAAACCATAATAGCTAAAATATAAAAAAAAAAAAAATCACCTCTTATTTTATCATTAAACAGTATGTAATTTTACTTAAAAAATAAATAAATAAACGAAATAGTAATAGTAATAATATTAAAAAGTTTTTAAAATTTTAATCTGTCAGAGCTCATCCTATTAACCCACTAACCATATTATTTATGATACATTTTTGTTTCCTAGGAATTATTTATGATTTTTATTGAAGTGGCGCTAGTGTACAGTCAGGTAGTAAGTCAAATTATCTTTATATTTTTTCGATTTCCTGTAAGGTTCAATTTCGATTTACGTCGTTATCGACACGACGCATAAATAAAGTGCTACCTGATGCTACCTGAAACAGTCTTTGTAAACAAAATGCTTCCGAAAGGTAATTTTCTCAGATTTAGGGAGGAATTGCGAGCATTTGCAATATAGGAATTTGTGAAGGCGCACATTCAATACTTTCGCTGCTCGATACTAGATGGCGCTAGATGCAAGGAATCCTTATTATAGAAAAATGGGGCCATTTCTTCTGTCAACTTGACTTGATTATAATTTATAATAATTAAATAATGCTCTCGATCTCAAATTTGAATTGTGATTACGTATTTATTTCTTGATTTTATTTTAAAGAAGTTTGTCCAAGATATTTGGGGAATCTACAGCAATAGCATTTGCAGCACAGTCAAGTACAAACAGTGACATTGACACTTGACAGTTATGAGGTTATGTTTTCGTGTTATTTACGCGGGATTTTTGCTGAAAAAATGATTTTGTGTTAATTTTGAACTGCAACAAGACTTATCTGAACAAGAGAGTTTACAGTAAAGACTACTACAATGGCCGATTTACAACAAATACGTTTAGAGGTCAACAACACGTTCAAACTAAGTGGTTTTACCGTGAGAAGAGATGCGAGCACTTTCGTTGCGGAACAGATAATTTCTCTGTCTCCCGGCGAACGACGGAAGATGCTGGATAAACTGACCGCTCATTTGCTCCACCAGTGTTTATCCCAGCCGGTTTTTGAAAAGGAACACCTAGAAACCGCTTACAAAGAGTGTTGTACTCTGGGGCTTGAAGAAAAGGAGACTGTGCTGAGTGTTATCGATGCTTTTAACGTCCCTAAGCTGTGTTACGACAACGAAAGAAAGAAATTCGTCAAGGACGTGGGTTCGGGTAATAATTTGTTTCCAGAACCGAAGTGGAAGGCGCAGTTTCTGATTGATAGATACACAACCATCTGGCAGCGAACTATTCGAAATAAACTGTTTGCGCAAGAGATTCTCCCGTCTATGGAGGAGGAGAAGAGGTTTCAGCTGCGTAAAATCGAGGTATTGCTTAGTTCTTCCAGCAGGATTGATGAAGTCATTGTATTAGGATTGTTAACTCAATTGACGGAAGGGAAGTTTTACCTTGAAGATCCTACTGGTAGCATCTTGTTAGACATGTCTCAAACGCGGTATCACTCCGGGTTGTTCACTGAACATAGTTTTGTATTAGCTGAAGGTTATTATGATGATAAAACTCTATATGTTATGGGCTTAGTCCTGCCTCCATCAGAAAACCGTGCAACATCTTTACCTTATTTTGGAAGCTTGAACACTTTTGGTGGAAAATCTAAGACTTTACTCAAGAATTCACAGTCATTATTAACATTAGAACAAGAAAACGAAGACGGTATGATTATATTCCTATCTGATGTTTGGTTTGATAACCTCAAAGTTATGGAAAAGTTAAAATCACTATTTACTGGTTATAATGATTTCCCTCCAATTGCGATTGTGTTCATTGGAGAGTTCTTATCTTGTCCATATGGATATGAACACAGTACCCAAATGAAAGGAGCTCTGACGAATCTGGCTGATATTTTACAACCATTTACAAAGTTGAGAGAATGTTGCAAGTTTATATTTGTTCCGGGAAGAGGGGATCCTGCAGCAGCCAATATCTTACCAAGACCGGCGATTCCAAACTCTTTGACAAAAGAAATAAGAGACAAATTGGGAGACTCAGTCATTTTCACAACAAACCCTTGCCGTATCCAGTATTGTACTCAAGAGATGGTTGTCATCAGACAAGATTTGGTGACGAAAATGTGTCGAAACTCTATACACTTTCCTGAAAGCGGTGACATTCCTGATCATTTGACAAAGACATTACTCAGTCAATGTACGTTGTCACCTTTATCATTGGGAGTACAACCAGTGTACTGGAAACATGCTGATGCATTGGGTTTATATCCAATGCCTGATTTGGTAGTTATTGCGGATCATTTTCAACCTTACACAAGGTTGTATCAAGAATGCCAAGTGATTAATCCGGGGTCTTTCCCTCGAACCGAGTATTCTTTTAAAGTATATGTGCCTGCTTCTAGAACTGTTGAAGACTCCCAAATACCCAAGGAAGACTTTTAATAATTTTACATACATTCATTCATTCATTCAGAAAGTGACAATAATTGGCTGAAAATCTTGTATTTTTTAGTATAAATAAAAAACAATTTTTATATTTAATAAACCTATTGGACTTTTTATTACTTCAAAAGATTTCATAATTAACTATATTTACATTAATCATAAATCTAAATAATTTCTTAACAAAATATATTTTATTAGTTGGGACTTGTTACTTAGATCTAAAAAATACATAGATATTTTAAAATTTTAACAATACTAATTTATAATTATTATTTTATTATCTTTAGGACGGATTTGTAATTTAACTATCCACTATATAATTTAATGTGATACATTGAATTACATAGAGGATAATTTTTGATGTCAAACACTTAAGAAAAATTACTTACTTAAAATAGTTTAAGTATAATTCTATAAAAATGCATTTTATGCACCTTGATTACAAAATGGCAGTATCTTCAGAGAAATTAGTACCTCGAAAATTCTGTGCGTACAATTTCATAATTTTTAGAAAGAAAACAACAATAAGCACACCTCAAGCTACCACACTGACATTGTCTGACAGCTCTTTTATCCCGCCGCAGTATGGGCGATATTTGTAAAGCGAGTGTTTAGCTCCATGTGTTGGCCACTTTACATTGATTATAAAAGAGTTTTGTGATGAAAAAAGACTAGCCACAAACATCTTGGAGAAATTTTCATTAAAGATCGATATGACTTTATAGACATACATAGACAGACATAGAGAACTTTTATTATTAATCTGTGCTAAAAGTTAGACAAGATAATCTATAGATATAATATAGTACACACGGAGATTTGTCTCTGTGATACATGAGTATGGTATGGGTGTACCTGACCAAAATAGAAGGTTGAAATATTATGTGTTATGTTGTGTTGTTATGGTTGTAGTTTTTGTGGTGTTATGTCTTCTACGTAATGTTGTCGTTTTTGTGTAGAAGGTTGGAACTAATCAAAATGCGCCACACACGTGTGTGTGTCCATCCATCCATCCATGCAAAAATAACAATTTCGATGTAATTTCTCTTGTGGCTAGTCCAAATATTTATTTTCTTAAGCTGATAACATTTAACAACATACTTCATTTTAGCTGTAGCATGTCAATTTGAATGCACTCTGAGCGCAGTTGGCATTTCAGCGGACTGCATTCTCTACTTGCACTATGCAGTTAGAAAGTCTCCGTGGCCGAAAGTTAGAGCATTCGTTCTGTTATAACAGTGGTTCCGGGTTCAAATCTCGGGGCGCTGTAGTCAAAGAAAAACACTTGAAATTTTGCTAGCCTTGGTTGTGGGGTGGGCTGATCGTCTCCTTTCGTCGATTAAGGACCACAATTAATAATGATTACAATTAAAAATGACCACTTCTTGAAATATCCACTTTTTGAAATGAATTTATGACTGACTTATAATACAACCCACAAGCAAAGCTGAAAAGCTGTACCATCCAATACAGTTATATCAAATACACTCTGACTGCCTTCAAACTACAATTTCCAGCTAAAATTTAGTCAACCCTTAACTTCAAGCGCCCATAATGGTGTTGTATGTGTCGGAGATAGGCGCCAAGGCGACCAGGCAGATCATGGCGATGGTGAAGAGAGCTATGATTGGTGCATAAACAGACACCAATAGCTTTCTGAAGCTCGAGAACTGTGGACAAAACAATCATAGTAGTTAGTATAGACACTATAGACTGTACTCGACTTATCGACGTGCACCGCACACCGTCACGAGGCTCGGCGTAACGACCCAGTCGAGATGTGGAGCATTATTCGGTACTCCTAAGTCTGGCTAATAATATCGTGTACACAATTCGAAGTTACACTCCTAAATTTATTTATTCAATCATGACAGCAAACTGAAGTTTCTTAATACATGACACGACCTTCAAATCAATCAATCAACATCAACGGCCCGTTACAGTCCACTGCTGGACTATGAGCCTCCTCCACTTAAGTGTTTGATTTTGCCATAATCTCCACGCTTGGCAGGCGGGTTGGAGATTGCAGATTAAAAGGTTACTGTATCAGAGAGCGCTGCTGCCCGTTCCCTGTTCAATGTGTAGTCCCTAAGTCGCCTCTTACGACACCCACGGGAAGAGAAAGGGTTGGTGGCAAATGTATTCTACTCTGCCGTCACCACACGGCGGCACGACACGGCCTTACTAAAGGCCTAGCTAAATAAATTTTATACTTAAGAAGTGAAAATATTTTTTTTTTGTCTTCCTTGGACATAAATCAAACTTAGTTACATCTCTGCGCTTGTATCTGGCCGAAATTGGCGAAAATATGCAGTCCTGTCCAAAGTCGATAAATAATTTTTCGCTTTATCCCTACTAATATTATAAATGCGAAAGTTTGGATGTTTATTGCCGAATCACGCTTGAACCCAGTGAGTTGTAATAATAATAGTTCAATGCTTGAACCACTGGACGGATCGGGATGAAACTAGCACACATTTAGGTTAGGACCTGGAGTAGGACATAGGCTACTTTTTACCGCGGGAAAGCACTTCATTTTCACGGGAAAACTCATTAAACGCGGGTGGAAAGCTAGTATAATATAATAACAGACGTAATATATAAGAAAAATAATTAATTTGACTCAATTTAATAAAGGAAACATTTCATTGTAGTTTTTTCTCGAATCAACTCTTGGAACAGCTATGTATTTAACTTCTAGATGAATTTTCTGTGGCCTACAAATTCAGTCAATTCTTTTCCCCCATTTTCTCATGGTCCCACTGGTGGGACCACGGGGGATTAATATCTTTCCTTTTATTCTTTACATTTGCTGGTCAAAAGATTGATTGATATATACTTTACTAGCGGCCCGCCCGCGTCTACACTCGCATTATGTAATATTTTCCTGTGGGACCTTTTCCCGTAAAAAGTATCCTATGTGTTAATCCAGGTTACAAACTATCTCCATTCCAAATTTCATCCAAATCCGTTCACTAGTTTTTGCGTGAAAGAGTAACAAACATCCATCCATAAATACAAACTTTCGCGTTTATTATATTAGAATTGTTTTGTACAAAACCCCTAGAAATAAGGCGTATTTACACTAGAGACTTCTTCGGGCCCTCCCATTCGCGAGCGTAAATTTCAATGTAAGTATTCCAAAATATATTAATTATTTGTTGCCCTGTTTAGTTTGCATAATATTTGTTTGTCCACTGCTACTACTCCAGACTCCAGCTTATCTGAATTTATCTAATACCTATTATTGGCTACGTTGTAACTTATTTGTATATATTTCCTATTTTTGTTATAGAATATGCTGTTGGTATTCCGATTAAAATAAATAAACATAAATTGCACCAAAATGGATGTAGAAAGGCGAATTTAATGCTATAGCATTTTCTTCCAGCTAACCTTTGGTGGCGCAAACCACCTGTATACATAGCATAACAGAGAATAACCCAGCAGTAAGTTGATTTTGACTAAACTCAAAGAATCTGAAAGAAGGAGATCTACTCACCGGAGCGTCGATACTCCTGTCAACTTGCGTGGCCTGCCGCGGCTGGCCCATCATGTCCTTCATCGGGAACGAGTTCACTCTACCGTTGCTGATTCTCCCGTCCGACACGCACACAGTTAACTGGAGATCAAGGCAGTGTCGTTTAGTGGAAATCTTACAAGTTTATGTTGAATTCTCATATAAATTCGCGGAAGCAAAAAGCAAAAGCTCCAAGATTTCTGGTGATTTTCTATTTTCAGTCCTTTTTTGTGTCTCCTGTTCTTTTGTTTGAAGAATCCAAAGTGTTCGTAGCAAAGAATATAAAGCTGTACCAGATTTTACTCTTGAACTGTTTCTCCCAGGATGAAAATTCTTCATCTTCATCAAAATCTTTCTTGCGTAGCTTAGGTAAGCGCTAATATCTAATAATACCTTTACCTATATAAATAATACTTACGGAGAGTACCAAATGCATAATGACGTGGAAGACCACGAAAGCGGCGAGGATGTAGACACTCCAAGGTGGCAGCTCAGCCTTCGTGAGGTACACAGCCAGGAATATTGTTGCGACTGAAAGAAAATGAGACAATATTAGTTATAATCACAGCTACTTCAGGGGTCGTTCACGAAGTTACAAGTACAATTCGATATACATTGCGTAGACAATGAGACAAAAAGATAAGCGCTTACAGTTTAGGCGAATTGACTACGCAATGAATATCAAATTGTAACTTGTCTTTAGTTAATTGTTGCTTTATGCAACGGGGCTCAGGTCAGGACATAACTTTTGGTGGTGTAAACGTCACTCTTGTCTGTCATTGTAAATGTCTTAGCATAATTTGCATTTTTCGACATTCTGAGACATTCCACTCTTGCGCATTAGGACGATGGCCCCTGCTTTACACGGAAAATAGTCGTTACACGAGCCTTGTAAAGAGACCTTCGGCAAGGGTTCTACGAGAAAAATAAATACCCGGCGCGCCGGCCTAAGACCGATATCATCAAAATTTCTGGAGCTTTTTTTCATGATATTTGGATAGAAAACGCTACATTACATGAGCAAAGTCAGTGGCCTTTGGCAGCTCTATAACACTGACACCAGGGTTTGTGAGGTCGACCTTACGACCCATACGATGATGATGATGATGATGAGAACACGCCCCCACACGAAGAATTCTTCTTAGGTAAATCTTAGGCTGATGGATAGTCTACTTGTATAAAGGCGCGTTTCAATTGTGCAAGTGCTTGCATGCAAGTATGACGTCACACTTGCGTACAAGTTACTTGAATTGTAAACTTTAATTTGTAGAACTTGAACCTCGCATGCAAGTTTTTATTGTCATGCAAGTGTCCCAACCAGGACAAGGACGTGCTGCGGCACTTGCGCGCGCAACTTGCATATCACTTGCGCAGACAAGCGTCAGTTGCGCATTATGTTTACAAGTTCAAAACTACCCGTATGCAATTTGCAGCCTGCATGCAAGTTTACGTTTCCATTACTCAAGCTGCATGCAACTTGTAACTTGCATGCAAGCCTGCATGCATAATGGAAACGCGGCTTAAGGAGCAGTAAGACCTTGGTAGATTCAGATCGAGCCAAGTATATTGGACATTTATCTTTTCTTTGTAAAGGATAAAACCTACTTCCAAGAATGTGCGCCGCGTTTCCAGCAAGCCAATGCAGCCAGTTGAACATCGGCCTCGTCTTAGTGCCGGGGTGAGGTCTGAAGTATGCTCCTGAAACAGAAACAATATTACAAATTATTTGCATCAAGCCTGCCAGCATCAGTTCAGTCATTCATCGCGAACCTAATTTCTGGTTCTTTCATATTTTCTAGTGTAATCTGAGTTACAAATACAAATATTCTTTATTGACACCAATCAAAATTACAAGAAATCATGTTTACAGTTAGTTGAGTCAATTAGGCGGCCTTATTGCTAAGGTAGCAATTTCTTCCAGGCAACCTTTGGTTAAGAAAAAGCTTTAAAAAGAGAAAGTTCTTGGTGGTTTTATTTTTATTCATAGTAAGATAATTATTTAGAGCGTCGGTGGTTAGTGGCTAGGGCCACTGCCTCCCGTCCGGGAGATGCGGGTTCGATCCGGAAGGATTTCGTTTTTGATTGTTTTCTATGTAAATAAACAAGCTTACCAATAGGCTGTATGAAGCACAACACGACCGTCACAATGCCGGTGATGGCGTGAGGGTTGTCTCCAGTAGTCGACCAGCCGCCGACCTCCACCAGGATCAGGATGAAGCCTGCGACGGTCAGCAGCCAAGTCGCTACCATGAGGATTCTGTGGTACTGGAAAAGGCAAAGTTGTGTTTTTTAGATCCTCGATAGCTTTAATATAAGTTGCGGAAGTTAATTAATATTTTATATGCGCCGCGCGCGATATTGTAACATTCCTTTGTCTGCGGCGCTTAACGTCGCCTGCGCCGCCGCTGCGTCAATACGTCTTGACAGCCGCAAACTAAAAACTGACTCCTCATTATTACGATGATAAGCTGCGAGAAACTGTCTCCTTATTAGACGTCTAATGAATACTTACGGCAAACCAGATGTCCTTGCCACCGAGAGTCTTGCCCACCCAAGTTTGTCTGAAGTACCTGTTGAAGACAATATTTATTTAGTTTTTTACCATTAATTATATTTACAACAAACAATAAAAATAACACTGAGAAAAGCGACCAAACAAGTACTACTTATTTCCAAAGAAATATCTTCTAGCAGATCCAGTTTTAATGTGTAATCAGTAGATTACTCAGTAGGTCCCACTCACCCAGTAGGGTGAGTGGGACCAACTGCACACAAATAATTTCAAGAAAATTTGACATCGTCTTGATAGATTATATCTTTATTTTATACTTAATTCAGGGTTTGCTTGAGCCCCTCGACGTATATGAGCTGTTGATGATGATTGAGTTGGAGTAATTTTACGAATATGTCTGAAATGATTACCTAGCCAGAAGTATTCCAATAGAAGCGGTTCCAAGCCAAGCTGCCAGCATGAAGCTGCCGTGCAGTTTGAGCAGCAGCTTGGAGCTTGCACCAGCAGTTCCAACAGAGGACAACGCGAGCGCTTCGCCAGTTGAGGAGTAGGCCCCATCGTGGAAACCCACGCGGTTAGCGTCTGTGGAAAGAATCATTGTGTTAACGGTAGCAAAGATTCCAGACCCCCATTACTAAGTAATCAATCAATCAATCAGCCTGTTGCAGTCCACTGCTGGACGTAGGGACTCCCCAAGGGTACGCCAAAGTGCACGATTACCCGCTTTCCTCGCATCCAACCACCAGCATCGTGAGCATAAGAAAAAGCGCAAAATAATTATACAAATAAACTGATCTGCAGCAAGTAAAGTCCAATCGAGTTAGTAAATAGAAATGCAGTATACTTTCATTAAAATTGTCGTTCTAATCTTCTGCCACATGAAGAAAATTCCTTATTAAGGTAAATGTCGACAGAAAAAAAAATAAGAATTGTTCCTTTCTTTCAGAAATTGTTTCATAACCACGGCTGTTATTTTTTTTTTTTCAAGAAGTTTATCAAGAACACAAAAGAAGACAAAAACAAATCTTACCCTTCATTGAATTTCCAGCAACAACCATCAAGTTGTACATATTATTCACCAAATCGAATGTCTGTCCCATAACAGTCGAAACAGCATCTCTTTTGAACTTGCAGTACAACTTCTCATTGATTATCGAAGACCCTAGCAACTGGACTATGTCCTGGGGAGAGTCAGATCTCCGAACATAAGGTTCCTCTTTGGGGTAAGTCCAAGAGGTGTACAGTTTGACTGCTCCGTTGTCCGTTCTGACGCATTCCATGGCTGAATCGTCTCCCATTTTGTTGTCGATACTGAGACCAGCTGCGACGTATTTAGGATTGCCAGTTCCTTGCAGTTCGAAGGTGTATTGGTCTCCGGATACGAAGATGGCGACAACGGCTTTGCAATTGCCAGCTTGAATGCAATTTGTGGGTACTCCGAAACAGAGTTTGGTGTCGTCACAGCCTTCGTAGATGATGTCTTTGGGGATGGGTTGTTGTTTTGGCTGAAATACAAGTACAAAGATGATTAAGTGCCACTTAGGGTTAAAGCAAACTATCTATATATTGAGGGTCGACGTTACCGTGTTATATATTATATTGACTATTGTTTGCCTGGCGGAAATTGCTACCTGAACACTAACTGTTGTATTCTGGGTGTTTTTTGTATTTCTTTTATTCTATTCTTAAAACGAGTAGCAGTACATAAAATATACTTTGAGTAATCAGTCTAATATATAATAAAATTATATCCATTTGATTGTCAATTCGTTTTTCAACATATTCTGTTTCTTTCTTCGCGAATCGTCTGCTACTAATCTATATTTTAAAAATAATTAATAAAATGGCGTGGCGTGGGCGTACATTTTGTATGAAACAGGCGCCTCGCCCGCGCCTCTTGAAATGAAATGAAAATTTATTATTTGCAGTAAATGTGGTGTTCAGGTATAACAATCATAATAATAGTTTCACACACATAACCAGTAGAGCACTTGGTATGCAAATCTTTACAATCAATTTATAAATTACAAACATTAAAATAATATTTAATTGTAAGAATGAGAATACGATGTTTAAATCTACCTAGGCTAAAAGAAAATAGAACATACCTTGGTCTCCATAATAACTGGAGGCTCTGGTGATGAAATGCCCAGTGTGGTGACCGATGGAACAGTGGTGGTGATGACGGTATCGTTGGTGACTATTTCCACCAGTGACGACTCCACTCCTTTCCAGAACGTCGCGTAGCTTTGGGCTACTGTTGCTCTGAGGAATAAATAATATAGTTATTTTGAATAGGTAAGAATAAAAGGAGGTCTAATCTGTGTTTGAATTATACCTACATTTTTTTCTTGATTATATAACAATGATATCAACATTGTGGAGATCCATGTGGGAGGCACTTGTCCAGAAGTAGATGTCTTTGAGTTAAAGAAAAAGCTCTGACTTAATCATAATTTTCTTCTAATCCTATATTAACTATTGCCGATTATTTGGTTATTTTATAGATTTCATATTTCTAGTAGTAGTTATTTTATTAACCTACCTGTCCAGTGATATTATTTCGATTTAATTAGCATTAGATATTAGTAGGTAATACTAATTTCAGTCAAAAACCTGTTGATTGACTAACTTGTGCCCAACAAGAAAATACCTATAATCGAGACCAATTTTATAAAGCCACGTGAGTCGTGGTGACTAACAAATTGACCGTGATGTGAAAATGTCTTCTGCGACAATTTATTGCATTTCTTAGTCAGCAATATTCTTTGGAATTTTAGTTATTCTTGTTCTATAAGGGAAAATATTTACGCGAAGATTCCTATGAAATAACGTATCGTAATTTTATATTTAATTAATTATGATATTCAGCCCAACAGCCTAATTGGCATCTGAATCCCTGTTCACCCCTTTAAGAACAAAATTAAAAATAAATACAAACATTTGATTTGGCCTATCTTTCCTGAGAAAAATAAAAAATGCTTACCACCTTTTAAGCACCTGAAAACAAGGTGGCCGAGGACCTAGTGAAAGTCACAGCGCTGGACCGGTCGTCGTGTGTAGATCCTTGGGAAGGTCTTTGTCCACGGAAGTCTTCCGACTGACATGGTGATTATGATGACCTACCTGAACTCAATGCTTCCGACCATGTCTGAGGGCGCTTGCCACTCGAAGGTCAAGGCTGGCTTATCCTCAGGGTTAGAGTGGGTCACAGTATCATTCTGGCCACGACAGCTGATGATCTTCGTGTTGCTTTCGTCGGGCACTGACACGAACTTGCCGATTATTGTTTCTGGGTTCTGGAAAATTTTAAAGATTTTATTTAGTAGTGACAGGGTTTGTGAGGTCGGTTGTCGGCCTTACTACCCACACGATGATGATGATGATGATGAGTAGTGACTACTGTTGTAGAGCTGTTAGAGCTGCTGCCTCCTATTCTAGGGGCATAGGTTCGAACACCTTAACGTACCATTATGTTATCGAATTCATATTATTCTGTTTTATTCGACGCTTTCAAAGGGTGAAGGAAAAAGCGTCATAATAATAGATTACACACATGGTATTCAAAGGTTTACATGATGTCTACCAACTCGATAGGTCCTTGACTATTTCTGCCCATGCATCACTCACAACTTTGGTGTGAATACGCTTTCTTCATTTATATACTAAAACTAACTCTTTATAAATTCTAATCAGTACCTACTACGTAAAGTACGTACATTGACCTCTTAAAGGCTAGTCAAGGTCATTGCCATCGAAATCCAGCACCATGACTGAAGTATTTCGCTTTGGTCAAGATAGGCTTTACAACGTAATATATTACAATGAGCGGTCCGCCCGCGGCTATACTCGCGTTGTGTAAGATTTTCCCGTGGGAATATGACTTTTTTCCGTAAAAAGTATCCTATGGTGTTAATCCAGGTTACAAACTATCTCTATTCCAAATTTCATCCAAATCCGTTGAGTACTTTAAGCGTTAGTTAGTTAGTTGGTGGGCTCCCGTTTCCGAAATTAGACTCTGAATTGGTCCGTTTTACGTTCGGTTTTGGCTGGTTACTCCAACCAGCCCAGCTCCTTCCAGAAACTCAGAAACCTCCTGGGACTGTCACAGGCTTCGCGGAGCGACCCCACATTCTGGAGGATTTTTGCCCGTTGGTCAGTCAACCCTACGCATTCCAGGACTACGTGGGTGACCGTTTCTTCTGCTTCCAGACATCCTCTGCATAGAGGGCTGTCCGTCGCGCCGATGGTGAATAGGTGTTTATTGAGAGGTATGTGACCTGTTAAACTGCCTACAACTATTCGGAGGTTTTTACGGTTTAGGCTGAGAAGTCTGTGTGTTAGTCTCGGCGATAGTGTTGGGATCACCGCCTTCGACTGTCTGCAGCTTGTTAGACTAGCCCATTGGGCGTTGTGTTCGTCCCGGGTAATGTTGCGCAGCCATGTTCTCAGTTGGCTGAACGGTATCGGCAGGAGAGGCTCAGGGCCCATCACCGGAGCCTCCGATCCCCTTCTAGCCAGTACATCAGCCGCATCATTACCCAGTAATCCGCTGTGTCCTTTTATCCATTGAAGGATGACCTTATTCTTTGCACATGCTCGTTCTAAGGCTAAGTGACACTCGAAGATAAGCACTGAGCTGCAGATACTTTAAGCGTGAAGGAGGAACAAACATCCAAACAGTAAAATATATTTTCACATTTATAATATTAGTGTGTGTGAGGAGAAAATTAAGTAGAAAAGCGGACCCCAGCACTAAGCCGGGAAAACGCTAGGACGAAAAAGAAGAAGAAGTGTGAGTGAGTGTGAAGTGTGATCTTGATAAATACTCGTAGCACTGTAGATCGTAGCGCGATACGGCCATGCTACGGCATAGCGAGAGCTACAAAATGTTATATTGCCAAGCTACGTTGCTTACTGTAGAAAAGTCTTAATAATGGCCAGGGCCACTTACACCTGTCGTCTGGGAGACGTGGGTTCGAATCCCACTACGTAATAATGTGTTTTCGAATTTCGAATTTGGAACATTCATTCGTTGTTTTTACGATGAAGGAAAAATATCCGTGATGAAACTTGCACACTCCTGCTAAGAAATTCAAAGGTTGTGTGTGAAGTCGACCAACCCGCATTGGGCCAGTTCAGGTAGGCTCGAGCCCCTCGGTGGGTACATATATAAGCTGTTGATGAGGTCTTGTTCCAAATCTTCATAGGCTTTGAAATCATTGTCAACCTTTTAAAAGCTCAAAATATACGTCTCCACAAAGAGGCTCCTACTCTAAGTTAGGACCCCCAACTACCAAAACTCACCTGCACATTTCTCGCTTGCAAGATGAATCCTCCAATAGGAACAGGCGCCCCAGCAGGGCTGCCAACCGTAACGTTGATGATGTTACCCTGACGCACCTGCGCAGCTGACGTCACGATCAAATATGGCGGAGGTGACGTTTGAGGAAGGATTGTGGAGTGACGCGGCAATTGGTCAACGCAAGCCTGGAAAACAATAGAAATTATGAAAAAAATATGTTTTATTTATTAATTCCGATTACAATAACAAAATCACTTAAGCTTGGGAATGTTTATTTATTTTAAATCCATATTATAGACCGTTAAAGAGTTTCTTCGTTAATCTAAGAAACCCAAACACGTATATTATTTAGTTGGTCACCTTCCGACTGCATCATCAGGCCAGCTCATAATAGAGTTGGTTAGTAGATAACGTACATAATTATATTGGTTCAAAGATATGTCAAATGCAGCTCAATTGGAAGCCAGTAAGTGCTGGAAATATGGACTTGATCGCAAAGAAAGACATAAAAATGGAAGTCCTTCCTTCATCCTAATATGGGTTGTAATGTCAACCACCGAACTAACAAACCCTATTATAGAGCATTCAAAGGCTACTGACATGGTTCGTGAAATGACTAGATAATATAGTATTCAGGACCAACTGCTTAACGCATAGTTTGGGATCAGACGGCCGTGTGTGAAGATACCCCCACATATTTAATATTATTATTTATTATCTCTCTTTTCAGGCAAAGGTGATTCACTCTGCAATGTCCTAACCAAACCGGGAAAAGTCTCACAGAGATATTTTTGCTTGACAGTGACCCCACCGGGATTCAAACACGGAACCTCCGAAATAAGTGGCGAAATCCCGGCCACGAAGGCTGTTTAATATTAAAATGAGGAACTTACCCCAGCTGGTGCCCCGGAACCATGTTGCTCAGAATATTTGAGTGTAACTAGAAGCGTGAGTGCTAATAAGCTTCTTTTTCTCGGTAACATGATTTGTGTTGTGTACCTGTAATTAAGTAAAAGAAAAAATTATCCTCAAAAATTAAGAATGTAATGTAGCATCGGGCCTCGTTGGTCTTCGTGCCATATAGTTTGGTGCTGGCTGGCGGTGTGATTCTTTTTAGAATATATTTGTTCTCTTTCTAATTACCAAGTTTAAAAAGAGAGCGATAGAAGCTTCGTACGGGTTCTACCGAGGAGTTTGACAGACTTACTTGCCGCCCGAACCGTGCTACAGTAAACTAGATTTAACTGGTTATTTCCGACATGTTTTCTTCCCCAAACCGGAAGAGTTCCGAAGACTTCAAAACCCGCGCGAGTATTCCATGTTTATTAAATTCAAATTCAAACTATTAATTTTAGACAAATTATCCATGAAACAAAGACTACATTTAGTAATTTCCATTATTAACTTATGGCTAAAATTACGATGATCACACGAACACCCAGCTAGATACTTTGTAGGTGTAATCAGAGGTATATTATACATAATTCAGTTGATTGTTTTATGACGTGAGTCTTTTAAACTATAATAAATGGATAATCGTTACGTTGTTACGCTGGGTGCGATAAGGATGGATGTAAATACGCTATAATATGGTACCTTCGGCCGATAAGCAAAGAAAATAGGTGCCATCAAATTGGATTCTTATTGGGCCCTCATATAGTTGATGTGAGACGAGTTTACCACTATCAGTCCCGGATTCCACCAAAGCGGAGAGGAGAGGAGATGTGTTTGAATAACCAATCAGATTTCGTTATTGAAGCTAAGCGGAGAGGAGATGTGGAAATAACGAAATTTGACTGGTTATTCAAACACATCTCCTCTCTGCTTTGGAGGAAACCGGGCCTAAGTTTTTGAAAGAGGGAAACTCGTCCTTGGTCTCGGTTCGATGCGGACGAACCCCCGACTCGAAGACGAGCTCAAAGATTTCTTTTTCACTTTTGTACGTACATGTTCTTTTAAAAACGTCCAGCTACCATCGCATGGTAGACCATGACAGAGACCGCTTGCTGACCGTTTTCAAACTGAAAACAGGGCTGGTATCAAAGCCAAATTGATTCTATTGAAATATAGATATTATTACGAATAAAATACTTCACTAGCAAGCTTCTGGACTGACTGGAGCTACATATTCCAAATTGAAAAAAAAACTAAACGAAACCAACTGAGTCATGCTGGTGCTAACACTTCATTCCAAGGTATAATTTCAAAAGACATTGACCCTAAATTCTATGACACCGTGCTAACTCAACTACCTGCATTCGAGAATACACAACTCTACTTAGATATTCATTGCGGCATTTGTACGATTTTATATTTAAGTTGAAAGATAACCCGCACTGTATTATGCAAAGTCTTGATTAATGTAAAAAATAACACCTGCATCATTCAATCCTATGAATCTGTACCTATAGTTACATTGCGGCACTAGTATGATAGCTAAAGATATTCTTCATAAGAAAACTCGAAATGCATAGTGAATTCTAAATTGGTCAGTGTCAAATACAATAAGTGGAAGCACTCGACCGTAACAGAATTATGTTCACGTAATTTACGTAACCGAACGCAGTATTTTGATACTTATAAGTAAATAACTTACCTATGTATTTTTGTTAGTAAATTTTGTTGAAAAAGCAGTTAATAAAACGATGGTTTTTGAACTTTAAAATGTGGTCTTACTTATAATAAACAGTTTTTGTTTTTTTAAGAATAGTTACATACCGTCCTACATTTTAAAACTACACGTTTGTTATTTGATCTGATTGGCCAATTATTGAACTAATGATGCTGCTAATGCATGAACCAAAGACGATGTAAAGTGCTATTAAAAAAACACTTCTTAAGTAACCATGATGACGAAATCGTTCCACCTGGTGATCCATAATACTGTATACCTTACCTCTAGCACAGAATTAATATAGTACTACTTACTTTTTTGGTTCATAAATTACTTAGTTTGTGAGAATAGTGTAATATTGTACCGAGTAAGGTGATCTCGCCGTACCTCATATAAACCAATTGGTTTCTGTAGTACGGCTTAGATAATAAGTAAATTTTGTAAACCTTTTCTTGAATAAAAAAAAATCGTTTTTGTCACAGTTTTATAATTACAGAGCATAACCACAGAATCTATTACATAAATACAATTGTAACTAAACTGGTTGATGTCTGTACCTAGAATATTCTTGAGAAAAAAATATGTGAGAGGTAGGTATTCAATATAAAAGTAGAAACCAAAACAATTATTTTTATATTTTTTGTGTCTGCCTGTATGATTGTTTCCGCATCAAACAAAAACTACTGCACGGAATTAAATACGGTTAAGGTTCTCACAGGTTGTATTGCTACAAGTTACAAACTACAAGTACAATTCGACGTACATTGCGTAGACAATTAGATAAAACGATAAGGGCTTGCAGTTTAGGCGAATTGGCTACGCAATGTATATCAAATTGTAACTTGTTACTAGTAATTTGTTGCTTCGTGAAACTGGGCCCAGGAGGTTGAACTTAAAAATTGCATGTATCTTATTGATGCGCCGCGCCGCCACCGCGCCGCCACCGCGAAGCAGAGTTATCTACTTTTTGTACTAAAAAAGTTCATCTAGAACATAAAACTGAACACGTAATGCGCAAGTGAAGTTGCGGGCAGAGCGCTAGTATACCTAAGTATATAATAGTGCCATAACAAACAATGATTGATTTGATTACCCACAATAACAAGTTTCTCTAATCCGCTAGATGGCGTGTCAATCATCTGCGCGCACGCAACCACTCGGATTCCAGTAGATCAATGAATAGATCTACCGAGAGAATCTAATATCAATACAATTACTCAGATTGTTGATTTGTTTTATGAAGTACTCAGAAATTCTCTCTAAAGAATTATCAGTAGGAAGTATTTGTACTATTTCATTTTATAACAAATTCGGAAGTTAATTAATCGTTGCCTGGCAGAAAGTGATACCTTAATTAGCCATAAGACCACCAATCTTAATACCTTTTTGTCTTCTTTATAATCATACCTTTTATTTGAGTATGATAAATTAGTTATTTCGGGATCTATTTCCTGTAAACAGGGCCATAAAATTCTAAACTTCTCTATTCGAAATATGATTTTACGTTTAAACATGTACTATGTTTATACTTAGCCAATGCTTCTAACCAGAACAATCCCACGCACGACGCATCATAATAACATACTTAACACCATACCACAATACATAATCAAGATTGTGTTCATAAACGCATGAATAGAAATACATTGATGGCTCAATATAGACTTATATAAGTTCGTTTCATACAAAAACTTCAATGTATCCCAAATTCAGTTCTGCCAAGAATGCGAAGGACCTTGCAAAGTGCATCATATGAGGACATCACGCATTTTCCACGCCATAATGCTAGAGTGAGACAGATATACATCCGCCTGTTAAGAGTGAAAGAGACAAAGGTATTGTCAAGTGAAGGAAGTGAAGGGACTTCACGGTTCCTCGGTGAGTCAACCTCAATCTTCGGTCTACCGGGTTTTATTTGCAGATTTTTTTTGTTAGTTTTTTTCTGTATGAAAAAAATGTTTTTCTTAGGTGGCAATGGTGTTCGACCATCCGTGCTATAGGCATGGAACAGTATTTCTTGTAGTACCTAGTCATTACGATCTTCCTTTAATTTGGTAGGTAGGTACCTAGCGTTGATAAAAACTAGTCCTCGCGGCCATTGCTCGCGACGCGACGAGACGCAGGGAATCTCAGAGCGAGATCTAGGAAGCATTTGTCAATTCAATTTTTAGTACGAAAAAGTTTAGTTTAGTTTTTTTTTTGTGATTTTAGTATTCATTTTTTGTAGTTATTTTTTTTTTTGTTTTCTCTTTTTTTTCCTAGATGGTTTCTTTTGTCTCTGTCTTCTTCCTAGCGTGCCGATTCGTGAACTTAGTTATAAGCTATTTGCGGAATATTATTATGATGAAAAACATTTAAGAATTTCATCATCAGTTCACTTTAATACGTATTTTTTAAGTAAGTACTTTTAAACATTTCATCAACAGCTCACATGAGCCCCAGCGAAGGGCTCGAGCCTACCCTGAATTAGGGTGATTAGGCCTTAGTCGACCACGCTGGCCCAGTGCGGGTTGGTCGATTTCACACATAACCTTTGAATTTCTTCGCAGGAGTGTGCAGGTTTCATCGCGATGTTTTCTTTCACTGTAAGAGCGTCGAATAAACGTACATATCAGTTCGAAATTCGAAAACACATTGGCACGTGGTGGGGATCGAACCCGCGTCTCCCGGACGGGAGGCAGCGGCTCTAGCCACTACATCGACGCTCAAACATCATTTGGTTTATATTTGATTTTGGGTTTTGTTCTCTCTTTTATCTTGTTTTCGTGTCGCTTGACACTGACTCAGTCTTTCATCTAGATTGATATGTTTGAAACAAAAAAGATAGAAGTAGGTCTGGTTCGCAGCAAATAGAAATAAGTGTTCCCTGCCTACCCTTCTAGGATAGAGGCATGATTTTTATGCATGTACGTATATTGCTGTTATCGATATCAAGCAACCAAAGAAAAGTAAATATTATTATTTAACTAAGCAAACCAGGAGCCGAAACACGTTGAAGTTATACTAGTGTTCTTGTAGCCAACTTCCGGCTCCATCATCAGTTCAGCTCCATAGTACTACTTAGATCAAAGCATTGTCATCCATTTTTGAGCTATGTTTATACTTTTAACTCCTTAGCTCATCTGGAAGAAAGTTTAAAATCGATTGCCAACTCTTTACCAAAAACGTTGACTAGAAAACGAGTATGTCGATAAAAAAGACATCAACGCGAGCAGTTTTACATTTTTTTTTTTATAACAAGCGCACGATCACCCGCTTTCCTCATCCAGCCACCACCAGCGACCTTCCTTCCACCTGGCAGTTCCTTAAAGTTTAGCCTATAATAATGAATGAATATTCAAAAACAAATACCTACATACAATGTTTTTATAGAAAATTTATAAGTGTACAGTTGGACAGCCTTATTACTACATATCAGTTTCTTCCAGGCAACAAAACAACGAAGCATTCTAATAATTTTGGATCTAAATAAACCCAAGAACAGAACGTCTCCACCCAGGCTCCTAATTATTTTATAAGGCGTATAATAGGAATTCACACAATCCAAAAGAAATATTTTGCTTAATGATGAAGACGGAAGCGGTCAGATGCGCAGGATATTTTAAAGTTAATAATAACAATAAAATAAATATTTTGCTAAACTTTAAGGAAAGATGTACTTGGTCATTGCACCCACACAGTCACTTGTTTATTTCTAATGACATCACACATAAACATAAGGAAGCGAATTACTAAGAATAAAGAAAATCTTAAGTCTGTCTGGAACAAGGCAAACTTAGAGAAGAACAAAAAATATAGCCCAATGTAATTAATGTCTATGCTTTACATTGACTTAAAAAGTTTTAAGCTTTAATTAATCAAGTACGCGGGCTCAATGAGGATTAGCCTACAATGTAGACTCTACATCCTACAAAACCTACATCGGCGCGGGTATATCATTATCAACAGCTCATATACGTCCCCACCGAGGGGATCGAACCTACCCTGAATTAGGGCGATTAGGCCTTAGTCGACCACGTCGGCCCAGTGTGTTTTTGGTCGACTTCACACACAACCTTTGAATTTCTTCGCAGGAGTGTGCAGGTTTCTTTCACCGTAAGAGCATCTAACAAACATATGAATTTGAAATTCGAAATCGCATTGGTATTAAATGTCCTTACTTGCTATACCTAACCGAATTTGCTAGTAAGTTTTATTTCTTGCGACGTCACCTTACAAGGAAATGAATTATTACTACTCAAAATCTACCTCAAAATACGGAAAAAAAATTGTCATTCGAATTTCAAACTATTGTTTATTGAGTCACGCATGTACTCATGCGACAAAAAAAAATCGGTCATGCATGATAATCAAGTTCTGCATAATCCTGGAAGACCCCGTCAGGGTCATTCCTCTCCCACGCGCTTCTCGCCATGGCAACGTCCTAGGCCGAGGTCCGTGCCCCCAAGTGGGCGCCCTTAGGCTGTTGCTATAATACTAGGGGTAAGAGCCTTCCGCTCCCCCAAAAGTCCGGTTACGCTTGATACGTCGATTTTGCGACACAAGCATTAGGTCATCGTCAAAAAAAAAAAAAAAAAGTTACACAACATAGCACCCCAATGCAAAAACTAGGCTCAATGAAGGCCCACAGAATAGAAACAAAGAAACAGGTACTATACAATTACGTAATAATGTAATGAGTACCATCATCCATCAACGGCCCAATGAGTAAAATATGCAAATTATACGATACAAGAAACAAAAGCGTTTTTTTCTTATTGTCACTGTGTGTTTAGTGAGGGTAAACATTTTGATGAAAACTACGATTTAGTATCGAACGGTCGCAAATGTAAAAGGTACCTATTTATAGACCTTTTACGTACTACTATAGAGTAGCAACACGTCTAAATCGCAAGTGGTCTAAAGTCAAAGTCAAAAATTATTTATTTCCATAAGATGTTATTACATCACTTAGATCCGTCATTACATTTTTTTGGGTGAGTTCATCACGGAATCTGTGGAGAAGAGCTCACCGAAGAAACTCCACAGTCATCGCATCTTTTGCGTTTCCTTTTTTAAATAAAATATTGACAGTTACGAAATTAATGCTAATTGAAAAAAACAATCTATTCCCATGGACATCTGTCGTGAACCATGTAGGGTTTACACCTGTGGTTTACACTTGTCGGAATTTTTATATTACTGGCATGACTAGACATTATCACTAGGTGTCAATTAGTAAACACACCCAAAATATTGTGTAAATATTATTCGCTAAACTGCTACCTAGATATCACATAAACATATTATTGAAACACCAAGGTTTCCGTAACTGTAATTAACACGGTTAAGCACATCATATAGCACTCACATTCAGTTCTTATCAATCCACTAAGAGTAACACAAATCAAAAAACGTTTGAATTTGATTCTGTTGTTTACCTACCTTTTTTCATCAACACTCGAAAACTTATAAAAACGTCTGTTTTCATCGCGTTGTGTCGAAAGACACCCAAACATAGCGCAACTCCTCCCCATATTTTTTTATTTCACTCACTTCATTCACTTTATAGAAGTTTATAAAAGCGCAATTCTGTGCCTATAGTAACCTTTTTTATACAATTTCTGTTTTATAATTATTTTAAACTTGTCTAAAGGTAAGGTAAAATATTATTTTGTCTATTTTGTAGCCGGTCTAAAATATTATGCTCATAAATTATTAATATATAGGTACTTCACCTGTAATACTTCTATATAGGTAGAATAAATGGTACATTGTTATACGAGGGGAGAAAGAAATTTATTTAGCGCCGAGACGGGGTTTGGAGCACTAAATAAGTCTTTAACCAGAGGTAAACACTGTGCTTTTCATTACGAATACAAGGAAAGTAAAAATAAAAACACGAATTAGCCAAAAAAAATTAGTGACTTCCATATCTGAATCAGATGAACTCATTGTAAACAAAACCCTACTACTCGAGAAACAAATGATAATCGGATTGTTGCTTTCCCGCCTATTTTTATTTATTTTCTGTGGCCGAACCAGCCAGCTTAGGAGCCACTATTTTTCATTTCCATCATTGAAAAATGGTAAATATTTTGCCCAAATCTATTTTATTTTAAAGAAATAGTTGAAAGTCAATAAGAATAGTTATTTAAAAATATATTATAATGAATACTTAACTTTATGTTATTTCAATTTAAAATTGCGCTATAATTGATTGGCTGTATAGAACGATGGAACATGGTTCAATAGAAATGTGAAAATAGAACCAGTTTTTTTTTATATACTAACATTTTCACAATTTGCGGGTTTGTTACCACGGTTATATTTTTTTTTAATATATAATTTGACAGCTGTCAGTCGAAAGCGATTCTACCTCGGGCTGAAAAGTATCACCTTCAATCCGCTCTTCAGGCAACTTCCGACCTATTTTCAGAGTATGAGTAATGAAAAATATTTCATAAAATTTAATGAAGCTTCTGACTATTACCAATTTCTGTACCTATTAAAAAAACATTAAGTAAAAAAAGAAAACAGTCTGCTTTGAGCACAATAAACGGACTCGTGTTGAATTCTGTTTATAAACCACATAGTTAACAGCTTTTGTTAAACTATGAATTCCTGTAATTGCAGGTTTCAGCGGAACTATTAAAACAAACTTCAATTAGAATTGAGTTCAATTATTCTGTGTGCGCATTGCTTTATTTCCTCGTCACAGACAATAAATCATACTTAGCTTAGCATTCATTTCATTAAGGATGATATAGGAATACTTATCACATAATATAATAGTTTTACGCCAATACTCTACTGCTGGGCCCCGTTTCACGAAGCTACAAGTTACATATTACAAGTACAATTCGATGTACATTGCGTAGACAAAAGGATAAAACGATAAGGGTGTACATTTTAGGCGAATTGGCTACGCAATGAATATCAAATTGTAACTTGTTGCTTCGTGAAACGGGGCCCTAGACGTGTGAAGTGCTCGTGCGAGATTTTTTTGAGCTATCAAAGAGCAGATCCAAAGTAATCTAAATAATATTATTGCGTTGTTTTAAGAACTCGTTAGAATTAATAAAACCCGCGCAATCAAAACCATACGGAATTTACAATCCAAGATCGACATACAGAATAGCGAATCACGGAAGTGCCAAATTTAAGTACGAGTATCAAAAAGGTGAATTCATTGAACTAGCTTTCCACCCGCAGATTCACCCGCGTTAAATGAGTTTTCCTGAGGGAATAAAGTATTTTACCGCGGTAAAAAGTAGTCTATATCCTATTTAAGGACCTAACCTATATGTGTGCCAAATTTCATCCCGATCCGTCCAGTGGTTCAAGCGTGATTCGGCAACAAACATCCAAACATCCAAACTTTCGCATTTATAATATTAGCAGGATTCGGTACGGAAGTTCAACGCAAGTACGAAACACGGAAGTGCAGCAAATCTGAACCGAGACAGAATTTTATTGCGACAGAATAGAGAATGGGATTTGAACCCGCAACCCTACGCTTCGTAGGCAGGGTGTGTTACCAACAACGCAGCCGTCCCAACATCGCCAAAGTGATTTATGTCAAAGATCCCGCTTAAACACACAATTTTCCCAATGCAATATCCGTCATCTAACCTCCCACAAATGTAATACTTATTATCGTTCTGACATTGCTCTGATCTCCGCTACACTATATCATGGCACTCCCGCGCAAGGTTGCTCAGCGGTCGACCTTCCGTGACCAATCAGGTGGGGGCAGCAAAAACTTCTTGTGGTTGAACGAACACGTCCAATGAACACTAAATAGGATAGTTTGCGACTTTTTGAATATTATGTTCGCCTTTAGGATTGTAGCAATAATTTTTTTTTATTTTATTATCATTTTTTTTGTTGTAAGTACGGGCTGGCTATATATACAAACTTGAGAGCTGCAATTTTGTCGGTGCCTCCAAAAGAAAAAGGAAAGAGTAAAAATGTTGTGTCATTTTATCATTTGTGAATAGGGGGTCGGACTGTTCACCATATTTTATAAATTTACCATATTTTATGAATTATTTTTAACAAGAAAACAGAATCGGTTGAAAAACGAATTTACAGTGATTTTTAAAAGTTTCAATATGTCTGTCTGTTTCAAAAACGATTTTTTGTATGGAGATTATATGGCGTTACTAACAAATGACGTCACAGGTGGGTATGTGCTGTCTAATTTTGAATTTCAAACCTTTATAACTCGGTCAATTTTAAAGATAGAGCAAAAATTCTTTTAGTGTTCGATAGCAGAAACCAAGAAGTTTGGATTTATACAATAAAAAAATGTAGTCCGATCCCCTGTAAGGAGGTCAAGATGTACAGATTAACATTAAAAATTACTTCGTAGTAAAGGCCTATTATAACTACCTACGTAGATGAATGAAACGCATTTGAAGTGCATTTTAGTTAGACCAACTTCACTAAAACTACATCATTATCTAATCTTTGATCACGGTTTCATCACAACGGTACAGTTTTCTATCTCTTCTTGCAGTCACTAAAACTGTTATTTTACAAGTCAACGGCATGTGAACTGCAAGAACAGTTTTATGCAGTTATATCAACTGCACTCCGACTGCATACAAACTGCAATTTTGCATTTAGAATACAGTTCAAACCCCGCGCAGCTTTGTGGTTCAAATGCAGCTCGTCTATGTAGACCTGACAAAACAATTAACTAAATAAACTTGTTATAATATCCAGTCCAAGTTCAAATTCTTTTTAGCTGACTTTGTAAACGTTTTTTACGTTTAGTTATATTATTATGTACGTTAAGCCGACCGCACGTCTTGTGAAGCAATTTGACCAAACTAGTTTTTTATTTCTTGTTTTTCGGGAGGCAGCGGCCACTATGCCACTGACGCCTCGTGTTTTCTCCTCTAGTAAAGTGAGCTTTTCTTTTGAACTTGTCCAAAAGCCTTCTGAGGTACACTGTATGTTACATTTACATAACCGCAAAACGAATTTGGATGAAAGGTACAGAACATTTTAACTATCCGCCCGAGACAGATATCATCAAAATTGCTGGTGCTTCTTCATCATTTTTTCTAACTAACATGCGCTCGTTATGAAGCTGAGTCTGATCACGTGACCGTGCTCTTTCCAAATACGAAGAAAAGCACCAAATTGTTTTATGATATCCATCTTATAAGGGCCGATATATTGTCTCCACGAGATAAAGAAAAATCTATGAGAGTGATGGCGACACCTACAACATAAAAAGTTGTACATGTTAATCTTATTGCGCGAATGCCTACTAAATTCAAAACTATTACTCAAGCTGTATAATCACCTAATGTAGACTTTTCTGGGTCACCTCGTTTCTGAAGGAGGTTTTCTTTTAAATTATATATTAAAGGTGAATGCTACGGTGAATGAGGGCAGTTTGTCCCCGATACATTTCTTAGTAGGGAGGTGCTAAGGGCGGTGTGAATGACCCTTAACTAGGTAGGTAACTACTTCATTAGTAGCTCTCCAACTGCTTCAGTATTGATTTTTCCAATTGGAAAAGGTGTTTGCCAAGATAAAGTATATTCTCCTATATAGTATTCACGACTGTCTGCGTAGTACTCGTAGTAGGAATAGGTATGTTGTCTTATAATTTTGTTAGGTATGAGTACATACCTACGCCTCTTTGCCTCCTTGGCTGTTACTGGCCGCTTATATTTGAATTATGTTAAAGTAGAATGAAAGCTTGACAGAAGAAAAAGGAGCACATTTTGTTCAGACCTCGGGTTGTATAACATAAAAGTAATAACTAAAATATATTTAAAATATCTTCAAACATCCAGTCGTTTCAGTTATAGCCCACTCCACCGCCGCATGGTGGAGGCGCCGGGTATCGAGTGTCCCATGAGGGTATCTCTCCCGTGGGCCTTCACTGGCCACACACAAATGTTGTGTCTGTGTGTCTGTGTGCGCGAGTGTTTGTGATCGTAGGGAGTGACGCGTTTTTTTATTTAGGTTAAGCATGTTTTTATAGTCAGTTAGGGTGTAGTCATAATTTTTCCAAATTTTTTGATATTGTTCATTTTGGTCCTAATCGTAAAATGATTCATAGTCTCAGCATGACGAGTACTTTTTCGCCTGTTTTTTGCTCGTCAAAATTGAAATACTTGCGCCACAAACGTGTTGTTTGCTAGTTTATCTTTTTCGTGGTTTAAGTTAGTCCTTCATTTGGCGTCATGTGTATTTTAGTTTGTTAGTAGCACTAACTACTGATGTGAATCGTTGTTGTTAAAGAGAATGCTTCCGGGCTTAGGTAGGATAGATAGTGTATTTTACTTATAAAATAGATTGCGCTCTTTTCCGGAGGGGGAGGGATGTAAGGTATGAGTACATACCTACGCCTCTTTGCCTCCTTGGCTGTTACTGGCCGCTTATATTTGAATTATGTTAAAGTAGAATGAAAGCTTGACAGAAGAAAAAGGAGCACATTTTGTTCAGACCTCGGGTTGTATAACATAAAAGTAATAACTAAAATATATTTAAAATATCTTCAAACATCCAGTCTTTTCAGTTATAGCCCACTCCACCGCCGCAAATTTATAGGGGTCTGAACCATTTGCTGAATAGGTTAGGTTAGACTGAGTCAGTCTTAGGCTGAGAGCGTCGATGGTCTAGTGGCTAAACGCGGGTTCGATCCCCACCACGTACCAATGTGTTTTCGAATTTCGAATTCATATGTACGTTTATTCGACGCTCTTACGATGAAGGAAAACATCGTGATGAACCCTGCACACACCTGCGAAGAAATTCAAAGGTTGTGTGTGAAGTCGACCAACCCGCACTAAGGCCTAGTCGCCCTAATTCAGGGTAGGGTCGAGCCCTTTGGTACGTATAGGAGCTGTTGATGATGATGGATGATGAACCATTTGCTCCCTCAAAAGTGCGCCTCAACTCTCATACTACTTTGTTATACATAGTAATTACGTCAGTTAGGGAAAAAAGAAACAACTGCTGCGTAAATAATAGAACAACATAAAATGACTTAAACACATACGTAGATGATTGATATGTAACAACTTGAGTAATAAATAACCATTGAACATTAATATCTTGCCGGAGCGGATACAGGTCCTGGCCTTGAGTCAAATACCTACTTATGACAAAAGTTTGACTAAGCGTTACTTAACTCAAACTATTTTACCTATACAGTTAAGCACACATTAAGTTATACCTTCGTTAATGGCAACCCCGGAGACGGTCAAACGGTTTGAAAGTAAAGTTTGGTTTGACTCAAACCATTTTGATCGTTTACAAAGGTGGTTTGAACGGTTTGTCAAACATTTACGTGTTTGAAGCATCTTTGATGCAATTTCATATTTTTGTTGTATTGGACGCGTTAGAAGTGTAATTACGACAGCGTACAAAATCAGACTGCGCAGAGCCGTTTGACAAACCGTTCAAACCGATCTCAAACGGTTTGATCAAACACGTAAGGTTTGAGTCAAACCGTATGACCGTCTCCGGGGCCCTAGGAAAAATTGTAAACGTGACGTTGATTCGAATCTTACCACGAACCAATGTACCGAATTTTCAAGTTGAATGCTTACTCACAGCTACGGTGGAGGAAATATTGTGAGATAACCTATACACGCCTGCAAAGAAAATCAAAGATAGTGTGCGAAGTCAAACAACCCAGAGCGGTCTAATCGGCGTTGTCGAATTAGGTCTGATCACCATTATTCAGGGTAGGCTCAAGCCCCTCGGTGGGGATTCATATGAACTGCAAACGACTTACTTATTTTCAAGTGGCTTAATTTGTGATTTAGCTTACAGCAACAAGCCAGGTGGACTGATGACCTACGAAAGGACGCTGGTGGTGGCTGGATGAGGAAAGCGGGTGATCGTGCGCTTTGGCGTGCCCAAGGGGAGCCTACGTCCAGCAGTGGACTGCAATAAGCTGTTTGATTATTTGATTGAACAAATATTTATTAGTTTTCCAGCAATTTTTATGTACACCCATCTGACTGAATGCTGTAGCAACTCTCCTCATCTTCATCAGTGTCAATTCACTGCTGGCCATATGCCTGTGGAATTTCTTCAGTGAGCTCTTCTCCACAGAGTTCGCACATTGTGTAGTGAACTCACCCAAAAAAAAATACGAAGCTACAACCCGTCGGCTTAATGACGTCATGCAAACTGGAGAAACGATAGAGAAACAATAATCAATAATGCTAATTACGAAAGCAGGAATAATACACGTGCGTCGGCGCTTGCGTTGGCAGTGGTACGCTACGGTGCGGTTGGATAGGCAAAAACGGGGCGAGAAGTGGAGAAGCGCATTCCAGCGAGGTGCGCAGATGTTTCCGACGGGTTGTAGGAGATGTAACATCTTACCATCATCCTACATATTACTTATTACGTTTAGATTCTTTTTTCTCTCCTATTGCACTCCACTGAACACGATCTTCAGCACTGCCCATCCAGTCGTAGAGTCTTTGACATAAATGCAGTTAACAATCTGATAGTCCTAAAGTCCTAATTAAGCCCTAATGGATAGGTGCATGTTATAGGTCTAGACTTGCGTTTCAAAAGTGCATTGCCCTGACGCTATAGCCCTGATGGAGTGTATTTGGGACACCAATCGATGCAGTTTCCTTAGTGATAAATCGAAATATAACAAATTATAGTTCATGCACCATTTCCGTCGCCATTACTTAAAAAAAAATTAAAATTGACGTTTATTTACCAAAAAAAATATTATAAAGAAAAAGACTTACCGAATTCTGAATTTTATTATAATGTTCTTACTAAAATTAGGCTAAGTTTTTATTTACTAACACTTTTGTGAGTGTGTTGCTTAAAATAAATGAATTATTATTGTTATTGTTTATTATAACCATATTAGCCAGCCATATTCAAAACGAATAAAATAAAGTAATAACATTGAGCTTATTGCATTCCTTCATAAAAAAATAAAACGTACCTAACGTTACTTGTGTGGGAGTGAAACAATGACTTATGATCTTACGATTATGTTGTAACACGCCTAATAGAACTATTATGAATGACTCGCACAATCTTCAAAAGGTCAAAGAAAAAAATGTGATTACAAATCTTGTATTTTGATATAGGTACGGTTGGTAAAGGCGGCAAAGTCAAGGTTAAGTCAAAAACAGTTAGATTATTTTTATTTGCTTTGTTCACTTTAAAATATAAATAAATAAATATGTGGGGACATGTTCACACACGGCCGTCAGATACCAAACTAAGCATAGCTTGTACTATGGGTACCAGACAGCTGATATACATGTACATACTTATATAGATGAACAACAACCAGACACAAGGCAAACACAAGTGCTCATCACACGAATGTTTGCCCTGGGTGGGATTCGAACCCGCGACCCTGTGCGTGCGTTGGATGCAGATACACTACCACCTTGGCTACGAGCCTTTTAGAACGACACAACATTCAAACTATTCGGAATAGCTTTGTCGAGCTTTCTTTGTCAAGATGTTCAAAGTGGTGGTGGTTCAAGCCTGATTTATGGAAGTTGACAAATAACTCATAACTCACATAAACATTAATAAATTAGAATCAGAATTGTTTATTACACAGGTGATTGATGGTGTTTCAGTATGGCTAACATAAATTCTGATGCAACCATATTCCATTCCTATTTCCGACTATACCTCGTCATCAGTTTCATCAAGTGAGATTGTATTCAACAGAATTCAAGAACCGAACTTTTTATCCCTTTCAAAACTAAGAATATAATTACCGTTTTTCAATAAATTGAGTAAAGATTATTTAGTTAGGCCATAACAGGTGATCAAAAAAAATATTTTTAAAAATCCCCCCTCACCTATTGCTGGAAATCCCCCCCGCACGTTCGTGCGTTCCCGATTTAAAAATACAATACAAGGTTTCCTTTAGCCGCTACTTTTTTCCGCAGGCAACTGACTTAAAACCAGTAAGCTTATTTGACCATATGCAATTCCGCCAGTGATAAATGAAATGAGAGGAAATTGCCTTACCTGGTATGGGCACGTAATGCGGAGAAATTAATGTTACGTAGGGAAAAAGGTATTGAATTTGAATGTGGATGGATATTTTGGGAGAGGACGACCAAACAAAAGATTGTGTAAAAGATGATATTATGTTCAGGAAGGATGTGAGTGTTGAAATGACGGCTGATAGGGATGAATGGAGGAAGAAAACACACTGCGCTGACCCCAAATGATGGGATAAGGGCAAGCAAATGATGATGCAATTCCGTAAATTATTACAGAAAAAACTTCTAATTAGCAGATAGACAGTCTTTAACCTAATTAGTTAAACAGCTCTTATCAAAACAAAAATCAAGTCGTTGCGAATCACGGAAGGTCGCTTGACCTCCTTCTAGTATTAAGATCGTTAACAGAGCTAAACAGTTTAGACGAGATCTAATGAGCATGCTAGAGGACTTTAATATGGGGTCTGTGTATTTGGTCATTGACAGAATTTTAACCACAGATATTTGAGTAGTTTTTGACCAATATGTTGCATTTGTTTTGTTTTAAACATCTTAGCCGGGAATAAACTATAACAAATAGAACATTAAAGAACCACTAGTACTTAAATAAAATTATAACATGTTAACTGCTAACTACTACACCGCACCGTAGCTAATTGCTACAACTGGGGCATGCTACGAAAATGTTGGCTACGATAACATGAACGCGCAAGCGCAATGTAAATAGAATTAACGGAATGATTTGACGCTTAATAAAATAATATAAAGATATTTTTAAAAACTTTTACCTGATAAATATTATGTTCTATTCTTAACTGAATAATGAGTTTTCCATTTGTAATCAGTTAGATTTTGTGACTAAATGTTACAATGCAACAATTTAACAATAAGACTATCTGTACACTTTACTTCTTGCGTGCATTTCTGTCTGTATTTTAATAAAGCAAGCATACGAGTAATTAGTAATGATCTTCTATTGGACCCTGTATAGGCCTATGAACATTACTGTAAAGGTCAAAACAGATTGAGGTGCAATGCAGCGATGGTCGTAATAGTTATGATTTGTATGAGAACTCGACTCAGTAGGTGTAGTGTACCTACCTACTTGTCAAGTTGTGACGTCACTCGAGGTCAACCTAAGTCAACGAACGATTTTTTAACACGACACGTTTAGACATTTCAAGTTTCAACAACATTTTCAAGATTGAGACGCTAATTAACACAAAATATCTCAGGCCTATAACACCTAACCAAAGTTTTCCTTATTTATACAGAATTCTCAAAAACATAATAAAATCGACGAACGAAACGAACTACAATAGTCAAGAAGAGTAACCGCCTATCAAACCCCGCTAAGCTAAGCTAGGTGTATTGAAAAACGTCGTATAACACACGGATCTTAGGTTTTATAACAAACTCGTGACATTATAAACCCTCGCCTGCGGCTCGGGCTTACAAAATTCATCTCGTTTGTAATATGCCACCTACAATCCTTGTATCGTAATGTAATATTCTTAACTTAATTCGTTGATAAAATCCCATACAAATTACATAGCTCAGCTAGCTAATCAGTTTTTTTTTTTAATCAGAAAAAGAAACGCAAAAGATGCGACGACTGTGGAGTTTCTTCGGTGAGTTCTTCTCCACAGAATCCGCCATTCTGTTAGTGAACTCACCCAAAAAATGTAATGACGGATCTAAGTGATGTAATAACATCCTATGGAAATAAATAATTTTTGATTTGATTTGATTTGGTTTATGGCACTGTTGAGCTTTGTGCCAGTGTCAAGTAGTAAGTAAACTGATCAATTAATCAGCTTAAATAAAGAGGCAAATTATTATTATTTTTAGAACATTTTTTTTAGTTAGACGTACTGTTCAATCTCCTAAAAGATTTTCGTTATTTAGTTAACATGAGATCGGTTCTAACCTGACCTAAAAAACGAAGTTAGTAAGTAAGTATGTTAATGAGAATAGAGAAAATGCATAAAAAAATATTAGTTTTTTTCATAGTTCATCTGAAAGTATTGATCGAAAAACAAACTATATGCAACATTATTAAACAAATATATCTGTCCCTCTTACGAAATCAAAATTTTCTATGGCGGATGTATTGCCCGCGTGACATGTGACGTCTAACCATCAACTTTAAAGCCTTATAACTTAGTTTCTGAGCAAGATATTTGAAAAAATATTTTTTTATGTGTTTATCTGTAACTTAAAATATTTCGATTAATGAATTTAAAAAAAAATGCATATTCCCTATTAAATCAACATGACATACACGTCTAAAGAGTAATAAAATTACCCTAAACAACCTTCAGATCAAACCTGTCATTATACTAACATCCGGTGAGAAAGGTATAAACTTAAAATAGTACCGGAAGACTTGACCGTACCAAGAATCGAACCTTGATCCAGTGAACGGGTGGCATTGCTATTTACGACATGCATTCTTAGCCCGTGCGAAATTCCAATCGAATGTTTCAATTTGCGTGTTACTTACTATACTTTTTATTGTGTAGTTACTTAACTATGAGTGTTGATAGAATGTTAATAAATTTTGCCTTTTAAATATAAATACATAAATAAATAAATAAATAAAAACATAAATAAATACAAGATAGGCTCTTGTCAGTTCACAGACGTCCCCATAAAGGGGCCCGAACCTACAGTCCTTTCGTTAAAAAATTATGATTTTAGAGACCCTAAACATTTTGAAATCGAATTAAAAACATAGAAGTTGTTATTGTCGTGGATTTAAATGATTCAGTGTTTTTTAAGCCTCAGGGTCAAATAAGAATACTTCAATCGATCAGTTCCTTACAAAAACAATAAACATAACATAAAAAATAATACCAGATCTTTATAATAGAATACCACAGCCACTTTACAAATCAAACCTCAATACCACACTTCCACGCAAATTAAAAATAATAAACAACATTCATTCATTCATTCATTGTGAATATTATTGTGCAGAACGAATCAAAAATGCAAACCGTTCGATGTCTCTATATCCATCTCTTCTGTTTTGCACTGTTTAGAGTGAAATACAAATAGCGCCAAATCGAAAAAGTGTGTGAGAATCAACAATACAAATAATAGATCATATAGATAATTCGTTAGTGAGAATACGGAGGCGGACGAGACTCATTTTTGAAGCACTCGTATTGACATTCGAAATCACAATATTTTCATGCGTTAAAATCTTAAAAATCTCCCAAAATCTGTATTCTGACATGTACGAGGAGGGATCAAAAAGTAGTGAGAATGAAATAGAATATAATGACTATTGATAACTTAATAATTTATTTTTCTACATAGTCTCCGAGTCTCTCTACACACCAAGTCCAGCGCTTTTCCAAGGCTTCAATCCCTTTAAAAAAAAAGTTTTGTCTTGGTCCTGCAAAAAGCTCTCCACGGCATCCATCACCTCGTTATCGTCTTCGTACCTGTTTCCCCTTAAGTATTCTTTCAATTTGGGGAACGGATAAAAATCGCTAGGCGCCAGATCTGGTGAATAAGGGGGGTGGTCAACCAATTCGAAGCCAGCTTGCTGAATGGCAGCCATCGCAACTGCGGACCTGTGCGCGGGTGCGTTGTCGTGATGAAACAGCACGCCCCTTAGAAGTTTCCCTCTCCTTTTCTCTTTGATGGCATTCCTCAACTTGGGAATTAAAACTGCATAATATTGGCCTGTAATAGTGGTTCCACGCTCCAGGTAATCAATCAACAATATCCCTTCTGAGTTCCAAAATATTGAGGCCATAACCTTGCCAGCCAATGCCACGGCACTAAACTTCTTCGGGGTTGGTGATGATGGCCGTTTCCATTGCGAAGATTGCTGTTTTGTCTCATGTTTCGTCCATTGTTACGAAACGAGACAAAATGTTCTCAGAATCTTCTTGAAACTTGTCCAACAATATCTTCGAAATGTCAAGTCGATTTTGTTTCTGACTGTCGGTTAACATTCTCGGCACCCATCTTGCGGAAACTTTTCTCATATTCAAAGATTGTTTCAATACTTCCATATGAAATGCCCGTTTCTTGAATTAAGTATCGGATGGTCACTCTTCGATCGCTCAATACAATTTTCTCGACTTTCGCAACATTTTCTTGGGTGACTGACGTCGATGGACGGCCGCAACGATGTTCGTCTTCCGTGCTCGTTCTCCCTACTCGAAATTGAGAAGCCCACCTTGCGACAGTAGAATACGGCGGAGCAGACTCTCCTAATGTTGCCTCCAAATCGCAATGAATCTCTTGAGTCGTTAACTTTTTTAAACAGAGGTATTTAATAACGGCTCGCACTTCATTTTTCTCCATTTTCGAGAACACGTTCCGACACGAAGCAACAAATGACTACATTCAGAAAAAAACAAAAGAGAATCGAAGATTTTTTTTCTTTATTAATATTACAAATATGTATCTGAGCTATGCCTGCCAGTATTTTTTTTTCTTACCAAGGAGTATGTCGTTCTCACTACTTTTTGATCCCTCCTCGTATTTTGAAAATAATTTCGTTATTTCTGCTACAAGTGGTTCCAACCAAATCATCGGCGCTAGTAATAATATCTATCTATCTATCTATGTATATACGTAATTACCTATAGTATTTCAACAAATCGCAACATTTCTAAAAAGTTGACATTTCCTTAAGAATTATTGTAGTTCTTGTAAATACTTTCGTTTGACTAACGGTTTTGAGATTAATATAAATCCGTTTAAAAAATATAATGGAATATTGAGTATAGTTACAATAGCAACATACTATTCGAATAGTTCAAAAATATAAGTTTACACCATTCGTCATAAATTACATGTATGTTTTTTAATTTGTTCCTATGTTGTGTTGTATTGTTTAGTGTCAAATAAAAGTTGTCTATGTATTAGTTGTTTGTTTTTTTTTTTTACTTTACTTTTCGAATGCGGATTGCCGATTACTGGTGCTTCAAAAATGAGTCTCCTGGGTGCGAGTGCACAAAACAATATCGTGGTAAGGTAACATACCGGCCGGTTCAAGGTCTACTGGTTCTCAGATCAACTTCGCAGTTATAGTAGGTACTCGTACAATCGGATTAACCAAGTTTGCACTCGTAACTTTTAACTGATACACGTTAAATATAATTTTAAACTGTTGCGATTAAAGCTGCCATTGCGTGTAGGTCTAACACTAAGACAGAATGCCTTCCCGCGCGCGTGGCGGCGGCGGGGACACTCCGTCGCGTCGTCGTCTGGGTCATTCATCTGAATACATCTCCAACACGTTTTTGCCTTCTGCTCTGCCCACAAGACCGCGCCCGCTAATTTACCAGTTTTGGTAGAAATAGAGATTAGATCCCTATATTTAGGTACCATACTGCAATCTTTGCATCTAAAGGAAGTCAAGGCAAGTAGGAAGTAGCATACTCTCCTCAGGCAGACAGGAGTGAGCTGGCATTATGGGCGGTGGTTGCTAGAAAAAAACGCTCAATGCTCATACATATGAATTTGTTTCAAATCAAGTTCATTGAAATATTAAAAACAGCTAAACTATGCAAGTAATCTAAAGTGAATTAAATGCATGCACGCAGCAGAATAACTTTGTATGAAATGGAGGGAAGCATGCACTTCCTGTACGGGCCTTGTTTTGGCGGGAAACGGACGACATGAAGCCGCCATTGTTTTTGTTAGACAAGTGGCAGGTGCGCGCGAAAGTCTGTTTGGAAAACCAGCCAGTAATGGAGAAATCCAAAAAGTATTAGTATCTAATCTTTTGTTTACTATGAAGAATGAAATATACTCGGAGCTTTTTCCTCCGAGAAAATATACTACCACAAATTTTTTTTAGGCAGAAGGGAGCTGTTCTTGGCCACATAATTTTAGGTATATTAATACGTTTATATCTACGTTTAAAATTGAGAAATATGTCTCTGTAAAATAAGTGCGCAAATAAATCTACCTACCTATAGTTTCCAAATCTACAATCCATTTACGTAGACTTTACGTAAAAATAAATTTATTGCGTAAAATACACGTATTATAAGATGTTATAAAAAAAATGGTAGGTATGTCACAATATATTTCACCATTCATGGCATGCAATAGTTCCGTTAATATATAACTTATAGAATTAAAATTACAAATTATTGATTACAAAAAACAAGTCAATATTATAATTTAAGCCTCGATGTCATATAAAAATTCCTTAATATTATAAAAACATTTTTAAGTAGAAAGTCACACGTTTTTGCACTCTACTGTTTTACGTTCTTAACACTCCGTTAAAATTTCCTTACATTTTCCTTATATTACCGGTTTCAGCGTTCTTGTTTTACAGCCAATTTTAAAAGGTCAAAAATCTGGTTATTGCTTTTTTTTATGGCAGGCTATACCACGTTACAAACTTTTCAAGGATTAATTTATTCAAAATCGAAAAGTTAAGCAGCCCGTTCTGGCAGTATTGTTAGATTTTAGAGTTTCTTCCATGCTCCCAAAGGCACGTTAAGCTTTAAGATAAGGCTATACTAACTATCGCAGACTATTATCTTAGCTTGACGACCCCCGTAAAGGGCGTGTACGATATTACAGCACGAGGCAGCCAGCTCTCTCGTCGCCATTCACTTTGTGTGCAAGGCGGGGGTCAAGCAGAATGGCCGGTCACTGATTGATTCGCCATTTTGTTTGACCCCCGCTTTGCATAAAATTCGAATGGCGACGAGAGAGCTGGCTGCCTCGTGCTATAATATCGTATCTTAACCGTCCTTAAATCTAAGACATAGCCCATTTTTCTTGCATCTAACAACAGGGTCTAAAGGGCCCCGGAGACGGTCAAACGGTTTGATTCAAATACGTAAAGTTTGGTTTGACTCAAACCATTTTGATCGTTTACAAAGGTGGTTTGAACGGTTTGTCAAACATTTACGTGTTTGAAGCATGTTTGGTGCAATTTCATATTTTTGTTGTGTTTGACGCGTCAGAAGTGTAATTACGACAGCGTACAGAATCAGACTGCGCAGAGCCGTTTGACAAACCGTTCAAACCGACCTCAAACGGTTTGATCAAACACGTAAGGCTTGAGTCAAACCGTTTGACCGTCTCCGAGGCCCTTAATAAATTGGTCTTCCTAATAGACTGATAACGGGACATCAATCCACAGACTTTCTTAGGAGGTTATTGTTTCATCAACAAACAATCTGCAATATTGTTATGTACTACGAACCATGATTCACAGTATTGTAGGGCGTAGATGGAACAAATACCAAAACAATTGAGATGTATGCTCAGGTGGAAAATTGACTTCACAACACAATATGCAAGCAAACACATCGCGCGCATAACATGGAACTAATGCGCTGAATTTGAAAAATAGCTTGTACACAATTTAAAAATGCAATAATAAAATAACGCAAACGAATAATATAAAAAATATTAAACTTCACATTTATTCCTAAATTCTTATCATAGTCCTTTTTCTGAACAGTATTTAAAAGTACGAGTATCTCTCAAAAAGTCCACGCCATATAAAGTTTCTCGCTACATACACCATGATCTTTTATCAAGTTCGTTTATGTACATTGAATAAGAGTGATTTCTAAAGGTAAAAGGTATTTTTCTGATATTTATCTATTCCAATGTCCGCTAATTCTCCAAGCTGTGTGCGCTTTGTCGTACCCTTGGAGAGGCCTTACGTCCAGCAGTGGACTGCAATAGGCTGATTGATTGATTAAATGTCCGCTAAACGTTTGTTGAAAGGGATATCATGTACCCAAGTAATCTAAGCCAACATATTTTCGTCTATTTATTTATTTATAAAATACATGCGGTTTACAGACATAATACCCGAATCACCTGCACATCACAGAATAAAAAAAAACTAAAAATAACATCAATATTAAATAAAGAAGCTATACACATCATACCTAAGTCATATACCTAATTAAAAGTAGTAGTTAATAGTTAAAAGTAATTTTACATAAATAAGTGTATAATTTGACCATAAATGTTGCTAATTGTATCAGCGAATATATCAAAATTTTTGAGCATGTATACCATTTAGAAGGCAGACGGACTGCATGTCAACTGTAATCCGACTGCATTGCAGTTGCTTCGTTGTGAGTTGTGACGTAAATCGACTACACGGTTAGGATAGAGTGTTCAAGTGAAATGCGCAGCTGAAAAGCAACTTCAGTGCACTTTTTCTAGTACAAATACAGTCCACCTGTTTGTCTAAAATTTTCTCCTCTTACTTATTCCACTAATGGGCCCTATTTGCTTTCTTCTACTTACTTAAGTCAATAATAAACTTAACATTCCGTGTAAGCATCCGTCACAGACATACAGACACTTTCTCTCATGTATGTTAAGTTATATCGTGGCTTTACTTCATTGTGATATTAAGTTGAAGTAACTTGAAAGTAGGCGTGAAATAATAACTCACGATGAGTTAAAGCGGAGAACGGTGTCAATTCCCGCAGCGAAACTAAATTTAAATTTTATATTAGTCCTGTCACTTTCAGACCCACGACAATGAAAAAAGACGGGAGATTGTTGGCTCCTTTGAACGTCAAATTTTATGTCAATCAATCAATCAGCCTATTGCAGTCCACTGCTGGACGTAGGCCTCCCCAAGGGCACGCCAAAGCGCACGATCACCCGCCCTCCTCATCCAGCCACCACCAGCGACCCTCTTCAGGTCATCAGTCCACCTGGCAGGGGGCGTCCCACACTACGTTTCCCGAGACGCTAACATTGTTATGTCACAAAAGTTAATTTTAAGCAGCATCCTAAAACAAGCCGTTTAAAATTACATTGCACACGTCAAAACTTGACATTTGCGCTATAAAATTTGGTGCTCACAATAGTTGACAATCTCCTGTCCTTTTTCATCGTCGTGGGTCATAAAGTGACAAGACTACTTGTAAGATAAAATTTAACCTTCCGTCTGGAAGAATTCGGTTCAAACTCCACTAATGTGTTTTCAAATTGTTTATCTTAAGATGAAGAAACTTGCAAACGTTGCGAAGTAATTCAAAGGTTTTATGTGGAGTCGACCAACTCTCACGTGGTCTATCAAGACCTGCCTCCACTGCATGACGACCGCAGATTAAATAAACCACGTGACGTAAATAACCGCCAATAGTAACTTAGTTCTGTTCTCGCGCGATATAAACTTGGTTACTATTGGCGGCACCTGCATCCAGCGAGACCCAGCGATCTTCACCAGGTCGTCGGTCCATCTCGTAGGTGGCCGTTCCACAATGCGCTTGCCAGTACGTGGTCTCCATTCAATGACTTTCTTACCCCATCGTCCATCCGACAGAGTAAAATGCACTAAATCACTAAGTAAGTAAGTAACACTTTATTGCATAACACATATGGGACATACATAGAAAGCATTATTAAAAAATGTGCGCAAAGGCGGCCTTATCGCTAATAGCGATATCTTCCAGACAATTTTTCTTTTTCATAGAGAAACAGTGAACGGGAACGGAGTAGTCATCGACACAAAGGTGGTCAAATGTAAAAAAAGTCATTTTTTTCTATTCAAATTAAGATTTTTACAAATCATTTTTCGACGTCAAAGCTATCATGGATGGCACGTTCACTACACTGGTAGTCTAATGAATCTTAATTTGATTAGACTAAAGGTTTTTTTATAGATTATATAGGTAAGTACAACTTGGCTAAAAAGTCGTGAAATTAATAGGGGCGCCACCACCTTTGCAGTGTTGCCATTTTATATGATGCTATCCTGCTCTGACTTATGGATATTCCTGACAGGTAAGATTAGTTCCGATTCAAGATTTAATAATTAAGTAGTACTATAACGAATTTTACACAACAATTTTAGCAAACGCGGTTAAGTATGTGTCCCTATGAGTCAATTACAGCTCTACTCACCCCTTTAAGGGTAAGAACATGAACTTATGAATGAACAAAGATGAGATATATCTCAGAGCAAACAATTCAATAATTACCCAATTGTCTTGTTATTGGAACAAAGCGTTTACCATTGAGGTTGTTTTTTTCCTTCGTGGGATGTTTCCGGGTACAATTATAAGCAGCTTTTTTGTATGGTATGGTAAGTATGGTATGGCTGCTTCAATGTTGTTATACTGCTCAAGTGGTTTTTGGATTTTCCTATAATTTCTTAGAGTAAAAATTAATCTACATACCTATGTCATTCTCGTTAACTTTTATTGAAATCGGTTGGTTCGTAGGACTTTATTATGTAACTATAGTGGCTCTGTGAGCTGTAGACCTAGCGAGTATTTTTTTTAAATGGCTGATTTATAAAAAGAAACACATTTTTAACAATATTAATTCCCTAATTTTCTTTATGTTCAAAAACTGACTCGACAGAAAAAATCTATACATTTATCGAACCTGCTCACAAAATTTCACGAGAATCGGTTGAGAAACGCGACCTGTAGAGTGGAACAAACAGACAGACAGATGGACATACAAAAGCAAATTTGGCCAAGCTGAAAGGGAGACGCTTCGCGCTCGCTTGATCAATAATATAGGATATATAGGATAATATCGGACTGTTCACCATATTTTATGAATTTACCATATTTTATGAATTATTTTTAAAATATTTATATAGATTAGTAGCAGACGATTAGCGAAGAAAAAAGCAGAATCGGTTGAAACTTGCAAAACGAATTTACGGTATTTTCTAAAGTTCAATGTCTGTCTTTTTCAAAAACTATTTTTTGTTTGGAGATTATATGGCGTGACTAACAAATGACGTCACAAGTGGGTATGTGCCTCTCTGTCTAATCTTGAATTTCAAACCTTTATAACTCGGTCAATTTTAAAGATAGAACAAAAATTCTTTAAGTATAGAATAGAATAAAATAGAATATACTTTATTGCACACAAGGATATAGCTTGAAAGTACAGAAGATAGATAAAAGGGTGTACAGATAGGCGGCCTTATTGCTAAGGTAGCAATTTCTTCCAGGCAACCTTAAGTGTTCGATAGCAGAAACTAAGAAGTTTGGATTTATAAAATAAAAAAAAGTAGTCCGATCCCCTATTAGCCAGTAATACTTTATAGAACTACTTCATCTTTCAGCCGAAAGACATCCACTGCTGGACAAAGGCCTCCCTCAAAGATCTCCACAACGACCGGTCCTGCGCTTTTAGGAGTACTTACCTATTATTGTTCGTAAATAGTGAGTATATATTTTATCTCATTAATTTTGTTCTATAGGATTTGTAAAACTTATTAATTGCTAAAAATCCTAACTTGGTTATTGGTCAGTATGTTACTTATTGAAGTAGAAAAAATCTTAATTTATTATCTTTTTTAGTTTCTCTTTTTTTATTTTATTTTTTTATTACAATGTATAAAATTATGACACGCTTCAAAAAAACCTTGGAAGGTTTATGCATGAAGCGAGGTATGCTGTCTCGCTGCAGATATATAGGTAGATAAGCAGAAATATAAGTTTTAATGGCCGTTGTTGCACTTGGCACATGGATTACAATTAATTATTATAAAGCGAAAAATGAAAAATAACAACAGACGTTAACAGAAGTTATCTGTAACAATAAAATCTATATACTTAATTTTAATTAGCTGACCTGTGTAACTAATAAATAAAAAAAAATCATCTATTGTCCTTTGGAATGAAGTATAGGTAGGTATATAGATTTTTTTTAGGATACTTTTACATATGTTCTGTTTCGTTGTATTTGCGATTTCCTCCTGTAAATTCTTGTGTAATTTATTTAATGTGTCCGGTAGTATATAGTCCCACATCCTCATTCCATATACATTTACGGTTCTAGGCAGCACACAAGTTGGAAAAGTATCTAGTTTACGTAGCCTGTCATTTCTACAAGTTTTATGTAAGGAACCAATGCTATGCAATTTATCTACAATAATTGCCATATTTACTTTTTCAAACACTGTCATAACTCGACAGTATTTGAATAAGCCATATTCATCATCTTTATGAACAAGTCTTATATATCTAGGAACGATATTCTTTAGTATACTTAGCTGTACTTTGTATATTTTTTCCAGGTAAGTGTTACTTAGCACTGCATGCACAAATCAATTTATTAGTATTGTAATAGGAAGTTTACCACATTACTGATTGATATTCAAAATGTCGGAAGTGTATATACTTACAATTTATCGTCCTCGGAGTTGTGCCTTGATGACATAAACGTACGATGATGTGTTATTAAAAAGGCATTTATAGAACAGCTGTGCTAATTAAACAGTAATATAACAAATGTAAAATAAAATGTAATTTAAGTAATAAAATAACTAACTATTAAACCTATTATTGTTTTACGTCATGGCAACATCTAAGGTGACATCATCATTTTACACAGCCATCACGACTTAACATAAAGAGATGCAGAAGCCGTAAAAAATGTTCTTATAGCGTGGGATGTACCTAAGTACAGTTGTCCACAAAATTGGTTTACCACTAAAAAAAACTAGATAAAACTGCTTGCGTTGATGTCGTTTATATGAACGTAACAAAAAAATATGAATTTTAATATTTGACATTTCTTAAAATTACTTTTATTTAGTTCTCAACTTCCCACGTTTACTGATGATGATTATTGATTATTACACAGTATTTTCTAATTATTAAAGGTCAGGCTAATAATGATGCACAGAGTTCGAAATGGCCGCATGCACCAGGACCTAATAAACGCAAGAAGGCCTCGCGTCACGTATTGTTTTCCCGCCAAAATCTGTGTCATTGACGCGGCCGAAGCGTGACTGAAGTGACCTTGTGACGACGTTGCTTTTGTCAACTGTTCTTTGACACTTTTGTTACGATTGTACGCGTTTTATAGACGAATCTTGCGACTTTTTCCATGGGTTCTTTAGTAGCTTTAGTAGTGCATGTTTCATAATAACTAAATACTCCATATTTTTAATAGAAATTATTAATTGTACTTATAAATAAGAGGATAAGTAAGAATCGAAGCAGATAGACACCTTTGTGTGTCATCAAATTTCGAAATTAATCGACACAAACGATTTAATGTATTTTCGAATTTCAAAATTGAATTCGAACTTAGGTAGGTACTTACAGTAATAAACTCCGATATTTACTTGCACACGCCATATAATAAATAAAAATGAATAAAATACAAGTCAACCAACCAACCCGCATATTATTGTATTGCTCGTGTAGCCTTCCTAATTGCTCTAATTTATGTAGATAGTAGAAGTTGAGTGAGAGCGTCGGTGGTCTAGTGGCTAGGGCCGCTGCCTCGGGTCCGGGAGACGCGGGTTCGATCCCCACCACGTACCAATGTGTTTTGAAATTTCAAATTCATATCTACGTTTATTCGACGCTCTTATGGTGAAGGAAAACGTCGTGATGAAACCCGCACACTCCTGCGAAGAAATTCAAAGGTTGTGTGTGAAGTCGGCCAACCCGCATTGGGCCAGCGTGGTCAACTAAGGCCTAATCGCCCTAATTCAGGGTAGGCTTAAGCCCCACGGTGGGGACGTATATGAGCTGTTGATGATGATGTATAGATATGTTATAGATACGTTATGCGAGTAGAAATCGAACTCTCCTCCGATTACATTTTTATCTTAATGTCTGTTAAAAACAGGTGTTGATATATGACCGCAAAAGCAATATCGTAATCGATTACTAAATTAATTTCTGTTCGAGTTTTGGGAGTTTGTTATCTACTTCTTACACAAACTCACGAACATTGATTGTATGTAGGTTAGCTTACCTACTAGTTTTGATAGGATCATGAATTTAATTTACTGTCTTTGTTTGGCTGAAAAAATATTTTCTTTGCAGCTATTTCGCAAGAAAAAAGGGATTTAGTTGACGCCTAGATGTACCTGAAGGCGCTTGATAGTATATTTGGACTATCTCTCGTATGTATTTTTTTAATGTAGTTCGATGTCTTTGCCACTGGCTGGCTACAAAAAAAAACCATAATTCGATTTCATTCACTTACTCGTTCTTTCCATGAAGCAACTGTTTTGACATTTTGCGAATTTAGTATTTTAAAGTTTTCTTGCCCAACCCACATATCTTTTTCATCATCAACGTTTATCAATGCTTCTTTATGTTTATGTTAATAATCGACGATACGAAATAATTTTATTCAATTATGCCAGCTATTTAGAATTCGCTTTTAATTTTTAAATGCTCGCATGCAATGTTTTATTTCCTTTTTACAACTCCTGCCTTGTTCTTTTATTGTTTTGAATGAATTTAATAGTTTTATTTGTCATCGATCCTCAAGGCACAACTGGCTGGCTGGCTGGCTTTTAATTGCATAACATATTACTTCATTTCAAATAACATTGAAAAAAATATATGTATGGAAGAAAAAAGGTTATTCGTGATTCACACTTGTCAGCTAATCGATGGCGTATGTCAGGAAATGATTTTTCCAATGTTACGTGTAAATAAACTTGACATTGGCGAAATCATAAAGGAAACGCCATATTCTTCAAAAAAATTGAATTACCCAGGGTATAATTAATACAACCCACACTGCGCGTAAACATAGCAGGTATTATACAATCTGCTACGGAGAGCTGTTACTCGTATTATTTTCCATCCTTGCAGGTTTATTTTCACTCTAAAAAAAATATGTATTACGTGCTAGTGACTGTACCATTTATTGTTATTATGACTGTACCATAAATTACTGCTGTAAGAAACTAACTACTTAATAAACTAACTTAGTAATTTTATAACATATCCTTGTGATATCCTTAGTTAGATATCTAACTAAATTCTAAATACTTTAAAGCCGGTAAGCACCTGGTTGAGAAACGAACATTCTTTTCGCATTATATCAGAGGTTGTCAAAAATTATACGAAATGTTTGTTTCAACGAGTGACACGCGAGACGCTAGATGTTAATATTTAGAAACATTCCTTTGGAAGAGGGTCATTCATTCATAACGTAATACAATGTTTTAATTTAAAGATAGTAACAAAAGTACGCCTGTACGCCAACAGCAAGCAATGTCCAATAAACAGTTAAATCCTCATAAAAATTCTAAACACACACTTTAAACTATTTATACACTTTTACTTTCGATACTTACGAAAAAACCGGTTGGGCAACTTGAGATTTCTTGGATACTCCCGATGCGTAGTTGACTAAACACAACGCATATAATATCGCTGTTTACTTTGGTACAGTTTCAAAATGCTGATCTTGATACAAAATAATGTAATCCGACACAAAAACCCACAAGAATTCACACGTTACACTGATCACTGTTTTTGCAGCAAAAAATCTTGATTCCAATCCAACACTGGCTGTAAAACTTCTCAAATCAACTAAAAAAGTTTAGTTTAAAAACTAGAATCCATTCGTTCTGTTCCTTTTTTGAAAACGAGAACCTTAGTTCTTAAAGTGTTCGAAATTCGTATGCGGCCGCACACAGCCGCACTTTCACGCAGCTAGCAGGTGACTGAACGAAACGAGACGCAATCAAACCAACCGGTACGGGCAGTTTGTGGCAGTAGCAGAGTTAAAACAAATAAGTAAATGAGTCATGGGATTTACCCACGTGAATAGGAAGTTGGAAGTTAACGGGTTAATAAAAAAGTATTCAAACGGAAAGTTTCAGACGATGACGAAGCTTTTAAATTAATAAGAGACTTGGTAAGTCTTCATTCTCAGTATTATTAGTTGAGTTTTATTGGGTATTATTAATTATATTCAATAACAACAGCAGCCTCCATGGCAGAGTCGAGATTTCGACGCCTATTACGGAGGTTCCAGGTTCGATTCCCGGTGGGGACACTGTCAAGCAAAAATCTCTGTGAGACTTTCCCCAGTTTAGTTAGGTAGGACATTGCAGGCTGAATCACCTGATTGTCCGAAAAGAAAGATCCGTGCTTCGGAAGGCACGTTAAGCCGTTGGTCCCGGCTACTATCTAGTCGTTACAAGAGCCAAGTCAGTGGCCTTTGGCGGCTCTATAATACTGACACCAGGGTTTGTGAGGTCGGTTGTTGACTTTACAACCCACACGATGATGATGATTAAGTTCAATTACTGAACTATGTCATTTTAACAGATTGTACTACCTTTTAAAGTTTCGGCAGCACAGATCAACTTGCGGGCTTTCGTTTGCATTCTTTGAAAATGGACAATGTCATTATTTTCATGGTTTTTGGTCAATAAAAGATAAAATTTAGTTACTGTAATCGACTAAAAGTCGTGTGTAATTGACTAGGTTTCACCCTTCGTTTGGAAACTGTTATTGAAAATTAATTTAAAAAAAACGCCTGTTTAATGTACCGTAAATTTATTTATCACATCATTTAAAATATATATAACTAAACATAATAACAATATACAGCGATTGTATTTATATACATATATATATATATATATTTGCATAGAAACCAATAACTTGAACATTCAAATGTAACAAATCTAAAACAATGACTAGATAACAATGATCTACATAACATAGCAGCTGCTATTGTAATTAAAATAACATAGATATTTTTAAAACTATACTTCAAATAAAATTCTGGAAAAAATCAAAATGTCAGTTTACTAACAGCATTAATTTTAAAATATACTACAAATATGGAATAACATGAAAATGCAATGACATAATTATTTTCTAGAACAAAAACAATAGACTCGAACATTCACACGCATTATATAATAATAGCTAGTAAAGAATGTATCAAAGATATGCTACGTAGTATTGCTAACATTCGATATACTTAGTATTTATTGCTATTATATTACAAATTAAATTAAATCTAGAAAACACTCAGACGTATGTACCAAGGCATCAATCTTTTTGGTAAATGAGCTAAGTAACAATGACAATTTGGCAAAAGAGCTAAGTGACATTTGACCTTGTATTTTCCAAATTATAGTCCTGTTCAAAATTAACGCTAACCAATGACATCATCAATAAGACCAGTAATTGTATATAGATGTCGTGGCCATATCGTAGAATTGACCACATCTCATGTCATCGTCCCATTTCATGAAATTTTCACTGTCCATTGGCCACATCATGATGTGCATTGGCTAGATCAATGATAAGAAATCGTTTGTCGATATGTTCAACTAAAAACGCAGCTACTTCATGAAATGGTCAAGATTATTTGATCATATCGTAAAATTATTACATTAATTTGCCGATAGAGGCGCTGGAAGCGCTTTGTTTATGTACCAACATGGCGGCCGCGTTATTTCTTGCAGTGAAAAAGTGAATAATTCGTTATTAAAATGAGGAAGAAAAAAAAGTTTATGATGAAAAAGTACTCTAGTAAGTACCAAACATAATTAAGATTCTTATTAAATATTTCACGCGGACGCCCTATTTCACGATATGGCCAATCGTGGACGACAAAATCGTGAAATGTTCACGATTTAATGATCTTGTCCAATTTTAGTTGCCCACATGACCATTTCATGAAATGATCGAAAATTTCATGATATGGTCAATTCTACGATATGGCTACGACATAGACACTAAAACAGTATTGAGTAGCAGCCGTTTTGAGACGTAGCACTTATACCAAACTTCAAAATTCATTGCAAAATTCTTTCTTATAAAACGTACAAAGTTGAAAACACTAAGCTTACTTACCGACAGAATTAATCGAAAAGAACATTTATTGTCAGTGTAAAGTAAAACGACTACACCGATTTTGATGAAAGAGATTACATTACAATCTAAATGAGCTCAAAACCGCTAGCGATTGTCGTATGTATATTTTTTAAGCTATCGATTCTTCGTCAAACTACTACGAAATAAACTATTTGTTTAAGTAGATTTCTTTAATTAAATTTTTAGCTACCTTTCTTATTTGCTAAGGGTCAACATTTTGTTTTTAGTACTAAAAAAATAATTTGGCCAAGCGTTTTAATTAAATATCTACAAAAGGACAAAAGGAGCTTATTGGCAACACTGATTATCTTTTTTATTGTCACCTTGTGCTGATCAATCACTTTCAATTTTGTGGTGTTGCAAATAGTAAAGAATTTAGTTCCATTATAGTTATATTCTTTTGTGTCGTATATAAAGTTAGCTTATTGAAATCGTAAATTTTGTTTATATTTAAAAATAAACCCTGCCAAAAATAATTTTAGACGGTTTTGTCCAATAGTTTTGTATCAGGAGATTTCTAATTAATAATATACGGCACCCAAATGCAAAAAAAAACTAATTCGTTTCAAATCTTAAAACGAAATGGCTGCTCAGTTTAACACATTTAACAGCTCATATACGTCCCCACCGAGGGGCCTACCTTGACGGGCGATTAGGCCTTAATCGACCACGCTGGCCCAGTGCAGGTTGGTCGACTTCACACACACCCTTTGAATTTCTTCGCAGGAGTGTGCAGGGATGTTTTCCTTCACCGTAAGAGCGTCGAATAAACGTATTCGAAATTCGAAAACACATTTAACAAGAGCGATTTGTGTGTGTGTGTGTGTTTTTTTTTCACTTAGAACAAATGACGGTTCCATACCACACTAAAATTATTTATCACTACTTTCACTACCAAATGTCTTTCCCTTCAAATCACTGAAACGCACTCACATCTGTCCCGACACTCAGCAAGTCCCCACATCTTGCTGCGCCTGCTGGCGTCATTTGCTCTGCACCACGCCCATGATCTGGCTCTGGTACTGAACAAAATCCACAGCTTGTTGCGCTAAGCTCCTCTTTCTGACCAGCATTTTGGCCGCTTGCTCGAACTTGTGTTGGTTTCTACGAATGTATGAGTTGGTGTCTACGAGGAGATTGTTCAGTTTCTCCGGGTTAATTTCGTCCATAGCGCATTGCTGCATTAGGGGTGGATTGAAACGGAAGTATGTGCCTGGGGGAAGCAAGTCGTTTAGGACTAGATGGGTACCTGGAAAGAAAAAATGTTTTTAAAAAATAGTTAGTATATGGGGTTTAATTTCTACGAGCCATCTTTTGAGAATATTTAAAAATAGCTCAAAATGACCATGTCAAAAAAATTGTTACAGTCAACAAAAGGTAATATCCAAACCGATAAAGCTTTCTCGGGTATTTATTAAGCTTTGTTACACTCAGGAACATTATCTTTCTCTGTGCAAGTAACCCGTGTTAGGTTAGGTATTTTTTGTATATGTATCTGTGTATGTAGTTATATATGTTTAAGTTGTTATGTTTTATGTTATAATTGTAACTGTTCAAGTTTAAATAAATAATAATAATGTAGTATATTGTTCTGTATATATATACTCACCGGCACATCTAACCGCCCACCCTTGTATTTCGGGTTAATTTTTAACTACGCTTATTGTTATACATTACAATTGATTTGTTGATAATTTTACGATAAATTAAACACACTTAAATAAACGTTAAATTAACAACTTTTTAACTGACATCAGCTGTAACTAATAGAATTATAAAGAATCACGAGTATTCCCTGAAATGAAGAGTGGGCGGTTAGATGTGACGATGAGTATATATATTTATTTCAAATGTATGTAGGTTAGGTATGTAAAACGTAATATATTATATATTACACCTAAATTATTATGCATGTTTTATCCGCTTTCGTGTACCTAATTTCTCTCATCCTAGATCTGCTGGAAGACATTTCGTTAGAAATAAGCAGTGCCTGTTGTGTCGTATTTCTTTATGTTCGTATTTCTTTATGTTCGAATTTCTTTTGTTTCTAGTGTACAATCAACATCAACGGCCCGTTACAGTCCACTGCTGGACTATGAGCCTCCTCCACTTAAGTGTTTGGTTTTGCCATAATCTCCACGCTTGGCAGGCGGGTTGGAGATCGCAGATTAAAAGATTACTGTAACAGAGAGCGCTGCTGCCCGTTCCCTGTTCAATGTGTAGTCCCTAAGTCGCCTCTTACGACACCCACGGGAAGACTAGGGGTTGGTGACAAATGTATTCTACTCTGCCGTCACCACACGGCCTACTGCCTTTTATTCCTGCCCAGGCGCCCGCCATCGCCCTCATGATAGCCCAAACGACTGAAGCAGACTCACCCTCGGTGTCAGTGGCCGAGTCCAGTATTTTGTTGAACTTGTCCTTCCAGCTGGTGCTTGAAGGATTATTGTTCTCCTTGAGTCCTTTGCCGATCAATGCGTAGTCCATATGTTTGTTCAAGGCCTGCGGAGAGAAAGATGATCATTAACACGCTTTTATTAGCTTCACTTGTATGTATGTAAGAAAATCCTTGGAATCTTAATTTGACCCATTTCCCGGTCTTCGATTAGGATGAAATTTTGCACACGGTCTGAGTTCTGATGACAATACATGACTAGCTAAGAAACGTCATTACAAATCCAATATGGCGGCCTCCCCAAAATGGCGGACTGGCTGTTTGAAATCCACCCCCATGATATGGGTATCAAATGAAAGGGTTTGCTGTCAGGAATACGAAAAAAATAGTCACGTAACTTAAATCTAACATGGCGGAACCGCTTTGTAATTTTTAGTGCGTGCTAAAAGCGTGTTTTTTAGTTTTTTAAACTATTATATTTATTTTAGATTATAATAGTGAGAGTTGTAAGAAAGAAAGAAAACGTTTATTAGTGTTAGCAATACACACACATACAGAGTTCAGTAAACAACTAAGTTACAAGTCTATACCTCGTAGACAGAGAATACAACCGACCTCTCATTTTAAAACTGGTTTAACGGTATCACGATATATTTTTAAAAAGGCGTGTGTGTAAAAAATAGGTTTTAAGTCAAAGTCAAAGTCAAAATTTTTTATTCGAATTAAGATTTTTACAAATCATTTTTCGACGTCAAAGCTATCATGGATGGTCTTCAGCTTTGTCAGCATGATGTATTAAGTAGATCTATTTGTATTTTAACTGATGAATGATTGTGGTAGATATGTTTTTATTATTTATGTAATTTTTAATGTGACATTTAATCCAGTATATTATTTTTAATTTTGACGTCTAACTTTTATAACTTATTTTTTAATTAAATAAAATTTGACGTATAGTTGATAGTAAATAAATATTAGAACTAAGTAGGTACCTAATGATTTTCTTAAAAAGTTGCGTTGTTATGTTTATGTATTGTAATGTTTTTATATTTTTTTAAGTTGATAAGCCTTAAATTATAAGTTAATTATAAGCACAGTTAATTGGGTGCAAGCCTGTAACAGCTGTGTGTTTGAAAATGTTTAATACGTAAATAAATGATAAATATGCGAGTGAAACGACTGCTTGCTCAAAACGCACTGACTTTATTGCAAGAGGGCGCGGTCGCGGCGCAGCCGCCGACCATACTTATATCTAGATATACATATATAACATCCCTCCCCGTAGTTAAGAACTATCCTGAAAAATCTAAAAATATTTCTTAAAATCCAACTGGGCTCGTTTACGTAACATCCTCCTTGGTTCCTCTTTTGAACGGTTGAGCAAAGCATCAGTCTGAGAATCTTCGGATTCATTCCCTAAATCATAATACTCGGCTTCATCAGAACACGACTGCATCTGTTGGTCTGAAGTTCCACGGTCGACAACCGACTCTGGTGCCAGCGTAGTACATTCTTCGGTCTCGTCTGCACCTGAGGTGGTCTGAGGCTCATATATCTCATTTCTTCTTTCCCTCCTGAACCAAGCATGTGGCTCTAATGGTGTTGATGTAAGTTGCGGTGAACCTTGTGCCAGCGTTGCCGGTGTTGATATCGGAGTAAGCGTCGGGTTCGCTCGATGCGACGTCTGTGATGACGTAGGCGGTGTAGCCTGCGATGGCAAGGGCGTAGGCGGCGGTGATACCTGCGACGACAAGGACAACGGCGGGCTGCAGGGCTGCGGGAGCGGCGTGACTTCTGGCTCTGGTATGTATGATTGCTCGCTTTGCTCAACTTTATTATGTTCTGATCCTTCGCCTTTGTAAATTATTATTTGATTCTTGTGCCTTTTTATATTCTCTAAATTTATGCTGTCTTTTACTATGTACGTTACTTTACCTATTCTTTTAACAATTTTTCCTTTTACCCATGTAAATTTGCTCTTGTTTTGGTATTTTTTGTATAATATTACATCATTTTTTCTTAACATAGTTTTTGTTTTTGAATCAGTTTGTGAACACTTAAGCATTTCATATGAATCTGATTTTCGTGATGATGGTGACGACGACAATGACCTTGGATTAAGAAGATCTAAGCGTGTACGCAGTTTTTGACCAAAAACCATTTGGGCAGGCGAGTACCCAGTACCGCTGTGTACCGAGTTCCGGTAGTCCATTAGGTATTTAAGCAACTTTAATCTCGACTCTTTTCCTGAGCGACACGATAATAAACACGACTTGATCCCTTTTTTTACTACTTTCACATAACTCTCCGCCTGCCCGTTACTGATGGGGTGATAAACCGGTGATGTAACATGTGTTATACCGTTGCTTTTGCAAAACCTTTCGAATTCTGCAGAACAAAAAGATGTGCCGTTGTCGCTCACTATTGTTTGTGGTACCCCAAATCTTGACATAAAGTCACATATTTTTTCTATTACTGCGCCGGTTGTAGTCGAACTATTCATGTTGTACACCTCCACCCACTTAGTGCGAGCGTCTACAACCACTAAATAAGTGCAACTGCTAATAGGACCCAAAAAGTCTATGTTCTTTTGGTAGGGTACACCTACCAAAAGAACACCGCGGATATTTCCAAGCGGAAATTGGGGCTCGCGGTGGCGATGGACGAAGCTGAATACATACCTCACAGGATTGTATTAATTTTTCTAAAGCTTCATCAATTCCCGGGAACCAAACCCGTGACCTAGCTTCCGCTTTGGTTTTCACAATCCCTAAATGCGATGAATGAAGTTCCGATAAAATCGGCTTATATAAGCTCGCAGGAATAACAACTTTGTGGCCGCGCATTATGCATCCTTTTTCCAGAGACAACTGAGACCTACAGAGATGATAAGGCTTTAATCTAATATCTTGGATCTTTCGCGGCCAACCGTTTATTATATAATACGCTACTCTACTCATAATGACGTCCCTTTGCGTTTCTTCGCGTAACTGATTTAAAGTGACTGGCAAGCTGTCATCGAAAACAAAACAAACATAACTCGCTCGATCAACCGGCAGTTCCTCGTCGTGTTGTTCAGTGCACTTGCACTCGCTGGCGAGCGGCGCGGGGGCCGCGGGGGATGCGGGCAGGCTTGCGCGGGAAAGATAATCGGCACTGTTATCGGCGCTTTTTACGTACTCGATCGTGTAATTGTAACCACTTAAAAACAACGCATATCTTTGCAGCCTGTTGGCGGACACTTCCGGTATACCTTTGTGTGGCCCAAATATCGATATTAAAGGTTTATGGTCTGTTCGTAACGTGAAAGGCTCCGATCTACCGTATAGATATTGATGGAATCGCTTTACACCGTAAATGATAGCCGTAGCCTCTTTCTGAATTTGCGCGTAACGTTTTTCCGCGGCGTTCAAAGTTCTAGATGCAAACGATATTGGTCTCTCGACTCCATCTATATCTACCTGCGATAATATCGCACCTAAGCCACTGGGTGACGCGTCTACAGTTAATACCAACTTTGATTTTGGGTTGTAGTGCGCTAAAACCTTTTCGGAAGCTAACATTCGTTTTATTGTTTCAAATGCTGAGTTATGTTCATCACACCATTTCCATTGCACACCCTTCCTCAATAAGTCGTACAAAGGAACAAGTATAGAAGATGCATTGGGTATAAAATTCCTGTAGTAATTAACAAGCCCTAAAAATGATTGTAACTGATTTACATTAACTGGAACTGGTGCTTCAGTCATAGCTTTGACCTTGTTAGGACACTTTTTTAACCCATCTCTAGTGATGACGTAACCCAGATATGTGACCTCATTTTTGAAAAACTCACATTTCTCTTGTTGTAATGTTAGTCCAGCGTCCTGCAAGCGTTTCAAAACAGCGTGTAACCTTGCCAGGTGCTCAGCACTGTCCTTGCCAGTTACAAGAACATCGTCTAATAAACACAACACCCCGTCCATGCCAGATAAGATACATTCCATTGCGCGCTGGAAAATCGCCGGCGCGCTCGACAGACCAAATACCAAACGGGTATATTTGAATAAACCACGGTGTGTGTTGATACAAGTTAGTTCTTGCGAATCGTCGTCCAAGACGAATTGGTTATAGGCCATGGATAAATCAAGTTTCGTGAATTGTTGGCCTCCGTGAAGCTTTGAAAATAATTCGTTTGCAGTGGGAAGGGGATATTGTTCAACATGTAGTTGTTTATTCAGACTGACTGAATAGTCGGCACAAAGTCTAACTGAACCATTACGTTTAAGAACCGGCACCACCGGCGATGCATATTCTGAAAACTCCACCGGAACCAGAATACCTAACTCAACCAACCTATCGATCTCGCTTCCAACTTTTTCGCGTAAAGCAAATGCGAGTGGCCGTGCTTTAAAAAAAACCGGTTTAGCGTTCTCTTTTAGGCATAATTTTATTTTATATTTATTAAATTTCCCTAGTTTGTCAGCAAACAACTCTGTATACTGTTTTTTTACTGTATTTAGTAATTCATCGGTTTCTTTAAAATAATTTATCGGTGTTAATTGTAATTTGAATTTGGAAATAAAATCTCTGCCTAAAAGTGGCGGCCCTCCCTCACGGATCACGTAAAAATCGAGTTCGTCCCTATTTCCTGAATATGAAACTGGCAAACGAATACAACCTAAACAAACAATTCGCTTACCATTATAAGTCGACAGCTGTTTACGAGTAATTGATAATGGCACATCTTTGAAATGAGATTTATAGTAGCTTTCGGATATCACAGTGACTGCGGAGCCGCTATCAATTTCAAATTTACAATTTAAATTATTAATTGACAACGTTTCCGTCATCGGTTCACCCCTTAAAGAACGGATATAATAAAGCTTACCGTCATCGTCGTCCTCACCATCATCATCAACCGCATTACAATAATTCACTTTTGTGCACATTTTTTTTAAGTGACCTTTTTTATTGCACTTTTTACACACATAACTCGCAAACCTACACTCAGATGACTTATGGTTTGTATAACCACAACAGCCACATTTCACTTTCCCGGCATAACCACTTTTTTTATTTTTTCCGATTTTATACAGCTGATTATCAGCTATCCCCGAGGCTGTACGGGACGGACTGGCCACGGCGGAAGCAGCGCGCGCGCACCGCATACTTTCTGCTAACTCGACAGCTTTGGCCAACGTTAGCTCCGTTAGATCGTGAGCGTAGATCTTCTCCTTCTCTGGGCCGGGCTGCATACCCATAATAAACTTGTCGCGGATAACTTCTTCCACATTTTGGAAACTGCAATATGCCGTCAGTCCACGTAGTCTCGCCGCCCATTGTGTTGGAGATTCTCCTACCTCCTGCATTGCTGCATAAAAATTATGCCTTTCACTAAACCCGGAGCGCTTCGGAGTGAAATGCGTGTCCAAAAGCGACAAGATGTCTTCAAATGGCACATCCACAAGTCTTTTCGGCAAAGCTAAATCTGCCGTTAACCTGTAAGTACCATCGGCGAGTGCGCTGAGAAGAATCGCTTTTCTCTTCTTCCCTGTAGGGTCTTCTTTCGCTTCGATATCATTCGCGATAAAATACTGCAACACGCGATTTTTATACGTTTGCCACGACTGTAAATTATGATCGAACGTCGAAAGAATTCCGTAATGCGAAGCAGCCATTTTTTTTTTTGTAACGTGGGTAAGTAAACACTATCGTCGCCACTGATAAATATGCGAGTGAAACGACTGCTTGCTCAAAACGCACTGACTTTATTGCAAGAGGGCGCGGTCGCGGCGCAGCCGCCGACCATACTTATATCTAGATATACATATATAACAATAAATAAATAAATGATTAATATAAAATGCTCAATCTCAATCTTAATGTTTTGGTCATCTAAATTCATCATCAGGATCATATCATTTGGTTTATAAAATTGTTTTTTTTTAATTACTATTTACATAATGCTAAGTAACTCTGTTTTACCAACTAACATCATTTAATAATTTACATGTTGTGGATGGTGTAGTTGGCGGTGTATAAAGTCACATATTTTATAAGTCTATACTATTAATTTATCATATTGTATACAGCTGTTTACTTTCCCAAATAAATAAAATAAAATATGTATATCCATGCCAATTACAGTCTTCTAGTACTAAGTCTCTGAGCTAAGCCGCGGACGGACAGACAGACGGACATGACGAAACTATAAGGGTTCGTTTTTGACTACAGAACCCTAAAAAATATATATAAAATTATATCTATACTTTTTACCCTAATAGGGGATCGGACTGTTCTTAAATTTACCATATTTCATGATAATTCATGAAATATGGTAAATTTAAGAACAGTCCGATCATATAGATTAGTAGCAGACGATTCGCGAACAAGAAAACAGAATCGGTTGAAAAACGAATTTACAGTGATTTTTTTAAAGTTTCAATATGTCTGTCTGTTTCAAAAACGATTTTTTTGTATGGAGATTATAATATGGCGTTACTAACAAATGACGTCACAAGTGGGTATGTGCTCTCTGTCTAATCTTGAATTTCAAACCTTTATAACTCGGTCAATTTTAAAGATAGAGCAAAAATTCTTTTAGTGTTCGATAGCAGAAATTAAGAAGTTTAGATTTATAAGATAAAAAAAAGTAGTCCGATACCCTAATTATGATCTGGTTTTCACTCAACAGTGTGTGATTTAGTATTATTTCTATAGCACTGTAGTCCTGTAGTGTCCATTGTACCAACCTGTCCAGTACCGACGGATATGACGGTTCCATTTCGCACCGAGTCCGGTCCGAACAGCAGCTTAGCTTCGTGCAGACCCACGCCCGCCGGGTTGTTTACCATTATACCACCGTCCTAGGGACAAAGAAAATACTTCATCATCAACAGCCCATATACATCCCCAACGAGGGGCTCGAGCCTACCCTGAATTAGGGCGATTAGACTTTAGTCGACCACGCTGGCCCAGTGCGGGTTGGTCGACTTCACACGTAACCTTTGAATTTCTTCGCAGGAGTGTGCAGGTTTCATCACGATGTTTACCTTCACCGTAAGAGCGTCGAATAAACGTACATATGAATTCGAAATTCGAAATCGCATTGGTACGTGGTGGGGATCGAACCCGCGTCGTCGTAATACTTATTCGAGAATAATTATTTAAAAGAAAGAAAGAAAATCCAAACAGTTTAACAGTTTATCACACTAACATTCAATCAATCAAAAAATCAACGGCCCGTTACAGTCCACTGCTGGACTATGAGCCTCCTCCCCTTAAGTGTTTGGTTTTGCCATAATCTCCACGCTTGGCAGGCGGGTTGGAGATCGCAGAGTAAAAGGTTACTGTATCAGAGAGCGCTGCTGCCCGTTCCCTGTTCCTTACGACACCCACGGGAAGAGTAGGGGTTGGTGACAAATGTATTCTACTTTGCCGTCACCACACAATTTGGATATATTGCCTTTTAAATATTCTGCAGTTTGGACATTCTGCGAATTTCAATTACACTTTGGTGATTTAGAGACCCAGACAAAGGAAATCTTAGAGAGGGCTATTCGTCGTTTGCCGTCGTTCAATTTATTCTTTTATTTCATCAATTTCACTCATTTTATTTATTTTATTAATCTCATTCAATTAATTCATTTCGTTTATTTTTCATTTCCTTTAGGTCACCTGGAAGATATCCCTTACCTGGTGCAATAATCCCTGATGAGTGAACTCGTGGAAGTAGGTCGGCGCGGCGGCGGAGGCGCGCACGGCGTGCCACACTTTAGCGCGCATCGTGCCCGGGAACACGGAGCGCACGCGGAACCCGCACTCGTACGAGCGGAACAGGAACGGGGACAGGCGCGAGCCCGCGTTCACTACGCACGATACCAGCGCCATCTGTTGGCGAAAACAGATCATCAGTCAGTTCATCTATCTATCTATCTAAAAAAAACTTATTTTATTGATCGAGCGAGCGCGAAGCGTCTCCGTTTCAGCTAGGCCAAAATTGCTTTCGTATGTATGTTTGTTCTCCTTTAGAGGTCGCGTTTCTCAACCGATTCGTGAAATTTTGTGGGCAGGTTCGATAAATAAATAGTTCTTTTTTGTCGAGTCAGTCTCAGATTTTTTTTTTTAATTACAGAGGTCTACCGCTCACAAAGCTACTAGTGTATGTCTGTCCATCTGTCTGTTTGTTCGCCTCTACAGGTCGCGGTTCTAAACCGATTCTCGTGAAACTTGGTGAGCAGGTTCGATAAATATTAGGTCCTTACATATGAAATTGGCGTTTTGTCGTACTGGCCACTTTGATCACAAATTTCTCCTATTTGGTTAGGAATTCGAAATTCAAATTTATACAGCTATTTCCACATGTAGTTGTGTTTCGTAAACCGTCATTCATTTGTTTTTTTACTTATCTTTTTTCTGTTTGCATCGCTCGATTTACAAAATGGAAAATTTGAAATATCGCGTTATTTACGAGTACGAGTTCCACCGTGGCACCAGTGCTGCGGAAACGGCTCGAAGGGTTAATGATGTGTATGGCGGTTGTGTCGCAAAAGAAAACACAGTGCGTTTTTGGTTCCAACGTTTTCGTTCTGAAAATTTCGACCTGCAAAACAAGCCCCGTGGACGGCCGGAGACCCAAGTTGATAATGAAGCATTGAAGGCTATTGTAGAAGCGGATCCATCGCAAACCACGTCCGAGTTAGCTGCAGGCTTCGGTGTTAGTGATAAAACTGTTTTAATCCACTTGAAGCAAATTGGGAAGATTAAAAAACTTGAAAGGTGGGTTCCTCACGAATTGAGTGAAGCAAACCGGCAAACGCGCGTCAACTGCTGCGTTACATTACTTGACCGGCACAATAACGAAGGGATTTTAAATCGAATCATTACCTGTGATGAAAAGTGGATTCTCTACGATAATCGGAAGCGCTCATCGCAATGGCTGGACCCTGGCAAGCCAGCCAAAGCCTGCTCCAAGCGAAAATTGACCAATAAAAAGTTACTTGTAAGCGTTTGGTGGACTAGCGCCGGTGTCGTTCATTACAGTTTTCTCAAATCTGGCCAGACGATTACGGCAGATGACTATTGTCAGCAATTGCAAACCATGATGGAAAAGCTAGCTGGTAAACAACCGAGGCTGGTCAATCGCTCTACGCCACTGCTGCTTCACGACAACGCTAGACCACACACTGCACAACAGACGGCTAGCAAATTAGAAGAGCTTCAATTGGAATGTCTAAGGCATCCACCGTACTCCCCGGACCTTGCTCCAACAGATTACCATTTTTTTCGAAATTTGGATAACTTCTTGCAAGGGAAAAAATTCAACTCAGATGGGGCAGTCCAAATCGCCTTCAAAGATTTTATTGATTCCCGTCCGAATGGTTTTTTTAGTAAAGGGATCAATGAACTACCTATGAGATGGCAAAAGTGCATAGATTACAATGGCTCATACTTTGATTAAATAAATATACTATATAAAAATTTTTCGACTTTTTGTTCCTCCCATACAAAACGCCAATTTCATATGTAAGGACCTAATATATAGATTATTTTATGAAGTCAGTTTTTGAAAATTTAAAAAAATATGGTGTTATTGGAGTTGCCAGCTTACAAGGTCTACCGCTGAGGCTGGTTTCCTCTACAGGTCACATTTCTCAACAGATAAAAATAAACGGTCACATCAACGCACAAGAAATGTAGACTCGCAAGGTCTATATTAATATTGATAAATTTCATTTATTTGAACAATAAAGTACATAAACTTGACCAATTATAATAACAAACACAATACAATTAAGTTACAAACTGAGAATTAAATGTCGCCTCTGTTGAGTGTTCCTTAAGATATTTGTCTAAACAATCATGCTTAGACAAAATGTCGAATGGCGAACGGGACCAATTGCGAAAGGGACAAACTGTTACTATTCCATATTTAAGTGCTTTTTTATTATTTATTTATTATTATCAATGTAACTTGTTTGCTTACAGATCGAATCCAACACACAAACAAGCTAAGGAATTTAAGTATTAGTACAGTAAAAACAGAGCATTATTAACAATAGATACATCAATACAGCGTGTAGATAAGTCAATATAAATAAGTTAGTAACATAAACATTAATTTAAATAAATTGTCAAAAACTTAATAATTAATCATTAATCGTTCAGCGATATGAAAAAGTAAATATATAAAGAATGTACATATATAAAGAATGTACATATATAAAGAATGTACATATATAAAGAATATACTAATCAACAACAATTGATGGATTAGTAAATATAGGCAAAAGCATTTATTATAAACTATAGGACGGAGATAATTACACATCAACGCTTAAAAACACTTCGACCCTATTCAAAGGGCATATAAAACTATCAAAAAACAAGTCCAAGTCAACATATTGAGCGAGCATATCGCCTATAAGGGTGAGGGCGCGGGCAGTAGGAGCGTGCTTGCCGCGGAGCGTGCGCGCAGCGGACCGGCGCAACAGCCTAGGCCGGCGGCGCGGCGCGCGGCGCTACCATCTCACCCGCGGCATTTTGGGGCAAACGGCTCGGCACCAAGAGAGCAAATTGTTCAAGCACTAAATAATTGTCAGTCCTGTTTCGTAAAATGGACAGATAGTGCGTAAACGACGAATATTTCCTCCGAATGGCCAAGGTGTTCAGATCGACCATACCATAAACTAAAAGTGAAGGGTAAAGGAAAGGGTAATAGCCATAGATTCGCTTATACAACCAGCGTGCAAATTTGCGCTGTACCCTTTTTAAATAAATGTTGTAATTAATTTTGATGTTGTTTGTTTTTAAACGGCTTTAATTAGCTTGCCCTGTTTTTTTTTTGTCAAATATTTTTTTAGCTTTTAGTACATTATCTGCATCATTATTATGTTTCTTTACAAATAAAACCGTAATAAAAATTTTTTACTTATTTTTTTATTATAATTTGAAAGAACTGACCTTTGGAGTGTTTCGCCTATTACATTCAGAGAGAGTGCAGTCTTTAAGGTTATCCTTCAACAGCGCCTCCCAAGCTTCGGTATCGTAGTATGAGTGCGTCCATACTAGCCTGGAAGTACCTGAAATAAAGATGTCATTCTCTTATTTTTACTCTGCCGCCGTCACCACACGGCGAACGCCGAACGCGAACGATAGTTTTCGCCGTGTGGTGACGGCAGAGTAGAATACATTTGTCACCAACCCCTACTCTTCCCGTGGGTGTCGTAAGAGGCGACTTAGGGACTACACATTGAACAGGGAACGGGCAGCAGCGCTCTCTGATACAGTAACCTTTTAATCTGCGATCTCCAACCCGCCTGCCAAGCGTGGAGGTTATGGCAAAACCAAACACGCGGAGTGGAGGAGGCTCATAGTCGAAATAGCAGAAACTAAGAAGTTTGGATTTGACAAATAAAAAAAAAGTAGTCCGATCCCCCATTGACAGAGGACATTGACAGCTCAATAACACTGATACTAAATAGTCGGTTATCAACTTTATATATAACCCATGCGATAAGGAGAGGAATAAATAAAGAGAATAATATAATACTGTTTTATCTATCTGTCTATTCATTCATTCATTCATTCTATTTATAATAATTGACCGAGCGAGCGCAAAGCATCTCCGTCTCAGCTTGGTCAAAATTGCTTTTGTATGTCCATCTGTCTGTTTGTTCCAATCTACAGGTCGCGTTTCTCAACCGATTCTCGTGTTTTGTGAACAGGTTCGATATATTAATCGAGATTTTTTTTGTCGAGTCAGTTTTTGGATATTTTTATATTGACGGAATTATGAAAATCAAAATTCAAAAAATTTATTTGCAAGTCACAGTTTGGTAAAGATCTTTGATTTTTTATTATGAGGGTTGGTAACGTAAAAAAATTATCAACATCATCAATAACATCAACGGCCCGTTACAATCCACTGCTGGACTATGAGCCTCCTCCACTAGTGTTTGGTTTTGCCATAATCTCCACGCTTGGCAGGCGGGTTGGAGATCGCAGATTAAAAGGTTACTGTATCAGAGAGCGCTGCTGCCCGTTCCCTGTTCAATGTGTAGTCCCTAAGTCGCCTCTTACGACACCCACGGGAAGAGTAGGGGTTGGTGACAAATGTGTTCTACTCTGCCGTCACCACACGGAAAAAAAATTATAAATCAGCCATTTCAAAAAGATATATGTGTACTCGCGAGGTGTACAGCTCACAGAGTCACTAGTAAAAAGTAACTTACCGCTAATGATAGACGTATTTCCGAACATCTTCTTGGATAACGTGTGGTACATGTGGCTCGCTGTGTCCAGGGTTCCAACGCCGCTGCCTATAAAAAATAAATAAAGAAAAATTACAACAATTTGCATCACAATACAATAATTTTAAGAATAAAAAGAAACTCATTCAATAAACAGTCAATATCTTGAAACTTGCACTGTTTATTAATCGAACAAAAAAAGAATCATTTCAATCCAATTTATAGTTTTCGAGAAATAACAACAAAGAAACATACATTTAGAAGCCCACATAAACTGCATGTTTCATTGTACCATTTCAACAATTATACATACATACGGGTCAAATCAATAACCTCCTTTTTTAAATTGGTTAAAAATAATTCTAAAATAAAAAAATAAAACATGTTTTCAAAGTAAGATGTTATAGGCACGAAACCATTTTCCTATTGATTTTTAAACTAGGGCCGTCTTGAACGTGCTTTCAAAAGCACAAAAAACACTCACCAATGACAGCAGCAATTATGGCTCCAGTGCTGACACCAATGATGTAGTCGAAGAGCTCATCAACCCTCTTTCCAGTTAGTCGCTCCAAATGCCTCAATATCTCTATGGCAATAATGCCTCTTATACCGCCGCCGTCTATCGATAGGATCATAGGGCCTGGCCCCTTGGTGGGGCCTACGTAGCCCATTAGAGCTAAAGCCTGGAAATTTTTGATTGTGTTGGAAAATTTGCAGAAACTTGTGTTAATAAGGGATGATTAATGTCGTTAGTAATTTATTTATGTAGGTTGTAGTGTCAACGACCGACCTAAAAGCCCTAGTGTCAGAGTTACTGAGCAAGCAAGAGATTCTGGAACAGTTCATTTCTTTCCGTAGGGATCACGGGACCAACGGCGTGTCTTTCGAAGCAAGGAATCGTCTTACTTTTAAAACAATCAGGACATAATGTCCTTCTAAACAACTGGGGAACGTCTCAAATACCGGGATTTGGATCCAAAACCTGCGGAAATATTTAATGAGGCGGGTATTCACTAGGTAACATTTGTTTAGAAACACTGTTTATAAAGTTTCACGATGTTGCATCATCTCTGTAAACAGTTTATAAACAGTCTGTAAACAGTTTTATTTTATTTATTTATTTGGGAAAGTAAACAGCTGCATATATAGTATAACAATACAAATGGATGATACAAAAGGGTTGGGTACATACATATACAGCCAACAACACTATCCACAGATTATGTAAAGTAATATTGCGTTGCAGAGAAACAGTAACTAACTATAACTAATACTTGCGCTACTACAAAGAGCGATCATCAAGTATAATCATCAACATCAACATCAACGGCCCGTTACAGTCCACAGCTGGACTATGAGCCTCCTCCACTTAAGTGGAGGGTTTTGCCATAATCTCCACGCTTGGCAGGCGGGTTGGAGATCGCAGATTAAAAGGTTACTGTATCAGAGAGCGGCAGAGTAGAATACATTTGTCACCAACCCCTACTCTTACCGTGGGTGTTGTTAGAGGCGACTTAGGTACTACACATTGAACAGGGAACGGGCAGCAGCGATCAAGTATAATGCGGTAACAAAATTATAAGATTCATAGATATATTTAACCAAATAATAGTAAAAGTAAGTACCTACTATAATACAAAGTAGTAGTATTTACCTATAATAATGAAAACAATGAAAATAAAATACTAAGTAGTTATTCACTAAGAATTAATTTTTTATTCACTAAGAATTATTCACTAAGAGTTATTCACTAAGGCTTTCTAAGAATATGTTACGGGAAGTACATCTGGGGTACTGGCGACCTGAAGCACAGACTCCCGTCTATTTCAGGCGCCAGTCTTCACAAGTACCTTTTGCTTATCGTAAGTTATGAGAAATATTATATTGTATAATTTAAGGTCAAAGTGAAGAAGCTTAAATAAATAATTTATTATTATTATTATTATTATTATTCATCTTGCAGCTCCTTAATAAGCAAACTCCTAAATCTATATCGTGTCAGTGTGAATATATCTAGTTTATAAACAAAGGTGATGAAACATTGTTTCAAATACATGTTGCCGTGTTCCCCACTTTGAGTGGAGAACAAGACGAAACATCTAGTTTATAAACAAAAATTGACAGGTGTGGACGTGTGTTGCGGGATAATTAAACATGGAATTAGAATATGTCACAAAAGGAAGTGGAAACAAAGATGCATATTCTACGCTTACAATTTTGTCGTGCAAAGAAAAACTATAAACACCCTAGCAACAACTGACAAGTGTGGACTGCCAAGTTTCAGAAACAGTGTTTACGGTAAAATTGTTTATAAACACGATGATCAAGTTTATAAACAAATGTTGCCTAGTGAATACCTGCCTTTAAACTACCTCTCATCTACACTCATCAAAGGCCCGTTACAGTCCACTGCTGGACTATGAGCCTCCTCCACTTAAGTGGAGGGTTTTGCCATAATCTCCACGCTTAGCAGGCGGGTTGGAGATCGCAGATTAAAAGGTTACTGTATCAGAGAGCGCTGCTGCCCATTCCCTGTTCAATGTGTTGTCCTTAAGTCGCCTCTTACGACACCCACGGGAAGAGTAGGGGTTGGTGACAAATGTATTCTTCTCTGCCGTCACCACACGGCTCCTCTACACTACGGGGGCTAAAAGATGAAAATTGCGTTATGTGTAACATAATATATTTACCTCATTGACAATTCCAGCTACTTCCTTCGTCAGTGCATCAACATCATTTAACCTCCTTTGGACTCGGAGTAAGGCTCTAACAGCACCTTCCTGAAAAACAAATAAAATACGATAATGCAAAATGATAGAAATCGCGAAATGTCAGATACGTGGAATGACAGATACGCGGATTAGCCTGCATCGTGATGAAATGAGATCTTCTAGCGAGCAGAAGTCAGGGCAAGCAAGATGTGATGATAAGTGGGTCATGGTTTGTGGAGACGCTCCACTCGAGTCATAAGGAAACCATAGCTCTGAAGACAATAAACTAGACTACAGACTTACCTTAATAGCATAGTCCCTCGCCTCAGGGTACTGAATCAAATGGTCAATCAGATGTTCCGTTCTTGACTTCAGACAAGCAGTAGTCTCAGCGGTCACTATGGCTGATATCACGTATGCTGTCCTGGAGTGGATTGATGTCTGTGAAGATAATTATGGACTGAAACATCATCAAGTATATACAACACTAGTATTCTGCCCGCTAGAGCGTCGGTAGTCTGGTCTGGTGGCTAGGGCCACTGCCTCCCGTCCGGGAGACGCGGGTTCGATCCCCACCACGTACCAATGTGTTTTCGAATTTCGAATTCATAATGTACGTTTATTCGACGCTCTTACGGTGAAGGAAAACATCGTGATGAAACTTGCTCACTGCTGCGAAGAAATTCAAAGGTTGTGTGCGAGCGAAGTCGACCTACCCACACTGGGCCAGCGTGGTCGACTAAGGCCTAATCGTCCTAATTCAGGGTAGGTTCGAGCCCCTCGGTGGGGACGTATATGAGCTGTTGATGACTCTTCTGTCCGAAACTTCGCAAGCGTGATCAAATGTTTGTCTCCGTGATGAACTACTCAGCACAAGAGTTCAAAAGACGATAACCCTGCTCCTGGACGGCGCGGCGGCGTAGCAAGATGAAACATACACCGGTTTTTATGTTAGACCACCAGGGTCCCGTTTCACGAAGCAACAATTTACAAGTAACAAGTTACAATTTGATATACATTGCGTAGCCAATTCGCTTAAACTGTTAGCTCTTACCGTTTTATCTCATTGTCTACGCAATGTACGTTGAATTGTACTTGTAATTTGTAACTTGTAGCTTCGTGAAACGGCCCCCTGCAATACGACTGTGAAAACCGCAGTCAAATTCGTTCTGTAGTTTTTGTGTACTCGGTGATGCGCGAACAAACATACAGACAGACTGACAACCAAAAATTATTATTTTGGCTTCTATTGGTCTTATAAAAATTCGTCATATTATTTTATTCTTAAATACCTTGTATGTCATTTTGTTATAATAACATGTATGGATATATTAGGCTTAACCAAATCATGTGCTTTGTGGAGATGCCTGCCTCACGTGTTCAGACGAAAAATATTGAATATATTATTTTATATATTATGTTTTTTTATTTATTATTTTTTTCGCTTTAGCGAAATTGGGAATGGTGATAGTTTGTACCCTGGATTAACACATGGGATACTTTTTACGGGAAAAAAACTTATTCCCACGGGAAAATCTTACATAACGCGAGCGTAGCCGCGGGCGGACCGCTAGTCTAAAATAAATCTGGCTTGAGAGAATACAATCATTACAAACAGAATGACATAATGCAGCTCATATGTTATCCTGCTTATCGTAACATAAACAAGTGGCGAGTTGACAATCTTAATTAAACGTGGCGCCACTCGCTGCCTGAAGGCCAATTCTACTAAATAACCGCAACTGCACTGCTACGCGACGTGTGTCAAAATGAGCAAATTTTGACGTTTCGGTATTCTGTTAAGCAGTCCTAGTGCAGTAATGTTGCAGTAGCGCAGCAGCAAATGAATAGCTATTCCACTAAAAAAACGTTACTGCAGCTGCACGTTCACTGCAAAATAATCGTATTCTGTTAATTTTTTTTGACATTTGAATGGCATTGGCAGCAGTTTTGTTGCAGTTTTTTTGAAGTTTTATTGAAGTTAAACTTGAGCAACTTTTGCATCACAGTTTAACTTGTAATATACGGTTTTGCATTGTGAAAAATGTTTGGTCTCTTTTAGGAGGAGTTTGTAGGACATGAGGAGGAACAATCCATTGTTCCGCCTCAATATCACCTACCCAGGCGATCAATTTCATGTGTATGATAAATGACCCGTATTAGTTATATTGCAGGTTGATTGCAGGATTCGTGTAGTTGCGGTGCAGGAGCAGTGCAGTAGTCGTGTACTCGTAGTTTTAGTGCAGGAAATTTTAGTAGAATACGTCTGTTTGAACTGCACTGCTCCTGCACGACTCAAATGACAAGCGTAAACGTGCAGTTGCAGTTATTTAGTAGAATTGACCTACTGAATACAGCCAATTAAAATTACTAGGGGGTCACACTATCGTTTCTTTTCGTTTGTATTTCTGATGTGACATTGTCAAGTGCCCTTTTATGAAAGTGGCCGTTCAGGGAAGTGGCCTTTCATGGGAAGTGGCCTTACATGGGAAGTGGCCTTTCAAAGGAAGTAGCCTTAGGTGACCGGATCCTGTCATTTGTGCTCAAAGTACCTATATATTTATTTAGCAATCTTATATCAAATAGCAAGTTAGCAATAGTTAATCCTATTGGTAAACCAATATTAAAACAGGAAAACTGATTTGGCTTGCTAGCTGGAAAACGTAAGAATGTAGGCTACTTATTACTGCAGTAAAATAACCCATTCCCACGGGAAAATATAAAAGCGAGTAAAGTTGCCAGCGGACAGCTAGCATCGAATTATCTAAGACACTACTCACTTGCATGACGCATGTAAAATGATAACAGCTGTTGTTTTCACCAAGTTTTGCATGTAACGAAGATGTGACAGTTTTCTTTTGAAGACATTATCTGTGTTGTTTCATTTATCTCTTTTTTATCTATCAGCAATATGTTATGTTATGATACTTATAATATGAAGCAACTTGTTATTGTATGAACTTTATTTGGGTTAATATTCAACTTTACTTCTTTTGTTGTCTGACATATTGTTGTCTTATCCAACTTGTTTTTTTAAACTAATTCATTTTTACTATACCCTGGGAGATATAAATATAAAACATTTAACTTTTTAATTTTAAGTAATTTATTCTGTTTAAAGTTTGATTTACTTTTGTACCTTTTTTTGGAAACACTTTAGAAACTTATTGACCCACTGAACTCGGGCATTGTGGAAAAGAAAGAAAGACAAAATAGTAAGTTATTGCCAATTTATTTATAATAATATTGTCTACGTCTAATCCGCTTCTCTGTACTCATTCTCGCTTCCCAGGTCTGCTGTAAGACATTTCTTTAGAAATAAGCAGTACCTGTTGTGTCGTTTTACTTTTTGTTTTTATTTAATGTAATGTTTCTGTGTACAGTAAATAATAAAACAAAATAAAAATAAAATAAATAATCAAAGCATATCAAAACAATAACTCTTTTCTTTTCTTATTATTAGTATCAAATATTTCATGTACGGTGAACAGCACATCAAGCTATGCACTGGGGTATCTTACGCGTTGGTAATAACCACTAGTTTGCAGCAGAAATGTATGGCTCGATGAGCTGTCTACCGGACTTTGCTAATTAAGTAACTCGTTGTCCACTCCCAATTATATAATGCTGTGCTCGCCTATTAATGACACGTGTACCAGAATTGTAATTATTTAAGTATATGTTGTTGGTGTGCCTTGATATAAATAAATAAGTATATGTTTTGTTTAATTATGAGAAAGTAAGAAGTCTTAGCTAGGGTTCGAAGAACCATAGAAAATAATTATTTTGGTCCCTGGTCTTAGCTAATAAACAATTTTGATTTAATTTGATTAAATATCTTTGTAAAAACTTACCTTAGTAATTATAGGTTTATTAGACTTCCAACTTTGTTCTGAAATCTTTCCAAAATGCAAGTCCTTTTTCAACTTTAGCCCTTGAAGAAATCCTTCGATAGTTATGTCTTTGGCTTCAGAACCTACTGTAAGCCCTTCTTGGTCCTTGACTTTGTCTTTCGTCTCTTCTTTTTCAGCAACTTTAGTCGTTGTTTTGGTTTTTGAATCAATTTCAATGGCGTCCACACTTTGTGTCAATCTCACTGAAACTAGTTTTTCAAACTTTTGAATGAGTTCTGAAATAAAAAGATAAAGTGTTGAAATGTAAATGTCTACTTTGCTAATTAGTATGTATGTTTTTTACTATTCTTTCAAACTCAACATGTACCTACATATTATTCTAAATTACAAACCATTTTAACTATACTTTTTTTTTATTGATTGTATTGCATTGCATCAGAGGTAGATTGTGACCCATTATTCATCATGTTATGATAAAAAACTTAGTATATGCATCACACCTGCCTTTCCTAAACAGTTGCCTAGAATTGGTATTGTAATAGAAATAAAATTAATATTTATTTTAGTTTTCATTTTGACGGCTCCGTAGCCTAGTTGGTAGTACGCCTGCCTTCGAAGCACAGGGTCGCGGGTTCGAATCCCGCTCAGGGGAAACATTTGTATGATGAGCGCTTATTTGCCTTGTGTCTGGATGTTGTTTATCTATGTAAATATGTATTTATCTATTTATGTTATGTATTTCAGCTGTCTGATACCCATAGTACAAGCTCTGCTTAGTTTGCGATTAGATGGCCATGTGTGAACATGTCCCCACATATTTATTTATTTATTTGCAAGAACATAGTAAGTAAGAAGGTCTTACATAGTCGTACCTAGATTTTTTGTATCATATGTTCCACCTAAACTGGCAAGCAAATGTTAGTGTTTATCGTTGTAATATTCAGTCACAGAATAGTAGTAGCGTTTAGCCACTCTGATAAAACAACTTCTCAATTAGGATATGGACAAGTTTTAATCAAATAAGGTAAATGGTTACAGATATGAATAGCCATTGCATATGAGTTATATAGTTTAAATAAATCTATTTTAGCAGGCCAGGTATTGTTGCTTGAATTTTTTTGTCTACTTTTAGTATTTTTATTAAATAGATGATAATTATTTTAACACATAAATAAATAAAGACAAAGTTAACAGGCAGGCCTATTGTTTGTTAGCCTTACTTCTGGCCAAATATAAAATAAAATTTTCACCTCCAAATATTTGTAGAAAGCCCAAGTCACACAGAGCCGGTCCGGGGCCGGGAAAGCGGGACGGTGCTATAGTGCGGCATAGTCCCGCTTGTCCCGGCCCCGGACCGCGCCGCTCCCGCTCTGTGAGACTTGGGCTTTAAGAACCAGCATTTTTTGTCAGATTCTTGCCTGTTTAAGAATTATTTTTTAAATATTGAGATTCATTTACCTCTTTCACGAATATGGCTCACATAGCTTGTTATTCTTCTTATTTCATCTTCTAACCCCTTCCCATTCAAACCCACTTTTAGCTTCAATACAGTCAATGGGCTGGAATATATTTTATTTTACTTTAGGTACTAGAACATACTTTAAATGAGATAATCCCTTCCAGATTGTTGTATGCCTATCTCAGCCGAGAGACATCGAAAGGGTTATCACCCTCTCTCGGCTGAGATGATGATGAGATGATGATTACCCTAGCCCTATGACTTTGCTTACCCCAGAACCAATGGTTTAACATTTCAAAGTACAGTAAATACTCTGGTTCTCACAGCGATTACCCATCCATAGCCTTAGCCTAGCCATATTTAGGGTTGTTTTACTTTCACAATACAATCTTCAAGTGAAGGAACTCATAATATTGATCTAACTTCACTTCCAAAAGTTATTTGATTCCAAATCATAAATAAGTTACTTTTATTTGTCTATTTCAGTACTATAGCATAGTGTTAACTTCACTTATACTGTTATTTATAGCTCAGCGGTTGTTAAGGAGCTTCAATATTGTCACAATTTACTATAATTGGAAAATTGAGACTGCTAGTTGGACAAACCAGTTAATAAAGAATATATGGTTTCAAAAATAGATCATGATGTACAGATGTAGATAGGTAAACTAAGAAGTTGGTGTACTATAGAATTACAACCTAATATTAGATAGACAAAAATGTAATTGTGAAACTTGTAAGACAGGACAGTGTCAAAGGTTGTATTCCTGTATTTAAGAAATATTATGAAACTTACTTTCCCATTGTTCAGCTGAAGCAGGCTTCACCTTCTGAACCAACTTCTCCACTTCAGAGTTCAAGTTGGAAAGCGATAAATAATGTCTGATCACTCTCCACTGCCCGCCGAAAGACGACATTTTTACCACCACTTTGTCAGCATGTAAATTAGATAAAGATATTCTCAATACAACAACGAATATGCAGAAGCACCAGCAAACCGGTTTAGCCTTCGATTATGTATTAAAATTAGGCGACAAATACAGAAGTCACGTCCGCCACTAATTGTTCTTGTTACGCCACTGTACGGTTGTAGAAAAGTCTAGACTTTCTTTTTATCGCTAGCGGAGCCTCCGCCAAGTATCGCTGCCGCAGAAACTGTATCACTTGCGTTAAAAGTCTTGGCAAATATAATCACACAAATATAAATAAATCAATGACGGACGGTCTAACGTGACGTGACGTCAAATCGCGCGATCAATGCTGCCAACAGAAGCGCAGCAAAACAAACGATTCTCAAAAAAATATTTCTGGAGATGAGGTCACTTCAGTCAGACGGACAGAAACTTCAGGATCCCGTTACACTTTCACTTTTCTAACGAATTATCTATCGCACTTTTCACTTGTGTAAGTATGCAGTTTGTTTTAACTTTCACAATATTGTTCACTGTTTATTCTGATAGCACTTGGTTCGCACAAGAGTAAGATTGCAACTGAACAACAATTAAGCTAGAAACTAGTTTTATAGTAACATCAAAACATGTTTGCAAATCACTAGGCGAAGTGACGACGAGCTGGTGGCGCGATAAAATGAAATGTGACGATGTTGGCCACACCTCCACGCGGTCCATTCAAAACGCAGCAATTTGTAAATAAACATCGTATGATCGAGTTTTGGAGCTTGTCCAAGTTTTTTACTTCCGCGTTTACAGAAGCGATGACTCGCGTTTATTAAAATAGTGTTTTGCAAACGTATTAGGACGTGATAACATGCTGTGAACGTTGCGTCTAGAATCGAACCTAGGACATTTATATAAATTTAGGAGGTAGTATGGGTACTATTGGGTAGTTCTACAAACTAAAGCAGCTGAGTTTATTGGCCTTCTTTTAGTTCGTAGAAAGAAGACCTTCATTCATGCATCATCATCATCATCTACACCTCTCTCCTCACGTGGGGGAGCCATTGCCAATAGAGTACACTCCACAGAATGCCCTTCTGGTAGCAACCGCACCCGCCGGCGGGGACGCGGTAGACCCAATCAAGTTCTGCATAATCCTGGAAGACCCCGTCAGGGTCACTCCTCTCCCGCGCGCTTCTCGCCATGGCAACGTCCTAGGCCGAGGTCCGTGCCCCCAAGTGGGCGCCCTTAGGCTGTTGCTATTAATACTAGGGGTAAGAGCCTTCCGCTCCCCCAAAAGTCCGGTTACGCTTGATACGTCGATTTTGCGACACAAGCATTAGATCCATGTCAAAAAAAAAAAAACCTCACGTGGGGTACAAGAATTTAGAAATACAACGCAGCACTGGCATAAGTAAACAAATAACTTGTTGTTGTTTTGTTTGAATTTGTTTGGCAATACGCGTGACTCAGATCTCAAATAAGTTTGTTTACTGTAAACTTAATTAATTTTACAGCAACCTACTACTTCTTTAAATAGAATAAAATAATAATTGTGGTAATTGATAAGTATTTAATAAAATAGTAGCCTGCTGTAAAATACAAGAATTAATTCAAAGCCTTTTATAGGTTTTTAGGTAGAGCGTGTTCTAGGGGCCGTTTCACGAAGCTACAAGTTACAAATTACAAGTACAATTCGATGTACATTGCGTAGACAAAAATATTAAACGATAAGGGTATACAGTTTAGGCAAATTAGCTACGCAATGAATATCAAATTGTAACTTGTTACTTTGTAACTTGTTGCTTCGTGAAACGGGGCCTTGATATTCTACCATTATAAGGGTACGTCTAGTTAGAGCGAAGCCTTTGTTTTTTTTTTCAGAGGTACCTACCTAACGTAACTTTTGGTGTCCTATAAAATCAAGTCAACCCATTAAAAAATAAAAAGCGTATGGAAATAAAATATAAAATCAGTTCGAGTAAAATTTAATTGTTAGGTATTTTATAAAATGAACGTCGTTATGTAACCAGCATAACATTAGCGCGCATGAATGTTATCGCAAGTAAACATCGCGAACTGCGTTGCAACTCAAGGTTACACAGCTACTTGTTTTTCAACTATACAATCTAAGTTGGTTTGATGCCATGTTTAATTTAGCAAACTTCATAGCTTTTAATGCATTGCTGTTTAAAAAGTTGTTTAGAGTAACGAAGAAATAATATGAAAATATTTAAAAAATCGTTTCATGTTCAAAGCAGAACGCCCACGAAGTTTCAAAGTTTTGAAATTTGGCGCGCTATTTGCGTTTGGTTGGCACTACTGCCTCTTGTCTTGCCCTGCGTTCCGAGACGCGCTGAAATCGATTAAAGTACCCGTAATCGCGTTCCGAATCACTGTCAGCCATACATTTATTTGCTATTCTGATCGCTGACAGCGTTGAAAGTCTGATTCGGAATGCACCCTTGATTCGTTTTTCTTTTTATCAACATGTTTATAGCTGTGGATACTAGGTTTTTGCGCCGTTCTGAAGCGTGAACCTCAGAACGGTGGAGTATTTAATGAAAATATGACAAAGAAAAAAAAAGGTCCTTATTTTTTCAGTATAATATATTTCATCACGGAATACTATTATATAACAAAAATAATATTCCCAACTTTAAAATGCTTAGCTTACGAATACTATACTTAAAATAATATGTTGTCTACCAAAACAATATTCGTGTAAATGAGTGTATATGTCACCGTAAAATTGTGAACGCCGTTAGTTTATAATCTTACTCGCGATATTATAAATTTACGGAAAATTGTGAACTGAAACCATCCATTTACAATTTTACGTATTATTTCTCGTTAGTTTATAATCTTACGATGTCAAACCGTCAAATTGTGAAGTGATTAAAAATTGGCATGCGACGGAACGCTCCTCGCACGCTGATTGGTTAAACGTTTGACGTGTCCAGCGCGGCTATTCTTGGCTATCATTCTGTAGGTAGCTACAGCCAAAACCGACCAATCAGGAACACGGTTCACAATTTTACGGGTGATAAAACCCGACAGACCCGACAGATTATGAAGTCTGTACTTTTGGTTACAATTTTACGGTTTGACATCGTAAGATTATAAACTAACGAGAAATAATACGTAAAATTGTAAATGGTTGGTTTCAGTTCACAATTTTCCGTAAGTTTATAATATCGCGAGTAAGATTACAAACTAACGGCGTTCACAATCTTACGGTGACATATATATGCAAAAAACGTATAATTAGAAAACGGCCAGCGACTACAATCTATGATAGCGCCCAAGACCAACGGCTTAGCGTGCCTTCCGAAGCACGCACGACGCGTGTGTTAGCCGCAGTCACGTTGGGGTTTATATGCGCGTTGTGGAGCTCAGAGACTTGCGTCGAACACGCCGCGGCCGGATCGCCCGATGACTCCAGTTTACCTATCCTGTTAAAATAAAGTTTTTAAGAATGATCATCTTGAACAGTTCATTTACGAGGGGCTCGAGTCTACTAGACCCTGAATAGGGGATCGGACTACTTATTTTTTATTTTATAAATCCAAACTTCTTAGTTTCTGCTATTGAACACTAAAATAATTTTTGCTCTATCTTTAAAATTGACAGAGTTATAAAGGTTTGAAATTCAAGATTAGACAGAGAGGCACATACCCACTTGTGACGTCATTTGTTAGTAACGCCATATAATCTCCATACAAAAAATCGTTTTTGAAAGAGACAGACATATTGAAACTTTAAAAAATCACTCTAAATTCGTTTTTCAATCGATTCTGTTTTTTTTCTTCGCGAATCGTCTGCTACTAATCTATATTTTAAAAATAATTCATAAAATAATTCATAAATTCTTTTAGTGTATGATAGCAGAAACTAAGAAGTTTAGATTTATTAAATTTCCATTCCCCTATTAAGCTTTGGTCGACCTAGGGAAAGCTCGAACCCCTCAATGGGGACATTTAAGAGCTAGCACCAAAATAAAGAACATACCAGAATTCATTCCCCGGGTGTGCGTTTCCATCCCACGCATACGTCATCACTAGCAGCTTTCCTTCGTGTTCGCCCGTTAACTTGGATGACGGATTGCGACTCTCCAACTGGACATTGATACCACCTGAAAATAAACATAATTTCTCATTATGTCGATTAATAAGAAATAATGAAATAAAATAATGAAATATGAATTCCCTGTACGTCGAATTCTCTTAATGTCGATTATAATAGTAATAAGTAAAATTATAAATTAAATATCAAGAAAAGAAAAAAAAAATCTCGTGAGTGAGTTTCGACAGAAATTCCATTATCGATTAAAAAAAATAAAAAAACATATTTAAACTAGCGATTGTTACACAATTAAACTAATAAATAAATGTGAATAAAAGAATAATTAATTATTTTTTAGCATTTTTACCTCTCGAATGCGTATCACTTTTGAAGAATAAACTTTTCATTTGCTTTGTGTCACCACTAGAGCTGTTGGTCTTGAATAATTCTAAAAGTTAAGAAAGTAGTAATTAAAATAATTAGAAAAATCAAAGATAACATCAGTAGTGCGTAATCCACTAAAATATGAAGATAAATTCAGAAGAATAAAAACTCAACCTCTAATTAAATAAGTTACATGTCCCTTAGTGCACTTTATTTCTTAGACTTCGACTGTTGTTGGCATAACATCTTACCAGAAATTTTATTGCTAGGTTGGATATAAGCAAGGTTGACATCGGAAACGTGATGCAGCAAATCTTTGTTTAAAAGCGCATGTACTCTGTCCAGGAAAGTCAGTACATAGATGTCGTTCTGGTGAGGAGTAGCCCTCCATACTCCAAGTCCTGTAAAAAGAAATAATATATTCATCAGACTAGTCAGAATATTTGTGCCACCAAAGGCCTCTAACGTGGTTTTATATCTAGCTAGTTTAGTAGATTTCGTAATCCAAGCAGTTAAAGAATTTGGTTTTCGATCCAGACGTTCTAGGTTTATATCCCAGTGCGAACTATGTCAATATAATTTTGTGAATCCGTGATACTGTTCCCAGTTTGCAACAAGGACATTGCAGGCTTTTTTTTGCTATTTCTACCAGAGTGGTAACATAGCGGGCACGAACTAGAGATATTGCAGGCTAAATTGTTTGATTGGCTGAAAGGGAGATGATTTTTTGCTTCGGAGGGCACGTTAAGTCGTTGGTCCAGGCTATTATCTGCGGATTTAGACTTTTAGAAGTTGATGAGATATTTTTATATGTCAAAGGGATTTAGGGACTTTATAAATAACTCTAACAAATGCACACTACGAACGAATTAATCAAGTATTTCTAACTTACCAGCACCAATAATGTTCAAGAAAGCATATTTATTTTCAACGCGCGCTCTCTCTTCAGCTTCAAGTAAAGCACATTCAGTGGTGATGCATATTCGTTTATAGTAAACCTCGTTATCAAATACGTTCTTAGATCGTGGAATCTTGACGTATCTGTCGGTGTGGCGAGCTGCCTCGAGCTTGTCTTGGATGGATACTTTAGATATTAATTCGGCGTAAGTTAAACATGGTACCTGAATATGAAACACAACATGGACTGGTCAAAAATGATAAAAACATACAATAAACGACGATACTCCGTAATCTACCGCTCAGCTGCGGAGGTTGTGAAAAGTGTAATAAGCTTTATAGGCATTTCATTCAAATATTCTAACGTACGTTTATTCGACGCTCATACGGTGAAATAAATTTCGTGACGAAACCTGCATTGGCGACGAAATTCAATAGTTTTGTGTGAAGTCAACTAACCCGCACCCGGCCAGGGTGGTTGACTAAAGCCTCCCGTGTTCAGGGTAGGCTTGAACCCGTCGGTGGGGACGTTATGAGCTGTTGATTATGATGTTGAGATATTTTTATAGTACCTGATAAAACTCTGCCCACATCTTCCGCCACATATGCTTAGCATTAGGATTCTTCTTAACGGTTCCTCCAAATCCATTCAATTCTGTATTTTGTTCTTCAGATATAATTACGTCTTCGTACTCCATACGGTTTTTACGTTTAAAACGGGGTCCTATAACACCTATAAGAAGATCAAAAGTTATATATTGTTAGACGTTTTAAATTTATTAAATTTATATCATCATCATTCAACATCATCACAAATAATATCAGTTATGCCGACGATATGGTGCTGCTGAGCCCGTCGATAGGGGCTTTAGAGATTTGGCTGGTAGAGATTTGTGAGTCCTATGGGGTGGCACATGGACTCAAGTACAACATAAAAAAGAGTGAGCTCATGATGTCCAAAGCTAACGCGATGAACATCACAGATGTGCCCGATGTCTTGCTCTGCGGTGCGCCCTTAAAATGGGTGACTAAATTTAAGTACTTGGGTCACTGGGTCACAAAGGACTTGAGAGATAACTTGGACTTGGAGAGGGAGCGTAGGTCGCTGACTGTCCGCTGTAACATGCTGGCCCGTAGGTTTGCACGTTGTACAAAACCAGTGAAGGTAACGCTTTTCAAAGCTTTTTGCCAGTCCTTCTACACGTGCAGCCTTTGGACCAGTTATTCGCGGCGGGCATACAGCGACCTACGGATCCAATATAACAACGCCTTCAGGATCCTGTTGGGGCTGTCGCGATGGTGTAGCGCACGGATGACTTTTACGCAATAATGAGAAAACGGTGCGCCTCCATGCAGGCCCGGCACCGCGCCAGCAGCAGCACCAACAGCCTCCTCAAGGTGTTCGCGGACCGGTGGGACTCTCCACTGCTGCATCACTGGACAAGTCTCCACACGTGTCCGCCAACATAATTTTTATTTTATATTACTAACAACACTAGCATTTAAGATCATACTAACACATCTATGGATTTTAAATCTGAAAATAAATGATTTTTAATTTAATTTAATTACAAACTTCGGTTGAGAACTTTCATTGTTGGACAAAAACTTTATGTTAGTGTGCCCTGTTGAATTATTTTTATTACCGTGTGTTCGTATAGGTCCAATTTACCAAGTATTGTCTTTGCTTTTGAGGTAAAACTTTAGGTAAAATACCTTACCAATAATAACAGCATGATCTTCAATGTCTTCCTCTTTAACAATGCCTTTGTTTCGCCTAGAGCCGTCGTTTATACACTCTGTATACCCACTTACATATACCATCGAGGATATCTTCATTTCGTCATAGCTCAAGCAGTTTTCTAAGAGTAAAGGTTGCGTCTGTTGAACTGTGCCTACTGATTCCCATCCGTCTTTTCTGTGAAAATTATAAAGTACAGTTGCTTTTGATTTTATAAATGTGACAGTATTTTTTTTTCTCTTCATAATTTTATGACATATTATAATTATTATTATTTTTTAATTATTTTTTTGACGCTTGCATTTGATGACACTTTCATCCGTAAAAAGGTGAGCAGAACTGGCACGCAGGTTTGCGAAATAGTACTATTACATAAGGTTGCCAGCCTAGCATAAGCCAAGTTCCTTAGCCACCTAGTAAACAATACCCATAACAAAAAACGGGGTAACTCTATTCTTAAGTTGGAAACTATGTGATGCAATATGAATGACAGATGAAAAAAATCAATTATAAAAATAAACTAACTTACCCATCTTCACCACTTAGAAGCTTGTATTTATCTTTTGGGCCCATAAAAGTAACAGCTCTTTTCTTAAGTATGCGGTCAATTAGATCAGCGACTGACATTTCTTTGTAAAATTCTTTCTCGATGTCCGTGCCGAACTCTCTGAAAAAAAAAAAACAATAATGATTTTAAGTATTAACAGGTTTTACTCACTTAAATTACATTTATACAATAAGTTATTTACCTTTTAAAAGCAAGGAATCGGGCCATTAACATCAGAACTCTTTCGTGGATTAATGGATATGTAGACATTACATTCTTCTTTAGCCTTTTGATGGGTCGCTTTTCATTTAGGTTTTCTAGTCTAAAAAAAAATTAAAGTTGTTTTACTGATTACGAGTTAGTTTAACTTTTTATACTTGTTGTATGTAGTAGATTACAGTCATAGGACTGAAAGCTGATCAGCTTCATGAACTTAAAAGACATAGTTCAATGAGATACTAAAAAACGACGTAATGGGAATTTTAAGTTTATAAAATTCGACATAGTGGGACGACTATGATATATTAAGATTATTATGTCTTCTAACAATTATTTCATAAATTAAAATAGTTAAGTATATTGGCTAGTGGGGGACGCCTGCGACGGAGCGCAAACGGGTGACCTGCTCTTTTTAAACTATTTCACCCCTAATTCCCAGTTCGCGACTCGCGATGCATCGGACATTTTCTCCCCTTTCCCTCGCTCTCCCTGAACAAGTTCTAGGTATATTACAAGTACTATAGGTATTAGGTACTTACTCACCATCTCTTTTTCGTATTTTTTAAATTTCTTACCTTATAGCGGAGATGGGAAATAAGATGGGGAACTCCTTGCTTCTTCTAATGATCTCCTGAACATTATCAGATAACTCAACTTTGGGCAGTTCAGTGAAATCTTTCAATAACAGAATACTCTCTTTGCCAACATCTGGGATATCCCAATTGGTTTTGCGCCTGTAAAATTGTCATAATAGTTAATACCCAGTCTTTTTTTATATTGTGCTTTATTGGCCCCGATTCACACTGTCATGCTCTAATCCTTAATTTAAGTTAGTCTTCTGACCTTATTACCTTTTAAAGATTAAAAAGGCACAGGAGATGGCCATTCTAATATTAGAGCTGTCAAACATCGAATTTGAACCTTATGGCCGTGTCAATTGCACAATTTTAGAGCGACTTAAAAATCTCTTAAACTGACAGCTATGCCTTTATTTTAGGTTATCATTCGTTCAAATTAATATCATTCGTTCATCACCTCTCTTTCATATAGATAGCTAGATTTTAAAATTAGAATTAGAGCATGACATCCCGAATCGAGGCCATTATTATTTTATGAAGAAATATGTATATGATAATTTTAACTTTAATGAAAACAACAGCACATACAGCACTCAACAACAGCTGTATCTTTTTGCACATAAATTACCTATCTTTATTGCATGGTCATAACATATTATGTACTTGTAAAAAGAAAAATTTGCTTGTTGTTGACGGTACAATCAATGTAGGTACATGATGAGGTGATCAGAAAGCTATTTTCAGTTAATAATTAATTAATTTTACTTACCAAGGAAGATTTTCGAAAAAATTTATAATGTCCATGTTTTCAGTCAAATGTAAGGTATCCTAAAAAAGAAATAATATTGCAATCAAATGTCTACCCCAATACTGAATAATTAATAAGTAGTTATATTACCTACCTAATCTATAGGTACCTATTACTTTCTATAAATTCTTTTTTTTATTAATCCTGCTGTGCGCACATAGCGTAAGTAACTATCATATAAATCTCAGGCATTATATCTGGGAAAACCCCTGATAAGGAAAAACTATCTGTAAGTTTGGTAATAAAATAAAACTCAATAATAAATAACCACATTTTTAAGTTCTTGTGCTAGTAGGTCTACAAGTATTAATTATTATAAGTTTTAGGGGTGTGTCCCTAGGGTTTACGTTGTTTAATGGCGAACAACAGTTTAGGTCTTTCACGTGTATTTATTATTATCAATTACATAGCGAATCTGGTTTATTTCTATAAAGTTAAGTTCCCGTCTCGTTACCGCTCGCCGTGACTGACTGAAAACTCGCGGGGCGACCAATGGGGAGTCGGCCTTCATTGGCCAATCAGAGTTGAACATGCGTGTTCACGGTTGTCAGTACTTTTGAGTGTTTACACCGGTGAGCGATAGCGAACCGGCAAAGTACCCCTGTTCAAGCGAGGTGGTAGTTTTGAACCACTCGCTACATACTCCCCCTCGATTTTATGCGAACGACCTCGTGTATAAAATCGCTCATCATTCACAAGGTCAACATTGTTATGAGACGCAACATCGTCAACAACGTTATCACTAATACAATCATCATTTACAGAATTAACATTATCAAAAATTTCAACAAGCTCAGCATTGTCATCTATAAAACTATTAGCATCATTAACAATCTTTACGGTACCAATATCTTTACGAGGACGACCCCTCGTGCGTCGCGGCAGTATGGGATCCGGAGGCGAATCATCTCGGTTATAAAAGCGCGTAAGCTCTGACACGTGAAACTTTCCCAAAACTTCGTCAGGAGAGTTCAAACCTGCAATCTCGTAAGTGGTTGGACTGGCCTTCCTAACAACCACATACGGGCCATCCCTCTTCGGCACGAACTTGGCAGTGAACGACTTGGACGCTTTGCTCAAAACGTGTGACTTAACAAGCACTTGATTACCGACCTCAAAGACATCACCAACCTTACGCGACTTATCGGCATAGTCCTTACGCTTGTCCTGCTGTACCTCGACTCGATCCCTAATCGCAACAAGAGAGTTAAGAAAACGCTGTAGATAGGGCGTGATTTGGGGCACGAAATTTTCTTTACTCAGGACAGCTCTGATGTCATACTGGACCTCAACAGGGGAACGAAGCTCTCTCGCGAAGCTAAGGTAAGCTGGAGAAACACCTGTGGTTTGGCAGATGGCTGAGTTCATCGCGAATCTAACCGACGCCAGATGAAGCGGCCACGAAGAGTGTTCACAGTCAACGAGCTGTGCGAGCTGACACTTGAGGTCCCTATTCTTGCGCTCCGCCGGATTGGCTTCCGGGTGGAAGAGAGGTAAAAAATTCTGCTCAATGCCCAAAATAAAAGTACATTGCTGCATGACCGCAGCAGTAAACTGTACACCATTGTCTGATACAAGGCGACGGGGAAATCCATAGCGGAGAAACCATTCCTCTATAAGGACGCGAGCGCACATTTCAGAAGTTGCGTCTTTAAGCGCGAAGAGTTCCACCCACCGAGTCGCCGTATCCTCGACCAACAAAATCCAACGCTCCCCCTGCTCTCCTGGTGGCAACGGACCAAACAAGTCTATAGCCAAGACCTCCCCCCTTTGGTTAAGCACGGGCGTCTGAAGGAGACCAGAAGGTTTCTCATTTGACGGCTTGTATCGTTGACAAGTAGCACAAGTTTTAATAAAATCCGCTACGAAACGGCGCATACCTGGAAAAAAGAATTTCTGTGAAAACCTGTGAAGCGTACGGTCTATGCCTTGGTGTCCAGCAACAGGGGAATCATGACACTCTTTCAGAACCTCAAGACGCAAGCTAACGGGTACGACCAGCTGTGGCTCCTCGCTGTCAAAGTCAGGGTTATACCTGTAAAGAACTCCCTGCTGAATGAAATAACCACGTTCCGACCAACGTTTCACTTCAAGGGATGCAGCATCTCCAGAATTTTCAAATCCATTTATCACTTTTTCTAGGTCCGGGTCATCGAGCTAAGCGCGACGAAGATCTTCGGGGCTACGCGTAGGTAAGTCAACGGCTACGGAACACACACCACATTGATACTTGTCTTCTTCTCCACAGCTAGGGCGCGACAACGTATCAGCGACCACGTTTGCTTTACCCGGTGTATACTGGAAATCAATGTTAAACGCCTGTAACTTTATCGCCCAACGAGCCAACCTTCCTGACGGAGACTTGAGCGTCAGCAACCACTTTAACGGCTGGTGGTCACTACCGATGACGACACGATGACCTTCAACGTAGCCTCTGAAACGTTCGACAGCCCAAATAACTGCAAGAGCCTCTCTTTCAGTAGTGCTATAATTCTTTTCTGCTGCAGTGAGCTGACGACTGGCATACTCGATCGGTCTTTCATCATGACCCTCGCCCTGTAACAACACTGCGCCTAAGGCGTAGTTACTGGCATCCGTACGGACTATAAACGGCTTGCTGTAATCCGGTTGAATCAAAATTGGCGCTGAACACAAACGCTTCTTCAGCTCTTCAAAAGCTTGACTCTGTTCGCTTGTCCACACCCAGGCTTGATTCTTCTTTAAAAGTCGGGTTAAAGGCTCAGCAATGGCAGAAAAATTGGGAATGAACTTTCTGAACCACGAACAGGTTTGTAGAAAAGTTCGAAGGTGACGCAACGAAGAAGGTGGTTTCATTTGAACAACGGCATGAACCTTGCCTTCGTCAGGCGAAATCCCATCCTGAGAAATAATATGGCCTAAATACTTGACCTTCTCGCGAGCAAAAACGCACTTCTCACGATTAGCGCGTAACTTGAAAAGGCGCAACCTTTCAAAAACGGCGTGAAGATCGGCGAGGTGCTGCTCGAAACCATCAGAAATGATCAACAAATCATCTTGATATGCCAAAAGAGTCACGTTCTTTAAAGACGCACCAGAACGCAGACGATCAATGAGCCTTTGAAAGGTCGACGGCGCGTTCTTCAAGCCAAAAGGCATGCGTACAAACCTATAAGTGCCTAAAGGAGTAACCACGGCGGTCTTATCACGGTCGCACTCCCTGACGGAAACCTGCCAAAAACCACTACGCATATCCAAGGTGCTCATAAAACAATTGCGCTTCGTCGACTGAACCAACTCATCTACAAGGGGCATAGGGTAAACGTCAGTTTTAGTAATAGTATTTACCTTACGATAATCGCAACAGAAACGAAACTCTCCATTCGCCTTCGGAACGAGGAGACCAGGCGACGCCCACGCAGACTCGCACTCCTCGATGACGCCCTCATCCAACATCCTCTGCAACTCAGTTTGCATCAGGGCCTTCTTGGCCGGAGTCAACCTGTAAGGAGGGGACGCAATAGGCGGATGGTCGCCAGTGTCAATCCGATGCTCTATGAAAGGAGTTGCCTCGCCGACGGGACTAAAAATATCCGAATTCTCCGTCAGAAGCTGGGCAAGCTGTGCGCGCTGAACCGAGGTCAAAGAAGTTGCCTCGTCACCCCTGAGTACGTCAAGGGAAGCCACGCACGAAAGGTGTCGAGGTACATCTTCAAAATACAACTTAAATTGTTTCTTACTATTTTCATTAAAGTACCACTTCGATTTACCAAAATTAACAGTCAAATTGAAAATCGTTAAAAAATCTATACCTAACAATGTTTCATTTTTACATGAGTCTGGAAAAACCAAAAATTTTATTTTATTAGTTTTATGTTTCACGGTTACATCAACTTCAGTGGTAAGTACATGCATTTCCCTACTAACATCGTCTGCTAATTTTACATTTTGAATTGAAGAAATAAAATTTTGACCACTATTAACAAGAACATCATAAAGTGTATGACCGGCAACACAACTTTTTGCCGCAGAGTCAATCAAAGCAGTGCCATTCACACCCGAAATATTAATATTTAAAATCGGACGGCGAAAAGGTATGTTGACGTCACAATTTTCATTAACATTGCAAGAAATATTATCAACACAAATATTCTTTTCAAAGGATATATCAGAAGTAGAACACATCCCGGCAGTGGACGTGTTAACTTGCTCGGTGACAGCGGACGACGCGGTTGCTAGGCAACCGCTCCCGCTCGAAGCCGGGCGATCGCGTCGACCAACCAGCGATGCGCTCTTGTTGCTAGCTAGTGCAGTAGGTATGCCGCGCAGCGGCGGCGGCGGCGGCGGCGCAGGCGCGCGCGCTGACAACGACAACGAACGGGCACGGGCACGACGACTAACGTTGTCCTCAACAACGTCACGATTATGGTCAGTTGACGACAACGAATAAAACGCTACAGACGACGACGGGTTACAGTTCGGGCACTTAGCTCTTATAACGTTCGGTGCACCGCACCCATAACACTGTATTTTAGACGCATCACTATTTTCGTTACTTCTATTTGCAACACTTTTCGACTTTAGTTTCACACACTCGTCCTTTTTATGACCCGGGTGCCTACAATAAACACAGAAAACGCGCTTACGAACCGCACTATTGTCGTTATCACACGAAGATCGCTGCACGCTACCACCGGCCTGTCCGGTAGCGGCGACGCTCGCGCGCGGAAAACCCGTGGTACCGCTGCGCTGGCCGTCGCGCGTTGCACGAAAATCACGATGTGGCGGCGATTCGACTGCTGCAGAATTACACCGGAGGACGAAGGAGGAGAGCCACTTTCCCTCAACGAGTCTTCAATACTACGTATCCTAAGTAGTAACTCGTCGAAAGTAGAAATGGAATCTCGATCTAATCTCTTTCTTATGCGACGATCTAACAAGCCGAATGTCATGTCTAGCTCTACACGTTCGCATAGGTCGCCGGTCGGCAGCTTTGCCAACATAGCTCTCACTTTTGCAATAAACAATTCAGTGTTTTCGTTATTTTGTTTTAATGAAAACAAATCCTGATAAATACGATGCGGTGGACGACGCTCGCCGAACGCTGAACGTAATCTGGTGATAGCTTCAGTCCAAGAATCCGTGTTATTCTTAACACCTTCCCACCAAAGTCCCGCTGACTTGGTGAGCAGCATGGAGAAACCACGGAGGGCACTGTTATCAGTTATATGTAGGCAACTTTTGTACACCTCTACTGAGTCAATAAAATTCTCCAGCGACTCGTCGGCTTGACCGCTGTATCTGGCCGTACACTTGGCGAAGTTTCCCGGCTGTGGCGCTGGCGCTGCAGAGGCCGAGGCGGAGGCCCCGTTGACCGCGGCATTGGGCGCCGGCGTTGACGCACGGAACTCTCGCAAAAGTTGATGGCAAAACTCAGCTTGCGACTGTTGTAGGGTCTGAAGAATGTTGGTCAGTGCCGTCACAGAGACATTCCCTGAGTCTTCGACATTATCCAGTGACTGGCGCTTGCGAGGCATGATGACGAGAAAAACTGATTAGTAATGTAATAAGCGCGTACTTGCGACGATTACGACTAATTGTATGTTGGTAAACGAGCACAAGGGTTGTTCAGTTCAGTTCTTTTCATGCACTAAAATAGGTAGGTAAGTATCGCACGCGCACCTCCTATGCGTACGAAGACCGATCGCTTGAAAAGTATGTCCTTGAATGAAATCTTCATGAAGACGACCTAAGCGATAAAGTCCAAACCGAACAAAACACTTTTAGGTAGAAATATTCTAAAGAGTCCTTGATGAAAACTGATAACTTTTATTTTCACGCACTGAAAAACCTTCCGAACGCCATGTTTTTTCTTCACGATTGGGCGCCAGGTTTAGGGGTGTGTCCCTAGGGTTTACGTTGTTTAATGGCGAACAACAGTTTAGGTCTTTCACGTGTATTTATTATTATCAATTACATAGCGAATCTGGTTTATTTCTATAAAGTTAAGTTCCCGTCTCGTTACCGCTCGCCGTGACTGACTGAAAACTCGCGGGGCGACCAATGGGGAGTCGGCCTTCATTGGCCAATCAGAGTTGAACATGCGTGTTCACGGTTGTCAGTACTTTTGAGTGTTTACACCGGTGAGCGATAGCGAACCGGCAAAGTACCCCTGTTCAAGCGAGGTGGTAGTTTTGAACCACTCGCTACAAAGTTTCAAATTATATAGAATATCGTAAAATAATAAAATAAATTCAAAACTACTAAGAATTTACGTGAAATTAATTGTATTACTTACTTTAATTGGATGTAATATTAACCACCTTCCTCCCGAATAATTAATATAGGTAAAGTTAAGGAATTCAAATTGTTTCGTATACAGTTCGCAAACCGTGTTTCTAAAATAAATAAATGATTAAAACAAGAACAATTTCAATTCAATTCAAAATTTCTCAAAGTTTCACAACTGAACATATTGACCAAGGAATATATACTACTCACATATTGACAGTATAAAAAATAGTTTTTTTTTTTTTTTGGTAGTACGTCAAGTATCATGTTGTTATGTTTAAAGTAAGCTAAGCAAAAATCTTGAAAAACAAGAAAACTAAAATTTAATTAAGCTCAATAAATAGATTACACGAAAAAATAATTTTTACAAGGTAAGTAAATAGGTGATTTTTTCCGTCTAAATTACCTTAATGTTTTAGAAAATAATTACACATGTTCTTGTTTTTAAGTGTAGTTGTAATTATTTTCGTAAACGCACTTGTGTCGTTCCAGTTTACGTGAATGCATGAATCATTGCAAATAAGATAACGTGAGTAGTATATTCCTTGAAGATAACTCTTTGCTTTTGATGAAATGGAACGTAACATCAGCTGTCAATGAAATTCTTCGCAGTCGCAGTCACAGAGAACCTTTTTATAATACTTGGTGTTATTCCTATTTTTCCTCTTAAATCTCCTATTTGTCATTAAAAACATCTAGGATATTTGTATGAGGCTCGTGAAACTATTGCCTGTAGCTTTGGTGTTTCACAGACAAGTTGCAGTGAGTACAAAATCGATCTGTTTTCATGATACACCATTTTCCACTTTTGCTGCATTCCTTTCAGTGGTTTCGTCGATTTGTAAATTACCTATTATGAAGCTTAGATCAGCGACGAGTGAGAAAAGTTTCATAGAAAACAACAACGAATTTCTATGATGAGTTTAGTAAAAAATATATTTTTCTGTTTTGTTATCCTTGTTGCTGAATTTCGAGTCTAACCGGTTTTTTATTAATTATATATAACAGCACCTTACGTACAAGAATCTTAGTTTGTCTTTGTTGCTTAGAAGGTTAAGTTCAGCCATTTAAAAATATAAATTCTTTGAAGATTAGGCCATATTCAAAATGTCTAAGTGGATGATATCATTGCTAGTGATAACTATCTTCATATTTACTTCATTTGTACCAACACTTGTAAGTACATTTTACTTGAGTAGATAGGTATGTATTTAGTTTAAAAAATGTAAAGTATAATACAGTTTGTCTAAAAAGTATTGAATCTGAACTAATCTTACCTTTCAGAAATATCCATAAGTCAGAGCAGGATAGCATCATATAAAATGGCAACACTGCAAAGGTGGTGGGGCCCCTATTAATTTCACGGTGTTTTAGACAAATTGTATGTCGGTACCTCAGTTCCAAAGTGTAACAAATTCGAAATTCAGTGAGTTTGAGAAATCGTTCACGATTATGCACCATTTCCAAAGAGTAACAATTTGATAACTGAATTTAGTTTGATTGTTACACCCAATATTTTTTCATAAGTCTAGATTATTTTATTTTCACACAGTAACAATTCTAGTTGTTTCATTTTGGAACTGAAAACTTGTTTCTGAATTGTTACACTTTGGAACTAAGGTATTGATGTATACTTTTACAACAAGAAGTGGACAGAGCAAATTCAGATTTTGAATAAAGAAACTAGTTATGGTTTCCTATTGTTGTATTTTAATTATCTTTTCCTAGTTAAATATTTTGGTAATTCTAAATATTTTATTTTCCAGGGAAAGGCACAAAATATGGACATCCTGAGACATTTTCAAACTTTATCATGGTGAGTTTGTATTTCCACCCTCATTTAAATTGAACATGGTTGGACAGAGTTAAAAAGGTAGTTTATTTTAGTATTGAGATTGTGTAGATACCTTAGAACCTACCGCAATACCTTCTAGAAGTAATTACAGAGTATGTAATTACTAGTATTACTAATAAAAATTAAGTTCTTCTTAAGTTCTTAATTGCTAATAATATGCTATAATATGCACTATAATTTAGTTTTATATATTTGTTTAATTAAGCACTATTGCTTTTCTGTGTGTCTGTTTGTTCCACTCTACAGGTCGCGTTTTTCAACCGATTCTCGTGAAATTTTGTGAGCAGGTTCGATAAATTAATCAAACATTTTTGTAGAGACAGTTTTTGGAAATTAAAAAAAATTACAGAGTTATGGGGGTTGCCAGCTTACAACGTCCACCGTTGAAGCTGTTTTCCTCTACAGTCACATTTCACAACCAATAAAAAAAATTACGAAGTTATGAGGGTTGGAACGTAAAAAAGTCATAAATCAGCCATTTAAAAAAAAAAACTCGCGAGGTCTACAGCTCACAGAGCCACTAGTTTAATATATATGATGTTGATTATCCTAAAAAAAAGACTGTAGCTACACAAAATTTCAAATAAAACAGAAACTTTTGATTGATTTTTTAATGTAAAATGTGTTGTTCTTGCTGTTTTACTATAAACATAAATGAACATACACTTATTGTTATTTAAAAGAACAACAGATGGTGTTGTATAAAAATATCACATAAAATACAATGTCAAAAAAACAAAAATACAATGGTGGTGCTATTAGACATTTTCCCATGGTAAAAAGCAGCTGATATCCTTCCTTGGGTACCAAATTTAGTACAAATAGTACCAAATCAAACAACATTAAAATTGATTTTACAATACTATTGATGACAGATAGTTACTATGGTATTTATAATATTAGTAGGTAAGGATAGTTATTTTATTACATATTTTTGCGTATTTTAAATACTGTGCACATGATATTTATAATTTAAATTATATTATAATATATTTATATTATTGTGCAACAATATTTACTAAAACCTGGATTTTTAAACTCAATGCCTTTAATATAGGTGTAAGCCAGACTGGTGCTTTCCAAGTATGGGCAAGGAGACCAATGAACTCCTGAAACAGTGCACCGACTTACCCAAGATGGAACTCTCTGATGATGTACAGGAAATCATCAGGAGAAGCAAGGAGTTTCCTATTGTATTCCCCATCAATACTGTAAGGTAAGAGCACAGAGTAAAGAAACTTGAAACATTGTTCTTTTTATCATGAGGGTTTTATTTAAGGTCAACTATCAACCTATACAAACCCTGGCTTCAGAGATATGGAGTCGCCCAAAGCCTTTAACTTGGCCCATATAACCATCCATGTATGTATTGTGAGGTGGGCGATGGCAGGTTCGGCCGACTGCGATCCCACTGGGGGAGAACAACCGTGTGGGGGAACCCGAAATTTTCGAAGCATAAGGTGTCCCCACACTTTCGCGGCACTCGGGGGGGGGGGGGGGGCTGGCTGGTGGTGGCAATGGCCAATGGTAGTCGCGGGGGCCGCGGGGTCATTCCATGCCAGAAGCGGAGAGAACAAGGGATAGACCCAACACAACTCACCTACCGAGGGTATCATGCGGTACGGTTGAGCTGATGCGGCGCTATCATGAAAGGAGCATCCATCAATACTGGGATTAAGGGTGAAATAGTTCTTACCTATAGAGCAGGTCACCCGTCTGCGCTCCTCGCAGACGTCCCCCCTTTTACATACATACATGTATTGTGGGGGACGTCTGCGAGGAGCGCAGACGGGTGATCTGCTCTATATGTAAGAACTATTTCACCCATAATCCGTTGTGATGGTTACTCCTTTCATGATAGCGCCGCACCAGCCCAGCCTTCCGCGTACTATGACCATAATATATATAACCATCCAATTTCCATATGACATAATTTATGTCTATATTTTCTATGTACCGGAAAAAAGTACAAAGAAATTTGTGTAATAACAGCATCATTAGTCTAACCAGCGGCATTATTTTGAGTGAGATGAGAGCTGAGAGGGATCTTTTTAACATACTAGGAGATATTATTATTGTATGTACTTTGTTAAATAAATGTCTTTCTATATGATTCTATTAAATTTTTTGCAGACTAGAAAAGTTAAAAGAGAGGAGGCCTATCGAGAGATTGAAGCGAAATATTGTGTCCACATATCCGGTCATTCACGAGAGAGTGCTGCTTCTAATGACACATTTCCTTATCTATAAAAGGTAGGTTAATACTACCCTTATTTAATTATAATTTTAAACTTTCGCGGTCATAATCATAACATTTATGACACATTTTACGAGCTTACCAAATTTTGCAAGCAAAGGAATGTCTCTCAAGCCGCATGTTTTAGTTTGAGAGTCATAGATTGCATATGTCTAGACCAACGAATTATCTATAGTCTAAAAGAGTAACCGTCTAAGAAAGCCCGCTAAAATATGGCACCTAATTAATTTTGACAGACGACGACGACGACAGAAGCCAGGTGATGTCGTTGCCGTACATTGAAGCTTATTTTCGACGTTCTTACAAACCGAGTCATATAAAACATCATTGTACCGCGTATTCGGATGTCGTATGGTATAGTTTTGCTTCTTTAGTAGTCATTTGGTGGGGTCAAGTTTGAAACGTAGTTACTCTTTTAGACTATTGATAATTCGTTAGTCTAGACATCTAGACATAGCATTGTTTTATAATATAATATGTTTTTAGGGAGTTTGGTACAAGCATCGAGAAGGCTTTCTATAAAGACATGTCAGTCCCTGACCTGATAGACCGCATACTGAAGAAGCGAGCCGTCACGTTCATGGGTCCCGATGACACTTACAAACTTCTGAGCGGCGAAGCGGGGTAAGTACAAACAATGTGGGCAATGGGGTTCACAATGACTTCCCCTTGTATGCGGCTGTCAAGACGTATTGACGCAGCGACGACGCAGGCAACTATAAGCGCCGCCGACAAAGGAATGTTACAATATCGCGCGCGCCGCATACTATCGATTAATGGGGTAAATGCATGAATAGGGTTGCATACACGGCGTCACCGTGTTGGGCAATAAAAAAAACCACACCGCCTTATATTGCTGTCAACTTCCATTTACGTCAAAAAGGCTCCGCACCCAGAGCTGTAAAACTTTATTAATTAAAAAAGAAAAACTGCCATTTACGCCACGTATAAGTTGGAGAAAAAGGTAGTAAGTAAGATATGAACGAACGAACTTATTACAAACTTCTGAGCGGCGGCGTTGCGGGGTAAGTACAAACAATGTAGGGTTTACTGCTATTTATGTATCCGGAATAACAAAAAATAACAAACATCTATAACCAAATATACTTTTATTGCTTTTCAAAATATTCTCCGTGATGATCGATGCATTTTTTCATACGTTGAAACCAACTTTCGTAGCATTTTTTTCATTCTGTATCGGGTATCTCCAAAACGTGCATTTTGAAAGCATCAACGGCTTCTTCCCGGGTCGAAAATCGGTGTCCACGTAATTTGTTCTTCACTTTTTTTTTTTTTTTTTATTAGTTGATGGGCTTACTCTTGACCACAATCAGGTCCGCGAGGGACGAGATGTGGTCGATGATGGAACGAGTTTGCCCAGAAGGTGCCTGTTCACTCTAGCTTTGAAAATGTTTGGGAATAAATAAAAGTCGTTGGGTGCCAAGTCGGGACTGTACGGCGGATGACCCGTCAATTCGATCATTTGACTATTTAAATACTCCGTTGTTGCGGCCGAGGTGTGACAGCTGGCGTTATCGTGGTGAAGGATTATTCTTCGTTGTCGATTGTTCTTGCGTATTTCTCCAAAGACTTCTGGCAAGCAAATGGTGGTGTACCATTCAGAATTAACCGTTTTACGATTCTCTAGTGGTACTGTAGCCACATGTCCACTAATACCAAAAAAGCAGGTAACCATTTGCTTCAAAGTGCTTTTTGCACGAACAACTTTAGTTGGGTTTGGCTCATTTTGGAACACCCAAACCGTTGACTGCTGTTTAGTTTCGGGATCATACGCATATATCCAAGATTCGTCTCCTGTGTAGATATTATGAACAGCTTTTGATGTACCACATTTGTATTTTTCTATCATTTTTTTGCACCAAACAACACGAGCCTGTTTTTGTTCAACTGTTAAGTTGTGCGGGATCCAACGAGAACAAATTTTTTTTACAGCCAAATGTTCGTGTAATATTTTATAAATACTCGTCAGACTAATGCCCAGAAATGCCTCTATCTCGCGATATGTAACATGACGGTCTTGCATTATTAGTTCGCGCACAGCATCAATATTTTGTGGTACAACAGCCGATTTAGGGCGACCTTCTTTAAAATCGTCCGCAAGCATACGACGACCACGATTAAACTCACTGAACCAGTGATACACAGTGGTTTTCGATGGGGCTTCCTCCCCAAAAGTCGACAAAAGTTGATCCATGCACTGTTTTTGAGTTAATCCACGCCGAAAGTCGTAATAAATCATAGCACGAAAATTTTCACGAGTCAAATCCATGGTGATGATAGACAATGAATTTTAAAAATGGCGCCACAATGTAAAAACAATTGACAGATGAATGAAACAAACTTTATTTTATAGCCAAAGAGTTCTATTTTTAAATGTTATAATTTCTTTTTAAATATTGTTTATGTAAGTGGCCAGTTCCGGATACATAAATAGCAGCCCTTGTACAAAGGCTTAGTGGGGTAAATGCAGGAATTACTAACTTCTGAGCGGATAAGAGTGCAAACAGTGGGATAATGGGGTTTACAAACTTTTGAGTGGCTTTGTGGGGTAAGTACATTATGTGGTTCAAGGGAGGCAATTTGTTACAAATTACGAACTTTGAAAAGTTGTAAAGGCGTTAGTTTCAAGTACTCAGGTTTAGCTTAATGTTAACACTTTTTTCTCAAATTTCCAGCGAAGACGGTTGGGAAGCAATTGGCACACTTCATCAAAAGCCACCCTTACTGCTAGAGAACTGTCTGAGCTATGATGAGATGAAGTTATCGGCCATGGTGTATGTTAGTGGGCATACGGAATGTATCAATGATGGTTCCAGACGCAACCGAGGCGTTATCAATGAGGAGGGAATTGAGGAGAACGCTGTTATTATAGGTACGTTTTAAATTTATATAATTACTAGAGGTCCGCCCGCAGCTACGCTCGCGTTATGTACAATTTTCCCGGTGGAATAAGACTTTTTCCCGTAAAAAGCATCATATGCGTTAACGCAAGTTACAAACTATCTCCATTCCAAATTTCATCCAAATCCGTTCAGTAGTTTTTGCGTGATAGAGTATCAAATATCCATCCATACATACAAACTTTCGCTTTTAGTAACCAGTAAGGATATGAACGAGTAAGGTTAGTGGTGTAGTGACGGCAGAGTAAAATACATTTGTCACCAACCCCTACTCTTCCCGTGGGTGTCGTAAGAGGCGACTTAGGGACTACACATTGAACAGGGAACGGGCAGCAGCGCTCTCTGATACAGTAACCTTTTAATCTGCGATCTCCAACCCGCCTGCCAAGCGTGGAGATTATGGCAAAACCAAACACGCGGAGTGGAGGAGGCTCGTAGTCCAGCAGTGGACTGTAACGGGCCGTTGATGTTGATGATAATATTATGTAATATTGTTTTTTATGGGTTGAATGACCAATCCAAATTTTCTTAAATTTTCCTTATCCTATTTCCCAGTGTAGTCGATTAAATATTTCGTGCAGCCCTGATTATTTAACATATTTAAAAATTTAAATTTTAGATTAAAAAAACATATGTGGGGACATTCGGGACATCTATTACACGGCCATCTGATCCCAAACTAAACAAAGCTTGTGCTACGGGTTTTGGACAACTAAAATACATTACTTAAATAGATAAATAGATACATACCTACTTCATAGATGAAACAACATCCAGTCACAGAGCAAACACAAGTGCTCATCACACTAATGTTTGCCCTGGGCGGCATTCGAACCAGCAACTCTATGCTTCGTAGGCAGGCATACTACCAACTATACATCTACCAATTACAACCTACAACATTATAAATTATTATCAGACCGCCATTAATTAAAAAATAGGATATTATCTACCTACGAAAGATGATGATGATGATGAAAGTTATGTCGCTATTTTCAAGGAAACTATAAAATATTATAGTTCTAAGAAGTCAAGGTAAAATCTTTCAATAGAGACAAAGGTTTCAAAAAATATCGACAGATGGCGTTATTAGTTTCCAGAACTCGGTAACGTTTGGTTTTTTCCAACAGTACTTAAACCGCGGCGGACAAATTTCGGTTATCATCATCAATAATCCGAAAGACAAATTTGTCCCACTGCTGGGCAAAGGCCTTTAATGTTTTTGACATAGTAGCGGTCGCTCCATGCGGAACCCTGCTATATTTACATATAAATAAATTAAAATAGGTCACTAAATAAGTAAATTATCTATAAAATTGTTTATTCCGTGTACTTCCAAGTAGGCTCGAGCCCCTGCCCCCTAGGTGGGGATGTATAAATTATGAGTCATTGATGATGATGATTTTTTTATTTATTCAATAAGATTTTAGTATGAAACCAAAATTTTAACTTTCATACATTAAAAACTGATCAACTCGACAGACCGAGTCAATTTTTATGAAAGTCAAATAGACTTTTTGCAAGTTTGTTTTGCGTTTTTTCAATAGAATGTTATAGGCCGGTAATCGAACCTCACTCAACCACTATACGACCCTATAAGCCGTAGCGTAGTGTAGCCTTTATTCAGTAAAGCCCGGTTTCCACCAAAGCGGAGAGGGGAGATGTGTTTGAATAACCAATCATATCCAACCAGGAAAAAAAAAGACATTATATAGTAGGCATTTGCTAAGCACTAGGCCATTCAAAATGGCGATTTAAAAATCATAATGGTTGCATTGATGGCGTATACTCGTCATATTATGCAGTCAGCAAAACATTTTATTTGAAAATTAAAATCTTTTTGCTAGATTGTAATATTCTATTGTTATCAAGAGTTGGATATTTAATTCGACTGCTATGACTAAGAACAAAAGGAACAAAATTTTAAAACGACTCTACACTGCTGGACAATAGTTTACTTTGCCCTATATAAAAAAAGAACGACAGAAACAAACACATACACGTTGCTATTATTTCTTCTCATGGATCCACACTTTCCATCCTGGTTCTGGTCACAGGCTGGAATACACCTGACGAGGCAAAATTGACATTAAAGGCAAAGTAGTCTCGAAGTATGTTAACATTTGTTAGCCGTGTGGTGACGGCAGAGTGGAATACATTTGTCACCAACCCCTACTATTCCCGTGGGTGTCGTAAGAGGCGACTTAGGGACTACACACTGAACAGGGAACGGGCAGCAGCGCTCTCTGATACAGTAACCTTTTAATCTGCGATCTCCAACCCGCCTGCCAAGCGTGGAGATTATGGCAAAACCCTCCACTACACAGTCACGGGCCGTTAATTGATTGATTGCTTTTGAAGGATATAAATTTTTTTTTTACGTTTCATATTCCGTTTTCCCAGGAATAATAGGTCCAAGGTTCGAACGCGAGTCCCGCATGGAGTACGAGGACGTCTTAATAACAGAGCACCAGAACTGCCTAGAGAACGGCTACGGGGAAGAAGTGACGCCGACGACATGTCTCAACGTTCTCAAGACCACGTACGTGAGGAACAATCAGAGCGCCAAGCATATGTGGAGGCAAATATGGTCGGAGTTCTACCAGGTAATGGAAAAATGGTTTATTTGTATCAGTATTGGACTAAAAAGTCTAAGTCTAAGGGACTAAAAGTCTAAGTTGTAATTCTCAACAACAACAATTAACAAAACAAGAACAACGACAAAAACAACAGCATCTGGACCAATCTTTATTAAGATCTATCTTAAGTATAATATTACGAAGGTCTGCATTTAAACTGCTTTCTGAATTAGAAATTCGAATCAAAGTATGCAGTTTAAATTGTTTAAGAACCTATAATCTCCATCTCATTCATCCAAATTCGTTCAGTAGTTTAGGCGTGGAGGCGGAACAAACATACAAAAAAACGTAATTTCACATTTATTTCATGTGTTTTTTTTTTTTTTTCATTTATAGAATAGGACTTTTTCCCTTAAAAATTATCCTATGTTATCCAGGTTACAAACTATCTCCATTCCAAATTTCATCCAAATTCGTTGAGTACTTTTACCATGAAAGCGGAACAAACATCCAAACATCTAAATATATTTTCACATTTGTAATATTAGTGTGATATAATATAGCCCGCTGACAGACGGACGGATGGACAACATTAATAGGCTTAGTAATAGAGTCCCGTTGGCAATCATTAGATACGGAACTCTGAAAAGCATAATTTCACTTTCGTTTCACAGGTCCACAGCTACACATACGACGAACTAACCTCCTACGTAACGATCCAAGACAAACCCGAGGAGGCTCGCTACACCGATCGCTACGTCAAACTCACGCGCACCAACAGTGTATTCGATAACGAAGTGTACTACAAACGAATCAGTATCACCGCCGAATGCGCTTTGTTAGAAGCTGAAGCAAGGGCGAGGACTGAAGGAAGAGATGCCTTTTTAAATATTATTGGCGCTGGTGAGTTAGATTTCTTCCAAAATCTCTGAAATCCTAAGGCTTCTTTCGGTGGCGCCATCTAGTTATAGCCCAGGGAACTACTTATCAAAATTCTGACGAAATGAAAATTCCGTTGTTTGTGTAGTGAATGACATTAGGAAAGTTTAAGGTTCAAATTAAAATTGGTATCAACATACTCAAACTACATTTGATTACGAACTTTTTTATATACAAACAGGTCTAGGTGTATGGAAGGTGTCCCCTCACCAAACGGACGTATACGTGCTTACGTTCCTGGAACGGGTGCGGTCTTTACTACGCAAGGACCTACTCAACCACGTGTCCGATGTCAACTTCGCCTACATACGACCCAGTAACAGCATATTAGGTAAGTGACTGTGTCGATGCTATGTCAGGACATAATTATTAAGAATATTATTTATTGATTATTGTAATTATCCGCCGTGTGGTGACGGCAGAGTAGAATACATTTGTCACCAACCCCTACTCTTCCCGTGGGTGTCGTAAGAGGCGACTTAGGGAACGGGCAGCAGCGCTCTCTGATACAGTACCCTTTTAATCTGCGATCTCCAACCCGCCTGCCAAGCGTGGAGATTATGGCAAAACCAAACACGCGGAGTGGAGGAGGCTTATAGTCCAGCAGTGGACTGTAACGGGCCGTTGATTGTTTTTTTTTATTGTAATTAATAGTACAGCAGATACGAGTTTTTCTCCACAATGAGCGTACACTTGTAGTGAGCGGGCTTGACGTCGAAAAATGATTTTGTTAAACCTTACTTGGAATAAAGATAGATAGATAAATCATTTTTATTTCTAAAATACACAAGACAAAGACATTTTTATCTTTATTTTTGTCGGTAAACATTTGTCACAGTCATAGATCTATTGTCACTCGGTCTGGAATGCTGTGTAATTATAATTAATTAATACATATTGTTTTTAAATACTGACCTTGTATAAAAAATACGATTCACGTGTTCGTCAGTTTATTTTATTAAAAAAAACTCATTAAAAAGTAAGAACAAGTTATAATAACATTATTCCGTTGTCATATTTACATTTACAGCACTATTTACAAATACGACCAGCCCGGATGGCGAACCAGCACAAGAGAAAAGGATATTCTTTGAAAGCAAAAGACATCCAAGAGGTCAGTATTAAATTGTATAACTAATGCATTATCTACTACTAGCTACTGCCTTCCGAGCACAAAACTACACCGGCACAGACCTACCAACTTATCTGTAAAATGAACGGCGGCGCTAGTAGTAATACAAAATTGCATTTCAACCAATCACGACTCTTCTGAAAGTTGACATTTCCATAGTAATTGCAGTAGTTCCAATTTTGGCCATTTCGCAGACTGTGTGGTAGATCTGTAATTATAACAGCATTTATTGGACCTGTCGTATGCTAGCGTATACCATGGTATACGGAGCGTCAAAACCGTCATATGCGGCGTGCCTCGTCGAGTTACGCACGGTCGCGTCCAATATTTCCGCCGATTTATTCAGATACAAAGCTTAAAAACCGGTAAAACTTATTTTGGGACAAAGCAGAATGTGCAAGCTATGTTTCAAAGAAAAAAAAAATTGCTTGTCTATGCAAAAAACCCCCTCTAAGTTTTAACTAATAACTTTGTGAACTATCCATCTAACTTCATCAATATGTTAACCAAAAACGTTGACCTCATTTGAGACGTCTGCATCCATATTTCCAGGAGGTATAAACGTACAGCTGGAGAATCGCGAGCCGTCATCGAAGCTAACGGGAGAACACGAGGGAAAGCTGCTAGTCATGACGTACCCGTGGGATGGAAACGCGCACCCGGGGAATGAGTTCTGGTGAGTTCAAATAGTGTAGATTATAATTTTTCTGTAAGTTAAAATATTTACGATTGTGTGCTCGCTATCATAATTACATGGTATGACGAGAGCCTTTGAAAGGTAAAACAGAAAATAATAGTTTAAAGTTTAAGTCATTTATTGATCCTGATTTAATTAAGAAAATGGAGATATTTAATTTGCAAAATTCAAAACAAATACGTCGTGGGTTGAAGTCCCGCCGGAAGGTCTACGTTTTTGGTTGTTTTCTTTGAATCTAAAAATATTTAGTGTTTAAATTGGTTTGTTTACATTATTTCCGGATTCTATTAGGACCTTAAGCCAATGCAGTTTGTAGACCGTTGATATTTTCTCGCAGGCTAGGAAGCTTAGACGGCTCAGGCGACCCAGCCGCGGCCGCGTCCACACAAGTGGCGGAACTCCACAACGCACATGTAAACCCAACTTTAGGATCACACAACACTCGCGTCGTCGGACGAATGGGTCTAGCCACCTTACAGGAGTACTGCAGAGCCCTTGATACGAATCCATAATGTTTAAGAAAATAATTATAGCTGTTGCTACAATGATAATATTATATACATACAAGAGGTAGATACGCAACGCATCAAACGCGTGCCGTGAATTGGTCCTAATTGTGACCACTGCAGTCAGTCGAGCTGTGACCGCTGTCTCTTTCACTCTTACGCTTTGCCTATTTCCTGTCGCAAGCGTGTCTGTGTCGCGGAACAATTATGTTGTGCGTGCAGTATGAACGTGACGTATCTCTTCTCTTTTCGTTGCTACTATGTTCTGATTAAGAAGGACTTTGGAGCTAGTTCTCACTGTCTCGTTCTATTCGTTAATTTAAATTCGTCTGTCCTTTTCACCTTTTAAAGATCAAAAAGGGACAGGAGATGGCCATCCTAATAAGCGGTCAAACATCAGATTGTACAAATTTTAGAGAGGACGTAAGACACCCAACTTAAAAATCTCATAATTTGGCAGCTTCATCCGTCCTTTATGTTTTTCTAAGTAATCAAAGGGATAGAAAACGAATGTTTTGAATGAATTTTTTAGTCTGATGTCTTTCGGCCCAAAAAATGCAAATGTCGGGTCCAAATTAGATGTTTGACAGTTACAAAATACAGATTTTCATCTTCTGCACCTGCTTTTAATTTAAATAGGCGAAAAAGATGTACGTACTTTTTTAAAGTTTAGAGCGTTTGTACATATCTGCGGCATTACTGAACACTTGTTCTAATTTTTTTATCACAAAAAGTTTGCTTCCAATATCTAGTGCTAACAAAATTAAACTCGCGCCATCTAGTGGGAACCCTAAAGAAATAAACTGAAAGTTCCTTATAAAGAGAGATTTTTTACTCTTCGCCGCACGCGAAATCATTTTTATCATAAACAACAACAATGTTCCTCTTAATATTATTTGACGAGTATTTCCGCACAAAGCATTCTCAAGTTTTCTGACAGCTTTTAAAAAATAAAATAGTTTCAAATGTTTGTAGGGACAATGTAAAAAACTATTTGTGAAATTGTTTCCAGTTTGGTTTGGATACTTTTTAATTTAATGACACTATCTTTGCCTTGTCAGCTCAGCGCCATCTATAGTTTTAGTTGGAACTATTTTAACGTTTTTTTAGAAGCTGTCAGAAACCCATTAGAATTTAGATTGTTTGTTATAAATAAATAGAGCAGTATTGTATACTCCATGTAAACATTAGGCATTTAAATGTATTTCAATAATAGGTCATAGATGATTGTAAGTAATTATTATGTTTTGTTTTCATTATATTCTATACTTTAACTTTTCTGTTCGTGAAATTCTGTTTTATTATTTTTCTCTTTAAAGGTAGGATTTTAGTTAATAAATTTAAAAGGGCCGTTATGTAGATTGAATGAATGTCAATTATCGTATACTAATATTGAGAGTGTAAGTGACACAACTCCACAAACTGATACAGTGCATTCAGTATAACATGCTAAATCAATCAACACTTAAAAAGAGTTCAGAAAGGTGAAGGTAACTAAGGGAATTCGGTTTGTGATATTTGCTCTTACGCAATGTACAACGCACGCGCAAGTCGAGAGCGAGAGAAGCTAGTGGCTGCATTTATATTATACCTATAATTATTACTTTTTAAGAGTTGTTCCCGTCTGATCCCGAATCTGTCACCATTTGGGGATAAACATGAATCACACATTCCTGTTTGTCCCCGAATAGTGAAAGATTCGGAGACAGACGAGAAAACTTTTTAATTGTTAAAAATACATTGCTGCTTTCTTTATTCACGTGGTTTTATTTGCAAAAAAGTGATGTTGTACGAGTTTTATGTTGAACTGATAATAATATTATAGAAATAAAATAAACAATCACGAAAAAATACAATTCATAATCATGGGCTCTATCATTTTATGAAGATCTTGTCACTTTACACCCTATATATTATTTTGTGTACCTACAGTGCCACAAGATAGAACTACCTTAGATATATTATGCTCTTAAAGTCGGGCCACGTTATGAAGCGACTTTTGAAAGATGTCATTGTGACGTTAATAGTGATGTCCCGTAGTGTAATGGTTGACTTTGCCTAGTATCTAGTATTTCAGTCAGACCTTTCATTTCTTATATTTACTTACAAAGATGCTATTTAAAATTCATTATTTTCGTAATTAGTTACGAAAAAAAATATGATTTAGTACTTTGTTAAATTTTGTATTACAATCGGTGTTGACGTTATTTTGTTATTGGAAATAATCAACATACACATTCTGTGAAGTATCACAGAAAATTATTTATTTGATACTATCAATGTACAGATTATAATATTATTATGAAAATATGCAGATGTCATATTAAAATGAACAGATCGACCGTTTAGAATTATAATTAGAAAAAAATTACGAAATATGCTATTAACAAAAAAAAAACAGCATCAGAGTCCAAAAGAGAGCCGAACCGTAAAATAATACTATGAAAAACCGAAAAAAAACTCATGTAGCCACTGCGCACGAAAACGAAAGACTGACTGACTGAACCGAAACATTAAAAAGACTACACGGTATAACTTATTATCTTTTCTCAGAATTTTAAGTACAAAAGACGCCGATGCACCCTACACAATCGCAACAATGATAGATAACAAAATACCTATACTCAAAAGTAACTCTTGAGCGTACTCACGTTATAACTGCTATCAGGCTGGTACTGATAGTGACAACACTGGGAATTAAAAAGATATATATTACGGCCAACGTAACTTTTACGCGTCGGCCTAATATTTTTGTTAAGCTTTTTTAAATTGTTGCGCTCACATAGCAGCTGTAATTTATCATAAAAGTAGTGTAAAATTTAAAGTTCTTTGATTATATCTAAGAAGTATGCTTCAAAAGTGCTTCTTTTCTTGTTTTTTATTTGTACGCTGGTACAAGGTTATTGTTCTTTGGTAAGTACCTACATGAAACTTCAAAAGTCGCTTCATAAAGTGGCCCGACTATAGACAGTATTGTATTTTGTCGCACTATAGGATATTATAGTTTTTAAGGACATTTACTGTGATAGTGTTAAAATTGCTTTTTATGTTTACGTGATACGTCTCAAATTATTTAGTGACAGACATGTTAGCTGTGTTTGAAGAATGTGAGAATAAGACAATATATTTGTAGATAATTTATTGTGGCTATGTTTTTATAACTCATCATGAATAATGGGAATAAATAGTGTGTATATTATATAAGCAAGATTTTAGTTCACTGATGTCAGAAAAATGTAAAATATAAGTGAGTGGATTTTCAAACTTCAAATTACAGGTAGAAACTTACACTACAATTTCTTTACCGTATTTGCTTGCGTTTAAAACTAATATTTTAAATATTAATACTAGTTTGGTTGTTAAAAAGGTATGATTAAGAATGTTAGTGTAGTGGCGAGGGCCTCGGAGACTCCAACACTTACCAATGTGTTTTGGAATCCATTGAGGCTAATTTCTCACTGTCACGCTCTAAACCTTTAAAAGTTCGTCTGTCCTTTTCACCTTTTTAAGATTGAAAAGGGACAGGAGACGGCCATCCTAATATTAGAGCTGTCAATCATCGAATTTGAACCTTATGGCCGTGTAGATTACACAATTTTAGAGAACACTTAAAACATGCAACTTGAAAATCTCTTATCTGACAGCTATGCTCTTATTTTAGGTTATCATTCGTTCAAATTAATGTCATTCGTTCATCTGAACTCATCACCTCTCTTTAGTCATAAAACGAAAAGGATAGCTGGATTTTAAAATTAGTATTAGAGCATGACTTCCTGAGTCGGGGCCATTATGTACCCTGCATGCTCGCTCATGCTAAGAAATTCATTGTTGATGTGTGAAGTCGCCGACCCACACTGCGTAATCGACTAGGACTATCTATTACTTGTTTAATCTGTGACTAGGAGAATACGCAGTGTGGGTATACTTACCAACTGCTCATGAGATTTTTTGACCTTTCCATTTAGGAAGCGATTTACCATTAAACTATTAAATTTCGATATGACGTCATACAGTTATTTTTAGGTATTTCAATTTTAAAGGTTGCATAGAAGCTCGGACCAACCACCCACTGGACACCACATGTCAGGGCGCTACTTTCCGAAACGCATAGGTGCATTTGCATATATAAATATCTCTGGGCGGCCAATATCTAGCGGCTCATTTCAGTTTCGACCAATTACGAGACCTGTCATCTGCGTAAGCGAGATGAACCAATCACGACGCGTTCCCCGCGCCGCAACTTTTTCGTAATTAGTTTATTAGTAAATAGGGGATTGGATTACTTTTATTTTATTTTATAAATCCAAACTTCTTAGTTTCTGCTATCGAACACTAAAATAATTTATGCTCTATCTTTAAAATTGACCGAGTTATAAAGGTTTGAAATTCAAGATTAGACAGAGAGGCACATACCCACTTGTGACGTCATTTGTTAGTAACGCCATATAATATCCATACAAAAAATCGTTTTTGAAAGAGACAGACATATTGAAACTTTAAAAAATCACTGTAAATTCGTTTTTCGGCCGACTCCGTTTTTTTTTTCGCGAATCATCTGCGACTAACATGACTTTGACCTTATTATGAGACCTGTCAATACGTTGCGTAAGCGAGATGACCCAATCACGACGCGTTCCCCGCGCCCCCGCACCACAACTTTTTCGTAATTAGTTTGTAGTAAATTAACAGAATGCAGTGTCCAGTGGGTGGTTGGTCCGAGCATAGAAGTTTCTGATATTGGTGTTCTAAAACCTCGTAGTTTAATATTGTTTCTATGTGTACGTGATGGAAGTATAATGTGTGTTGTGGAAATGTGGACTGTAGAAAACTATGTAAAGGTATAACTTGATGTCGTCGACTGTACTAAGTACTACAGTCGCCAAGGATTTATGGTTACAGGACCCCTCCAAACCGATGAGTGAACTCAGGTGATTATTTACATTTTTAAATAAGATTTTAATTTATTGTTCAGTTTATTAACCTGCTCAATAGGGGTATATTATGCAGATTTTTTTTCAATTCATTTATCGAAATATTTCAAGTTCCAGATAAACACATAAAATATTTTGCTCAGAAACAAAGTTATAAGGCTTCAAAGTTGATGGTTAGACAGAGAGGTCTCTCTATTTTCTATGGCCATACATCCGCCATAGAAAATTTTGTTTTCGTAAGAGGGACAGATATATTTGTTTAATAATGTTGTATCTATTTTGTTTTTCGATCAATTTCGATTCTGTTTTGACTGTCAGTATTCTATTTTTGTATACTTTCAGATGAACTATGAAAAAAAAACTATTTTTTTCTGCATATTCCCTATTATACGAAATTTCAGGACAAAGCACAATTACCCGAGAAAAAATATCGGTTTTGAGCGGCCCTATAACCATTTATAATCTCATTTGGCTTATTGTACCAATTTAGCATAATAATTAAACTTAAAGGAGCATTTTGAGCTTAAAATTTATGCATTATGAAATCATGAATAAGGCACTTAAAACGCGGCTATATCCATCTATTATCAATTTATAAAGAATGCGTATACAACGTGTCACGAGTAGTTACAGTGCGTCTAAAAAGAGATGAAACCACAAAGTAGGTGGCGCGACGCGGGGTCCAAGACAGAGAGTCCACTCAGAACAAAACGCCAAACGCAAAATTTTACGCACGCACACTTTGACGTATCGTTTTATAGGCGTTGCCACGCAGTTCCCAAACAGCGTGCAAACCTCAGAGGAACAAAAGACGATCGCTTCGCTCAGAGGCGACGACGCGCGTCAGAAATCTTTGGTGCAAACAGTGCTCCATGCGTTTGCCCAAAGAGTGAAGTGAGAGAGTGAGTCTGGCTCTCTTTTTGGACGCATTGTAAAAAACGCAGAAACTCTCGGGAGTCAGCTCAGCATATGAAACTGGCTAACTTTTGGAAATATGCGAAAAATTTGTTTGACAATTTCACGGGCTGTTTTTGTAGTTGCCATTGGTAACTAAATATAGTTCTACACAATCTACTAATGAGTAATATTTTAATTTCAAATAGCCTGCAGATAGAGTTTTCAAAATATAACTAATTATACTTTTTTTATTATACCTACTTACTAAATGAAGATAAAACAACACACATGTTATAGATCAGCTTTTTGCTTGGTTATTGGATCAAAATGTAATTCTAGATTATTTGTTATTTTGTACGTCAAAAATATATTATGCTGTTTTGTATAATTACTTAGTTTTATTTAATAACATAAGAATATATTTTTTTGTGCAAGCTGGACACCCTGTATAGTATAGCGACCTAGATTTGGTTAGTACTTATCTATATAACAAAGTCGGTAGTCGTGTCGGTGGTCTAGTGGCTAGCGCCGCTGCCTCCCGTCCGGGAGACGCGTGTTCAATCCCCATCACGTACCAATATGTTTTCGAATTCATGTTTATTCGACGCTCTTACGGTGAAGGAAAATATCGAAACCTGTCCACTCCTGCGAAGAAATTCGAAGGTTGTGTGTGAAGTCGACCAACCCGCACTGGGCCAGCGTGGTCGACTAAGGCCTAATCGCCCTAATTCAGGGTAGGCTCGAGCCCCTCGGTGGGGACGTATATGAGCTGTTGATGATGATATAACAAAGATTATTTCGACTTCTTTTCTGATGCCTCCATGAAGGTATTTTAAAATATCGATATTGGTAGGCTCTAATTTTAAACGAGAAACAAAATCGAGCATTTTCCATAAGCGGTTTTTAAGAGAAATATTAATATGTTTATCTGTGGCAATACAAATACGAGATGCCATTAGAGCTCGCACGAACTATTGATTTTTATAGTTAACCTTTGTACAATAGTTATTCTTAGAGTCAGTGCTTTTTTAATAAATAATATTTTTTAAATTAAGTATTATAAATGGCTTCTTCACATATAGTTTGGACGTATTTTGCCACAGACAACGTATTCACACAAACGAGAAGAATGTTCGGTGAGAAATTTCGAAGGTTTATGGGGGAGTCAACGCAACCATATTGTGCAAGTGGTGCGCTCGGCGGAAACAAGATATACTTATGGGTAATAGTACTCTTTGAACAAGATTCTAGAAGCATTGAAGCGCGCTTACGTTACGGTACTGCTGACGTCACATGCAGACATACTTTCACTTCTCGCGGCCTAGCGCGACCGTACCACTTGATACTTGAACTTTGGACGTCTAGACCTGGGTTTGGTAATAAACACAACAGGTCAATTTTCCTGTCTTTTTGACAGATTATGAAACTATTGATTTTTGAAAATAGATTGCAGTTTTTGTCTTGATTTCTAATTCTGAAAGGTAAGTATTAGCCTGTATTATAAGTCCAAATAAATAAAATAATGCAGCTAGCCTAGCCGTTAGCAATTAAGATGTTCAATTTATTTGCTTTGACAATCCAATAATAATGCCAAGGAGAAGTTAGACCGTTTCCCCAAACCTTTTAATTCCGCGTAGCAAACTTTCCATTCGCATTTTTCTACTCGAGTTTCGATCCGTCCATAAATTTTTGCCATTAGATCGTTTCCCCAAACCCTTTAATACCGCGTAGCAAGCTTGTCTACTCTTATTTAGAAAGCATCAAAACTGTTCGTGCCCAGTCTTCTTTTACATTTTAAAGAATGCATTCTGATCTGACCGACGCACTTCCTTATTATTTACCATTTCTGGATTGTTATTCAAAGCCGTACAATACTAAAATAACTCAATAATTAGGACCTTTAGATTCGTCACAAAACATAAACTAACGACAGGTTTGTTAAGTAGGTGACGGAGTCACGGAGGCTCATTAAAATTCTACGAGTGCTTTCCATTCAGTTTTATAACAGCTACACCAAAGAACGCACGTACGCTGGCTGTATAACTTTTAACCTTTGCTTGTCAAAGAAAAATCTGAAAAGTTTTGACATTAATTACGCGGAAACAGTTTCAGGTGTGAAAAGCGGAAATGGCGAAGTGTTTGAATTATTTTCTTTTGATGGTTAGTGATTCTTTTGTGATGTTGAAGATTGTGTAATTGTTGTTATGAAATGTGTAATCTGAGTGCATTAGGGTCACAGGATGCGATGCGACCTTGTGGATAATCATCTTCGCTTTCTACTAAGATGACTTTACGTGAATTTGAGTCATTATTGTGTGGCCACTGAAAAGATCACTAAAGATAAATTACTGTATTGGTATTCCTAAAAGCTATTTAAAATATTAAGATGAGGTTGCGATTAATAAATAGTTTATCAAATAAATAATTGTTATCAAAATTAAATTTACTGCCATCTATCGGATAAAACGATAATCTTTTTCTGATTTAGTATTGCTACTCAACACAAGATGGCATTATGCAACAAAAATAAAACTTGATTTTAAATATTTTCCTACAAAAAAATACAAATACAAAAATTCTTTATTGAGTTAAAAGTGCGTTACATATGAGCTTGAAACCCTGTAGCCTGTCTGTGCTAGTTGAGTTACTGTGTTACAGGCTACAGTGACGACAACGACGATGTGTGTTAAATTTTATATATTTTTTTCAGCTTATTGTGGTCGTATGCGTATTGATCACAGTAGAGTCAACAGTGCCGCAACCTAGAGCACCGAATTTCCAGTACTTTGAAAGGTGAGTTCTGGCCTTGGATATGTAAGCGAAGTTATTTGGCAGCTTGATAGCGCTGAGGGCAAAATATTTATCACCCCTATTTACCCGACTACGAAGAAAAGAAAGGGTTGTGAGTTTATTTACAAACTAGAACACCTAAATATACCTGGGGGCCGTTTCACGAAGCTAAAAGTTACAAATTACAAGTACAATTCGACGTACATTGCGTAGACGATTAGAGAAAACGATAAGGGCTTACAGTTTAGGCGAATTGGCTACGCAATGTATATCAAATTGTAACTTGTTGCTTCGTGAAACGGGGCCCTGCTCATACAAGTCCCCACTGACGGGTCCAATCTAGCTTACTCTGAATGAGGACGATACCTTCTTTTCTTAAAGCACATTTTTATATTTTAGGCCAAAATACCGCTACCCATACTACGATGAAAACGGCAAAGGGAAGTTGCTGTACGGATATGGAGGCCCGGAACTCTTCCAATACAAATCCTTCTCGCCTCTAGAAGGGATTCATTAGCACTCGTAAAAGGAATAGTGTCACAAACCTTAAATAATCGTGTCTACCAACTTTACTGCACTAAGTATGTACAATAACAAAAACCGCTTGACAATGCAACACGAGAGAGGAACTACTTACCAATAAAAATAAAAAATAAAACAAGCAATTATTAAGTTGTCATAAAGTCAGAACCACAGGACGAAGAGAAACAGTTTATTAAGCGCCCACTACACTCTCGTCCGAAGTTCTTCGACGAAGTCTCACGAAGTGTCAAATAATTGGTGTCAAAGTGAAGCCCGAAGTTGCACGAAGTGCCTCTCTATACCTACTCTCGTCCTCGACTTACTTCGATCAACTTCGCGAGTAGTGTAGTGGACGCTTTACAGTTTTATAGTCATAAATTGCATACAGCGCCCTCTTTTGTGGGTTCTGTGTATTTCTTAATAAGTATTCAGTTTATTTTAATGTCAGATCAGACAGACATGGTAAATTTTTGTTTTTTCTACTAAGTATATGTAATGTATGACAAGTTTATAGGGAATGTTTAGGTTTTTGGTAAGATCATTATATTTTCGTAGGTATTCTGTAAGACACTTTGGAACATTATAATCCAGAAAAGCTTGTAAGTACTATTATTATTAGATAAGTCCTAAGTTTTTGATACTGACTATGTCTTTAATACTATCTCAGTTATCTTGGAACAATGACTATGTATCATGTGATTTCTAGTGATATAATTTTGTTATTAAATAATATATTTGTAAAATAAAGGTTTTATTTATATTTTTACAATACGATACTAGTAGCTCTGTGAGCTGTAGACCTCGCGAGTCTGTATGTCTCTTTATATTTATTTTTTCTCCACAAAGATCCCCAAACTTTTGAAATTTATTTAATATTTTATCTTATTTTAAATGTGCAATGTGACCTTGTGGAGGAAAACAGCTTCAGCGGTAGACTTTGTAAGCTGGCAACCCCCATAACTCCGTCATTTTTTCAAATTTCCAAAAACTGACTTGACAAAAAAATTTGATTAATTTATTGAACCTGCTCACAAAATTTCATGAGAATCGGTTGAGAAACGCGACCTGTAGAGTGGAACAAACAGACATACAAAAGCAATTTTGGCCAAGTTGAAGCTGAGACGCTTCGCTCGCTTCTCTCACCGGTCAATAATTAATTTTTTATTTATTTATTTATTTGTTAAGCCTTCTAAAGCAGAATAATTAATACTGTGGCTCAAAACATCCCATTTTTTTATAAGTTTAGTACTTTCTAATGTTAAGAAAACGGTTTTTTTTATAAACATCTAAGAACTAGTAGTTTCTATTAGTTAGGTACCAAATGAATGAACACTTAAGACATCCTCTAACTATACCTACAAAACCTTGAATTATATTTACTCATCACATAAGCGGCATTTATTCTTATGTTATGTACTTTGCATTAGAGTACATAAACTTAGTAAACCAATTTACATTTGCTCATGGTTATCTTAAGAACTAAAGAAATTGTATGGTGATGGTGACTTTAATAACTGTAGGTTTTAAGTTGGTTTTCGTAAACTATTTATTAACCACTACATGCTACTACAAACAACTAACTAAGGTGATATTTTCCGTCTTCAATCGTCTGCATTTAGTGTTTCGTATACTACAGAGTCTGTATCTCTATATCTGTAGAGTCATCGCATCCTTTGGTGTCTTTAGTAGTCAAAATGGCATTAATATTTAAAACTATTATTCTAATATTGGTATCATTGATTTATTGTGAGTGTGTGTACATACAGTCTAGTTTCTGGGCGCCACTTTTTAATCCAAGGCTTTTGAACTACCGTGTTGATGCCGATTTTGATCCAAACACAGGAAGAAATAACCGCGAAATGTATGAGAAAGCTTATGGATATAGGGGACAGAATCTAATTGCTGACTTGGGAAATGGACAAGGGCCTCCTTCTTTACGGGATAAGGTAATTTAAATGTAAAAATAATTGAATATACATAGCCTAAATAAGAACTTCTTCTTTTTAAAGTTGGTTAAGAAAATACACAATTTCAAACCACTCCATACTTTCATCAGGACTTCAATTTGAAGTGGGCCTGCTGGAATATATTTCTTTTGAAATAAGTAGGGCCTGTTCTTTATTTACTTATATTATATTCTTTTGGTTTATTGCCACAGATATTTAAATGGTGTTTATTTAAAAAAATATGTAAAGACAACAAATAACCAAAAATTATTTTCTTCCTTTTTCCAATTTTGAAAGCAAATTGTTTTTATTTCAGGATCAGGGCAAAGATGAAGTTCGAGTTTATTTTACATATCCTGGAGCTGATGAAAAGGGGGCTGATTAAAATATGGAGTAGATAATACAACCTTTAATTTAGACTCTTTTATAATGCAAATATGTTACAAAGTTTTCCATAATGCAAAAACATTACAATATGGCTTGATAGGTAGGAAAAACATCTTTAATAAACAAAAATTCAGGTTGAACTTAGAAAGGTGAGATTGCACAATCTTTTGTTAATGAAAAATGTGAACTTACATTAGTTAGATTAGACCTTACATTATTTTTATATTCTCCGTTTCTGTGTACTGATGTATAAAACATTGTTTCCTCTAATAAAGGCATCTCCGTACTTATTCTTTAGTTGGCCATTCACATATTCCTCAGTTTGTTCCAGAGCTATGTTCATGTAGCCATCAAGACAAGCGAGGACTCCTAAAATTTTAATATTGAATTAAGTATATTAACAATACCTAAGTAAAAAGATGAGTTGGCCTTATGCCGTGTGGTGATGGCAGAGTAGAATACATTTGTCACCAACCCCTACTCTTCCTGTGGGTGTGGTAAGAGGCGACTTAGAGACTACACATTGTACAGGGAACGGGCAGCAGCGCTCTCTGATACAGTAACCTTATAATCTGTGATCTCCAACCTGCCTGCCAAGCGTGGGGATTATGGCAAAACCACTTAAGTGAAGGAGGCTCATAGTCCAGCAGTGGACTGTAACGGGCCGTTGATTTGAAGTAAAAAGATAAGTTGGCCTTCAATGCCAGTATATAGTAAAGTAAGACCGAAGACAAAAGATAGATGAAAATAACGTCTCCTACATTTGCCCAGTAGTTGGACAAAAATGGGCTAAAAACAATATTTTTAAAAGTGGCCTTAGGTGACCGGATTCGTAGAGATTACCTACTCGTTTCTTTGCTGTAAAGTAACTTATTACTTGCAGTGGAGATAGGTATTTTAGTACAAGTATTTAATAAAAACTTTTAGGTTAGGTAATTTTGTCTCTTAAATTCATACGTATTGCCATCGAAATAAAATTCTAAATGATATACTAAGATCCAAAATTAAAAAAAGTTATTGTAGACAAACCAGCTAATATTTACGAATTAAACATAGAAAACATACCTCGATAGTCGACTCCACTATTTAGCTTAACCACGACGGGGCGGCCATGGATATTCTGGATGAAGGACGACAAAGCTTCTTTGCGACTCATTTTCAGCAGGAATATAGCTAAATCAAGCTTGTTTCACGTGAAAATATCTTTGTTTTGGCAAATAAAAGTCCAAGACGCCGAGATAACCTCCAAAAATTTTGTGACAGTTGTGTTGCGTTTTGTTGTTGATTGATCTTCTTATCAGGAAAATAAAATAAATAAATTTAGGAATCGTATAAGTAAATAATTGAAGAAACGAACTATAGCTTTATATAGTAAATGATATAAAAACGAAAAAATTCTATCACATCTCTTCCGACTCTCTCTCGTCTACTAAACCTAGTAGAAACAAAACAAACAAAACGCACTTTATTTTTGATGGATGGAAAATCTTCGTGCTAAGCTCACCGTAGGGAAAGAAAATAAAAAAGGGGATGCTCTTTTATTAATTAAGTATATTGAATTTCATGATATTAAATTATAATTTCTTTATTTACATGTTTATGTTTATATTTGTGTCTATACTTTATCGTTTATTATTTTTATATTATTTGTTTAAACCTTCGAAATTTTTCACCGAACATTCTCTTCTCGTTTGTGCTATGTTGAGTGTATACGTTGTCATTGGCAAAATACGTCCAATCTAGACGTGAAGCCATATAAAAAAAAAAAAAAAAGGGGATGCTCAGAAAACCTTCAATTTATGTGTAAAATTAAAAGACATAATATATTATTATATCACGTACAGTACGTATACAGAGACACCTATTTCATTTGCAGGCAGGTACTAAAAAATAATTATCTTGAAATCAATACACAAAACTGTCTTACTATAAGTTTAATTTTAAAAATAACTACAACTACAGACTACGCCTTTTCCTTAGGCTCTAAGGACGTCCAAATAAATCCGGTGTACTCATTAAGTTCAGTGTCAACTAAGGGATAGGGGCTGTTGCTCGCTTTGTAGTAGTCGGAGGGTGCATGCATGACGAACTCCATCACATCCAGTTTACGCGGGAGCTCCTCTTCAGGGCCTGAAAGAGTAAATAATAATAATAATATTGCAGATATGGACCATTTCATACAGCACAAAATAATTTTTTTATAAGTATTTTTAATCAAAGTAATGGCCTTGAGCAAAGGCAATTACTATGTAAAGCCAACTTTGCACAGGTCTGCTTTCATTTTAATTATTTAAGGGTTCATCATCAACAGCTCATGTAAGTCCCCACCGAGGGGCTCGAGTCATTTAAGGGTTGCCTGGAATAAATTGATATGTTGCAATAAGGCCACCTAACTGTACACTTCTTCTTGTTCTTATTTTTATTTTATGTTTTCTGTATTTTTCCTGTGTGCACTAAAGTATATTTATACAATATACTACAGTATATAATACAGTACTAAAGTATTAATGTATTTAATAAATTACCAATAATATAAGTAGCTGCATCAAATCCTTTATCGGGCGGTGGACTTGCTTTAGTTGGTAGAAGCCATGTCACAACCGCGCTCTTCTCGCAGTACTGATCAGTCATGAAACCACGGATCTGAGCGTAGTATGTCCCTCCTTCAATATCTACCATAGATACTATGTCACCAACTTGCATGTACATGCCCTGCAAATAAATTGTAGCATTGATTTTACAAAAGAATTAATTGTATCTAAAAAAAATATAGAAAAATAAAAAGATATTTATAAAAATGCTTCTTTTTTATACAATCAGAAGAAGGTATGCTTAATTTTTCACTCTACATTTTCAAACTATTACCAAAGTAAACTTTATGTATATGCACTTTAGCAATTTACCTCTTCAAAACTATTAGTTGTCTCATGTATAATTTACTGAATCAATAAGCATGTAAATAATGTGTAACAAACAAGGACAGTCTTTCTTATATAAGTACTTATAAGTTAAAACAAATAGATTAACCACTCTTCATAATATTGATAAACATGGTTAGCCAAATGGCAAATAGGAAGCAGGCATAATCAAGTCTTTGTTACAATATAGGAAGCTCTTGATCTTAGTAAATATTAGCAATCAGATTTTAATAAGAAACACAACTTTACCTTGTAAAATATAGAATCACTAGTGACAACAGTAGCTGTAGCTGTTGGCGCTTTCAATGGTTGTCTTTTAAATATGCTTCTGCGTCCTCGACCACGCGGCGCCGAGGGCTTAGCTGGCGTTGGAGCTGCCGGGGTCTTGGGCTTATACCTTGTTGCCCTAGTACTCTTCCTAGTTCCCTTCCCAGTCGCTTTCGCTGGCGTAGACTCAACCTCCTTCCCGTTTTTGTCATCCTGGTCCTGTTTATCATCGTCTTTCTCAACTTTTATAGGCGTAATTTCCACTTTTACTTCTTTTGTAACGTTATTTGTTATGTGACATTCGTTGCAGATTTGACCATTTTCTGCGCTTCGCCAAAGTAAGGAATCATTAGTACCGCATTGAACACACGTTGGTTTCGGCATTTTGGCTGCGTTTAGGACAATTTGTGCAGGAAAAAAGGAAATTTTAATTCAAAAACATTGTCTCGAAACTGTGCTAGTTCGACGCCACATTGACATATAAGTTCCGTTACAGATAAATCTGTAAGTATGTAACTGAGTAAATACTTACTTTTTGACATTGAATTATTTTTGTTTATAATTTGGAATATTTTTATATTTATGAATAGAATAAGAGAATTTAAAACAATGGTTGAGGTTTTTATGTTGTTTTGTTTGTAAATAAAAAAAAGATAAACATTTAAAAAAATATTTGGTGAAAAGGAACGTTTTGACAAATACTGCTACTGTCATCTTTTGTCGAATAGCGATAACTTTTTGTAACGACAGCGCCATCTAACTTAAAATAATATAACAAAGAAGCGTATTTTCAAAATACATACCATTAAGAATTTTGCACGCAACAATATTTCAAAAGTTTATCAGAGGCTACAAATTATGGTAAACGGTAGAACTACTGTATCAATCATTTTGAAACTGGCGAATTTGCATGGAATACCAGTTTTCGTGAGTTACGACCGTTATCAGATGGCGCGTCGGGTGTTTGCTTTACAACCGTGTTTATAGCCACGAAAATCAAGTTTAATTTATTACGAGCGAACGCCATGTACGATAACCTGGTGATTTTATTAGCATGCTAACGAGAACTAGCCGTCTGCTGTAAATTCGATAGTACTAGTTTTATGGTATCAGACTGCAGACATGATTTTTAGTTCTGATTGGTAAAGTGGCGGCGTCTACTTAAATGAACTGTCCGCCCGCGGCTAAATAAGGAAGCTATATTCGTAGGCCCGCGGCTACGCTCGCGTTTTGTTAGAATGTCCCGTGGGAATAAGACTTTGTCCCGTAAAAAGTAATCTAGAGTACAAACTATCTCCATTCCAAATTGCATCCTAATCCGTTTAGTAGTTTAGGCGTGAAAGCAGAACAAACATCCAAACATGCTACTAATTATTATAATATTGATTGTGTGTGATAGTGTGATGTGATTTTACAACCTTCGTGCCGTAGTCGAGCAGTCGAGAGTCCGGCTCTCATTCCAATGGGTTCTGGGTTCAAATCCCGGTGGAGACAAACAAAAACAAAGTAAATTTATCCCAGTTGAGTTCAGACATTGCATTGAAACACCTTATTGTTTGAAAAGCACGATGGGGTGCTTCAGAAGGCATGTTAAGTCAAAGGTCCTTGTCTGATAATTATCATGGTTTGTAAGGTTGGTCTTTGACCTTACAAACAGTACGATGATGACTATGAATTAGAAGCTATGTAAATGCTTAATTAAACCCTGCAATTAAAAATATTTTTATGATTCATAGAAAATAACCAAAAGTAAATCTTCCAGCAGAATTTGAACCCACGTCCTTCGAATAATACGTAGTCAACGTGGATCAACCTCTAAATCACATGCAGCGACATCTGACGGACAGGTTGACAGAACGCTTGCATGCAACTTTATTGCAACTGATATCAGTTAGTAGGCGACTGCCAGATTGATTTATAAGTATTTTGTCCCACAACCTGCTACAGACCTACTATGTATGTATGCATGTATGTCTATTGGGGGACGCCTGCGACGGGGCGCAGACGGGTGATCTGCTCTGTTTGAAGAACTATTTCGCCCCTAATTTAACAGACCTACCAACTTATCTGTGAAATGAACGGCGGCGCTAGTAGTAATACAAAATCACATTTCAACCAATCACGACTCGGCTGCATGCAAGTTGACATTTCCATAGGTAATGTCCAAGGAATTTGTAATGTCTAATTTTGACCATTTCACAGATTCTGCGGTAGTACTCTGAAATTTTGACAAATGCAAAGCAAAGCATGGAATTGGTACCAAATATCTCTGTGAGCTATGGAAAAATCTATGCTCGGTATTTCGCTACGGGATAAAATCAGAAACGAAATCATCCGACAGAGGACCAAGGTAGTTGATATCGTCCAGAAGTGTAGCAAGCTGAAGTGGCAGTGGGCTGGCCACGTCTGTCGTAGAACCGATGAGCATAGGAGCAGACGGGTTCTCGAATGGAGACCACGTCTCGGGAAACGTCGTGTGGGACGCCCCCCTGCCAGGTGGACTGATGACCTGAGGAAGGTCGCTCGTAGTGGCTGGATGAGGAAAGCGGGTGATCGTGCGCTCTGACGTGCTCTTGGGGAGGCCTACGTCCAGCAGTGGACTGCAATAGGCTGATTGATTGATTGATTGATCTTTGTGACCGAGCTGTAGAGCGTACTATGCTTCTTACTACCTACGGAAGTTCCGGTTATCTCGACTCTGCGGTCAGAAAAAAATCGTTTTGTGAGACTGTCCGTAGATGGATAAGAAGTTTTTATGTCTGTGATTAAGCCCTATTAAGCCATTGGAGGCTGAATTACCTGATTGTCTGAAAAGATTATTCCGTACTTCTGAATGGTCACGGCTATTCTCTACGTAAAATTGGATGCGAATGCAGTTGCAATTGGCTGGAGTTCTAACATAAAAACTGGAGCATGTTTTTCATCTTCATACGCCAACTAGAAGCTAAAAAAGTTCATCTTGGAGATAAAAGCTGATCGCGCAAGCAAAGTCGCGGGCAGACAGCTAGTGTAATATAAACCTTTTAATATAATCTAAATAAAAAATCTATTATCAAGTTTCTGCCGTTCGTACCACCAGTAGCAGTGTATAATCCCTCAAGCATGTAACAAGAGTACTTACAAGACTAACAGGGCGTATTGGGCCAATTATAAGTTGGTAGCTTGCCACATGACTTGTACAGTACAAAGCACCAAGTCTGCCTCCATACCAAGTTTTAACGACTGCGATCCTAAACTTTTAATAAGCAAATTTTTTTCTTGTTATGTAACTCGTACGTCGGATTTAAAGAGTTTTAGCAACTTTTTTATACGTAACTTTTAATGTGTCCGTTTTATAATAGGAAGAAAAAAAAAATACTGCGAGAAGTCGAGGAGTTTTAATGTGTTTTCGTTACAATAGGAAGTCAGATCAGGGTTTGTGAGGTTGGTTAAACCCACGTTAAACCAATCGTATAACCTCATGACAGGTTTAGTTTTTTGGCTGTATTTACTAACGTCCATAGCAAGTAATACGCCAGTATTATAGTACTCTGTGGTAATACTAACATTTATTACGTAAACTGTTTATATTTAACTCATTCTGTGCACACTACACATACCCGAGTTATAATCTAGCCTAAATACATAAAACTGATATATTATTTCATAAGTGATTGTAACTTGTTTTGTGAGCCTTATATAAATAAATAAATAAAATAAATTAAAGTGAAGAAAAAAATACTGAATATGAAGAAAATCGAGAATCTGTGGATTTACTACTGTAATCGTTTTTGTTACGCACAAACGTAGTCAAAGTCAAAGTCAAAATTTTTTATTCGAATTAAGATTTTTACAAATCATTTTTCGACGTCAAAGCATGCAATGGATGGCATGTTCTCTGTGGAGAAGAACGACCAGAAGATACGTAGTTTTACTTACACATTTAGGAACAAAAGCATGTGCGTATGTAACAACTAATTGACACCTGCCTCTGCCTTTTATAAATATTTTCTAATCTAAAGATAGAAACGCAGCTTTTTAGTTCCGTGTCTGTTCGTCCGTCTGTCGACGGTTGAAATTTTCTCAGAGTATTCATTTAAATAAAATAAATTAAAAGGGGATCCCATACAAAAAACATGACTTTTTCAGCGCTTTTTGCTCGATAATCCTTCTTTTTAAATTCTAGTAAATTAGAATCCAGTATGTTTGTAAGACGCTTAGATGATTTGTTTCAGTATCATAATTTTAGGATGCCACAAACTGAAAATGTTTCTTTTCTTATAGCTACTTATTATGTTATAAAATAATATTTGATTAGATATAAATTAGATCTTAAAAAATTATAAAAAAACAACCAGCTTTAGTTTATAAGAAAATAAGTTCCTATTTTAGTTTCTACATCTTATGTTAAATTCAAACTAATAATTAAGTTACATTTAAAGTATGAAAGACTACTATGTACATTTGTAAAGAATGTTGTAAGTTTAAGATTGTTCTTATAAATAATGTCATGTTTGCTGCGCTCTAACGGGGCGTCATTGTACAATATAGGAATTGTTAGGTACAATCTTCTTCTTAGCGAGTCGATGGCAAGTCGAAACTTTATATTGTTGTAGCCCAGAATGTGGCTACTTGGACGGCGGATTGTGTGGCGTCCATTAAATCTTTCTGCGTGCAGGTGGCAGGGCACGCAGGACATGATGTCAGGTGGGCCGTCGTCTGCACCTCCCCGCACACGCAGCTCAAATCAGTGTTATTAGGTATAATGAAAAAATGCAAATAAATATTTTGAGTTTGAGTTTTCTTTGTAAGTGCAATTTTTAATTGTTTGAATGGAACTTTATGTAGGTACGACCGTACGAGTAGAAACGTAGATACAGTTGGCACTTTATAATTATACGTTTCCAATTCGTGGAAAATCCCGTAGGAGTTACTCGCGGCGATGAAGCGAGCGCGCGTTCATTCTATTTTTACCGAAACTCTGGTTCCACTAAACCTTTATTAACGTTTTCTAATTCAAAATATTAAACGCTTTGTTATTTGTCCTTGGTGCGATCACACGTCTACGAAGTGCGTAGCAGTGACTACGCTCGCTACGCCGTAGCATGATTACACGCTGCTTGCTGTGATTCTTACCGGCGATGTTGCCGCAGCAAATGCTACGACTCGTAGCGATTTATTTGTTTGTTCTTTCTTATATTCTTTAATCACTACGAGTACTACTTAGAACTATCATTACATTTTCCAATTTAATTATTGACTACAGTCGTCTACGTGAAAAATATAATTTACTCCTACAATATTTTGTCATAAAATTATCATATTATTTTCCTTCCAATAGACTCAAGTTTAAAACTATTAAAAAAAAAAAACAGAAAATGGCTTTATCCGCTAATGTTGTTTTGTTTTTTGTTTTTTGAATGGACTAATCGCTATTTCTGCCAGAATGGTAATACAGCGGGCGCGGACTTTTGTAAAATGTTGTTTGAACAAAATAGGAGAATCTGGCTACTCTCCGTCAAAATCAAAAACATTTCAAGACTATCTCTCTCTCTCTCTCTCATTTTTTTAATAGCCCTTTTTAGCTATCCCACTGCTGGGCAAAGGCCTCCCCTTTTTCCTTCCACTGATCTCGATCTTGGGCCACTTTCATCCATTGCCATTCAAAAGTATCTAGTTCGTCGCGCCATCGCTTCTTAGGGCTATTGATTTTACTAAATCTAATAATTTAGTAAAATCAATAACAGCCTCCGTGGCCGAGTGGTCGAGATGTCGACGCCATTACGGAGGTTCCGGAAATAAAAAATCTCTTTGTGAGACTTTCCCCAGTTTGTTTAGGACATTGCAGGCTGCATCACCTGATTGTCCGAAAGGAAAGATGATTCCATGCTTCGGAAGGCACGTTAAGCCATTGGTCCTGGCTACTATCTAGTCGTTACACGAGCCAAGTCAGTGGCCTTTGGCGGCTCTATAACACTGACACCAGGGTTTGTGAGGTGTACAACCTGATGATGAGTATAATCAAGGAAAAGACGTTATTCAGTGACAAAATTTTATTCAAAAATCGTACAAGTGTTACAGTGAATAAGTTAAACCCTAATTCTAGACGGAATGTTCAAAACGCACTTCTCAAAACTTAATTAATTAATGTATACTTACGACAACAATGTTTAAAGCCGTTGAGTCTTATTATTAAATGCATAAAGTTTAAATTGTGAGTAAAATGTATGGAGAAGCGTATTTACAAAAGTTGTTAAAATTGTTTGTTAAAACACTTATAAACGATAATTCACATTTTGTTTCACTGGTCAAGTTGATTGCAGGTTTTCTTGAGATGAGTTTTTCTAATAGAAGCTGGTTACTAACTAGTTACTCATATGTTTATCATGATTTCCAGAATGTGATATGTCAAACTATACATTTAAGTTCATTTAATTTAAATGCGAAAATATGTTTGTGGATTTAATTTTTTCGTGAAACAACCAACAGATCGATATAGTTTTTGGAAATAGCTTATAATATGTCGGACAGTGACTGATATAAGCAACTAATCTTGTTACTACAAGAAAAATCGGAAACCAAGTTTTATGTTAACACCTGTTTTTGTCAGAATTCACAATTATGATATGTTAAGACATTTTGTATTGGAAATAACAATGACATAATAGCTAATAAGTTTCGATTGCAATCGCTTCAAACGTTTAAGTACATCACGGAATGTTTAAATTACATTATAATATATCATGAGGTGTGGTGACGGCAGAGTAGAATACATTTGTCACCAACCCCTACTCTTCCCGTGGGTGTCGTAAGAGGCGACTTAGGGACTACACATTGAACAGGGAACGGGCAGCAGCGCTCTCTGATACAGTAACCTTTTAATCTGCGATCTCCAACCCGCCTGCCAAGCGTGGAGATTATGACAAAACTCTCCACTTAAGTGGAGGAGGCTCATAGTCCAGCAGTGGACTGTGACGGGCCGTTGATGTTGATGGTATGCAACAATATGAAAATTTTCTTTGTTTTTATTGATATCTGATGAAAACAAAACAAATATCTTATTACTTAGTATAAAAAGTTAGTGGATACTTTTAGGTATGTCTCACTAGGTGGTTACATAAATTAAATATTAGAACATTACAATACAATATTTTATAATAATTAATGATACACACTTACTTCCAACAATTACTCTTATTATTAATTTTAAGTACAAAAAATAATACATTACAAAAGCCATACATTCAATCAGTTTGCTAAACGAATATCGTGATTTTTTTTATTCACATCCACAGAGCTTAAATAAAAATACTGGATTAAATTTTTTCCACATGTTCCTTTATTTTCTTTCTTTCATTATAAGGAGGTACACGACGATGACCACTACAGAAGCCAATCTAGTATTTTTAAGTTTTTCGAAATAAAAAGGAGCTAGGGAAAAATCTTTTTTAAACAAAATGTTATCATCATCAGTTTAAGAAGTTACAACACGAACCAAAATATCATTTGAAAAAATAAATCACTGAATTAAAGAAATGTGAAAAGAAAATACTTTTATTTCGTCTTACTGGGTGAAAGTAAACAACAGGACATTTTTATAATAAAGAAAACCAAATTAAATGGGAGAAACAACATAGTAAAGAAATAAGAAAAGTACAGCTGAAGAATGATTAGCATCTTAGAACAACTAAAAGAGGATATCATAAATGATTGAGACAGTAAAGGAGAAATTCGAATAAAATAACAGAGATGAGAACTGTCCTGTCAAAAAACAACATTCAAGAATAACATTACTTGACACTGGCACAAAGACAAACTAGTGCCATAAAGAAAAAAAACTAAATCGAAGTTTCTCGAAGTATATTTTCTGAGTGACACACATGAGACGATAGCAAGATTAATTGAAAGGGTATAACTATAACATACATTACAAGAAATGATTCATTTGCACACATGTATCTCATTAGAGGTCCTGCAAGCGTCGCAGGTGACTCGGCAGCACCAGTGGAACTTGCAGCGGCATTTGGTCTCCTCAATGCTGTGGACCGTGTTGTAGCCGCGACCACAGCAGAGGGTCTCGCAGCCATCTTCCCCTGGGCGAAGGACACGAATTTATCATTAGCCTCATTCTGCTAAAATATGAAAAAAATGTAGAGTGTTTTCGGTGAGCTCTGCTCCCTTCACAGATTCCACTATTGCATTGTGCTAGTGAGCTCAGCCAAGTAAATTTAATGACGAATCTAAATCATCCATTGGCAAAAATTAAATTTTGACTGTGACATTTATCAACTTATTTATATCAGTGCTGGATCTCATATAATTATTATTATAAGGAATGTCATAAGAACTTCATGTTTTAAGAACTTTTGAAAGAGTAAATTATAATTGTAAAGTGTCTGATAAAGATTACTTTAAAGAAAAGAGCTTTCATGTCTTTAAAATTGTAACCTTAAAGTTTAGTAGTAAAATGAAAAAAAACTTCTCAATATGAACTAGAAAGTTGTAAAGGTCTAAAAGTGTCAGGTCCTGTAAATTGTACCTCTAGAAGTTCTATTGCAATGTCTTCCGTGAGTCCCCAAGGAGCCAGCTACAGGATCTGGCTCGCAGTAAGATGGAGAGGCTTCTAGATAGACCAGCTCAGACTTCCGAGGCTGTCGACCGACTCCGCCGCTTTGTCTTGGTCTGAAACAGGAAAACCAATAGGTTTAATTTAAGTAACCACAATGCTACTTCAAAAGCAGCTCTATACGTCCCCACCGAGGGGCTCGAGCCTTCCCTGAATTAAGGCGACTAGGCCTTAGTCGACCACGCTGACCCAGTGCGGGTTGGTCAACTTCACACACAACCTTTGAATTTCTTCGCAGGAGTGTGCAGGTTTCATCACGATGTTTTCCTTTACCGTAAATGCGTCGAATAAACGTACATTGAATTCGAGATTCGAAAACACATTGGTACGTGGCGGGGATCGAACCCGCGTCTCCCGGACGGGAGGCAGCGGCCCTAGCCACTAGACCACCGCCGCTCTCACACAACACAATGTTACTTACATCTTTTAATGTTCTTTCTCCAAGGTCATGGTTTTTCTTAGAGCTTTCTCTGTCACTCTTTACTTCATCTACGATCTCTATGTTTCTGTTTCTATGTTCGTTGGTAGGGCAATTTTAAAGCTATTTTTAGTCTTTTTTAAAATTGGCAAATCATTGGTTCGTCTATTCGAAATTATTCAGTTCTAATATGGTTTTAGACATCCAAAAGTTCAGAACTGCCACCTTGTAGGTCATCATCACCATAATCGTGTGGGTTGTGAGGTCGACAACCGACCTCACAAACCCTGGTGTCAGTGTTATAGAGCCGCCAAAAGCCACTGACATGGCTCGTGTAACGACTAGATAGTAGCCGGGATCAACGGCTTAACGTGCCTTCCGAAGCACGGATCTTTCTTTTCGGACAATCAGGTGATTCAGTCTGCAATGTCCTAACCAAACTGGGGAAAGTCTCACAAAGATATTTCTGCTTGATAGTGTCCCCCACCGGGAATCGAACCCGGAACCTCCGTAATGAGCGTCGAAAGCGCGACCACTCGGCCACGCAGGCGGTAATACCTTGTAGGTATGCTTCATTTACCAAAGTCATCTATTACGATTATTTTCCCCTATAAGTATGTTCTGCAATAGGCTGATTGATTGATTAATGTTCTGAGAACGTCGAAGTGAGGGTTCGAGTCCTATCACCTCAATCAAAAGGCTATTACAATATCTGCTGGCTTTCCTAACTCACCTTCTTATAACAAGATGTGTGTTAACAGCCCTGGTGACATGCGAGGGCTGTGACGTCACCAGTTTCGCCTTGCGGTATTTGTCGGTAAGCGCGCGCGCAACTGCCGGGAACTGAGGCAGCGCGCGCCAGCACGTCCGCAGCGCGCATGATCCGGAGACGCCGTGACATTTGCACTCGCGACGGACCAGGTCTTTCACTATCTGTGGAAAAGGGTCTTGTGATGATGATTCTTTGTAATGTCGATGTTTGTGGGTATTTAAATATCCAGGGTATCAGCCATAGGTGTATATTATTTAAATGAGACAACATCATCGTCATAAGTGTCATAACCAAATAAAGTAATTACCACTCTATTCTACATAAAAATTAGGTCACTTAGAAAAAAAAACAGCCTCCAGCCTATAATTCTAAACTGAAAGCATTAAATTTTAATCAGAAGTCACAGGAGTCTTCAAGTTCAGTTTTTTTTTTTAAATAGATCACCAGGGTAATAAGTTATGAGAGCCCAACGGTATTTCTTTACATGTTGTCGTTGAATAATCTCATAGTGTACACGACTATGATATCCACGACTTACTTATTATTTCATATTTATTAGATAATTTATGTAATAATAGGTACTTCAACAATTCAAATATTTGTGTTCCAAATTACAGGAAAACTGTTAACCAGGTAAACAAGTTGATTCACCGTTCCAACTAAACTGCGTGTTCTTGTTCTAAGAAAATGAAATACCAGGTAATCAGTAATAACTAGGAGTAAAGTAATTTCTGCAGAATCTTCCATTACTAGTCATAAAAATGTCGAGAATCAAACGGGAGCAATGGTTGTAGCTGTCTTCATTTCTGTGCTCCTAGTACCTTTAATGAGTGCTATAAGTCGTATAGTTCCAATTACATCTGATGTTGATCGTTGTAGTATAGGTTCAAGTATACGGTGTATGGAATCATCTGTCGTAAAGTTGAAGGAACATCTAATCTAGGTTTTCTTTATAATTGCGTAATTGGAAACGACTTCAAGACGTTCCTTAATTAACAGTCATGTTGCTCACTCTACATCTCAAATCTTCCTCCTAGCCTCTTTTTTACCGATTACGACTTTAGGTATACTTAAGTTTATAAGTTCAATTTGCTATCATTTGACGACATATTTATACTTACAACCTACGATCCAACAGCTAAAATTATAGAACCTTCGTGTCCACATTGGACTAATACATATAATAATGAAGACACAAGAGGTCATAGAAAGATGATATCATAAATTTTGAAATATAGAATAACCTATTTTAAATCGTTTTTGTAGAAAATAATAATACAGTCATCATAGCAACAATAACAGCTATAGCAAATCCTAATGTTTCCATGGACGGTTCTTAAGTATCTCTAGTAAGTAGCCAGGGGGCCATATTAGGGTATTGTATGAAATGACCGGTTGTCGTTCGGAATCGTTCAGAAGCTGCAATTATGCCCCGAGCGAAACGCGGGAGGTAGATCGTGATTCAGTTTTTGAACGTGATCTTGGTAGAGATCCTTAAGTTAATTATGCAAGAATATTGCAATGCAAAATTCAACACGATATTTATAATGAAATATTTTCACGTGGAATTTTACCCCTATCTTTCCGCAATCATGATGCTATGGCTAAAATATATCGAGGAACCCAAAGAAAACTCCAGTTTTTATTGATTTTTATACCCGCATAATAACTTAACATTGCAGAGAATATTAGTTTAAGTTTTTATAACCAATTTTTTAAAACGAATGGTGAAACCGTTTAGTTGGTGGAAAAGAAAGTTTAGTTTTTCACTTAAGGTAAGGGGGATTATAATTGAGAGAAACTTTCTTTTTGATGGCTAGAGTTATTGGCATTCTACATAAAAAATACTTTATAGAAGTTTGTACTCTCTCAAACTTGAAAACGAAAATATACCTTGGTAGAAAAGTCAGTTTTCCCTGTCTCAGCAGAATTTCGAATCCCATGAGAGAGAAAGCTACGGAACCGTTGCAAATGTAAAATTTCAGTAAACACACAGTTTATGATTCCAGACACGAACGTGCAGTTAAGAGAGATATTAACGCTCACGGTGAGAAAACCTCTCAACATCTTATTACTGACCCACGCGGCCATATTAGCTTTTTGTTTCCCGCGTAAAAATATGCGCCATTTTGTTTTTAACTTTTTAAAATTCTTCACTTGGTATACATACAGCCAGTGCGTGCGAATATGAAGACAGGTATAAAAGAAAAAAATTGCCGCTGTAAAAAGTTTAATTGTATTTTAGTTTATGATTATTGGTTTTGTTTTTAAAATGACTTTGTTTGCGCGAGTTCAATTTGGTTTGGGATAATGAAGTAGTCGTCCCAGAAGGCAAGTTGTATCGAAGTTTTATTTTTGAAATGTCATAATTTCGATTCAGCGGATTATTTATGCGCGATGAAACGTGTGAATCGACTCGTAAGTATACTAAATTCACACCGTAAAGTCACAAGATAGTACATAGAAACTTCTATTAACCTCTTCAGTTTTTGTAGCGCATATTGGAGTTTTTTTTTAGTTGTGTTAGTCTTTTTCTAACATTATTATTATGTTCTGTTTCATCTACTTTGTGAGTTTGTAAAAATCATGTTTAGTTTCTCTCCTAAAGATTTTTCTAACTGGCTTTACCTGCAGACAGGTGAAGGTTTTAGGTGTTCTTGACTCCTTGCTTACTTTCCCCCAATATTTTGATAGCATAATTTAATTGTGGTTAATCATGCTTACATCTATGTTATTGAGATCTTTAGAGTTTTTTAATATGACATGCCAGGTCCTTCCCATCATTGTATTGAATAGAGAAGCTGTATCCTATTCGCTTACGAATGCAAAGCTTGGCTAATCCATTGGAGCTAAAACTGTTTTAAATATCTGATGGAAAATTTTACCCATAAAATTTTACTATTCTCTATGTTTCTCTTAATCTTTTAATTTTTAGCGCTCTTCATACCCAAAGTTGCCTGGAAGCAATAAGGTTCCTTTAGCAGTAAGGTCACTTTTGAATACTTGGTGTCAGAAGAATATTTTGAATTTGTAATTACTAACGGATACATAAAGGTAAATTAAAAGTAATTTAAATGTTGCATGTGAAGTCCACCAACCAGCACTGGGCCAGCGTGGTAGACTAAGGCCTGATCGATCAGCTAATTTTGTTCAGGGTAGGCTCAAGGTCCTCGGTGGGGACTTACCTTTGTGAGCCGTTGATGATGATGACTTAACCTTAAATAGTGAATGAGGTATCTACCTCGCTCACCTTCCTTCCCAGCCGGTTGTTGTGCAGGTTCATGAGCGCGCGCGCATCAGCCTCCATCTCCCGCGCATCAAGGAACCTCCTGGCGAACTTGGCCCCGTAAGCCGCCTCTCCACAGCCCCCCCACTGGAACTGTTCTGCAGGGTTTGCTGTTCGTCTTCTGGAGGAGGATAAATAGGTAAAATACATGAACATGCACTTATTAAAGCAATTTAATTTCTTGTTTGTAGAAGCAGCAAACAAAAATTGAATCCCTAGTCGTTTTAACGTGGATGATGCATTATTGTAGAGCCAAAACCTTTGGATCTAGAAACATTAAAGGGTTGTAGGTTTTTTAGAAGTTGTTGGACGTCTTCTTGCTCGAGGAGAAAAAGAGGGGGTAGTTGTTTATAATATTTTGATGTTTAGATGTTTGTTCCGCTTTCACGCCTTAACTACTAAACGGATTTGGATGAAAGGTATGGAGATAGTTTGTACCCTGGATTAACAGATAAGTTTTTACGGGAATAAGTCTTATTCCCACGGGAAAATTTTACATAACGCGAGCGTAGCCGCGGGCGGACAGCTAGTGTGTTTTATTTATGTTGAAAAAGAAATAGGATATGGGTCAAGAGAACAACAAAATAAAATGAGGATCTAAGTATAATCAACGGCCCGTTACATTCCACTGCTGGACTATGAGCCTCCTCCACTTAAGTGGAGGGTTTTGCCATAATCTCCACGCTTGGCAGGCTGGTTGGAGATTGCAGATTAAAAGGTTACTGTATCAGAGAGCGCTGCTGCCCGTTCCCTGTTCAATGTGTAGTCCCTAAGTCGCCTCTTACGACACCCACGGGAAGAGTAGGGGTTGGTAACAAATGTATTCTACTCTGCCGTCACCACACGGCGACGGCGGCGGTCTAAGTATAACCCTTGTTTAATACAATCAATATTTCGCTCTCAGCACCTCAACCGGCAACTACATCATTTTTCAATTACAGCTCTCCTGTAGCCATCGGCGGGTCCAGCCTAGATATCTTTATCTCCCTCATGAATATTAAAATGTAATTAGATAGAGCCAGATAACTTTATTATCTCTGCAAAGCGGCGTCATGGTTGCTAAGGCCTGCGGGTGACTCGATGATTGTGGTATGGATCTTTTTGAAGGTAACGGGTTTGTTAAATAAACACAAAAAAGTAGAAACCTCCTTCAAATTACCTTATATGGTTATGATCACTAAAAAGTAACAAATAAAATAACATTTCAGATGGAATATAGACGCTAGACTAGACGGGACGACAGACGGTGGACCAAAGCAGTCACGGAGTGGTGGCCTAGAGGGGCGACAAGGGCAGACCACCAGCCCGATGGTCAGACGATATCGTCAAGATGACAGGATCTCACTGGATGAAGCTGGCACAGGACCGTGAGAATTGGCGCTATAGAGAAGAGGCCTATACCCGGCAGTGGGTTGATGTGGGCTGAGTATGATGATGATGAAGATGGAACATAAAAAAAAAATAAAGCCAATAGCCATATCCTCATTTAAGTAGATAGGTAGTGTATTAAGTAAATATTTAGAATTTTGCACTTCCTTTTGGGTTAAGCGTGAAGGCGTAACAAACATCCGAATATATTTTTACATTTATAATATTAGTGTGATATATGCGAGTTTCTTTATTCCACCATAACTTCTAAATACCTGAACAGAATTGGATGTATGTGGATCGTTACTAACATCAGCCCGAGTGACACTAGCATATTTTTTGGCCAGGCAGTCATGTTCATAATACAACGAATATTTCGAAAAAGTTCCAGAACAGAAGTTGTTCAGTTTCATGGGCTAAGTACCAACTGAGAGGTTTTGCGATAATATTTCACTAACACGTTGTATTTATTATGATAATTTAACCATTTCCATTTGTTCTAGCATACGAACCTGTTAGATGCGCAGCCGCAGGCGGGGAGGTCACCCCTCGCACACGCCGCACTCAGCGCGTGAGTGACGCCGGCCGAAGTTATGGCGTATGTGAACGCGGCTTCGCGGGTCGCTGGAAAAGACAAATCTAGTTTATTACAACAGCTAAAAGAGAGGAATCTTCAGTGAATTCATGTAGTTAAATACAGCAAATCTTTTCTTTGTTCTTGGTCACAACAAAGCTTTGATATCGATAAATGTTTTTGTAAAATCTCAATTCTAATTAAAAAAAACTGATTTCTTCTCAAGTGATTATTTAGTCCAACCTAAACAAGTTTTGTTAGAGAACTTATCAAAAATTTCGAAAACTAAGTTTGAATTGAATATTCATAAAAAAACTACGCGAGTAAATTTTTAAAAAAAGTTGCGGATCTAAAGTAAAACGGCGGTGGTGGTGGCGGGTTTCTTGGGCTGAACTACCACTCATCATCATCATCAGGTTGACAACCGACCTCACAAACCCTGGTGACAATGTTATAAAGCCGCCAAAGGCATTGACTTGGCTCGTGTAACGACTAGATAGTAACTGGGACCAACTTGCTTTACGTGCCTTCCGAAGCACGGAATCATCTTTCTTTTCGGACAATCAGGTGATTCAGCCTGCAGTGTCGTAACCAAATTGGGGAAAGTCTCCAAAGAGATTTTTGTTTGACAGTGTCCCTACCGGGAATCGAAACCGGAACCTCCGTAAGGCTGCTTTTCCACCAGAGATGAGCGAGGATGCGTTGCGAGTGATGTATTTTTCAAGAACCAATAGAATCGCTTCATTTACCTTGCCTCGCTCAGCACAGCTCTGGCGAAGCGATTCTATTGGTTCTTGAAAAACACATCCCTTGCAACGCATCCTCGCACATCTCTGGTGCAAAAGCAGCCTTACGGAGGTTCCGGGTTCGATTCCCGGTGGGGACACGAAGGCTGTTACCACTGTGACTACTGAACTACCACTGTTGCGTAATTAAACTAACACGTTTGTGTATGTCCTCACCAAGTAGCTCGAGCCTATTTATTCATTTAACAATTTATTATACACAATAAAAATTACAAATACAAAACATACAATAAAACGACACAATAGGCCTTCATCAACAGCTATATATGTCCCCACCGAGGGGCTCGGGCCCTGTTATCCTGAATCCTAAATTAAAATAATATTTTAGCGTTGACAACGTTGCGGCCCGGTTTCCACCAAAGCGGAGAGGAGATATGTGTTTGAATAACCAATCAGATTTCGTTATTTCCACATCTCCTCGTCGCTTAGCTATTGAAATAACGAAATCTGATTGGTTATTCAAAACCGGGCCTGATTCTATGCGAGTTGATCGACTTCACTCACACACAACCTTTGACAGCGTGTGTAGTTTTCTTTACGATGTTTTCAAGAACCCTTTGTGGGGACGTATGTAAGCTGATGACAAAATTTTATTAAACCAATAAACCAGTAGGTTTTGAAAATGATAAAAAACTAGTTTTATAAATTCTAGATTGTTTAGAATTCCTATCCCTACAAATAGCCTGTCAACGTCTTATTTCTTCGGTACGTAATCTTCTATTTACAAGTTATACAAATGAAGTGATTCCCCTGTGCGACAGCTGATGGGAGCCCCAGGGAATATATAAATAAATGTAAATATTTTAAACCTACTGAGACGAAAAGGGTTGTTCCTGTTGAGTCAAAATTTCAATACGTCAAAATGAAATGAAATGTGTAGTTTATTTGCTGTAGAAATCCAAAAGTAACCATAAATTATTTTTACTACCTTCATTTATTGATTATTTTTATTATTAGCTTTTATTATTAATTATTTTTCATACTAGCTTTCCACCCGCGGTTTCACCCGCGTTAAATTCGTTTTCCCGTAGGAGTGAAGTGTTTTACCGAGGTAAAAAGTAATCTATGTCCTATTCTAGGACCTAACCTATATGTGTGCCTAATTTCATCCCGATCTGTCCAGTGGTTGAAGCGTGATTGAGTAACAAACATCCAAGCTTTCGCATTTATAATGTTAGTAGGATTCAAGTCGAGCAAACTATACTCATTGACTTGGCATCTCGATGCAATGTCGTTGTTTCATGCACACAAGGTGCTAAGTTTGATTGTCCTTCGAACGTCGAAAGGTTTGAGACACGTGAAAACTGATAGATAACGAATAACAAACTACGTATAGGAAAACGTACGTATACGGCATGATTTTGCAATCCCTAGCAAAATTTAAATATAATGTTCAGACCATCATAAGCAACAACTTTTCCCAAGGAACATGGGTTGAAAAACCCCAAAAAAATTTCGACCTCCCATACAAATTAGTAAAGTTGATTGTGTACTTTGTAAGAAAAGTCGTTATTTTTCGGGGGTTTTCAATCCATGTTCCCTGGGAAAAGTTGTTGCTTATGATGGTCTGAAAATTATATTTAAAAAACATTCTGTATATTATGGTGTGAAATAAACGTTTTGAATTTGAATTTGAAATTGACAGACTGTATCATGCAAGATTGTTTTCAAGCCACTACGAGCATTTAGTTTACCAAATGATATTAACCCAACGGGAATGATCCAAAATGAGTCATAGTAAGTAAAGTATTGCAAAGAAGCGTCCACATGACACGTTTCATGATTTGTGAACTACTTGTAAGCTTGACGATGTTATTTCCAAGGGGCTCCCTGATTTGTGTGACAACTTGACTTTACCTACGCACATAAGAAACTCAACTAAGACAGTAAAGTAAGGTACTTATTTTGCAAATGACGGATGAGTAAGGTTTAACTACACACCAAAGATTTCAAACCCCTCGAGCGCTGAAATTTTTGCAATGTTATATTTTTTTCATTCAATCTGAACATGGTTAATTTTCCAGTACTGATGCTTATTAAATTAAATAAAAAATTAAAATTAAAAATTTATTTCTGGCTCAGGACCCATATAAAGTATTACATATGTAGGAAATAGGGTTATGAGCCAAAGAAAACTTTATATTATTTTAAATAAATAATTAGTATATTATTTTATAACTTATTTAGCACTGGAAAGATATTACACGACCGTTACTAACGCAGTAGAAAATCCGAATGTGAACAGACAGAACTGCCAGACAGAACGAAAGATAATTTGGCGGTTCGTTCACTCATTCACTCACCTTCACTCTTTTATACAATAACTGCTATAGTCAAATCAGATTTCATAATTACAACAGTTGAATTATAACTCATTTAAAATAAACATGAGCTAAGATTATTTTTTGTATAAATTAATAACCATAAATTCAACAACATACGATACATTGTAACTTGTCAAAATAAATAAATTAAATTAGATTAAAATTCTTAGCAGCATAACAGCGGTCGAAAGTATATACACCATGAAGTTCAGTTTGTACTATATCGTTAGTAGACGAATGTAGCCTCTTATGGAACATTTTCTTTAAGCTAATTAGAAGGTCAAAAATGTCAGTGACTCCGTTCTCAGCATACATATCAGTCGCACTACACCGCCACGGCAGACCGAGCATTGCTCTGAACGAATTATTGTATTGTACACGAAAGGTATTAAACGTACCCTTCGTGTACTTCGTGTACTTATTATCTCAGGAATTAAAAAAAGTACTTTTGGATCAAATTGCCCAATCTCTTTTTGAATGGTCATAAACATTATTTTATTGTCTGATACAAAGATAAATTTTACTAACACTTTATCTCGGATATCAAATTCAGTCAAATTATTTTGCTATCAAATAATCCAAAGTGAGTTATCAACATCAACATCAACGACCCGTGAGTGAGTTATGCTTCCTTTGAATTGCTTCAATATATACGTAGCTTTGTACCTACACTAGACATCGCTATAATTTATCTAAGGCTTGACAAGTCAATTAGTAAGTTCTTAGCTTGGATTCGATGTACATACATACACTACGTATGTATCGACACCGTTATGCATCGAAGTTGATAGAAGCTGTCAGTAGAGACTTAACTACTGTTTACACTATACCAGTATAACTTAACAGTACAGTAGTGTAATTATGAATTTACTCCAGTTTACTAAACATAACCGTCACTACATTAATAGTTTTTAAGAGCTTACATAACAATAAAAGTATTTCTTTCTTTCTTTCTTCATGGGTGTTGTGTAAATTTAGGGACAATCCATTGCAATAATGGACATCTGACACATTTGACAATCTCTCAAATTTAAATACAGTTGAATGCCTTTCGTCAATCCATAAAAACTGAATTATTAACTAATTGAATAGGTTTATTGGTATATTGCCTCGTGTAAATATTCTTACATGTAATCTACATTTAAAACAGTTTCAAAGACATTACTGTACTCTCCTGGATTACTGGCTAAGTGTACACGATCTTTAAGCTGGTACATCGAAGTTTAGAGTCGATTTGAAATGTAGACGATTGGAATAAAATTATACTAATTGGATATGATAAGGAAAGTTTATTTAAGGATCAGGCAATACAAGTTGGAAATAGACGGAAAGAATAATCTGTTATTGCTACGTAAGTAATTAATAACGGAAGAAACATTAAAAAGCCGTGGAGTGGAGTATCTTTGTTAAGACAAATCCTACGAGCCCAAACACGACTAGGTTGTGGTGTGTATTTAAGGAGTTCCTATGGACACCTTCCAGCTCCATCATGAGACCCTGGACATCACGTATGACTAAAGATCTTGTTAAGACAAATCCATCGAGCCCAAATACTACTAGGTTGTGTTGTGTATTAGAGGAGTTTCTATGGCCACCTTCCGTCTCCATTATCAGACCAGCTCCATGATATCATAATATTGCATTGTCATCGCGGTTACATAAGTGTACCAAATTTCAGCACAATACAATGGCAGCAAGTGCTTCAAAATTGAGTTGCAAGATTTCGCCCGAACATACCCACCCACATACAGTGCAAGTTAAATAAAAGCTTGTAAAATAGGTATCAATGTCACTATGGCTCTCGCAATATGAAACTATCCGAATGAGCTTAGCCATCAGAACTTGTAAATAAATAAATAAATCATTTATTTCAGGCAATATTTACATAAAGGTCTTAAATATGTAAACAGAGGCCCATATAATAAATACCTTAAAACTAACATACATATTTATAAAAACTATAACTAGGTAACACGTGATGTCAGCGACGTGTAGCGCGTGTCAGCTGGCAGCCGTCCCCGGAACTTCCGAAACACGACTCCCTGCGGCCAGAAGTCCTCTTTCATGGAGGTCTCCAGGTGGTGGGTCGGCACTCGTACCACAAACGAACTAAAGTTCACTTTGTGGCGCGATGCTAACCGTTCGACCCTCAGGGTGAAATTGGACTTTCTTCGCACAAAATCCACCAACTCCTCAACCTTAGTGGACCAGTGTAGTCGGGACACGTACAGCTGCGTCGAACGTACTTCGGGACGCAGTGAGTGCTCCGGTCCGACCGGTGCGTTGCCATGATGGTTACGGCTGGCGGGCTTCTTTTTTCTCCTTTCGACTTTAATGAAGCCTTCCTTATCGCACTGTTTTTTCAGTGGACGCACTGTCACACTCTTGAGAGCCTCGCAAGGCTTTTTCCCCAGTGGTTGTGACCGCTGAGATGGGGCGGCAGCGGCGGCGGCGGCGGCGTAGGCACGGCTTGGGGTAGACGTGGTGCCGCGTGACGTCAGCTCCACAGCGGCGGGGCGTGCGGGGCTGGCAGCGGCGGCGGGGCGCAGTGAAACACGCTCGTCAGCAGCAAGCGGCGCACATTCCGGTGTAAAGCACAAATATTCACTCACTTTTTCACGCGACAGATATAATCTCGCAAAGCAAACGATATACTTACAAAAAGAAGAATAAACCAGTCAGATGCATCCGATTCTCTCGTTAGCCCTCAATTTAACATCAACCGTACCTGTCACAACAAATTAACATAAACATTCGGTTTCAACACCGTTTACTACCGAATTAATTTATTGGCCAAACAAATCCGTCAGCCGAATAAACGAATAAAACAAAATAAATAAACAAAAAGAGAAGACAAGCGAATGCGTGCCTCAAGGGAGTGCTCTCGGGCCGCTCTCTCAATTAACACTTGAATGTGATGCGTAAACAAAATAAACAAACAAGCAACGGAAATCAAAACCCCAAATTCAAGACCCAACTGCAGTATGTGGACCGAATTTATTTTATTAATAAGAATATATAAAAATTAAGTTTATATTTGGAATGTATTCAAACGTTTTATTTAAAACCGTACTTGATTTAATCTTGAAATATTTTAAAATATTTATTTACAAAATTGATAGTTTGAGTTTATTCAAGAGCAAAACAAAAACATAAATAGATTTTTGTCAAAATCGGTTGAGAATTTGATCTTCTCGTAACAAAGAGAATATAGGCAAAAAACAACAAACAAACAAAACATTTTATGGTTTACGGTGGAAAATGTTACCCTTTTGTCACCAAAATAGTCGGGCAAAAGGTGTTGACACGGCAAACGAAAAGGTTTTTTATGAGTGGCGACTGATCTTGACGATTTGTTTTTTTATTAGCCAGATTGACGGTAGTTTAGAGATAACAAATTGAAGTTGCAACGTTGATACAAGAGGAATGCTTTTCAAACCTTTCTTGTAAGTTATTCGGTACAGTTTTGAGTCCATGTGAAATTTTCACGGACTTGCAAAACTCAGCCGGTGCATATTATGCTTGTTCATAAAATAATTTGAAAGGAATTTCAATCAATCGATCAGCCTATTGTAGTCCACTGCTGGACGTAGGCCTCCCCAAGGGCACGCCAAAGCGCACGATCACCTGCTTTCCTCATCCAGCCACCACCAGCGACCTTCCTCAGGTCATCAGTCTACCTAGCAGGGGGGCGTCCCACACTACCTCTCCCGAGACGTGGTCTCCATTCGAGAACCCGTCTGCTCCAACGCTCGTCGGTTCTGCGACAAACGTGGCCAGCCCATTGCCACTTCAGCTTGCTACTCTTCTGTTCAGATTTAAACTATCTTGGTCCTCTGCCGGATGATTTCATTTCGGATTTTATCCCGTAGCGAAATACCAAGCATAGATCTTTCCATAGCTCGCTGAGTGACATGTAGCCGATGGGCCAGCTTTACCGTCATGTTCCACGTCTCGGCTCCGTATGTCAATACGATTATATATATGATTATACACTCTGCTCTTCATGCATTGCGGTAGTGGCGATGAAAAGATATGACGCAGTTTCCCAAATGCTGCCCAGCCCCACTGTACTCTTCTTGCGATTTCACGCTCGAAGTTTTTAAAGGAATTTATGTAATGCTAATTAGATTTAAACGGATGTTCTGTGTATCCTTAGACGACACATCCACACGCTTTAAAATCATTTTTTTCTTTTGCTTGTTTTTTATACTAAACTTGTAAGGTGCAAACACATCGGAATAATTTCTCTCACCTGTCGACAATCTAGGTTCAGGAGTTAATGCCAAAATGCCAACTTAAATAAATTAAGGGAAGTATATCGAAATTCTTCTCTTTAGAAATGTTAGGTAATACTACAAGGATTCAGAAAGTAAAATCTCGTTACTTGATTTCATCATACCTCAAACAAGCAATAAGAAATGGATGGATACCGTGTAGACATAAAGCCAAAAGGAAATAGAAACAAATATCTCGAAATAAATATCGAAATCCTTTTCTTCCCTAAGGATGTAAAGGCTAAAGATCCACCTGTCGACACGAGAGTCAATTAGCTTTGCCTTATAAATCACAGCTAGTGGGCGAGTATCGGAACACTGAGTTGTGCAGCTTTTAATAGAATTGTCGCGATTTGTGTCCTATGCAAGAGTGGGCTGACTTTATCGAAAGTTTTTGTAAATTATTGCTTTGGCTGTGGAATTCTAGAATTGGCTGGTGCATTGAAATAACAAATAATTCACTGTATATATATATATATTGCATATGGCTAGGTTTTGACAAAACCTTAGTAAACGCGATATTAATATCAAACAAACAATACAATAGCACAAGTAGCTTCTACACAATTCATAAAATATAATACTGCCATAGATATTTTCTTTGACTGCCTATGGTATTTGACCATTGTCTATGGTATTGTCTACAGGTATATCAGCAGTAGATTTTTTCTGTTCAAAAAGAGAATATAAATAAATCCAAATTACTTGACACTGGCACAAAGACTACTAGTGCAAAAAAAAATATTCTGACGCACGTCGCCTCCGATCGTCTTTTATTTCCTCTGAGAATAAATCTAATAAAATGCTTTAGGTTCATCATAACTGTCATAATCGCTAACCTTTACTTCTAGTAGTATCTCTATAACAGATTAATTAAGTAGGTACCTGTCCGCGAATATCATAAAATAAAACATAATCAATTTGGACTTTTTAATTTCCATAAATATCTTCAACATCTCCACGGTCTCCAATAAAAAGTAAATAAAATAAACAGAAAACCAGTAAGTTAAGTAGTTACAATAAATTATAAAGACTCACGATGGGAGGGCGGTGCGGGTCACGATTTTACAATGTATTGGTAAATAATAATACATTCATTGTTTTTATCTGAACTATCTTCGTGTTGGCAGAGCGTAATTGATTGCTCTCAGGAGGTATGGAGTCATCAAATGATAACCTAGACGTAGATGATAGATCTGTGATAAATGCTACATGTTATCTGTCTATCATAGATAAACTATATTTTATTATATTGTATCACCTTATAATTAAAGTCTCAATTTGCTACATATCATCATTATGTACTTATAACTACCAATAAAAGGGTTTGAGCTTACCGTATATTATTAGAGAGATCTAGTCTTAATATACCTGACTTTTTTCTTTACCGTCAAAAGAGTGTCAAAATATTTCTACGTAAAGATTTCAAAATTTAGAAATGCTGGGTTAAACTCGCGTCTGTTTGCCATGTCTTAAGCTTTGAATGACGAAGATGTGTTTGCAAAATTTTAACACCTTTAATCTTAACACATTTCAATGCTCATAGCATTGGATGACTTTTTCCGATTAACATGGTACTCGTATAAGCGCCGTTTCACGAAAAAATAGTTCTGCTTCATTCAAAATAAAACACTTTTTCTTTCCTTCTTTCTTATTGGAAGAATACCACCTGTGATAGTATTTAATGTCGTTAGAGAAAATTGATGCCGCATTTAATTTTCGCAACATAATTTTTCGCAACAGTCGTAGGTACTTACTGCAACTTTAAACACGCACTTTCACAACACCACAATTTTTAAATACATAAATAAACTGCACGCACATATATGTTTCATCGATTTTCTTTTTTATTTCAATTAGGTCATTATCCCACAATTTTTACTTATTTTTATTTTCTGTTCTGCTTGCGATTGCAAGTCATCCACGGGTGACGGCTGAAAATCAGTGTTGCCCTTTGGGCTAATTACACTGAGCCATGGCCCTTTCAATCACTGCAGCACACATGTGCATGCATAGGTACTTCTTTTTTTTGTTATTTCCTTTTTGTGTATCTTTTTTCTTAAATGTATGTACATGTGTTATGTAGATTTTTGAATAAAACTTTTTATCTATCTATCTATCTAATTACTCATTAATTAGAAGACGATGTCTCTCTAAAGATTTTACAGTACATTACCATTACTTTTAATGACTTGAAAAGCTTCTAGGCGTGCTCGGGTATCCTGGCTGTTTTTCTTCCCTTTTAATATCTTTTGGCGATAAGGATATTATAGTCACTTGTTGAAACGGGAATTAAATGAAGAAGAGAGTCCCTCTTAGGTTCTTTAGGGTACAGTCTGCACAGACATATTTTATTAAACCGCATTTTAAAGCAGACAATAAATTAAATGCAGAGTGGAGTTGATATAATCGTTGATATGATCGGTTTAGTGACAGCAAGCAGTAGAGTGCCGGTGGTCTAGTGATTCGGACCGCTGCTGTCTTCCGTCCGGGAGACGCGGGTTCGATCCCCACTACGTACCAATGTATTTTCGAATTTCGAACTCATATGTACGTTTATTCGACGCTCTTACGGTGAAGGAAAACCGTGATGAAACCTGCACACTCCTGCTAAGAAATTCAAAGGTTGTGTGTGAAGTTGACCAGCCCGCACTGAGCCAGCGTGGTTGACCTCAGTCATTAAGCCTCTGCCTAATCGCACTAATTCAGGGTAGGCTCGAGCCCTTCAGTGGGGACGGGGACGTATATGAGCTGTTGATGATGACAGATGTAGTTGAAATGCAAAAGATGTAACTTCAACAGGAGTAGTAGAATATAGTTCAGATTTAGTCTGACTGTGACGTCTGTGTAGACTCTTATCTAAATAACCAAAGACATCATTTCATTTCTTCTTCTTTGTGTAGTGTAAGGTTCAACCTCTTTTGTTGTTACTGGCTGCGGGTCGGTTTTCATATTTCGTTCTAAAAGTTTTATATAATTTAAATTGCGAATTGTTCTTTTTTTGTTTGACGTGCTAGAGACTACACGCGTTTCATGTTTTTTATGAAAATCTAAAAAGAAATGTAATATTTGCCAAATAATATATAGCCAAACTGACCCTTATTGACTATGCATATGTTGCAAAAATTACCAATCATACTTAACCGGACTTGTGAGGTAGTAGAAAGCTCTCAGCTTAGCCTAAGATGTTGCTAAGGAGAGTCCCCGGTTATGCAAAAAGGAAGTGGGTTAAACTCACCCAAAGGCATGACGTGTCCAAAATGGTTGCCGTCTCCGACTCCTGAGCAGTTCCACCTGTTCCCGCCGAGCTGGGCTTGGCATTCCGCGTACGCCATCCTATAAAATAAAGCAAACGATGAAGTAGAAAAAGAAATGAAATAGGCGAGTGAGTATTTTTTCATTGAACTTTCTATCATAAAAAAGCTGCGTCAAAGAAGAAATTAGATGCAAGATATTTTTCTGTAAGCATTCTTCTTAAAGGTCTTTCGACTCGGAATTTGATATCAGTCTCCGTAATTTAGAATTTAAAGCGTTCCGGTGCGGTGGTGGTTCTATTTAGGTACGATTCCCTGTTGGGATACTCCCAAACAAAAATCTCTTGGTGTGACTATCCCCAATTTACTACTAATTAGTTCGTTAAATTATCTATGAATCTTATCATTTTGTTATTGCATTATACTTGATAATCATTATTTATAGTGACGCAAGTATGTATTAGTTACTGTTTCTGTGCAATGTTACATTACATAATCTGTGGATAGTGTTGTTGTCTGTATATGTAGGCCCAACCCTTTTGTATTATCATCCATTTGTATTGTTGTACTATGTGTGCAGCTATTTACTTTCCCAAATAAATAAATTAAAGTAAATTAAAAAAAAAATTGGGTTAAGCAGGACATTGTCTGTGTTACGAATTTGAGCAGAATGCTGGAAAAAACTGGGAGCAGAATGCTGCTAGACCACGTAGACGCCATTAAAATCCTACTATGGGCTTTATGACTAATGATATTGAATTTGGAATTACCTAAGCCCGTCCCCAATGGCAGCGATGGCGGCCGGCGACTGTCGGCACATGGCTCGCTGCTTCTCCGTCAGACCGGCCACTCGCGCGCAGACCAGGTGCGCGCCCAAAGACACCCCCGCTGATGTGCTGCCTCTGCAACAATTGGAGAATTATTCATGATGTTGGGAATGGTTCATGTGCCTCAGCAAAATAAAAGAAACGGCATCAAACTCAGGTGGACCGTTTTATCAAGAGAGTTGAGCCGTTCTAAAAATAAACTTCCTATTGTTCATCCAGGTGGTCTGAAAGAAGTTTAAATAAAGAAACTCGAGTCTTATAACGTGTATTCTTTATGAGAAATCTTGGTTGCATCACTAGGATCTTTATGCCATAGCTATCTCATCATCATCATCAACAGCTCATACACGTCTCCACTGAGGGGCTTGGTCGACTTCTCACACGACCTTTGAATTCCTACTGTAACTGCGATTAAACATATGAATGAAATCAAAATTCTAAAACACATTGGCACGTGGTGGGGTCTATCCACCGTTTTATCTAAAAACAACAACCTTAAATAGCATACCAAATCTTAAATAGATAAATACATACCTATACATATATAATATGAAGATAAACAAAATCCAGAATTCCAGACACAAGGCAAACACAAGTGCTCACACGAATGTTTGCCCTGGGCGGGATTCGAACCCGCAACACTGTGCTTTGTAGGCAGGCGTACTACCAACTAGGCTACGGGGCCTTCAACCTAGCATGCTAGTATTAACAAAACGGCCTAGAATGTTCCCAGTTTCAGCCGTCATGCGTGGGCGCAGTGTGAATTGTCGTCCGGTCTGTCACGGAGTCGGTAATTGACGTTCGTCATTATGGCGCTCGTATTAATGAGAAGTCGTGTTTGTCTACGTGTCAGCTGGTCTGTGGGAATGAATGGGGAAATTTGAGCAATGTTCTATAAAATTGTGTTTGTTGCACTGAATTTAATAACAATATGGGATATAGGCCATGACGCTAATGGGTTGTAGAGTCTACAACCCTTTTTAATGGAAATTCAGTTAGTCTTTTCAAGGCAAACGAAAGAAACGGGAGATGGTGGCTTTGATGATAACGACCAGAGCACTTGCTGTCTTGCCCTGATTGTTTCCCAAATTAAGCTTTACAGCTCATATATATCCCCACCAAGGGCTTGAGCCTACCCTGAGTTAGGGTGATCAGGCCATATTCAGGTGCCAAAGGTCTCTATCGTGGCTTTTGTAATGGCTTCTTCAGCACGGAATCATCTTACTTTTTGGATAATCAGGTGTAACCAAACTGAGAACAGCCTCCGTGGCCGAGCGGTCGAGATTTTAACGCTCATTATGGAGGTTTCAGGTTCAATTCCCGGTGGGGACACTGTCAAGCAAAAAAACTATTTGTGAGACTTTCCCCAGTTTCGTTAAAACATTGCAGGCTGAATAACCTGATTGTCTGAAAAAAATCTTAATTCGAATTAAATATTTTTTAAGATAATTCCGTGCTTCGGAAGGCACGTTAAGCCGTTGGTTCCGGCTACTATCTTCGTTACACGAGCCATGTCAGTGGCCTTTGGCGGCTCTATATTACTGACACCAGGGTTTATGAGGTCGGTTGTCGACTTTACAACCCACACGATGATGATGACGACTGGAAATAATCTCACAAATTGAGTTTTATTCGGCAATCTATTGTATACCTAGTGAAGTTCTAAGATCGCCTAAGTCAAAAAGTACAAGTTTTCAGGGGAGTGAAAAAACTTCATAGTGTTTGGTATTTCGTTTATATGCGACAAAGCTTGTTTATCATCATTTTATGAAACAGGATTATTTTCAATATACAATGGATTAAATTACAGTACAGTCAGTTGCAAAAGTGGGTCCATATCACGTGTTTTTATACTTCAAAATTTCTTTTCATTCTATCTATCTATCTATCTAGCCCACATCTACCCACTGCTGAGTATAGGCCTCTTCTTTATTGCGCCATTTTTCACGGTCCTGTGCAGTTCTCATCCAGTACTTCCCTTCCACTGTCACTATATCATCTGACCATCGGGCTGGTGGTCTGCCTACCGAGCGTTGTCCGAGTCTGGGCCGCCACTCTGTCACTGCTTTGGTCCACCTTCCGTCATCTCGCCGCGCTATGTGCCCCGCCCACGCCCACTTAAGTTTAGTAATTCGTTTACCTACGTCATCTACCTTGGTACGGTTTCGGATTTCAGTGTTCCGTACACGATCTTGAAGTTTTATGCCGAGCATGGCACGCTCCATGGCTCTCTGTGCTACTTTTATTTTGTGCATAGTCTCCTTAGTGAGTGTCCATGTCTCGGCACCGTACGTTAGCGTGGGCAGCACACATTGATTGTAAACCTTGGTCTTTAGGCTTTGCGGAAATGTGCGTGATTTTAGGATGTCGTCCAGTTTTCCAAAAGCAGCCCAGCCTAGCTGAATCCTCCTTGCAATTTCTTTTGCCTGCGATTCCCGGCCAAAGGATAAACGATGTCCAAGATACACGTAGTCATTTACTGTATCAATTGGACAGTTACCAACAATTATGTTTGGTACAAATGGATGACTTGTCATGATCTTGGTCTTGGACATGTTCATCCTGAGGCCGATTCGCAATGACGCTGCGTGTAACTCTTCGAGCATATTCTGGAGTTCTGTTACATTTTCAGCTAGGAGGATGAGGTCGTCCGCAAACCTAAGGTGTGACAAAAAGGTGCCGTTTATATTGACTCCCTTCTCATCCCAATAAAGAGTCTTTAATATGTCTTCTATGACATTTGTGAAGAGCTTGGGAGAGAGTGTGTCACCTTGACGTACACCTCTGTTCAGTGATACCTGACCTGTAGGTTCATGCATTCGAACCTGCATAGTAGCGGCGCTGTACAGCTCCCGAAGAGTGTCCACATATCTTTTGTCAATTCCGCAACGATGAAGAGAATGAAACACAGCCCAGTGTTCGACGCTGTCGAATGCCTTTTCGTAATCTACAAAGGCGAAACACATGGGCTGGTTATATTCTCTGCTTCTCTCCATCAATTGCTTGATAGTATGGATGTGGTCCATAGTGGAAAAACCTCTCCGGAAGCCGGCTTGCTCTACTGGTTGAAACTCGTCAAACGCTCGTGTCAGTCTATTACACAGGACCTTTGCAAAAAGCTTGTATACCTGCGATAGAAGGCTGATAGGTCGATAGTTGTCCAACTTTGCTTTGTCGCCTTTCTTAAAAAGTATGGTAACTATTGCCTCTTTCCAAGTTTTTGGTGATGTGTTGTTTTCTATGACCTTGTTAAAGAGTTCCATCAGTATCTTAGTGACTGGCTCACCGCCAGCTTGCAGCATTTCTATGCTTACGCCATCTTCACCACACGCCTTGTCCCTTTTCATTTGTTTTAAAGCAAAACCTATCTCGTCTTGTAATATGGGGGGTAAACTATCTTCCCAGTATTGTTCGGTAGGTTTTGCCCTTGGGTCCGCGGATTCTGGTGATTCAGGCTCAGCTGCTTTCGATGTATAAAGACTCTGATAGAACTCCTGAACAATTTCAAGGATGCGGTTGCGATCTGTAACGAGGTGTCCTGTACTGTCTCTTAATTTGTTTATTTCTTGTTTGTTTTTATTTATTTTACGCCTGAATACCTTTGGTCCTCTATTTTGTTTAATTGTTTCAGTAATTATTCTCGTATTGTATTGTCTTAAATCTGTTCTGATAGCTCTATTAATAATTTTATTTATATCACGCAACTGTTTTTGGTCTGCTAGTGTATTTTGTTTCATTAATCTCCTCTTCTGCAGTAAGTAGTTCTTTTCATTATTATCATTTATCATTTATTCATTTATTTGCAATCATGTATATAAATTGTAGGTATTAAATATAATAGTAAGTGGCATACATGAACCCTGTAAGGGTGTTGCAAAATTATTTAAGTAATTTGATTTAAAACAGAACCAAAACAATGCAATCCAAAATTAACAAATATTAAATTGTAAAATATTATGACCTTTATTGCATAATATTATTTATATTAATAAAGTCCCGTACACACTATACGTTAATATAAAATCCCAGAAAAAATAACTATTAGAAAATAAGTAATTTCAAAGTATAAAAACACGTGATATGGACCCACTTTTGCAACTGACTGTACTTAACAGTCATTGATATGATTTAGGCTGTGTTATCAGGACTACATTTGGACTTACGCAACCGTTTGATACTATAGTAATCGCATCGTAAAAATGCCGTCCTGCCCTGACAGCAGGCAGGAAATGTGAAAACCAAATGGGTGCAAAAGAGACAGAAGAAAAGTTGTACGTGTATGACAGCTGTCAGGACGGCATTCTTACGATGCGATAGGTATAAATCAGTAATAGAACTTCACTGACGATATAGCGTAGTTTTTGAGGAACAAAACAGCGAAATGATTCACCGAATCATTCACAATTTCTGCGCGCGCAGGCTTTGTCAATGCCGTGTCAGTACACACATTGTGTTTGTCAACCCAGACGGTATTAACTAGTTACTCGTCCATTCATACAATAAAGAGCGCTATTCTGGCGAACATGAACTTAAAACGGTACTAAAATATGTTTCATTTGATCTTCAGAATAGTATCGAGAGATAGCAAAAGAGAGGCTCGTATGATAAAACGCAATCAGCAATGCAAATCAAAATAAACGTGCAGATAGAAGTAGTCCGAGTGCGCAAATAATAAAAAGCTTTAACCCTTTATAGGGTACGAGATTTTTAAAACCCTAAAATAACTTTTTTATGTTAACTTGTGTCTTTTATACAGAATATAAAGCAAACCTAATTATTTAATTTTAATGTAATTTTAATGATCGTAAAGAATAACAAACACGAATAACCGCAAAGCGATTCTGTTGCAGTTTTTCTAGTTATATCCTTGTTTTAATTCTAGAGGCAATAAATCGAGGTGGTAAGTATTTATCCTGTGCCTTATTAGGGGTAAGTTCACATAAAAAAAAAAGAATATCTTTATTTGTAACAGCGGTTACATTTCACCAGGGGCAGGTGTCTCCTATTAAGTTATAAACCTGTGTCAGGAGGCACCGCTCTTCTTATTATAATATAACAAACTGTTTTAACATTTTTTGACTTTATATATATTTTACATTATGTTAATAGTAATAGAATAGCCAATAGTACAGTGCACTAACACTGAATAACCACGAAAAACAAACATAATATAATAATATAACAAACTGTTTTTAACATTGTTTTCTTTAGTACTGTTTTTATTTATTTTTTACATAACATTAACATAATAAAATAAAAGAAAATGGTATTTTCGTGAAAATTGAGCCTCTTAAATCTTCGGAGTGTTTGTGATATTAACTATGGGGGAAAATAGCCACTTTTTTATTGAAGCCCGGAAAGGGCCTTGCCATAGTTGAGGGGTTGAAGTTATATCACCTGCACTCAGACTTTCATTTTGCGGCTAGAACACGGTTCAAAACCAATTAATCTGTGTAGATAACTCAAAATAAATTGAATTGGTTCAACAACTTATTATTACGAAAGCAGTACACAATGATACGTTTTAAATTCTGAAGGAAATATTTTTAAACCGTAGACAGTAATCTGCTAGAATCAGGGCCGGTGGTCAGTCAGTGGTTCATTCACACAATTGCAACGATTTATACAATGTTAGCATAATGTTGGCATGAGCATGGATAGATGACAATGTGCGTGCATCCTGTTCATAAATTGCATTCAAAATTATGCCGTGAGAAAAAATTGCGGTCAAAATTATTTGTAACGGCTCTTAGAAATGACGTTTCCGTAAACTAAAACATTTTTTGCGGAACTATAGCTAATTTTGTTACATCATAATCAGCCTCTGTGGTCAAAGAGTATCACTTTGTGAATTAGTCTCCAGTTTGGTTAGATTGGATCATAAAGGTTGATTGTCCGCAGATAGTGTTTTGTGCTTCAGAAAGCACGTTGAGCCGTTGGTAAGTAGTGAGTCTGGCTCCTCTGAGTGATCTCCGAAATCAGTCAATGATTTTAAAACCCCCACGATAGCATACATTATACTAGTAAAATTTAAAGTTCGAATTATACCTTATAGTTTTGTTATTTTAAAAATATCTATAACTATTTTGTATCCAAAATACCAAATATATTCACAAGTTATTTATTTACGTTATCGCTAATATTTTGTCTTTCTTTCAATGAAAAACTGAAGCATTTTCATTGATTCGGTAAGCTCGTTAATCATCCACTTTAATTAAAACCTCATTTGTAGGCTTTCACGGGGCGAAAAACTATTAAAACGAAACCCTTATCTTACTCAGACTAACCAAACCACTTAGTTTATCAGCTTAACACGTTGCCTGCCTATTATAAAGGTTAGAAGACGCCAAACGTCAAATCAGCTTCTTCTATGAAAGCCTGTTTTTTTTTAAGTGTAGCACATGGCGTGACTGACTTTATGCCTACTTTGAAATAACTGATTTAGCAATAGTTATTTTTCTGTTTTTATGGATGAAGTGTGCGGGACTTTATAAATAATTATGCTATGTAGGTCATAATAATGAAAAGATATTTCAAAGAGTGTCTCCGTAGAGCGTCGGTGGTCTAGTGGCTAGGGCCGCTGCCTCCCGTCCGGGAGACGCGGGTTAATTCTCCACTACGTACCAATGTGTTTTCGAATTTCGAATTCATATAAATGTACGTTTATTCGACGCTCTTACGGTGAAGGAAAACATCGTGACGAAACCTGCACACTTCTGCGAAGAAATTTAAAGGTTGTGCATGAAGTCGACCAACCCGCACTGGGCCAGCGTGGTCGACTAAGGCCTGATCGCCCTAATTCAGGGTAGGCTCGAGCCCATCAGTGGGGACGTATATGAGCTATTGGTGTCTCCGTAAAGAGGGACTAACCCTCGTCTACTCGGCCACTGAGGCAGTAAAATCAGTAGTAGCAATAGTACAGTAGTCTTCGAGCAGTTAAAGTGTTAACTGGTCCAGTATCCGTATCTCGGCTATAAATCATATAATTATTGGCAACAGACAGACGGACAGACAGGCTTTGTGAGTGGGTGACACCGGTTTTATATATTGAAAGATTTGCTCACTAGATAATAGGAAAATTATGTTTCCTGGTAGTTTCTTATAAAACAAGTACTGTGTACTGAAACGATGTATTGCGACTCTGCGATTTTTTTAATCAGTAAAACAGTTACTCGTAATTTAAGCCTAAAACAAATGTGAGATATTTTAAACCTGGTTTTTATAAAAAACATTAGCACTAAAATAAAAATAAAACAGGGAGAAATTTATGTATCTTTTTTTTGGTGGTTCCTTGAAAATAAAATAGGAAATTGCAATAATAGGCCAGTCAATATCGACATCAAACATCGCAAACGCGCATGTACCTACGATTTTTTTGTATGTTGTTAGGTTCCTTGAGAGTAGCTTACACCCAAGTTTGCAACCCTGAAAACCCTGTGCTACCCCCATGGTGCTCCAAAAACTGCGAAATTTTGCACTGGTTTCAGTTTTTTCGAGAAAACTACCCTAAGTAAGTAGTAAGTTTTCAAGTATGTTTGCCGTATTATTTAATAAAGCTAACTAAATTTTCTACAATTTGAGTTTAACTCCAGCACTCTAGCTCCATTAGTTGCAGAGATACAGCTTGTAAAAGGTAGGCTATTTAAAAAAAAAAGGCGTATATTCTGTGTTTGGGTCATATTCAAAGACACGTACTGGCTAAACTAATGGTCCTGGTGTAGCTTCATTTGTTCATCTGATTGTTTTGTGACGCAGACTCTTTGGAATATGGTAAAGGGATCAACATCAACTCTCTTGTTAAATACTGTTGGAAATTGTATCATTTTCTACCTATAAATACTTTAGGTTTAAATATAGCAACACTGCTCTCTCTCTCTCTTCCTTCGTTTGTATCGACAACTCGTGTCTCACAATAAATATTTTTATTAGTGAACAAAACGTCTTTGCTTCAAGAATCCCCTCAAGATCTTCAAGATCGCCACATGGTCCTTCGAAACGGTGAAAATTTCCAGCGCGGGGATCAAGTCCAGAAGCTAGAAGACGCAATTTCGGCGGGCGGCAAGACAGACGCTATCTACTTCGTCCAACTAGCCACGCTGCGTTCACTACGATTTTCAAAATACGTGAGCAATACACGCAAGATACCTACGCGATTTCAAGAGGAAGTGCATTGTAGTACGTAAACATCATTATTTCGTCGATCATCATCAATTTATAGAAGCATCATTCACGTGAGTTTGTCCTCCATTTTGATTTGTTTGGTTGCGCAAAGTTGTGCTGCAATTTCTACCAAAAACAGCAAGGCGCAAAGAGCTGGCAACACCGGTCCAAGTGCACGAAGTGTGAGCAAGAAAGGCACATTCACATCTTCGCAAGGGTGAGCAGGACAGGTGACATAGGACGACGGACGAACCACCATCGATAATTTTGCACGAAAAAACCGACTGTGAAAGCGGGACGCTGCATCGACTTCACCGCGCGAGTAAGCGAAGTAGAAGACAACGCGCTTCGGACTTTCATCGTGACGTTTCGTGACGGACGTTTATTTACTTTGCGAGCGAATCGTGTAATGGCGGATTGCGTTCGATCTAGACCGATATTTTATTTTGACGAAATTAGTGATTAATCTTTGTTATCATATATTTCCTTGTAAAGAAAGTGGTCAAATTAAGTAATTAATTAATACGTAAACTGTTATAATGGCCGATGAAAAGGAGAAGTTGTCATCGCTTGTAGCCAAACGTGGTTACATCAAAGGTACGCTCACGCGCTTGTATAAATTTGGTTGCAATGAACACGAATTGACTGTTTCATCATCTAAATCGCAATTAGAAGCTAAATTAAGTCATTTAACAACTACTTTCGCAGAGTATGAGCGTCTAAACGGCCAAATTCTCGTTCTCGACCCAAAAGATGGCGAGGATGTGGGCGCGGTCGAAGAAAACTTCTACTTTACAAAGGCCAAGTTGCAAGACGAAATTGTAAAGCGCAACAAAACTGACACTTCTTCTAAACCTCCTCCTAACACAGGAGACTCTAGGAAACTCAAACTTCCGACAATACAAATTGATGCATTTGATGGTAAGTCCTGTGCCAAATATGTAACCTTCATAAACCTATTCAATTCCTTAGTTGATAAGGACGAAAACCTTGATAATATTCAGAAGTTACATTACCTGAGGTCATTTTTAAAAGACAAAGCGTTAGATGTCATTAAAGAACTACCACTTGCGCATAGCAGTTACTTGGAAGCCTTACAATTATTGAAAGATAGGTACTACAACAAACAAAAAATTGTCAATGAACATGTCTCTTCATTGCTAGATTTGCCAGTATTGGTGAGAGGTGGCAATATTCGAGATTTTATCTCGCAAATTAAACAAAGTATAGCGGCTTTAAAAAACCTAGACGTATCTGTTAGCAGTTGGGATCCTATACTAATTGTTATATTTATGCGCAAACTAGATGGGTACACATCCAGAGCCTTCCAACTGGAACGGGATGTCGACAAGGAGCCGACAGTTGCTGAACTATTAGGGTTCCTCGAGAAGCATGCCTTAGCTTCAGAGAATTCTGGGAATCCGGCGACATCAAGCAACTGGAAGCCTGCTGCAAGAATGGCAGTCAACCTAGCAGTCCAGGGATCAACCTGCAAGAACTGTAAGTCAACTTCACATAAAATATATAGTTGCAAAAGTTTTCAATTACTGCCATCAGCAGAGCGAATTAAGTTTGTAAAAAACAATAACTTGTGCGATGTGTGCTTAAATCAGCACAAAGGAAAATGCAGGTTTCACTTCAGATGTAACATATGCAAAGAAAACCATAACACATTGATGCATCCTGAGGAGAATAATCCTACACCTGTCACATTATTTTCAAATGTTAATAATAATGTTTTATTACCTACAGCTCGGGTAAAGTTGTTTACCAAAGACAACAGAGAGGTGCATGTCAAAGCAATACTTGACTCAGGGTCACAAGCTTCCTTGGTCACAACCAAAGTAATTGATGTGCTAAAATTAACCCCCACGCGAGCAAATACTAATATCGTGGGAGTTACAAACTCAATAAACAATATTAAATATTCCATACCTTTAGAAGTGTGTTCTTTGATATCAGATTTTAAAACTACAATAAACTTTCATGTGGTAGACAGCATCACTTGCAAGCTCCCCCAGCAACCTATAGACATGTCAAAATTGAATATCCCACCTGGTCTAGACTTGGCAGACAGCACATTCAACACTCCGTCTGAGATAAACATGCTCATGGGTGCTGACATCTTCTTCCAGGTGTTGTTGCCATCGGCGAGCCCGGAGCCGAGTCCGCAGGCGCCGAGCGCATCCAGCCGAGTGCAGCAGCATGAGGAGCCGCAACTAACGTCACCTGTCATTACTAATACCAGGTTTGGGAGGATCTTGGGTGGCGCGGTGCCAATTTTAAATAATAAAACTAACATAGTATCTTTGCACTGTCACACATGCGAAAACGATATCAGCGAGATAAATGAATCACTTAAAAACTTTTGGAAATTAGAAGATGTTCCCCAAATTGTTAACGACAAAATTAATGAATCTGAACAAGCCGAATTAATTTTTACAAACTCTGTCAAACTTGAAAATAAAAAATTCCAAGTCGATTTACCTTTAAAGATTAACTTGGATGAGGTCAATGACACTTTAGGCAGCTCTTTTGACTTGGCATTATTTAGATTTCTTAGCTTGGAAAAAAGACTTCACAAAAATATTCATTTGTTGACACAGTATCAAAATTTTATTGATGAGTATATTGATTTAGGTCAAGCTCATTATGTTGATATTAATTCATACGATTTTTCTAAAGATCCAGTCTATTTCCTCCCCCACCACGCAGTGGTCAATGAGGCAAGTAAGAGCACGCCAGTCAGAGTTGTTTTTAATGGCTCTATGCAAACAAACAAAGGTGTGTCACTTAACGACATACAACTTAACGGCCCAAAGGTTCAGCGAGATCTTTTTGAAATATTGATGTTGTTTAGATTTGGTGAATACATGTTTACAACTGATATCAAAAAAATGTTTAGGAACATTAACATTAATCCTGCACATAAACCGCTTCAAAACATTCTATGGCGAAACAATACGCATGAGCCGGTTCGATGTATTTGCTTGGATACTGTTACATATGGTTTAAAAAGCTCAAGTTATCTCGCGACACGGTGCTTACTCGAGTTAGCTAATAGATATGAGCACGAACTTCCCCTTGCATCCTTTGTTTTAAAAAACTGTACTTATATTGATGACACATTGTACAGCAATACGGATTTAGGGATTTTAATCGAGACAAAACGTCAGTTGTGTGAAATGCTTAAGCTTGGCGGCTTGGAAACTCATAAATGGTCTTCAAATGACGCCAGTGTGTTGTCAGATATACCTATTCAAAAGCAGCATTTTGATAGCTTAGATTTTGAACAAGATTGCAATTTCAACATTAAAACTTTAGGTCTGCAACTAAATTTAAAAATAGATTCATTTACAATTTCAAGCCCTGATAATTACACAACCGAAAAGATTACAAAAAGTAGTATTTTGAGCTGTATTTCTCGATTTTATGACCCCCTTGGTTTTGCCAGTCCGATCATAATAAAAGCAAAGGCAATCATGCAACAATTATGGCAAGACAAGTTAGAATGGGATGCTACTCCATCCAAAGAAATTATCAATGCCTGGTTACAATTTTCTGAAAACTTAACTAGCATGCAAACTATAAACATAGATAGAAACATACCTATACCAGGGACAGCTACCGCAGTGCAGCTCGTCGGCTTTGCAGATGCTTCCTCTACTACTGGCTACGGGTGCTGCTTATACTTACGTGTGGTCGACACAACAGGTAATGCTAAAACATTCTTACTCTGTTCAAAGTCGCGAATAAACCCACTCGCAAAACCACTTACGGTACCCAGATTAGAGCTCAATGCAGCACTGTTATTGGCGAAACTTGTCTCTAAAGTATATGATACGCTTCACTTAAAAATTAAGATTGATGACGTCATTTTGCATAGTGATTCAAAGATAGTACTTGCTTGGATTGGCACAGATTTAACAAGGCTACAAGCTTATGTTTCTAACAGAGTGAGAATGATTAAGGACTTGACAGGTAGATGGCAATGGGTGTATGTTCGCTCGCAGGACAACCCAGCTGACCTCATCAGCCGCGGCGTGGATCCGCAAGCTCTTCCTGGGTGCGCCCTCTGGTGGGAAGGTCCGGCGTTCCTGAAAGAAAGGGAGTATCAATTTGAATATAATAAAATATACTTACCTTTAGAAAGCTTACCTGAAGTGAAGACTGCTCCTTCCTCGACGTCCTCCGGCGAAGTCGTGCTGCTCACACTGAAAGAAAATGAGTTCCTGCAATCGTATATAAACAGGTACTCTGACATAAATAAAATGACACGCATTATGGCCTATATTCTTAGATATCGTGACAATCTAAAGCTTAAAGTAAAAGACAAAAATATAAAGCTCGAAAAAAAACCGCTTTCTGTAAAAGAATTACAAAGAGCGTTATTAAAGATTATTAGATATGATCAAAGTATTAATTTTCATAACGAAATTCATTCACTAAAATTAAATAAAGAAATTAATGGTTCTCTGAAGCCCTTACATCCGTTTCTAGATAAAGAAAACGTCATAAGAGTAGGCGGAAGGCTTCAAAACTCTGATATTAAATATACACAAAAACATCCTATAATTTTAGTAAAAGGTTCTAATATCACAGAATTAATAATTCGTAGCGAACATATAAGATTGTTGCACGCTGGTCCCAAGCTGTTGTTATCAAGTCTCAACCAAAAGTACTGGATTGTGAACGGGATAAGAGAGGTGAAAAAGGTGACTCACAAGTGTATCGCATGCTTCAAGCTGAAAGCCTCGGCATCTAAGCAATTGATGGGTTCCTTACCCAGTGATAGAGTTGTCCAGCCCTTGCGAGCGTTCCAGAAGGTAGGCATGGATTTTGCAGGACCAGTCGAGGTAAAACAGTCTCGTATTAGGCGTTCAGTCATAGGAAAGGGGTATATTCTTGTTTTCGTTTGTTTCAGCACTAAAGCTGTACACCTCGAGTTAGCTTCAGATCTTACTACTCCTACTTTCCTTGCGTGCTTTAGAAGATTCATTTCTCGGAGAGGCTTACCAAGTGACTGCTATTGTGATAACGCTAGTACATTTCGTTGCGCAAGTTCTCAGTTGAACGATTTATACAAACTCTTAGGTTCACAAAATCATCAAATGCAAGTAAATAACTTTGCAGCACAAAATCAGATCAATTTCCATTTTATTCCATCTTACTCTCCTGTGTTTGGGGGATTATGGGAAGCAGCTGTAAAAAGTACTAAGTACCATTTAAAACGCACTGTCCAAAAAAGTTTATTAACCTATGAAGAACTCAATACTGTATTAGTGCAAATTGAGGGAATACTCAATTCAAGGCCGCTTTTACCAATGACTTCAAATTGTGATGATTTTACATATTTAACGCCTGGTCATTTTTTAATAGGCACGCCGTTAACTACTTATCCTGACCATGATGTTACTAATACACCTGTAAACAGATTAAAGATGTGGAATGTGTGCAATAGTATGGTACAATCCTTTTGGAAATTGTGGTATAGGCATTACCTAAATGTTTTACAATGTAGACCAAAATGGCAAGTAACTAAAAGTAATATTACAGTTGGATCTCTTGTACTTCTAATTGAAAATGACACTCCTCCTCTATCTTGGCCTATGGCTCGAATTACTCAGGTCTTCCCTGGGAACGACAACCGCGTTAGAGCGTTTGAGGTAATGACTCCTAATAAAAAAACACATACAAGGTCTATAACTAAAGTGTGTGTACTGCCCTTAGAATAAGTTTAATGTTCCTATGTTAGCATAAGATTTTTTATTACTTATGAGTAGATACTGAAATGTCCTTGAGTAGATACTTAAATGTCTTAAATAATAATAATAAAAGTTAATAATAAAGAAAGTTATACTTACATTTGTACTTACCAAAACCGTATCCTTGATACTGCCTAATTGATATTAATTATGATAAAATTACTTACCTAAGTATAAGTAGGTACATTTCTAGTTATAACTATTTACTAATTTTAATAATAAGATAAATAAAACACTTTTTTTGTAATTGAAAAATGATATAATTACATTTCATGCTGCTATTCTTATAATTTACTTATAAAAGGTAATATGTCTTGCTTTCTAGGCGCCCCAGCATGTTGGAAATTGTATCATTTTCTACCTATAAATACTTTAGGTTTAAATATAGCAACACTGCTCTCTCTCTCTCTTCCTTCGTTTGTATCGACAACTCGTGTCTCACAATAAATATTTTTATTAGTGAACAAAACGTCTTTGCTTCAAGAATCCCCTCAAGATCTTCAAGATCGCCACAAATACTTCCACAGAGGTGGTGACTGATTCCAAGGTCTTCACTTGGTCCTGGGTCAGCGTTTTTCGTGGTTTTTTGAAGTTTTTGGGTAGCACAAGGTTTTCAGGGTTGCAAACTTGGGTGTTAACTACTCTCAAGTTTTTTTAAACAACATATAAAAAAATCGTAGTTACATGCACGTTTGCGATGTGTCCTTTTTTGTGTTGATATTGACTGGCATATAATAAAAAAAAAAATTTTAATATTATTTCTGTTGCTTTTGTTACAATAGAATAGAATATATTTTATTGCACACAAAGAATATACAGAAAAATACAGTTCAAATAATAGTGTACAGATAGGCGGCCTTATTGCTAAGGTAAGGTAGGGATTAGTTAAAATTTACTTATAAACAAACATCCTACACAAACGGTACTCATAATCAACGTATTAATATTCATTATTAACAAATATTTAATATTCATTTACCAATATTAATAAAATAGTTAATAACAAATATTGCTGTCCGAGACTCCCACGTTGAGAGAAAGTATGGCATATCGATGTATTTTAATTATTAGTTAATTACTGTTTTAATTACAGTTATTACTATTCAAGTACTTACTAAAATATCGTGATTCTGGCAGAAATGGAAGCTACAGTTCAGAGATTCATATATATATATATGGACGGGTTGAATTTATATAATTTGAATGCCCAGGCTAAAAGATAACACAACATTTGTATTTCATTTGACGTTATTTATACAATTTATAATATGTGAATATTGTAGCTGTGGGACTTGTACCTGACTGAGAATGATTATTATTTCGGCATGTGAACAAATAAATAATTAAAAAAATCGCTGAAATTTTTAAAGTTATTTTTCTGGAATCAGGTACCATGTAATTAAATTTATTATAATTAGGATTTTTGAGGTTTGTTGTCGAGCTTTCAACCAACACGATAAAGTAAAACAGTTCAGTACAGTTGTTCTTATGGTTTAAATTAATGCTGCAAGTAACATTTTTTTTACTTAAAACAACATAAAAACAGTACTGTGAAAGCCATTCACTCGTTTGTTTCGATTCGTTTAAACAAAAAAAAACTTTTATAATGTGAGTGATATTTCATATTAACTTTCAATAGCGCAAACATAGAACTTATTAATGAAATGCCAATAATAAAACCCAATATGAAAATTGAATCCAATGAGTTATATCACCTGTAGCTATTGCGTCCCACGCGCGTCATATGGGCCCAATTAATAAGAGATTTATGGCCTATGCGCTGTCTGTTTATTTATTGGTCTGTGGTTATAAATCGATCCGATAATTTGACGAAATTGTAGCAAAGGGTATTACTAACTGTTTGCTTATAGACTAAAATAAATCCAAGAGCTTCGATCGTTTAGCAGATTGAAACCATACTAGCCAATATACTCTTGCTCGCTGGACGCACTGATGGATGCTTTAGAAAAAGCTATCAGGGCTAAAATCGTAGGCAATAAATCTAGCCATCGACTATGCCATCGACACGACAGCAGAAGAGACAACAAAGAAGAAGCCATAAAGTGCCCAGCCTAGAAAAAAGAGCCACTCCATACCTTTCGTGGTAAATATCATTAAGTATAAAAAAAAAAATACTTTTATTACTTAAGTTTACACTAACAAGTTATAATTGGGGCCTCCCAGTAAGTAATTGTAGAATACTTGTAGTGGGAGTGCTCCGCTCTTCCACATGAATGTAACAGGATTATAAACTTTAATTAACAGCAGTAGGTAAAAATATATTTTGATCTTAAATCTAAGAAGTACCCAAAATTGTGTGAGTGTGTAGTGTGTATAAGTGATGTTTGAGTGTGTGTGTGTGTGTGTGTGTGAGTGCGTGATGTTGCGAGAGTGAGGGAGACGTGTGTGTGTGTAAAGATAGGTTAGCTTGAGAAGTTGTACCTAGGTTCATACGGAAATCGTCTAAGACCAACCATTGTGTTTGGAACCAACACATACGTACATGCAAGCAGTTACCCAGTGCCCTACTGAAGGAGTGCTTCCTTGAGATCGGAAATAAGATGGGTAACTACAAGGGTATGGGTATAGGTATTAAAAAAAATCAACGGCCCGTTACAGTCCACTGCTGGACTATGAGCCTCCTCCACTTGAGTGGAGGGTTTTGCCATAATCTCCACGCTTGGCAGGCGGGTTGGAGATCGCAGATTAAAAGGTTACTGTATCAGAGAGCGCTGCTGCCCGTTCCCTGTTCAATGCGTAGTCCCTAAGTCGCCTCTTACGACACCCACGGGAAGAGTAGGGGTTGGTGACAAATGTATTCCACTCTGCCGTCACCACACGGCGTTTGATTTGATAGGTATTAAGGCTTCGTCTCTAGAGTATACGTATAATATAACATTCCTTTGTTAAGATACTATATTTAGTTATTAATAAGGCGCCAACAATTTTGCCAAACGTGTATTCAGTACGTGCTTCTACGAAAAAAGCTCTGCTAACACCCTTACTGACACGAGCGCGACTTTATGTATGAATGTAAGAAAAAGCAATCACACTGTTTGTTTTATCAAAGCAAATAAAACTTAAGTACTCAATTTAATGTTTTAACTCGTTATTGCCGCCATATTTTATTTGAACTTATCTCACTCAATTAAGTATGAGCTGTTGTAAGTTATATCTTCACATTATTTCTAGTAACATGTCCCGTAAACACGTATCTGAGTCGATATGTTAGAAGTTAAACTGTTAGTAAACATATCTATGCAGTTATTTTTCAGTTAGATTATGTCAGTTATCCACTTTTATCAGGAAGGAATAGGAGGTTTAATAATTTAGAATTTTACCTGTTTATGAAAAAAAACAATATAAAAAGGTTTTTACCAACTGCCAGTAACATTTTCACACACGATTTCTTTTTCACTTCTAAGGAAAAATAAACAAAAAACGAATCTTAGGAAAACCTGAAAATTCTAATTTCGAATTATTATTATAGGATTAAGTTTTTCATTTACGCGTTCTGAAACTAATTTCACCGAGATTTCATTGATAAAAAAGTAAAGTTATTTATGACAAACAATAAATTTTCAAATTACAATGCAGTTAATAAATTCTGAAAAAAAATAAACAATGAATATGCTTTTTATTCTAATTTTGAAGCTTAAAAAATATAGTTTATTTTCTATAGAAGAAATATGTTGTAGATTTTTTGAAAAGTTAAAGAGTTACAAACTAATGAGCACATAGAAGTTCAGGGGGCAGGAAAATTTTAAAAGTATGTACCACAGACAGAAGATACTAGGTACCAAAAAGAAAACACGTTAACATTTTTGACAAAGCCTTTAATACACCGTGAAATTTACATCGTTTAGTTCCCGCCGTGTAGTGATAGTACCCGTCAAACTGAACAACTTTTCACGAAAAAAAAATTCCTGCGACAAAAAAATTTTTGGTCTCTCCATACAAAGTGAGACTCCCGACCGACCCATTTTGTATGCAGCAGAGACTAAAAATTTTTTTGTCACAGGAATTTTTTTTTTCGTGAAAAGTTGTTCAGTTTGACGGGTACTATCACTACACGGCGGGAACTAAACGATGTAAATTTCATGCTGTATAATGTAGAAAAATAAATAGTGGTAAAAAATAAGTAGTTTATCATTAGTATCATTACATTACAGTTCATTACAATAAGTACAAATAAAACCAATGACTCACGTCATTGGAAAGGGGTCAAATCTCTAGTGCAGTGGTTGTAAACCTTCTTTTTGTCATTTTCTGTGTTTTAACGCAGCTTCTGCTACCAAAATACAATAAATTATTCTACGAAAATACGAATATTCAATTATTGGAGATTCTTCTCGAAGAAAGAATATAATATTATGATTATTTCTGTGCCTCCTGTGATAAGTGATACAAATGAAAAATCATCATTTTACAGGAGAGCAAAAACAAGATTTAAAAAATTCTAGTTCATGAACTAAGTGGGCTAGGTTAAACTTGAGTATCTTGTTTAGTACAGGAAAACATTTACTTTTATAGCATATTTTAGTTTTATTGGTAAATATTAATTCTTATAAGTAATTCATGTAAAACCTGTGAGTTGTACCTGTTCTTCTGTCTATTACGTGCATTAATCATGTAAAAAATGATACTTGTATAGTTAAATTACGTTGCACCTAAGTACTTAAAATTAAGTTGTCTTTGTGTAAACTGATATACACGAAGTTAAAACATCTAATAATTCATAAAAATAATGATCCTAGCACAATGTTCTTCAAACAAAAGATGAAGATATAACCCTTGAGATTTTGTTTATTTACTTAGCATTCGCTTATTTCCATAATTTACCTGAATTGTATCAGTTTACTAAAATCCTAGTCTTTTAAAATATGTGCTAAATGATAAAAGTCAAGATGTACCGCTCAATGAAAAAGATGTGGAATGTGAAAATAAATACAAGTTTTACAAAATTAATCAACGTTTATTAACTGGAATGCCTACAGTTCTGCCCTCACAGGCTTTAACAAGGAACTGAGGAGAGCAAAAAGACAATCTTGGAGAAGGTTCTGTGAGGCGATCAACAGCACGCCTCACATTGCCAAGATTCACAAGATTCTGTCTAAATCGCCTCCATCTCATCACGGCCTACTAAGAGGGCTGAATGGGATTTTTACGAACTCTGCCCGGGAGACACTAGAACTCCTAGCAAAAGTTCACTTTCCTGGCTCAGAAGTCCTGGGCCACACAAGTCTCCCCCCGGCTACAACTACAAGGATGACTAAGTCCAGGCCCTCTGTAGAAGACTGGAAGAGGGCCACATCTATAATTAAATCTCATAGAGTTGCGTGGGCGATTGATAGCTTCCAGCCCTATAAGTCCGGAGGGGAGGATGGCGTCTTTCCTGCACTACTCCAGCAAGGTAAAGATGCCATCTTAGGGATTGTAGTGAGAATCTTCAGAGCTAGTTTGGCTTGGGGACATATTCCACTACAATGGACTAGGGTTTGTGTAACGTTTATTCCCAAGGGGGCTGATCAGGATAAAGCCGACCCTAAGTACTTTAGAGCGATAAGTCTCACCGTTTTCATTCTAAAAACGATTGAAAAGGTTATTAATCTGCACATCAGGGAGAACTACCTTAGTGTGATACCCCTGCATGTGAAGCAGCATGCGTACCAGAAAGGAAAATCGACCGAAACCGCCCTTATGGAGCTTACGGATCGTTTGGAGAGAGCGCTTGAAGACAAGGTGGTCGCCCTCTGTGCCTTTCTAGATATTGAGGGAGCTTTTGATAACACCTAGACAGACATCATACTCAAATGTATGAGAGATAGAGGTATTGATGAGACGACATTAGTGTGGGTCGAATCAATGCTGACTACAAGGACAGTTCGGATGACCCTCTTTGATTGCACTCTTGATGTGAGAGTGACGAGGGGGTGCCCGCAAGGAGGGGTCTTATCCCCGCTACTGTGGTCCATTGTAGTTGATTGCCTGATAAACGAACTTAATTCGGCAGACTTGTATACCCAGGGATATGCTGATGACTTGGTCATATCCATTGTGGGTAAATGTCCCGACACGGTATCAAGTCTTATGCAAAATGCTCTTAGGAAAGTTGAACGGTGGTGCGTGCAATTCAGATTATCTGTCAATGCTAGCAAAACCGTTATAGTTCCCTTCACGAGGAGAAGGATTCTAGATAAACTCTGGCCTCCTACACTCTTCGGCAAAACTATAAATTTTGCATATGAAGCTAAATATCTCGGTATATACCTTGATCATAAGCTCATATGGAATAAACACTTATGTGGTTAAAAAGGCAAAGTCTGCACTGGGCACATGCTGTCGCCTGGTCGGTTCTAGGTGGGGGCTTAAACCCCGACACGCTCTATGGTTGTACACTGCCATAGTCAGGCCTATGGTTACCTATGGCTGCCTGTCGTGGTTTAAGAAAACCACTATGCGAACATATATTGCTTCCCTGAACAGTCTGCAAAGACTTGCCTGTTTGATTATCGAAGGGGCCATCTCGTCGACACCTACTCCGGCCATGGAAGCGGTGCTTAACATAGCACCGCTTCACATACATGTCCAGAAAGAAGCTCGAACAGCTATGCTTCGCTCGCTTGAAGCCGGAAGGAGGAGGTGGTCCTCTAATGTGATGCTGATGCTGAAAATCTAATCAGGAATCCTATCATGGCGATGCCCTCTGATGTGATGACTATGAAACAGAACTTTGTTAGGTTATATGAAGTTCTTATACCCGAAAGGGAAGAATGGCAGAACAAAATACCTTCTACATTCAGAAAAGCGGAGCTAGTTTAGTTTGGTCCATCAAGACCGCGGCGACACTACGGTTTAAGGTCCCGCGCATCCGGACGAACAGCGTTGTGACGTGCCTCGTGTCGTCGCAACATTATGCTGAGTTAGGGCCCATTCAAGGGTGCAGTACATCAGCGATAACATATATTTTATTGTTTCTCCTTAGTGTATACTCTGTTTTGTATTTGTTGTTCTTGTACTGTATCATTGAATAAACGTTTTCATCTATCTATCATCCCCGATCACGCGGGGCGCTTCACCCCGCGCACCTCGGCCATCCGCACTTGTATCATTAAGCACATAGTTGTTCTACAGAACTATTTTTAAAAATGGTTTGAGTTTTAGATACAATTACATTTATATCTGTTTACACATAAAAACTGTTTTGTGTAGAAAGATTCATGTCACGATGTATCACTTTTCCCAAAAAAAGGCATACATTCTTTTTCGAAATGGTAGGTACATGTCGATTTGTACCCTAGGTATTATGTCGGAAAGAGTCGGTTCAAAGGGATATTACTCTATACACATCAATATTCACCATAAATGTACTAAAAAAAAAAAAGTGAAATTGAATACAATCGCATTTAAATCGCGAAGCACGAAAAATTGTGTGCTGAGTGAATACTTTTGAGGTTACAACTCCACAAATATTGATATTCACGACTTTTTTGCCAAAATCCGGGCAGTTGTATCACCTTGCACAAAATTATCTCAGAAACTATAGCAGATAGAAGAACGTGAGTTAGACCATTTTAAACGTAATTTTTTTCTGATAATACTCATGTCAAAAACACAAAAAGGGTACAACTCAACTTAAATCACTCGTCACAGGAGGCACAGATTTTATTTATTATTTAGAATATTTTCGTAGAATATTTACCGCAGAAATATTTTGGCTAAGGTATTCCAAAACTGAGATAAGCATTAATTTTGTAATTGACAATATTTTATTTAAAAAAGGAAACGCAAAAGATGCGACGACTGTGGAGTTACTTCGGTGAGCTCTTCTCCACAGATTCCGCCATTGTGTTAGTGAACTCACCCAAAAAAATGTAATGAGGGATCTAAGTGATGTAATAACATCCTATGGAAATAAATTATTTTGACTTTGACTTTGAGACTTACACATATTTATTACAAAAGTGTAAGTTATTTATACAGGCTAGACTCAAGCCTGTCATTAAGGACGTGAGTTGATAACATCAACACAAAAAGTAATCTATTTCACACAGTAATTTTAATTTTTATAGTTAAAATTCGAGCCCCTTGGTGTCATTATATGAGCCGGTAACAATAAAAAAACAGCCTCCGTGGCCGAGTGGTCGAGATTTCTACGCCCATTACGGAGGTTTCTGGTTCGATTCCCGGTGAGGACACTGTCAAGCAAAAATATCTTTGTGAGACTTTCCCCAGTTTAGTTAGAACATTGCAGGCTGAATCTCCTGATCGTCCGAAAAGATAGATGATTCCGTGCTTCGGAAGGCACGTTAAGCCGTTAGTCCCGTCCCGGCTACTATCTAGTCGTTACATGAGCCAAGTCAGTGGCTTTTGGCGGCTCCATAACACTGACACCAGGGTCTGTGAGGTTGGTTGTCGACCTTACAACCCACACGATGATGATAGTGAATAAAGAAATAAATTCCTAAATGAGGTCATTTTAAGGTTTTAAATGCATTTTTTGCGAAAAAAGACGTGTGTGTGAGAGAGAGACAATCCAGAGGAACATAGGTTGAGCACCACTGTACCAAGTTCAAGGATGTAGGAGAAATCTGGCTCTTATGAGTGTAGGACATCATTAGTGGTGAATATGATTGCTATCGGCTGTAGGTTTCGATATCAACAGGTTGGCTTATCTAGTTATGAATATTGATGGAATTTCGCTGTGGGTTCCGGGTTCGATTTCCAGTCGACAGAACAATATTAACTCCCGTGGGAAAAGGACTTTTTCCGTAAACAGTATCCTATGTGTTAATCCAGGTTACAAGCTACCTCCATTCCAAATTTCATCCAAATCCGTTCGGAACAAACATAAAAAAATTACATACACACCACTATATACACACATTCACACACACACAATTTTTTATATTTTCACATTTATAATTTTAGTGTGATGCTTTTTAAACTAGCTTTTTTGTTTGCTACTATAAAAAAATATGTAAGCAAAATAGCTCGCGTTAATGTCTTTTATATGAAAATGTTCGTTTAGTTTATTCAATAAGGTTTTTTTTTATTATATTATTTTTTTATGCACCGTGAAATTTAACTGGTTGTTTTTCGTTAAGTGGAGTGTTCAGTCCATTAAATTGAACAACTTTCCCCAAGGAACATGGGCTGTAAAACGATAAAAAAAAAATGGCCCGTTCATACAAAACCGCGCGGCCAGCTGATGGATTTACTATGGGGGAAGAAATATTTTTTTTCAATTGCCAGCCCACGTTCCTTGGGGAAAGTTATTCAGTTTAATGAACTGAACACTCCATTTAACGAAAAACAACCAGTTAAATTTCACGGTGTATAATGAAAAAAAAAAAAAAACTACTATCATTTTGTGTAGTGTTTTTCGCTTGAGATCACGATGATATGTAATTTATTGATTTTTAATCGATAGCTCTCTGTACTTATACGTAATCAGTGGCAAGTTCATCGACATACGATACTAAAAAAAAGCAATACGAAGTATTAGGTTAAGTATATGATAAGTTTTATAACCTTTTAAAAGTCGTTTAATCACATGAACGTCCATTAAATAAATTTTATTACAAACAAACATTTATTTAAGTCAAATTGAAGTATAAACTTTAGTAATTTTATAACGAACAATTTGAGATATCATTTTTATGTTAACATTTCCAACAAATTTTATTGTATTTTGGGTAGTTAGAACCTCGGTCATGTAATAAAAGAAAAGGTACAGTAGCCAGCACATGGTGATACTCGCATAACGAATACAGGTTTGTGAATACGGTTTCGGTTCGGTAATACAGTTCTGTTCATAAAAAATAATATATTTTTAAGATGTTATCGTGAAATTAGCCGTGTGGTGACGGCAGAGTAGAATACATTTGCCTACTCTTCCCGTGGGTGTCGTAAGAGACGACTTAGGGACTACACATTGAACAGGGAACGGGCAGCAGCGCTCTCTGATACAGTAACCTTTTAATCTGCGATCTCCAACCCGCCTGCCAAGCGTGGAGATTATGGCAAAACCAAACACTTAAATGGAGGAGGCTCATAGTCCAGCAGTGGACTGTAACGGGCCGTTAATGACAGTAGCCAGCACAATGCACATGATGATTGATGATACTCGCATAACGTATATGGGGTTTCTTAATACAGTTTTGTTCTTAAAAATAATATAATTTTTTAGAAGTTATCGTGAAATTAGATTAAGTAAAAAGACGGCATAACATAAATGTCGGCTTCAATAATTAATCTATCTTTTTCTCAATTCCGCGTTTGCTATATTTCCAAATTACCACTTTGGTATATATAGCAAATTAGGTCAGTCAGAAAAAGAAAATCCTTTTCTTCTATAAAATACGACGCTTCAGTATTTAAAATACAGTAAGACCAAAAACGAGGCATAAACGGGTGTAACGAGGCATTCCTAAAACCTGGCATACATTTTAAGTTGAAACATTGTTACTTACACTACGTACCTACTTACCTATATTAGCTAAATGTTTAACTTCTGTGTACTGTAATTAAGAATTGTTTATTCTCGTTACATTGTTTGTTATATAGGATGGAAGAGCGGTGTCTCCTAACACAGGCACACAAGCTTACAAGGAGGCACCGGTCACTGTGAATTGTAAATGATACACTTTATAGAGAATAAAACATATTTTATTTATTTATTTTCTTACCTTTCTTGCTGGCAGTTTTATCTTTCGTTTTAAATTCATTTTCAAATTTAGATTTCTTACATTTCGATTTTGTCTTTTTTCTGCTAAATACTTCATGTCCTGATCTCCGATAAAACGTAGTGGTTATATCCTCTTTGATCTCCGATAGTAAACTAGAGCTTGTCTACTATTTTCCATGTCAGTTATATAATATATAAATACATTTTTTTTGGACTGTGCCCTGGATATTGCCACATAATATCAATCTTCTACAACACTCTTCGTGTGGTGCTCAGCAGCTTGTGGCGGCTGCTGAGCCACAAGGGTAGGCTCGAGCCCCTCAGTGGGGCCGTATACGAGCTATTGATGAAGACCTATTATGCCTTTTCGTGTCATCTATCTATTTTTATATTGATAGGATGTTTTGACTGTAACTGTCCTCAGTGGCTGTACTCCGCCGGACCAGGTACCGTTGGCCAGTACCATTGATGGTCCAACTGGGACAATTTTTTTTATGAATTTGTCCTAGTTTTACTATTGTTATACATTACTAGCGGTCCGCCCGCGGCTACGCTCGCCTTATGTAAGACTTTCCCGTGGGAATACGACTTTTCCCGTAAAAAGTATCCTATGTGTTTATCCAGGGTACAAAGATCTATTCCAAATTTCGTCCAAATCCATCCAGTAGTTTAGGCGTGAAAGCGGAACAAACATCCAAACATCTAAACATCTAAACATCCAAATATATTTTCACATCTCGGAGTCCGTGACAGCGGATAAGATTCAGGAAAGTCGCCTCCGATGGTATGGCCATATAAGCCGCAGACCGTCAGGCTATGTACGAAAAAGAAGTCTCGACCTCACTGTCCAGGGCCCTACATAACGTGGTAGGCCTAAAAAGCGCGGACGTCGTGAAAGCGGATATGAGAACAATCTCACACCTAAGGATGCCGAAGACCGGGCAAAGTGGAGAAGATTAAGTAGGAAAGCGGACCCCAGCACTAGGCCGGGAAAACGCTTACGACGAAGAAGATATTTATAATATTAGTGTGATTTGCGCTGATAGTTCACTAATCTGACACCTTGTTTTTGTTCTGTAGCAGTAACAAAACAAATAGTGCTTTCCAGTTCATTTGTGTTATAATTAACAAAAAGTCAATTAATTACAAGACTACAGAACTGAAATTAATTACGTATCATTTCATCAGTCATTCATTTCATCAGGGTCATCACAGACCAAATGCATCTGAATTGCAGCTGCAAAAAAAATTTTAAAATGGCAGATAATAACAAACTGAAACTGCTGTCAAATGCATAGTGTGAGTGCAGTCGATGTGCAGTGAGTTAGATGACATGACTGCGTTCTCTTGAATTCAGTTGTCTATTTATTTGTTTTTTGCACTAGGACTGTATTGCAGTCTATTTGCAGTCAGCGAGCTGTGTAAATCAATTAGTTTGCAGTTATCAACTGTTTTCTGATTGCTTTCTGAACGCCATTTAGTAGCTAGAATGCAGTTGATTTAAGAAGTCCGTCTGTTTAGGCCCTTAGGTATCAAAACCATAGCGTGAACAGTGCTCATAGATCACAATCTTCATTACTTAAAAGAGTAAGTAGCAGTGTCTAATTGGAAACCTGTAGCGCCGCAAGAATTATGTTGATATCTAGACAGAGAATTAAAATAGTACATAGTATAGTAGGGAAGGGGGGCGCTTGTCTTAAGGGCGCTACTCTAAAGAAAATGAACACAATAAAAACGTTTTGGAATCTGTATATAATTTTATTATTAGATTTTCATTTAAAAAAACAAGCGACGCGTCTACTCTGAAGCCGTTGGAATCCAGAGTCCGAAACAAAAACAGTACCATTCGATATTTAAAATAATCAAATCGTTTAGAATGTACGTTAAGTCTCTTGGTTTATTGGTGTACCCTAGGTCTCAATAAAATCATAGGATACATTCAGCCCATGATTCTGAATCATATTCCACCAGATTTTTTTCTTGGTCAATTAGTCAGATATTGGGGTTTGTGAGATCTAACGACCTTTAGGTCTGAACTTAATGTCGCTAATAACAAGATTTTAAAATTTCTAGAAATTTATTTAACTAAAGTAAATATAGGCTAAAATTGCCGAATCAATAAAGACTACTGTGTTCACCTACTTTAAAATTCATTAACTACATTTTTGTTGTTGATACAATAACTCTATCTAATTAAAAATAGATCCCGTTTCAATTCCATTCCAATACCAACTGAAGGAAAATAATAAATTTTGTTGAGATATTTCCGAAATATTTTAGACAAGACGCCGGCATTCGAAATATTTGAACTAATCAAATAAAATAACGGTTTAGTTAATAATATCGGGTTAGACCATCCGCCCGTCTAAAACAGATATAATCAAAATTTCTGGTGCTTTTGCTCATGATATTAATTGGAAAGAACACGCTCTTGTTGTGATCTCATAAAGCTGAGTCTTAGAGGTCGCAATCCGCCGCAGCAGAATTTATGGAGGAGTGAAAATCGCCAGAAATATTAATTAATTATCATTAAAGTCTGGTGATTTATTTTGCTATTAACCTGTAGTCCTCAATGGACTGAGTATCGTGTATATTGTTAAGACGCAAAAAAGTTGCCGAGGAAACTTTAAAGACGGCGGTCTTTAAAACTTCGCCATTTTTCCTCTTTAATTATCGTTTAAGTCTGGTGAACGATTTTGCTATTATATTATGATCCGAACCGATTTCGGTTAACGTGACCACTTTTTTGGATCTCCTTCTGGATAGGTTCTACTGGCCTGCCCTTTCATGAGCTCGCTGGTGGCTGGCATAGCCAATCTTAGCGAGAAACGTGCGATCACACTTGGGGCAGGTGAGAACACCATCATGCTAATGGTAATTTATGGATCCTGCTGGTCTGGCCTTCAGCTCATCGCGCTTGGCGTCTAGCTCATCAAAAGCGTAGATGTTTGGCTTAACGAGAGTTCTCCACTCAGGCCGATTCCCAGCAAGCGACTCCCATTTAGAAGGCTCCATGTTACATCTCTTCATGTGCTTTTTAGCACATCTTTATACCGTAATAGCTGCCCGCCTTGCTTCCGCTTGCCATCTTGAAGCTCACAGTAAAAGATGCGCTTAGCCACCCTCTCTTCAGGCATCCGGAATACATGGCCACACCAGCGAAGTTGCTATTAACCTGTCTGTAGTCCTCGATGGACTGCGTATCGTGTAGTTATGTGTTATGATTGGACAGGAAAGTTCATGATTAGGGAAGTAAAATTTTTAGCTAACATAATCATTTTGGTCACCCTAATTTAGTACAAGCTCGATGAAGAGATACCAATAAGCTACGAAATATCGACCGTTTTACGCAAAGCTGCAGTGGAACAATTCATTATTACAACTTCTTAATGAAGTATTTATTATAGTGCTATTATTTTGTTAGCTAGATTTTTTGGGCGCGTCGAATAATGTGTGTTTTTTTATGAAAGTTTTTTTTTTGCGTCTTTAATTTAACCGTACATTCCGATATTTTTCTATGGAACGAGTTATATCCCGTAATATATTTCTATACAAAAAAATATAATGATCTATTGCTCCAGGTTCCTGATTGAAAGAAAAACATTTCGTGTATTTTTAATAGACACCAAAAATATTAGTATAACAAATTGAGACCCTGTATTACAAAACTTTAAGTCATTTGGAGTAACGGTGATGTAACAAAATAGAACAAAACGTTACACAAAGGAATACCCAGGTGGTCTTCGATTCGGTATTAGGTATTACGAAACTTAGAATATAGGATTCGATGGTACAAAATTAAAGAGTCTAGCTTTCTTTTATTGGAGGTAGGCTTTGTCGGTAGTGTAGTGGTTAGAGACTTAGGGATGTGACATTGACAAACAAAAATCAACTTTTTAATAATCGATTATTTTTTCACATCCCTACTTGGGTAAAATTACATTTTGGTCTACATTTTTGTTTTAAAGTTTTCATATTTGTTTTGAATACTATTGAATTTTACTTGTCTTTTTTTTAATTTTTGTATATCCTAACTTAGGGTATACTGTCCGGGAGGAGGCGGCGGCGGCGGTTTGATCTCCACCTATCAATGTGTTTTCGAATTTAGAACTCCGTCTCAAGAGGAAATTCAAAGGTTGTATCTGCAGATTGCACAGTAGGCTCGTGCCCCTCGGTGGGGACGTATAATGAGCTGATAACAATAACAACAAGGCTATTTCTGAGCTCCCAATGCAAAAAGGAGGGTTCTACTTTGCTTTGGCAGGTTTGGGGCGGTTGGTTTTTAATTACGAAAAAATAAATCTTTCAAGGTATAATTTTGATAAAAATCGGTCAAGAGTTTTTATGTCACAGCCAAGCTAACTCGAGAGGCAATGCCAATTAAATTATAAAAAATTCTAGGATAAAAAACCTAGTCAAAAATTTTAAAGTTTTTTTTTTTAACACACGTATTACTAAGAACCCTGTAGGTTTAGCGTCTAGTATAACAGACAGACACAATATATTATCATTAGTCGATATATTCCAAATAATCGGGCTCATTAACATACCTCCCTGATTTACGACGACACGTTTCTGAACGCTCTATTCGACCAGGGACGTACTTAGGTGTCTATTGATTGGCTGGCTACAAAATTGTATTGATCACTTTCGACTGCATAATATTTTACTTGAAATAACCAGTAGTTAATGAGATTAACAACAAAGACAAAAAAACTATATATTCTACGAGTTTTTTTAAATTGCTGTTACATATTTTGTACCTATGTATTTTTAATACCTAGCAAGATAAATTTTTAAAGAAACCTTATTTAACATGATCAGAATTATTATTTAGCTGTAAAGTGTAATAATTTTAGACAGATAAAATATTTAAGGATTTGTTAATCTTAATCATTGACCTAATAGAATAATTATTATTATTACTTCAATGAGAAAAAATTCAAAGTCACACCATATTACAATTTTTATGACGCCAAATTGTTTTATTAGTTAATGCCCTGTTTTAATTTATCTAGCTGCGGGGGGTCGATGTCGATGCCTCCGCCTCTGTCCTTCAAATACGTATAATATAAAGTATTGATGTAATAGTCTACAAATTACCCTCTCATGTCAAATCTATCGATATGATAATTCGGTGTCCCTACGCGGTTTATTACCGTGTAAATACTTTAATTCGTGTAAGTATTTCTAATCAATTGACCGACATGGATTAGAAAGTTACTAACATACTTGTAGGTTTACGGGCTGCGATACAATAGTCTTGGAGAGTGGTACGATAGGGAGTTGGTATTTTGCATCTGCTTTCCTCCTTCACGTGTGACCATATTTTTTTTCTAGATAATATTTTCTAAATTTATGGGAGCAGCAAAAAAATATTTTTTCGATTTTTTTTATTCATGTAAAGTTAAAAATACAAAAACATGGCTGGCTGGCTGTGTACTCCACTGCGGAGCTTCGCTCAAGTAGGCATGATTATGATTATGATTTAGTTAGAAGGGATCGGGCAAGCTACGTCCCAATGACCACTGCGACCCGAGCTGGATCTATTGTAGTCAGCCCTTCGATGTTAAATAGCCTCCTCTAGACCAACAGCTTTGAAAAAGCTGACGGTCGATAAGGGGCTTAAAGCCTGGGCTTCCTGGGTGGCAATTTTGGGTCCTCCCAGTACCCGGCTTCTCTTATTGACGAGGGCATCGCATTCGCATAGAATGTGAAGCGGAGTCTCCTCGTCATCTGCGCAGAATCTGCAGTAAGGGTTCTCCGATAGACCCATCCTGTTCAGATGCTTGTTAAGTTTACAATGGCCCGTGAGGGCTCGGATTAATATCCTAACATTTTGCCGGTTCAATCTGAGTACCTCGGCAGTAAATTTGGGCAGGAATCCCGGGATCAGTTGCTTAGAGTGTGTCAAACCAGCTGATCCGTGCCACAGCTTATTAGCCTGGTGTCGTTCCCAGGCTAGGAGTTGGCGCCTGGAACCGGACTTCGGCACTCCAAGAATGGGCTCTGGTCCAATAGGTCGGGAACTGGAGCCTTCCCTCGCCAACTCATCCGCTGCTTCATTCCCCCCAATCCCTGAATGCCCCGGCACCCAGCCCAGACAAACCGAGTTCCTGGTGCCAAGGTAATTCAGGGCGTTGATGCATTCCAAGGTTAACTTGGAGGAAATTTCGTTGGACACCAGTGCTTTTAAAGTAGCCTGGCTGTCCGACAGGATAAGGATCCTTTTACCGGAATACTCCAGGTTAAGATGTACACAATCGATGATCGCATACATCTCCGCCTGGAAGACCGTAGCAAAGAGGCCCAGGTTAGTAATTTTCCTAACTAGAGGCTTTTTACAGAAGGCACCTGAGCCGGATAAGCCATCTTTCTTGGAGCCGTCGGTAAACCAAACTAGCTCCGCTTTTCTGAATGTAGAAGGTATTTTGTTCTGCCATTCTTCCCTTTCGGGTATAAGAACTTCATATAACCTAACAAAGTTCTGATTCATAGTCATCACATCAGAGGGCATCGCCATGATAGGATTCCTGATTAGATTATCAGCTAATCTACTCATCACATTAGAGGACCACCTCTTCCTTCCGACCTCAAGCGAGCGAAGCATAGCTGTTCGAGCTTCTTTCTGGACATGTATGTGAAGCGGTGCAATGTTAAGCACCGCTTCCATGGCCAGAGTAGGTGTCGACGAGATGGCCCCTGTGATAATCAAACAGGCAAGTCTTTGCAGACTGTTCAGGGAAGCAATATATGTTCCCATAGTGGTTTTCTTAAACCACGACACGCAGCCATAGGTAACCATAGGCCTGACTATGGCAGTGTACAACCATAGAGCGTGTCGGGGTTTAAGCCCCCACCTAGAACCGACCAGGCGACAGCATGTGCCCAGTGCAGACTTTGCCTTTTTAACCACATAGTCTATGTGTTTATTCCATATGAGCTTATGATCAAGGTATATACCGAGATATTTAGCTTCATATGCAAAATTTATAGTTTTGCCGAAGAGTGTAGGCGGCCAGAGTTTATCTAGACTCCTTCTCCTCGTGAAGGGAACTATGACGGTTTTGCTAGCATTGACAGATAATCTGAATTGCACGCACCACCGTTCAACTTTCCTAAGAGCATTTTGCATAAGACTTGATACCGTTTCGGGACATTTACTCACAATGGATATGACCAAGTCATCAGCATATCCCTGGGTATACAAGTCTGCCGAATTAAGTTCGTTTATCAGGCAACCAACTACAATGGACCACAGTAGCGGGGATAATACCCCTCCTTGCGGGCACCCCCTCGTCACTCTTACATCAAGAGTGCAATCAAAGAGGGTCATCCGAACTGTCCTTGTAGTCAGCATTGATTCGACCCACACTAGTGTCGTCTCATCAATACCTCTATCTCTCATACATTTGAGTATGATGTCTGTGGAGGTGTTATCAAAAGCTCCCTCAATATCAAGAAAGGCACAGAGGGCGATCTCCTTGTCTTCAAGCGCTCTCTCCAAACGATCCGTAAGCTCCATGAGGGCGGTTTCGGTCGATTTTCCTTTCTGGTACGCATGCTGCCTCACATGCAGGGGTATCACACTAAGGTAGTTCTCCCTGATGTGCAGATTAATAACCTTTTCAATCGTTTTTAGAATGAAAACGGTGAGACTTATCGCTCTAAAGTACTTAGGGTCGGCTTTATCCCGATCACCCCCCTTGGGAATAAAGGTTACACGAACCCTAGTCCATTGTAGTGGAATATGTCCCCAGGCCAAACTAGCTCTGAAGATTCTCACTACAATCCCTAAGATGGCGTCTTTACCTTGCTGGAGTAGTGCAGGAAAGACGCCATCCTCCCCTCCGGACTTATAGGGCTGGAAACTATCAATCGCCCACGCAACTCTATGTGGTTTAATTATAGATGTGGCCCTCTTCCAGTCTTCTACAGAGGGCCGGGACTTAGCCATCCTTGTAGCCGGGGGGAGACTTGTGTGGCTCAGGACTTCTGAGCCAGGAAAGTGAACTTTTGCTAGGAGTTCTAGTGTCTCCTGGGCAGAGTTCGTAAAGATCCCATTCGGCCCTCTTAGTAGGCCGAGATGAGATGGAGGCGATTTAGACAGAATCTTGTGAATCTTGGCAATGTGAGGCGTGCTGTTGATCGCCTCACAGAACCTTCTCCAGGATTGTCTTTTTGCTCTCCTCAGTTCCTTGTTGAAGCCCGTGAGGGCAGAGCTGTAGGCATCCCAGTCGTTGTTTCCCTTCGCCCTGTTGAACAGGGTTCGGGCTTTTTGCCTAAGCTTAGAGAGTTTATTACTCCACCACGGTACCTTTCTGTTAGTAGCTGTGGTCGTAAGAGGACAGTTCTCTTCATAAGCTGTTATCAGCCCAGCCGAGACTGTGCCAGCGGCGTATTCCAACTGGTCAATGGTTTTAATATTCGTTATCGTCCCTAACTGTGTCTTGAGGGTCTCCCTGAAACCCTCCCAATTCGTCTTCTTAGGGTTACGATAAGATTCAACATTTCTGGCAGCTGATGTATGGATGTCGAACTTAATGTATCTATGATCAGATAGCGATGGGTCATCAGGGACATGCCATCCCGAGACATGATTCGCAAAGTGCTGTGAGCAAAAAGTAATATCAAGAACTTCCTCGCGGGCTCTAGTAACAAAAGTTGGGACTGATCCCTCGTTAAGGACGTGTAGGTTCTTGGATAGAAGATATTCAAAGAGCAACTCACCCCGTAGGTTGGTGTCGGTACTGCCCCAGGAGGTGTGGTGAGAGTTGGCATCACACCCCAGGAGCAGGTCTGTCTGTTGTTCTTCACAGTACTCTACCAGGGCAGTTAGCTGAGGTGTAGGATCGGGTAGATCACCAGGGAGGTACGCTGAACAGACCACCACTTTCCTGCCTTGTCTCCCCGGAATCTCAACATAGGCAGCTACTAGGTCATCTGTACATAGATATGGTATAGGTAGAAATTTTACATTTTTCCTGAACACTATACAAGCTCTAGGCCAGTCACCTCCGGCATTATATAACATCTTACCTGAGGAACTCAGCCCAAGGACCGCAGAATTGTTTGTCCACGGCTCTTGAATCAAAGCCATGTCAAGGTTGGCTTCACTCATCTGCCGTACCAAACTGGCCGAGGCAGCTTTTGAGTGGTGTAGGTTTACTTGAACAGCTTTGAGCATTATATAATGCAATATATATAAATATATACCAGTATAAATATATATAAATATATAAAAATAGGGGGTTGTTGGTGAAGGATGGGTAGTGGGTAGGATATAGGGGTTAGGTTACTGGGGCTTGGGAAGTGGGAGATATGTGGGTTGATTTAGGGGGTCTCGGCCTGCTTTCCTACTCGAGTGTTCGCTGGCCAGGGCAGGCAACTGTACCGGCCTACCCCTAGCCGACCCTCGAGCATTCGCCCGCCCCCTGGAGGACCTAGGGGCGCCACCACGTCCTCCCCTATGTCCCCCCCTGCTTGGACCTTGTCCTCCTCGTGAGGATGAGGCGGAGGGGGCCTTGTGTCCTCCCCCTCCCCTCGGGGCCACTGAGGATCCGCGCATTTGTCCCCGCGAGGTCCCTGATACGGTACCCCTCGACGACCCATGCGCGGGCCCCCACGATGGTCCCGGCGTGGTTATTCCCCTCACATCGGCTGCGGCTGAGGAGGCAGTGGAGTGCACTTCCCGCCGCCCTTGTTGGGAGGAATTAGGCTTCGACGCCACCGGGGCCGAGGCAGCCGCCGAGGGACCGGAGGAACCCCCAGCGACAGCCCCGCCCCCGGAGCCGCCCGCCACATCTCCCCCCTGCTCTCCAGTTTTGTGGCCTTTGACCCTGAACTGGATGAGTCTGCAACCAAGATATAGGGCGCAGCCTTTGCTCTGCAGGATGGGCAACGACAAGCTGTCCAGCGCAAAGCAACATGTCTGCCCATTGCCATCAGGCTTCACGTTGACCACCCGCCAGCGCTTGCACCCTACATCCTCGTTTTGGACGTGGAGCCGATGCAAAAGGGATTTCCCATCAACCCTGGAATCAGGGATCCACGCCACAACCATCACTGCCTTAGGCAGGTCCTTTTCATCCACCAGCCTAAGCGAAGCCCCCTCCCAGGGCTTCAGGTCATCAAGGCGGGTAGCCAGCCAGTGTCGGGTTGCACTGTCCCCACAGGTGTAGATAACCACCCCTGCGCGAACAGTCCAACCCCTAATGTGGGGACCACCTCCGGTCTCCCTATCTACAGCTCGGAGAATCGCCTCCTCAAGGAGAAGGCCATCCTCCGAACCCAAGGCTCGACTGACATCCGCGACGCCCACCCGTATGGTGTTTGAGCTAGTCACATCGGCATAGCGGGGCCCCGCTCCAGCGGAAGCGGAAGCTCTGCCAGCCTTCCGTGGCTGCTCATTGGGAGAGGACTCCTCGGACCTGGGCCTCTTATCCGCTCGCTTCACCCCCCCAGCACCGGAAGCCGTAAGCTCTCGGTACTCAGGGAACTCCGCGTATGGATAACGGCACCTAAAGGCCGCATCTTCCCGAGTGTAGCCATGCTGCACCCAGAAATTAAAGCGTCGGCGAGCGGCTCCAGTCAACGATTTTTTGGGTAAAACCATCGGCCGGGCCCTTTCTTCGGCTCTCTCTTTCTCGCTTTCTAGTAGAGATTGGACGGCTAGGGCAATGCTGGTCCCATCATCCTTCTCGCTAGTTTGACTAGCATTATCCAAGTTATCAAGATGGATGTTGGCTTCAGATGTGCCTACATCCACCTCCGCTTCCGGCAATAACTGCTCCGAAGCAGAAAGTTGCGATAGATCTTGCAACAGGCGTTCAATACTCATTTTGATCCCACGAGTAGCTAGGGAAAGTAGTCCACCCCCACAGAGCCCCGCATGCAGGGGGAAGGCTTAAATGACCCTGAGGCAGCCTGGTATCAGGGCCCCTCCGTTCACGACTGAGCGCCCCCTCAGCCACGCAGCCCTAGGCACGGGTCGGATGACACCTTGGCTTGGGGATTTAGGGAGTCGAGGTTATCTCCTCCAGGACCGACAGGAAGTAGGGAGAGGAAGGAGGGATAAAATTTGGATAGAGGAGCCACGGAAAGATAAGGAAAGGAACACAATAGTAGTTCTCGGCCACGGCTGGAGAGAGGATCGGTTAGGCCAATTCCAGTCTCCAACCGTGTTGCCCAGGATGTGCCGGGGAGAAGGGTAATTCTCCGATTGGGTTTGCAAAACCAAGTAGGCATATAATTACTTATAGCTAATGAAATTTTTTATTTAATTATACATTTATATAACTAATGCTTGATTACAATGCAATATTGTAATGGCGTTTTAATATTTTTTTATAAATATTAGGTTTAGGATTTTGAACTACATTATTTAGGACTTCCGTAGGCAACTCATTCAGAAATTCCGGCAGCAAGTACTCGTTTTGTCTTTTACCATAGAAATTGTTGTATGGAGCAAGTATGTAGGTAAGTATGCGATTTGGCGGAGGTTTCCTGGTCGAGTAAACCTTGACAGGGATTGTATTTTATCAGGGTTTTTAATAATAATAGCAAACTTTACCATATCAAAGACTGATATACGATGTATATCCCATTAATTTTTCAAATAATTATTAATACCATTTGATAGAGCTCGTGGGGCATTTTTAGTATCAGTAAATCAGTTTCTTAGTATATCTTGAATAGTTTAGGATAAAACGTTTCCACCCCGTATATCCCTGTATATTATAAATGTGAAAATATATTTGGATGATTAGATGTTTGTTCCGCTTTAACGCTTAAACTACTGACCGGATTTGGATGAAATTTAGAATGGAGATAGTTTGTACCCTGAATTAACACATAGGATACTTTTTACGAGAAAAAGTCTTATTCCCACGGGAAATTCTTACATAACGCGAGCGTAGCCGCGGGCGGACCGCTAGTAGAAAAATATAAACTCCCAAAAAGCTTCCAACAAAAGCCGAAACTCTACCCAAGTACATGATCTACCTAGTGACAAAGATGATAAAGGACGACACGCGACCGGATGGTCTGACAGTCGGTCGGACAATACGACACGGTCTGAGGGCCACGCAAAGAGACCTCATTATAGTTTTTTTGTCACCCAGTTCTGTATGGAACCGTTACAAAACGTTGTTGGTTTTAGTCGAATGATATGCATGGTCAATTAGGTTTGACGATGGTTTGTGGTGATATTGACCTTTTGTATGGTAGGTCAGCCTCCGTGGCCGAGCGGTATTGCGTAAGTTCTCGGTTCGAATCCCAGTGAGGACACTGTTAAGCAAAAATCTCTTTATGAGAATGGTCACGATATACACACAGTCACGCTCTAATCCTTAAATTAAGTGAGTCCGTCCTTTTCACCTTTTAAAGATTAAAAAAAGACAGGAGATAGTCATCCTAATATTAGAGCTGTCAAATATCGAATTTGAACCTTAATGACGCGTCGAATGCACAATTTTAGAGAGCACGTAAAACATCCGACTTATATTTCCAGCCTATATTTCTTGGGGAAAGTTGTACAGTTTCATGGGTAGGTTGATCCTTTAAAATAGTGTCAGCTAATTTATTTACACCTTATATAGGTAGAATACTCTATTCCCACGGGGAAATCTCACGTAACGCGAGCGTAGCCGCGGGCGGACCGCTCTATGAACAAATTCAAAGATGTAGACCAAACCACACTCGGCCAGTTGACGAATATGGGCTGATAACAAGATAATAAAATGAGCATATTATGTATTATTATGTACGTGTGTGTTTTAGCCGTGTGGTGACGGCAGAGTAGAATACATTTGTCACCAACCCCTATTCTTCCCGTGGGTGTCGTACGTAAGAGGTGACTTAGGGACTACACATTGAACAGGGAACGGGCAGCAGCGCTCTCTGATACAGTAACATTTTAATCTGCGATCTCCAACCCGCCTGCCAAGCGTGGAGATTATGGCAAAACCCTCCACTTAAGTAGAGGAGGCTCATAGTCCAGCAGTGGACTATAACGGGCCATTGATGTTGATGATGTTGACGTGTGTATTAGATGCAATAAACTGTTTATCTTTCTATCTTCTCATAATATTAGTGCGTGCCTGCTTAGATATTGTGCAAATATCAACAGGTACTTTACTTGAACAAACAAACCATCATTGTAGTCTTATTTTATTGAATTTAATTTATTTTATTACATCTTTGACACCTTCCTAGTCTATAAAATTCGATGTAGCATTACTTACATTGTAAGCGAAACAGCTAGAAAATCAATGTCAAATCAATAAAATCGTGGCTTTATACGTTTTAGTATGATCTTTGCGATCTAGAACTCATCATGTTCCTACCAATGATACAGTTAATGGACAAAGTCCATTAAGAAACGAACTACTTATAGTAATACGCATAAACATTATAGGTGTGCACTCGCAAAGCTAACTTGCAATCAGTGATTGGAATAAGTAGGGTATATTTACTTAAACTTGGGGAACTGTATTCTCTTCTATAATAAAATACCAGATGATATTGTAAATCTGTCCGATAGCCAATTTAAAACTGAAATTAAAACTTTTTTATGTTCAAAGGCCTATTAAACGATAAATGATTACTTAGATGATAAAAACGTCTGGTCAACTGTTGTTCCAAATCAGCGGAGTACATTGTAATTATGACTCATGTATGATTCTTTATAAATATTTAAAAGAAAATACAAAAGATACAATTCCTGTGGAGTTACATTATACAGTAAGTACATTAAAAAATGTTTATGTGAATGTATGTTGTTTTATTAAGTGTATATTAGAGTAACAAAAAGTGGTGACTTGACGAAAAAAGATGTCGGAAAGAAGCATCCACTTTTTGTCTCTGTTCCTCGAAGTTTATGGTAAATACTGCATGAAAACATCGTTTTGTTCCCGCCGCCGTCAAACTGAACAACTTTTCACGAAAAAAAAAAAAATCCTGCGACAAAAATATTTTTGTGCTCTCCATACAAAATGGGTCGGTCGGGATTCAAAAATTTTTTTGTCGTAGGATTTTTTTTTTCGTGAAAAGTTATTCAGTTTGACGAGTACTATCACTACACGGCGGGAACAAAACGATGTAAATTTCATGCTGTATCTATTCCGATCACTGGTTTATAAGGATTGTGTTCCGCGATATTGAATTCCATACGTTTATTTACTCGAAACAACTACAGTAAAATTTCAGATAAATGATAAATCAATATTTTCATCATCAACAATCAACGGCCCGTTACAGTCCACTGCTGGACTATGAGCCTCCTCCACTCAAGTAGAGGGTTTTGCCATAATCTCCACGCTTGGCAGGCGGGTTGGAGATCGCAGATTAAAAGGTTACTGTATCAGAGAGCGCTGCTGCCCGTTCCCTGTTCAATGTGTAGTCCCTAAGTCGCCTCTTACGACACCCACGGGAAGAGTAGGGGTTGGTAACAAATGTATTCTACTCTGCCGTCACCACACGGCATACTCTGCCTATATTCCACACGGCTTACTCTGCCAATACTCAATCAATATTTTAACCAGTGTTAAAATCTCGACTAGATTTTGGTGTGAAAAGTATATTTTGTAAGCTTTTCGTACATACGGATTTACACCCTCTCGCTCAAAAAATTATATAATAGGCTAATTAAAAAAAAATTGGTTACTAACTATCTTGGATTTTTTATATTTAAAAAAATCTAAGATAACGTGCGTTGTTGTTTTCTTGTCATAATTGTACGGAAACTACACATTTCATGTTAAACCATTTTATTAAATTTTTAAGAAATATTATTTTCATATGCCCCGATTTTTTGGCCCCCTAGGGGCAAAAGGATTCGTGAGTCGATGGGAATAACCGTCGCAAACAATTTGATTAGCACTACAACATAATTGATCAAATTATTATAGAACATTTTAAAAATGTATTTGTACGGGTTTGTGCCACAATTTCTCGTACAGAAACCGGCGGCGACCCTAACAATTACACCACCGAAATCCACGCTCTCTCTTACTAAACTATAGTTAAACCATAATTCATACTATTACGACCGAATACTGCAGTAACTACAATTTATTAGATTCTACGATAATCTCTCGAATACAGACATTTATTAACTGATTACCGTTTTAATACTAAAGTAATGTCATGGTACAGCTTAGAACGTGGTTGAAGTCTTCTATTATGGTAATATCTTAATAAAGTTGTGAGTAAATTGTATAGTTTGTACACGAACGTTTGAGATTAAGGACGGATTTGATCAAATGAAATCAAATGTTTATTAAAACGTGTTTCCTGTACCTACCTAAAAGATATCTGGGAGAAAATGCTTTGATGCAAAGAGCATCTAACTACACTATTTCCGTTTTATTATTTAACTTATGTCAGAAAAAAAGATTTAATTTTAAGTGTTAACTTACGTCACTATTGATAATTTTTCGCGCTCTACATGAAAACATTAATTTTCTGTTTGTCTCTCCAATCACAGCAGCTTTGCTTTTATAAAAGTAAGATAATAAATAAATAAATAAATAAATAATTATTTTTGTGGGTTTTTTAATCTGTTCCCATCACAGTATTCTAAAAAAATTTTAGACTTACTTGTTGTTGTAAGAAAAAAAAAAAACTTGTGGTCAAAGTGACTCAGACAGAGTAACCTAATCCAATATTTCGCTTAACCCGTTAAATTGGCAAGTTTCTCCAAAAGCTATAAATTCACACCAAACCTCGGGCTGTCGATTTTATTATGATTAGTTCTAAGAAGGAGGAACTTCGCGCTAAAATCTTGGTGGTAAGTTGATTGGCCAAATCGAATCTTGTAGACAGGAATTTTTTATGTGTCCGCGGATGTGGTGCGGTAAAAAAGATTTTTATTTTCATACGATTTAATCGTACCAGCAGTGTCCTACCGATCGGACAAGCTGGGCGGTCGGACCAGGAGCCTAGAAGGCTTTTATAACAGTTAAAAATCTAATTTTATATAAATTGTTTAAAAAGAGAAAAATGGATGCCTATTTTATTTTATATTATATGTCAGAAATAAAAATAAACACCTGTTCATAAAAATATAATACATATAATATTTGAAATTGATATGAGAATCCATAATATATTTACTCACGTTCAAGTACACACATGTACTTCTTAAACACAAGTTCTTTTTTATTACTTTCGCTTCCCGCTTACTGAGTCAAAATACAAAAAAAAACTTATTTTCCAAAGTCTAGTTACAGTATTTTATTATTGAACGATACGTGATTTTTACAACATTTTTTTAGTTTCCATTTTTACGTATAGTGTCCCATCAAAACACCAGTGACCCACAGATTGCATAACCTGTCAATGGCCGTGTCGTGAGCATTCATCAAACTGCGTCAGTCCGCTGTCAGTCAAATGGAATCAACGGAAATTGGCTGATGCGTACCTGATGGCCTATGAATGGGACAGGCAACGTAAACGTGTCAGTTTGACTTTTATACGGCCTTTATAGTTCTGAATAGTAGCTTCGTTATTTAAAAAAGAACGCGTTGCTTAGTTTACGTTTTAATTTTTTTTAAAAGGTAAAATAAAAAAATCGATGACAAAGTGACTCTAGGACTAGGACAAAATGTTATGTTATAATTTTTCCTTGATTTTAATACATTATAATGATACTTCACATCGTATCACACCTGCAATTCTGACAAATATAACCCAAATCAAAATTACGGTACCTACATGAAAATGATGATGAAATACAGAATGGTGAAATAATATAACCGCTCAAGTGCCCTTGTGTACTCCAGGTCAACTGAAGTAAGATAGCTGTAGGAGGAAATTTCTGGTTTTACAGATGGCAATGTTAGTCTACTTTAATTTTCAATTGTCAATAAATTATTGATAGAAATGTCACGCTTGTCGGTTCAAGAAATTCGTCTTAATTCATCTGAAACCCGTAGTACTAACAACAATAATAAATAGTTGAGTAAGTAAGTAGGTATAGGAAACGCAAACTCCAACGTCCAGCGGCTCCAGCGCAATATCGTTTATGGAATAGCTCTCCGGTGGGCGGGGCCGTTACGTTCGAAATTCGAAATGATGGCCCGTCATAATGACTGTCGCGTTCAAGCCAAATTGAACCTTTTGGTAAATATGTGAAGATTGGTTTTGACTTGACGTTGCAAGAGGAAGGTGATTTCACACTAGTGTTGTCGGGGATACGTTAATTTGTTTGGTTAATATGAAGAGGACGAGACAAAATATTTTTGAAAATGAAATACGACACCTGTCTGAATATCACATTTGTTGATTTAGATTTTACCATTGTATAATTTCCACAATGCAACACCGTGTAATTTTTTGCTAAAGTGTTTTATTGTCATATTGTTTTCTTGTTAATAATTTGATCGTAACGTTTTTATTACTCGGCGCGGATAAAAATCCACTATTTAAACAATTTACACGTAAAGTTCACTTGTAAAGTGAACAATTTGTAGAATTTTTTGGACAACTATTTCTCGTGCTGAACAAAGTCAAATTTACTTGAAATTGCAGACGACGCATTTAAAATTTTGCTATATAGGACGTAAATAGTCCCAAAATCCTCATTTCATTACGTAACTTCCCTAGGGATCTATTCGAGCACACGAATCTGCCCTTATTTATGTTACATGAGATTGGTCGATTAACGATGCATTTATTTATCTGCATTAAAAAATAAAGAGAGCGCCCCAAAAATGAAAACATTGACCTAACTTTTCACATCACTAGCCACTAGTGTCGCTTTTAAAGGACCCCGTTGAAAGGTTCGGCATAATGGCGGGCTGTGTTTGGAAATCACTGGGAATTATAGCTTTTCAACGATGTACCACTTTAGCGTTGAGTTACCAGGTTTTGTGTGTGAGACTTGTTAGTGAAACCGAGTGAAACTGCCTGTATTAGAAGTCAATGGAAAATGAACATGCAGACAGAACAAACAAAACAAAACAACATCTAGTCATCATTAAAATATTTTTATGATATGACAAAAGGAATAAAAAGTATCTATGTCTATATACTAAAGGTAACAAAGAATTATATGGCTTAATTGTTCACTACAGAAAAATATCGTAACTCTTACGAAAAATAAAAAAATCTACGGTAATTCTTAACATTAAAAACAGTCTGTTGACTTAATATTGCTGCTTATTTATATTGTACTGGAATTAACTTATATATTTTTAAGATTGCCTTTAATATTATGCTCTACATAATTTTGTTCTCCAAAAATGGCACATTGTTAAAAATTATTTCATATTTGTCCAGAAAATAATAATTCATCTTGAAGTTAGTTTCATGTTCGTGCTTTGAGTAAGAATCACTCAATTTGTAAAATAATATTAGCTTGTTATGTTACTGCCCACGCTGCATACAATTTGAAAATCTTAAGATTACTAAGCTGTGTTATAAAATACCTTAAATTTTTTAATCAAGGCTATTTGATGAAATATGGCAGTTATGCTAGTATTGCAAATATTTTTGTATAATACTGATGAATGGTGAACAGTGATCGCTATGTGAAATTATAATAAGGGCAAATCGATATTTAATACCTATGGGACTCAAGAATATCATCTTGGTATAGATAGTAACAATACGGCAATGACGAATCTTAAAAAAAGTTAAGATGCCTCAAAATCATATTTGTATTCACATGTTAACAACGTATACACAAATCATATTTGTTTTTTTTTTCCCGAAATTGGCTTACCATTATTGTACGTAATTATAGGGTAAGTGCATTGTCATGGGAATGTTTTATTTATAAAAAAAGGCTTTAGCAAGTTTTTTCCACTTTTTTTGACGATCTCATGTCGTCGGCTAACAAGACATGATGTATGGCAGGCAACGATAATGTGGGCTTATTAGGGGTCCTCAAGAAAGAGCTTCGGCGGTATTTCGAGTTTAATATCGAGTGCATTATTGTTAAACACCTGCTACAGAAACTGTCATTATTTAGTTGGATTTTCCATTTACTTATAAAAATAAGATATATTATGAGCAAATTTAGCTAGATAGAATATTTCTTCAAACAAAACTTTCATTTGATTAAATTAAATGAAAAATACGCAAACTAAATAAAGCGATACAATTTTTAACTTAAAAAAAAAATAGGATGAGATCCAGATCAATATTTTCATATGGATTACTTAATTGGCATGATAATAATAATAATAAAAATAAAATAATAATGCTTTATTTCACTCCCACAAAAGTAACTACAACTAATACATTATATAGTTAATCATCTCATCGTACAATATAAAGTTAATATCTTTTTTTTGTATGCATTTTATATTTAAATTCATAATACAATACTTGTAAAGATTGAAAAAATACCTGACTAGAATTTTTAACTGAGGCTTCATCACCAGAACCCTCGGTTTTAGTTTTGTAGACACTTGATGGGCTCATTAAATTATGTCATAAATTTTTATGAGCGATGATTTCGGTAGCGCGGCCATTTTTGATGCTAATTCTGTATTAGTTTTTATTTTGTATGGATATAGGCAGTGATTTGGTAACTGCCATTATATGTCTATTATATTTAATTGGAGACATCAGTCGACGTTTATATTTTTATGAGAGATTGTTATAGTGATTTTCCTAATACAGATTTTTTTGTGACATTTTTATTCAAGGATTATAGCAAACATGGCGACCTCTGTTATTATAAAATAAGGATTTTTTTTTTCTTAAACTAGAGATTTTGCATTTACTGTTTTATTAGGAGGGGAGCACATTTTTTTTACTGAATTTATACAAACAAAATACCGTGCTAATTAAGGCTTATATATACAACGCTTACCGATGCACAGTAGTATCAGATCGCAAAAAATAAATAAATATTTGTTTAGTAAAGTCGCACGTTATACCCGCACAGTGCTCAACAAATAAATTCAAGAGCCACAAAAACAGCTAATCTTATTTATAAAATAAAAACAACGACACTTACCTGGTGCACAGTAGTATCACAATAAGAACGAGCAAAATATTTCGCTTCGTTTCGTAATTTTGTCCACTTTTTGCCGCGCGTACCACAGTGCTCGCGCGACGCGTGCATACCAACATTGTTTCACATCATAACGTTTTTGATTTTTATCTTTTAAAACACATTTTCACTGACACTTTTTTGGCTGGCACTCTCTGGGCGTTAAAACACTGGGTTGAAGTTTTACTGTTGTGATCTGAAATTAAAAGAATTTCTTATTAGAATATGTAAGATTTTACAACACTTTCAAAGATGCGTAATATAAATACTTTCTAGAAATAAATATAAATTAGCGCACCCAAAATTTAGACTGTGTAAGGAAAACAATTCATTCATGGGGAACTGTATTCGCTTCTATATAATAAAATACCAGATGATATTGTAAATCTGTCCGATAGCCAATTTAAAACTGAAATTAAAAATATTTTATATTCTAAGGCCTACTATACAATAAATGAAAGTACAAGTTGCAAGTACACTTGTCAAAACAAAAGTTTCATATCTTCCTGTTGTCAAAAAGCATATTATTATTCCCTGTTGCCAAGGAAACATTCGCACTTGCAAAAAATAGACCGGACTTCTATTTTTAGTTGCAAGTTGACCGATTAAGTTGACTTGTAACTCGCACTTGCTACTTGTCGAAGTGTAAATCGGCCCGATAAATTAGTACTGCAACACCAGTGATCGGTAGTTAGCATTCGATATTTAAAAAAGTTTTTTTTTTAATATATATTATTTAAGGAGGCAAACGAGCGGACGAACCACGGTGGTGGTAAGTGGTCATCGTCGCCCATGGACATTCGCAACACCAGGGGGGTTGCCAACGCGTTGCCAGCCTTTGAGAGCCCTATATACTCAATGTAAGTGTAGAGCGTCAGTGGTCTAGTGGCTAGGGCCACTGCCTCCCGTCCGGGGGACGCGGGTTCGATCCCCACCACGTACCAATGTGTTTTCTAATTTCGAATTCATATGTACGTTTATTCGACGCTCTTACGGTGAATGAAAACATCGTGATGAAACCTACACACTCCTGCGAAATTCAAAGGTTGTGTGTGAACTGTGAAGTCAACCAACCCGCACTGGGCCAGCGTGGTCGACTAAGGCTTGATCGACCTAATTCAGGGTAGGCTCGAGCCCCTTGGTACGTACCTACATGAGATGATGTTATTGTTGTTGATGATGATGAAAACTATATATATAAAAAAAACTTTATTTAAAAGGTCCAAATCAACTAGGACTTACCTCAAGTAACAAGTACCTCAAGTGGCTATTTTATAAATAAATCCTATAAGCTTTTGTAAAAAAAAAAGTAACATCTTTTGCAAGTAACTTAGTAACGTACAAATTATAATAACTACAGTGGAAATAGAAACGCGTTCCCGCAACAATGAGTGTTGTTTGAGTAACTGGTGAGCAGCTGCCTGGAGGTGCATGCGCAGGTTTATTGTGAGATGAGAAACCAAATAAATGTCGTGCTGTTTGCGCGTCACGCGTTAGGGTGGGAATACACTGAGGACTGATTGTTGACACCTGACGATTTTATCCGATATTATCAGTCATCATACGGCTCCGTGGCCCAGGTGGTAGTGTATCTGCTTCCGACGCACAGGGTCGCGGGTTCGAATCCCGCCCAGGGCAAACAATTGTGTGATGAGCACTTGTGTTTGCCTTGTGTCTGGTTGTTGTTTATCTATATAAGTATGTATTTATCTATTTGTGTAATTTATATCAGCCGTCTGGTACCCATAGTACAAACAAGCACTGCTTAGTTTGGGATCAGATGGCCGTGTGTGAAGATGTCCCCACATATTTATTATTATTATTTATTATTATCAAAATCATCATCTCAGCCGGATGACGTCCACTGCTGGCCTTCGCCATAGGTTTCCAACGTGAACGGTCCTGTGCTACTTGCATCACCGGCGCCCAGCAACCAACACCAAGTCATCGGTCCACCTTGTGGGAGGCCATTCAATGCTACGCCTTCCGTCAGTCTAGTGTTTCGAAAAAATTGACTTTGAAGAAGTTGAAGAAGAAGAAGAGAGTGTATATAGTACAGCTTGTGGTTTGGTGTCTTAATCCGTCAACTAAACTTGATGAGTAGTAAGAAGCTGTCAAAATATAGACCAGGATTCTAATTTGTGTTTTGTTCCTTGCTATTTGACTGGGTTAAGTGATAAATTAGTTAAAATAAGCTTTATAACTTTCCAAGTCGTGAAGTCGTGACTGAATTGTCTCAGTAGCCGGCGTGGCGTCACAGACTCACAGTCACTGTGTTGCCTCAACAATTAACAAGCAAGAGTATTATGACCTAGGATTTTTATATAGGTACGTAATATGCCTAAAGAATGAGCTACATAATGAACTATTTCAAGATAATATGACAGTTTCAACTGCAAGGTTTTAGTAATATTTTCATGTATCCTGGTGTTTCTTTAACTTCCTGAGTCGTGAAATGAATTTGTCACAAAACCAGAGCGTGGCAGCACAGTCAGTAGATTGGATGCGGTGGATCCCTATTAGTGTCATTAGGCCGTTAGTTTTTTAGTTTCTCCCGTTGTGCCTCCAACTTGCCAAGTCGTGAAGTCGTGACTGAATTGTCTCAGTAGCCGGCGTGGCGTCACAGACTCACAGTCACTATGTTGCCCCAGCAATTAACAAGTAAGATAATTAAAACTGTAGCATCTTTATTAGTAAAATGCCTAAAGAATGAGTTCAACAAGAGTTTGACTTCAAAGTCAAAGTCAAAATTATTTAGTTCCATAGGATGTTATTACATCACTTAGATCCGTCATTAAATTTTTTTGGGTGAGTTCACTAACACAATGGCGGAATCTGTGGAGAAGAGCTCACAGTTCACAGTTACATAATGAACTATTTCTAGATATGACAGTTTCAACTGCATAAGAAGAAAACAAGGTTTTAGTAATATTTTCATGTATCCTGGTGTTTCTTTAACTTCCTGAGTCGTGAAATGAATTTGTCACAAAACCAGAGCGTGGCAGCACAGTCAGTAGATTGGATGCGGTGGATCCCTATTAGTGTCATTAGGCCGTTAGTTTTTTAGTTTCTCCCGTTGTGCCTCCAACTTGCCAAGTCGTGAAGTCGTGACTGAATTGTCTCAGTAGCCGGCGTGGCGTCACAGACTCACAGTCACTATGTTGCCCCAGCAATTAACAAGTAAGATAATTAAAACTGTAGCATCTTTATTAGTAAAATGCCTAAAGAATGAGTTCAACAAGAGTTTGACTTCAAAGTCAAAGTCAAAATTATTTAGTTCCATAGGATGTTATTACATCACTTAGATCCGTCATTAAATTTTTTTGGGTGAGTTCACTAACACAATGGCGGAATCTGTGGAGAAGAGCTCACAGTTCACAGTTACATAATGAACTATTTCTAGATATGACAGTTTCAACTGCATAAGAAGAAAACAAGGTTTTAGTAATATTTTCATGTATCCTGGTGTTTCTTTAACTTCCTGAGTCGTGAAATGAATTTGTCACAAAACCAGAGCGTGGCAGCACAGTCAGTAGATTGGATGCGGTGGATCCCTATTAGTGTCATTAGGCCGTTAGTTTTTTAGTTTCTCCCGTTGTGCCTCCAACTTGCCAAGTCGTGAAGTCGTGACTGAATTGTCTCAGTAGCCGGCGTGGCGTCACAGACTCACAGTCACTATGTTGCCCCAGCAATTAACAAGTAAGATAATTAAAACTGTAGCATCTTTATTAGTAAAATGCCTAAAGAATGAGTTCAACAAGAGTTTGACTTCAAAGTCAAAGTCAAAATTATTTAGTTCCATAGGATGTTATTACATCACTTAGATCCGTCATTAAATTTTTTTGGGTGAGTTCACTAACACAATGGCGGAATCTGTGGAGAAGAGCTCACAGTTCACAGTTACATAATGAACTATTTCTAGATATGACAGTTTCAACTGCATAAGAAGAAAACAAGGTTTTAGTAATATTTTCATGTATCCTGGTGTTTCTTTAACTTCCTGAGTCGTGAAATGAATTTGTCACAAAACCAGAGCGTGGCAGCACAGTCAGTAGATTGGATGCGGTGGATCCCTATTAGTGTCATTAGGCCGTTAGTTTTTTAGTTTCTCCCGTTGTGCCTCCAACTTGCCAAGTCGTGAAGTCGTGACTGAATTGTCTCAGTAGCCGGCGTGGCGTCACAGACTCACAGTCACTATGTTGCCCCAGCAATTAACAAGTAAGATAATTAAAACTGTAGCATCTTTATTAGTAAAATGCCTAAAGAATGAGTTCAACAAGAGTTTGACTTCAAAGTCAAAGTCAAAATTATTTAGTTCCATAGGATGTTATTACATCACTTAGATCCGTCATTAAATTTTTTTGGGTGAGTTCACTAACACAATGGCGGAATCTGTGGAGAAGAGCTCACAGTTCACAGTTACATAATGAACTATTTCTAGATATGACAGTTTCAACTGCATAAGAAGAAAACAAGGTTTTAGTAATATTTTCATGTATCCTGGTGTTTCTTTAACTTCCTGAGTCGTGAAATGAATTTGTCACAAAACCAGAGCGTGGCAGCACAGTCAGTAGATTGGATGCGGTGGATCCCTATTAGTGTCATTAGGCCGTTAGTTTTTTAGTTTCTCCCGTTGTGCCTCCAACTTGCCAAGTCGTGAAGTCGTGACTGAATTGTCTCAGTAGCCGGCGTGGCGTCACAGACTCACAGTCACTATGTTGCCCCAGCAATTAACAAGTAAGATAATTAAAACTGTAGCATCTTTATTAGTAAAATGCCTAAAGAATGAGTTCAACAAGAGTTTGACTTCAAAGTCAAAGTCAAAATTATTTAGTTCCATAGGATGTTATTACATCACTTAGATCCGTCATTAAATTTTTTTGGGTGAGTTCACTAACACAATGGCGGAATCTGTGGAGAAGAGCTCACAGTTCACAGTTACATAATGAACTATTTCTAGATATGACAGTTTCAACTGCATAAGAAGAAAACAAGGTTTTAGTAATATTTTCATGTATCCTGGTGTTTCTTTAACTTCCTGAGTCGTGAAATGAATTTGTCACAAAACCAGAGCGTGGCAGCACAGTCAGTAGATTGGATGCGGTGGATCCCTATTAGTGTCATTAGGCCGTTAGTTTTTTAGTTTCTCCCGTTGTGCCTCCAACTTGCCAAGTCGTGAAGTCGTGACTGAATTGTCTCAGTAGCCGGCGTGGCGTCACAGACTCACAGTCACTATGTTGCCCCAGCAATTAACAAGTAAGATAATTAAAACTGTAGCATCTTTATTAGTAAAATGCCTAAAGAATGAGTTCAACAAGAGTTTGACTTCAAAGTCAAAGTCAAAATTATTTAGTTCCATAGGATGTTATTACATCACTTAGATCCGTCATTAAATTTTTTTGGGTGAGTTCACTAACACAATGGCGGAATCTGTGGAGAAGAGCTCACAGTTCACAGTTACATAATGAACTATTTCTAGATATGACAGTTTCAACTGCATAAGAAGAAAACAAGGTTTTAGTAATATTTTCATGTATCCTGGTGTTTCTTTAACTTCCTGAGTCGTGAAATGAATTTGTCACAAAACCAGAGCGTGGCAGCACAGTCAGTAGATTGGATGCGGTGGATCCCTATTAGTGTCATTAGGCCGTTAGTTTTTTAGTTTCTCCCGTTGTGCCTCCAACTTGCCAAGTCGTGAAGTCGTGACTGAATTGTCTCAGTAGCCGGCGTGGCGTCACAGACTCACAGTCACTATGTTGCCCCAGCAATTAACAAGTAAGATAATTAAAACTGTAGCATCTTTATTAGTAAAATGCCTAAAGAATGAGTTCAACAAGAGTTTGACTTCAAAGTCAAAGTCAAAATTATTTAGTTCCATAGGATGTTATTACATCACTTAGATCCGTCATTAAATTTTTTTGGGTGAGTTCACTAACACAATGGCGGAATCTGTGGAGAAGAGCTCACAGTTCACAGTTACATAATGAACTATTTCTAGATATGACAGTTTCAACTGCATAAGAAGAAAACAAGGTTTTAGTAATATTTTCATGTATCCTGGTGTTTCTTTAACTTCCTGAGTCGTGAAATGAATTTGTCACAAAACCAGAGCGTGGCAGCACAGTCAGTAGATTGGATGCGGTGGATCCCTATTAGTGTCATTAGGCCGTTAGTTTTTTAGTTTCTCCCGTTGTGCCTCCAACTTGCCAAGTCGTGAAGTCGTGACTGAATTGTCTCAGTAGCCGGCGTGGCGTCACAGACTCACAGTCACTATGTTGCCCCAGCAATTAACAAGTAAGATAATTAAAATTGTAGCATCTTTATTAGTAAAATGCCTAAAGAATGAGTTCAACAAGAGTTTGACTTCAAAGTCAAAGTCAAAATTATTTAGTTCCATAGGATGTTATTACATCACTTAGATCCGTCATTAAATTTTTTTGGGTGAGTTCACTAACACAATGGCGTAATCTGTGGAGAAGAGCTCACAGTTCACAGTTACATAATGAACTATTTCTAGATATGACAGTTTCAACTGCATAAGAAGAAAACAAGGTTTTAGTAATATTTTCATGTCTCCTGGTGTTTTTTTAACTTCCTGACTCATGAATAAATGTGTCACAAAACTAGAGCGTGGCATCACAGTCAGATCCCTATTAGTTTCATTAGGTTTTTAGTTTTTTAGTTTCTCCCGTTGTGCCTCCAACTTGCCAAGTCGTGAAGTCGTGACTGAATTGTCTCAGTAGCCGGCGTGGCGTCACAGACTCACAGTCACTGTGTTGCCTCAGCAATTAACACTTGATACTTACGTCTGTATTTAGTTTCATATGGCCTTTAGCATTTGGCCCGTGTATTTTTGTTGTACTATTTCTATATTTGTACTCGGTATTGATGTAACTATTTGAATCGGTATAGGTTGGTAATTATGTGGCATTTTGTTTTGTCACGTTCATCATCATCATCATTTTTGAAGATCTTTCTACAGCTCGGTGCACAGACGAAATTGATCTCAGAGCAAGATTTTATGCCAAATGTATTTTTCCCTTTTCAGACTGCTTCTTGTTACCTCATATTTTTTTTATTAGTTCACTTGTAACACAGTCATAAGCTTTTATAACGTGAATCACGAGACAGAAAAGTCATTGAAGCACGGCCAGTCATATCATACAAATAAAAAGGCTGAAATAGACATAATTGCGGTAAACTTGCTCTTTTGGTATGCTGTTTGGGTCCACCTTAATAGTATTAATCCAGATTTGCAGCAGTTTGAAATTCTCGCGCGCTAAGTAGTTGCTGAAAAACCACCAAAAACGATATTGGAAGGCTCTGACGATAAAGGTCACTACTACTTTTTTAAAGTGTACGAAATTCCTGATAGTTCGACCCCTAATTAAATTGTGTAGGTCTAATAGTTCACAAATCGGGAGTCTCACTTTGTATGGACAGACCAAATTTTTTTATGTCGCAGGATTTTTTTTTTCGCGAATAGTTATTCAGTTTGACGAGTAGGTACTATAACTAAAGTCAAATTACTAGACCTAAACTTCAATTGTAATGAATTGTAGCCACCTGGGCGAGCCCTGAGTGCTGGCCTTTTAATTTATCTACAGTTTACGGTAAATGTAGCGTTCAAGATCTTTTCAATGTATTTTTATCTTAAATAGTAAGATATAGCTTAACGAAATAGCTCATAGTGGGTAATATGGGGTGTTTCAAATATGCAATAAATACATAGAGTTGTCATAGTCATTTGTAGTTTCCAAACTGTATTGTTTAATCTTTCTTGAAATAGCACATAATTATCAATATTCCAAAGTAAGATTTCCCGCAATACAGGTCTATCCTAGTGCGGGGATCGTTGTTAATGTGATTTTGTCTGTGCAAATGGTTAAATAAATCTATTTTAATTTTCATTTTCATAGCACTTGCAAAATTAAAGAGCATTTTTGTTCATTTTATAAAGGACTAGCTTTCCACCAGCGGTTTCACCCGCGTTAAATGAGTTTTCCCGTAGGAATGAAGTGTTTTACCGCGGTAGCCTATGTCCTATCCCAGTAAACTATATGTGTGCCAAATTTCATCCCGATCTGTCCAGTGGTTGAAGCGTGTTTAAGTAATAAACATTCAAACTTTCGCATTTATAATGTTATAGTAGGATTTTACGCAATCATGAAACCTGCACAGTGCACACTCCTGCGAAGAAATTATAAGGTTGTGTGTGAAGTTGACCAACCCGCACTGGGCCAGGGTGATCGACTAAGGTCTAATCGCCCTAATTCAGGGTAGGCTCGAGCCCCTCGGTGGGTACGTATATGGGCTGTTGATGTTGATTTGTAAAAATAACAATTACTACAAACATTACAAATATCTAAGTGTATAACTTTTAGTTACGTATTTCTGATAAAAATAACTAATACAGTACCCTAATTCTAAAAGGCCCTATATTATACTGTGTACTGAAGAGCCTTCGTTGTCTGTTGTCCGACACGGGAACGCCATTAACCAGGTCTTAATGTCAAGTTCACACTGCATACTTTAATTCAACACTTCGATTATTTAAGTGAATAACTAAGTACTTTGATAACATTAAGATCTGATATAAATAACTAATATCTGATATAAATAACGAAAAATAAAATATCTATCTATAAATATATGCCAGATGGACTGATGACCTGAGGAAGGTCGCTGGTGGTGGCTGGATGAGGAAAGCGGGTGATCGTGCGCTTTGGCGTACCCTTGGGGAGGCAGCAGTCCAGCAGTGGACTGCAATAGTCTGATTGATTGATTGAAAATATCTATTAGGGGTCTGAGCTTTCTGCTTCCCCCCACACTAAAGGGCGTCACAGACGGATTACGATCTTATCGTACGAGGCAGCCAGCTCTCTCGTCGCCATTCACTTTGTGTGAAAAGCGGGGGTTAAGCAGAATGGCCGGTCACCGATTGTTTCAGCCATTCTGCTTGACCCCCGCTTTTCACACAAAGTGAATGGCGACGAGAGAGCTGGCTGCCTCGTAAAGCCGTGTCTTCTGCGAATGTTTTGGTCTACACACTACACAAATCAGTCTACACATACACAAAAACAAATGTTTCAAACGACGTCTCCTGCTCAGAAATGTTTTGGACGAATGTTTCGGTTCAAAAAGTTTGAGGCGCATTCCGAATCAGACTTTCAGCGCTGTCAGCTATCAGAAAAGCAAAAAAAATGTATGGCTGACAGTGATTCGGATTTCAGCGCGTCTCGGAACGCAGGGTTTGACTAGCCATTTGCCCGCAACTTTTCTTAAGCCGTGTCGTGTCTCCTGCGAATGTTTTGGTCTACACACTACACAAATCAGTCTACACATACACAAAATTAAATGTTACAAACGATGTCTCCTGCTCAGCAGTCAAAACTCATACGTATTTTTGCTTTTCTGATCGCTGACAGCGCTGAAAGTCCGATTCGGAATGCGCACATAGAGAGACTCCGAAGAGGAGGAGGAAATCTTTGCAATCAAGATTTCTGAACGAATGTTTTCCATGGCAAATGCAAAACATTTCATAGACAATTTGTGTAGAGGAACCATAGACAAACATGATTTTTTTTTGTTTTGTGTAGATGTTTTCTGTGTATTGTGTAGACCAAAACATGGCAGGAGACACGCCTTAAGATACGATATCGTATCTTAATCGTCTGTGACGCCCTTTAGGTATTACGTCAGTTAGGGTAAAAAATTGGTGTCACGGAACCAACGGCTTAAGCTGCCAGCATTGAATATTCTTCTTCTTCATCGTATGGGTTGTTAGGTCGACGACCGACCTCACTGTCCCTGGTGTCAGTGTTATAGATTAGCCAAAAGCCACCAACATGGCTCGCGTAACGACTACTGTAGATATCAGCTGGGGTTCGTGGATTAACGTGCTTTCAGAAGCACGGAAATATTTTGCTTTTTGGACAGTCAGGTGGTTCAGCCTGCAATGTTAAAGTCCTCACGAAACTGAAGACAAAATATTTTGTTATTTGACCTAACCTCCAAAACAGAATGCTTTACAGCTCGGTTACGGAGGTAAATATATTAGGTCCTTACATATGAAATTGGCGTTTTGTCGTACTGGCCACTTTGATCACAAATTTCTCCTATTTGGTTAGGAATTCGAAATTCAAATTTATACAGCTATTTCCACATGTAGTTGTGTTTCGTAAACCGTCATTCATTTGTTTTTTTACTTATCTTTTTTCTGTTTGCATCGCTCGATTTACAAAATGGAAAATTTGAAATATCGCGTTATTTACGAGTACGAGTTCCACCGTGGCACCAGTGCTGCGGAAACGGCTCGAAGGGTTAATGATGTGTATGGCGGTTGTGTCGCAAAAGAAAACACAGTGCGTTTTTGGTTCCAACGTTTTCGTTCTGAAAATTTCGACCTGCAAAACAAGCCCCGTGGACGGCCGGAGACCCAAGTTGATAATGAAGCATTGAAGGCTATTGTGGAAGCGGATCCATCGCAAACCACGTCCGAGTTAGCTGCAGGCTTCGGTGTTAGTGATAAAACTGTTTTAATCCACTTGAAGCAAATTGGGAAGATTAAAAAACTTGAAAGGTGGGTTCCTCACGAATTGAGTGAAGCAAACCGGCAAACGCGCGTCAACTGCTGCGTTACATTACTTGACCGGCACAATAACGAAGGGATTTTAAATCGAATCATTACCTGTGATGAAAAGTGGATTCTCTACGATAATCGGAAGCGCTCATCGCAATGGCTGGACCCTGGCAAGCCAGCTAAAGCCTGCTCCAAGCGAAAATTGACCAATAAAAAGTTACTTGTAAGCGTTTGGTGGACTAGCGCCGGTGTCGTTCATTACAGTTTTCTCAAATCTGGCCAGACGATTACGGCAGATGACTATTGTCAGCAATTGCAAACCATGATGGAAAAGCTAGCTGGTAAACAACCGAGGCTGGTCAATCGCTCTACGCCACTGCTGCTTCACGACAACGCTAGACCACACACTGCACAACAGACGGCTAGCAAATTAGAAGAGCTTCAATTGGAATGTCTAAGGCATCCACCGTACTCCCCGGACCTTGCTCCAACAGATTACCATTTTTTTCGAAATTTGGATAACTTCTTGCAAGGGAAAAAATTCAACTCAGATGGGGCAGTCCAAATCGCCTTCAAAGATTTTATTGATTCCCGTCCGAATGGTTTTTTTTAGTAAAGGGATCAATGAACTACCTATGAGATGGCAAAAGTGCATAGATTACAATGGCTCATACTTTGATTAAATAAATATACTATATAAAAATTTTTCGACTTTTTGTTCCTCCCATACAAAACGCCAATTTCATATGTAAGGACCTAATATATATAAAAAACTCAACATCCCACCTTTATTAGCCAGGTACCTTCCTATCCCACAACACAAGTAGGTAATGCAGCTAATAATCCCATACAAAACGGCGGAAGCGACTCATTTTACACGTGGGCGTGTTTACCACAAATAATTATGGGGTGTTTGACAACTCTCCATAGATCCGCAGGTCAAAGCGTTGCATTACCGAACTAATTTTAAAGATGGATGATCTAACTATTTGTAGGTAGTTGCATAATTAAATATACTGAATTGTTTCAATACTCATCATCATCATCATCATGTGTGTTGTAAGGTCCACAACCGACCTCACAAACCCTGGTGTCGGTGTTATAGAGCCGCCAAAGCCACTGACATGGCTCGTGTAACGACTAGATAGTAGCCGGGACCGGCTTAACGTGCCTTCCGAAGCACGGAACCATCTATCTTTTAGGAGAATCAGGTGATTCAGCCTGCAATGTCCTAACCAAACTGGGGAAAGCCTCACAAAGAGATTTTTGCTTGACAGTGTCCCCACTGGGAATCGAACCCGGAACCTCCATAATGGGCGTCGAAATCTCGACCACTCGGCCACGGAGGCTGTTTCAATACTTTCTACGTAGTCCTTGAATTTATTGATTTGACGACTTCTTGATTGTAATTTAATATTTTGTAAGCATTCATTTCGACAACTTTTTGTTGTTAAGGAGGCTGTGACGAAGCATAAAAGCAATAATATTTGAAAGCATGGTAATCGACACAAACGGAATGTTTCATGAAATGGTGTTTCGACATTTTAATTAAAAAGTGTAATCAATACCATAATAAAAAAATAAAAGAGCTCCCAAATTACTAAAATAAAAAAAAATACGAAGTTCCATAAAAAAGAAACATGTCGAAATTCAAGACACTTGCTACATTCTTAAACGTGTCAGTGCAAAAATAAACCTAATTCCACAGTTCAAAGAGGTTAACGTCTGAATTGTGGATGACCGTACTTGGGTATTAGGTTAGGAGTGGTCAAAGTTATGTGTCTAGTATTTCTTAATACGATCGATTGGAATTCACAACATTAAATTGTTTCGACAAATGTTCAATTTAGAACACAAATCGTAGTTTAATAAATAATTCGTCAGATGCTAACGGAAAGTTAACAATAAATGCAACATTAACTAATTGAATTGTATAGTAACAGCCTCTGGAGTGGAATGGTAGACTCTTGCGAATCTAAGTAGGATCTGTGTTGAAACAAAAATTTGTGAATTTGTCCCCAGTTTGGTTAGGACATTGCAGGGTAAATCACTTGGTTGTCTGTCTGAAAAGTTTGGTAGGACATTGCAGGGTAAATCACTTGGTTGTCTGTCTGAAAAGTTTGGTTAGGACATTGCAGGGTAAATCACTTTGATGTCTGAAATGTTTAGTTAGGATATTGCAAGGTAAATAACTTGATTGTCTGAATAGTTTGGTTAGGACATTGCAGGGTAAATCACTTGGTTGTCTGTCTGAAAAGTTTGGTTAGGACATTGCAGGGTAAATCACTTTGATGTCTGAAATGTTTAGTTAGGATATTGCAAGGTAAATAACTTGATTGTCTGAATAGTTTGGTTAGGACATTGCAGGGTAAATCACTTGGTTGTCTGAAAAGTAAGACGATTCCGTGCTCCGGAAGGGCGAAAGCAGACACACACATACACACAAACTGACATACAAAAGCAATTTTGGCCAAGCTGAAGCAGAGACGCTTCACTCGCTTCGCTCGCTCGGTCAATAATTATCAGGCATGTTCTCATGAATTTTGTCGTATTTCGACAGCCATTTTTATAAAAGTATGCAAAAAGATTAAAAAATTATATTAAAAACTACACTTTCTTAAACTGCTTCTCCTTAACAGATTCGCGCTTCACAAATTACTAATTAATGTAAAATATTTACTATCGACCGAACAACGGCATACTTGATAATTGGAAACTGGAATACGAGTCGAGACTTGAAATAAGTAAATTGATATATTTGCTTCCAAATAAGTAAATATGCCGTGTGGTGACGGCAGAGTAGAATACATTTGTCACCAACCCCTACTCTTCCCGTGGGTGTCGTAAGAGGCGACTTAGGGACTACACATTGAACAGGGAACGGGCAGCAGCGCTCTCTGATACAGTAACCTTTTAATCTGCGATCTCCAACCCGCCTGCCAAGCGTGGAGATTATGGCAAAACCCTCCACTTAAGTAGAGGAGGCTCATAGTCCAGCAGTGGACTGTAACGAGCCGTTGATGAAGTAAATATCATCTTCATCAACGGCTGATATACATCCCCATCGAGGAGCTCAAACCTACCCTGGCTTGTCAGTTTTCTGGCCTTTTTCATCACGTTGTTGGCCCAATTCGAGATTGTATCGACAAACCATATTAGCCACAGATATACCATGACACCATGATCAGTTTGTTAAAAAAAAAAACTGTTTTACTAGCTGTTCAAACGCGGCTACGCTCGCGTTATTTAATTTTCCCATGGGAATAAGACTTTATCCCGTAAAATGTATCCTTTAGGGTACAAACTATCTCCATTCCAAATTTCATCCAAATCCATTAAATAATTATGTCGTAATATTTTCATATTTAAAACGTTTATGTATTTAGGTAGGTATAATTATTTAAGTAATGTCTACTTGCATGTATGTATGTGTATATGCATATTGTATAATATATTTACTATAAGTATAAGCACACGTTCTTGTCATGGCATACGATACATTGGTTGGCTGGAAGAGATCTCTCTTTAGAGATAGGCTTGCCTTTGCTACTGCGTATATTTTTATTTTCTGTACTGTGTACTTAATGCACTAAAGAATATAATAACATTAGTGTGATCCACTGATCGAGGTACACGTGGCTACAATTTTTTTTAAAATAAATTCTTTTCCAGCGTTATTTTTACGTAACAAGAGCTAATAGCTAAACCAAATATAGAAAAATCTCTTTTCCACGCTCCATATACGAGTAAGTATTGAACAAGTTTCACAAATTACACACGTGAGTATGTGCAAAGTACTCCTTAGCATCCAGCCACTTGTTTGACTAGGCTCATATTACGACAAGTTCTTCTATGGAGTTGGTAAGAACATCAACATAGCTAAGACGCAACTGGGATTACTTGAGAGTTTCGAGTTTGATATACTTAGGCTGTAACTCCACGGTCTAGTTGGTAGTACGCCAGGCTGCGAAGCTCAGGGTCGCGGGTTCGATCCCGCCCAGGGTAAATTATTGTGTGATGAGTTGGTTTGTGCTAGAGTCTTAAGATGTCGGATTTATTATTTTTTCGTATGACATTAAAAAAGACACACACAAAATTTGTGTCTATTTTAATAGACAATCCGACACCAAATTTACCACAAATTTACTACAAACAGTTATAAATAGATGTAAAATAATAAATAGATGGAAAATAAATAGATGTTAATTTGGACCTACAAAATAATTTATATAATTTGCACGCCTGCGCGCAGGCTGGATATAATGGACTATTTACCTAGTTTTTAAGACCTTGACATTGTATGCATTTATCCTGGCAAATAAATATTTTTTAGAATTAGAATCTGGCAGTCTTAGCTGGCAGTACTGTAAATTAATAAATCAATATCGATCGATCATCCATCAATCAAAATCTATTTCAATCAAACATCACTTTCAACCTCTCACTTTACACTTTTACAACATTTCCAAAATTTACAACTGGCCCTGTTGTATAAAGTTTACAACTTATGCCTCAGGTGTAAATATACAAAATCGCACTAACGAAGACGTAATAAAAGTGCTGATCTATCGCACTTCGCTTAAGATTGGTGGTGGTGTAAGGCTGTATATTACTGTTGAGTTATGTCAGTGATCGGAATAGGCTGAATATATTTAACTAAACTTCGAGGAACAGAGTCAGAGCCGCGCAGCGGAGAATTCCTCATGACAACATATTTACGGGACATCGTTTAAGTACATTGAAAATATTTTGTACTACAGTAAAAAAATTACCTTTGTTTTTGTTCAACCCGATCTTAAGGTGAAATAAATATTTTTTGTAATTTAGTAAGAATACGTGTTAAATGTATAAGAAAGAAAGAAAAAGAAAGAAACGAGTTTATTCGAAGTAAGATTATTCGAGACACAGAGTAAAAAAGTTGAGACTTTCTCTTATATAATTTTGACGACATTAAGGCCGGGTTATTGCAAAAAATTAGCAACTCAACGCGGTTTAGTTGAAAGTTCAACCGACACATTACTGAAATAACGTTCATATTAGCGTGCGATGCTTTACGGTGGTTACGTCCGACACTGCGCAGGAATCGTGCGAAAAACTCATTTTTCTTGAACTCTTTTGCTTATTAACAGAAAATGGCAGAGTTTATGAAAAATGTGATCGATTTAAAATCTAAGTCAGTAGTTGGCAAGTTATATTTACGAAAAAAAAACTATGGTTATTGCTTTAAGTTACAAGATCTAGGACGTCAAAAAATTTTTTAGCTGCTTTTTTTAAAAAACTTGTGATTTTTATTTTTAAATGATTATAATGTATTTAAAAATTCTACTCGATTTAAAATTTAATTAAGGATATATTCTGTTAGCATATATTTTTTTACATTTATAAAATCAGTAGAAGTGCTGGTATTTGATCGTCAAAGTAGCGACTATGGGCGCTATTTCCACATAACCCCGCCTTAAAAAAAAACAGTCTGACAGTTTTTGACTCTGTTTCTCGAAGTTCAGGTAAATATATTCACCCTATTCCGATCACTGGTTATATCTGATGCATCCGGACATCGTGAGAAGACGAGATGCATCTTGTAGCCATTATGTATTTTTACTGCAACCTGGAAGCATAAAATTGTTAGCTGTGGCAGACCACCTACTATTTAGTGCAATAACTCAAAATTCTATGTAGAAAACTAACGACATGTTACTGCCAAATCTTATATAATATACGTCCCCACCGAGGGGCTCGAGCCTACCCTGAATTAGGGCGATTAGGCCTTAGACGACCACGCTGGCCCAGTGCGGGTTGGTCGACTTCACACACAACCTTTGAATTTCTTGGGTGTGCAGGTTTCATCACGATGTTTTCCTTCACCACCGTAAGAGCATCGAATAAACGTACATTATGAATTCGAAATTCGAAAACACATTGGTACGTGGTAATCGAGGAGAACAGCATCGGTGGTCTTGTTAGTACGTCCGCCCGTCTAAGACCGATATCATCAAAATTTCTGGTGGTTTTCTTCATGATATTTGGAAAGAACACGCTCTCGTGATCTCAAAAAGCCTTAGAGGGCGCAATCCGCCGCAGCAGTTTTTATGGAGGAGTGAAAATCGCCAAAAATGCTCGTTAAATTATCATTTAAGTCTGGTGAATGATTTTGTTATTCATTTGTAGCCTTTGATGGACTGAGTATCGTGTATATTGTTAAGACGCAAAAAAGTGGCTGTGGAAACTTTTAAGACCGCTCTAACTTCGCAATTTTTCCTCTTTAAGTGGCCGCTGCCTCCCGTCCGGGAGATGCATGTTATATTTAAATATGAATCGAAGTAAATCCCGAAAGCTTTGTTTATGTTAGCAAAATGACACTGTCTATTAGTACAAGGTTGATTCCTGCAGATTAACAACAATTATTTAATTCAGTCGGATCCATAAAGCGACTGAAATGGGCAGCTTTGGCAATTGTTTCAATTGATTTTGTCTGCGGACCGGATGTTCATCAAATGTTTCTATAGTTACAATGGTTGCCTGGAAGAAATTGCTATGTATTAATAAGACCGCCTAATACAATTTCTATTTCATAAATAAATAAATAAATAAATAAATAAAAAGAGCTTTATTCACCAAAATGTTGTGGCACATACAAAAATCAATAAATACAAAGTATATATAATTAGATGGACCAGGGAACATTGGTGAAAAGGAAAAACCTCAGCAAAAACGCTGATTTTCAGGATCTCCCTATGTTCGCTACATTGGAAAATTCTCCAAACAGTCGCGTCGACGTGAAGGACTAACGTTTTGTTCAAAGAAAAGAAATAAAAAGATAAAAAAGAACCAGTACTACCTGAATAAAACTGAAATTTAAATTAATTTAAATTGAACCGCATCCACTAGATCAGCCTTGAATGTTTGTCCAGTTAGACTCAGATTTTTGCTTTGAGATCAACCACTGCCGCCGCTCTTCTCAAACGATTGTATGTATTTGTTCTTGAATGTGCAATAAAGTATTATATTCTTTCATTTATTTTTGTTTGCAGTTTCAGTGCTTCGAAAGGCACCATAGATTCATTCATTGCTTTTGTCCGTCCTGGGATCGATTGGCCTTGGTCCGAATTTTATCGATATCAGTTCAGTAATTTAGCCATGAAAGCGTAACTGACAGACGTTATCACTTTCGCATTTTTAAGGCTCTGTATCTGGATACTGGTTATTGGAGTCCTTAACTTATACCCTGTATTAAATGGAATTTTATACAAAGAATTCATAATAACAAATGATTCACTTCATTATAAAAAATATGAAGGACTTCTTAAATTATGTAGCGCTAAGTGCGGTTAAAGTCGCTAACCACAGTTATTATCAAATTAAATCTAACTCTAGCGATTATGGTTCTTAGTAATCACTAGGTTATCTACCTAAGACTAGGGCTCGCGATCGAAGTAATAAGAGACCAGAAAAAAAATATTTATATATTTTTCTCATAAATATAAATTTTGTCTTAACTTTGTTTTTGTATTTCTTTTATTCCGCTAACAAATTGATATTTTTTTTTACAAAGGCATTTTATTAAATTCAAAGCAATAAATGTTTTTTTTATTGTGTTGGATTGGATTGAACCTGCATTAAATTTTATAGTACCTATACTAGCTGTCCGCTCGCATTATGTAAGATTTTCCCGTAAAAAGTATTCTATGTGTTAATCCAGGGTACAATTACTTATCTCCATTCCAAATTTCATCTAAATACGTTCAGTAGTTAAGGCGTGAAAGCGGAACAAACGTCCAAATATATTTTCACATTTATAATATTAGTGTGATTACTCGTATCTACCTATATTTGACATCAAAGAATGATATTTTTTATTTATTTATTTATTATGACGAACACAACAGATAACAATAATAATAAAAAAAAGATTACATTATTATGTTTTGTAGTTTTTGAATCTTACTTCGACAATTATAATACTAAGTATCACAAAAAAGTGTCTAATATCAGCTGCCAATAAATACTGTGTTAAATCGATTCAAGGCACTAAGTTATTCGATTTATTACTTGGACACCTGTCTGTCACGATAGTGGCATGTTTTTTTGTAAACATCTTGCCAGTAATTATTGTAAACTTGTAATTCTATTACTTAAATCAGGTCAATTTGTGGTGCTACTCCGTTGGACTCATGCCGACCGCTGTTTTCAAAGTTAGGGGTCCTAACACTTCCATGTTTATATATTTTGGAGGTCACAAGGTCAGAGAAAATCTACATCTATTTCTTAAACTTAAAGATGTCTGTGTAAACCTTAGAGAACCCAACAAATTAACAACTAATGTCATTTCATTTACAGAACAGCCCGGTTTAGAAAGAATTGTTATTTTATGTGTATAGCTAAGTATATATAATAAGATCCCCCAAACATCAAAAAATCTGGACATCAAAATATTTAATAGTAAATTAATGGAATGGTTATTGAAATTTAATTTTTATTCAGTAAGAGAATTTTTAGAATTAAGTTAAGTGACCACTGGATGAGACCGTAATGTTTGTATGTCATAATATTTTGACTAAATGTGGAGAGACTTCATTATAATTATTGTAAGCAACCTTATGTACACCCCATTTTATGCAAATAAAATATTATATTGTTATTATTATAAAGTGCGCAAATCTTATTAACAGTATAACACAGCTATACATAAATAGAAAGGTTATTAGGTTTTTTGAATCGGCTCTAACTATTGGGATGAAAACTTGGCATTACCAACAGCCCTTCGAGGGGCTCGAGTCTACCCTGAAGTAGGGTGAAATGAAATGAATTAAGCATTTACTGTCGAAGTATAATTGAAAAGGTTAAAAGAAAAAAATTGTCACAAAAAATGTTATAAAATTAATCAAAGGGAGTCTACATTCTCATTGTAAATTTAGGTATTTTACTGAATTTATTCTGGAGTATAATCAAGAAAACTAGCATGGTCGCATAAAAAAATCTAGACTCGATTTTTACGCCATCTTACGTACGTAACTCGAATGATCCCGAGCTTTTTTTTCTTCAGTAAACTCATAGACAATTTTATGATTAAGACTAAAATAATAGTACCTCTATATAATAATAGTACATCTAGATTTTAATTATAATAATGATAATAATGACTTTATTTTAATTATATTCTATTCTATTCTATTCTAATAAAAGTGTTAGAAATTGTTTTTAATAGCTCACACTGAGCTTAAGATTGAGCGTATCAAACTGATATTGAATTCTTGAAGAGGTTAATGCAATTTAAATTACATCGATTTGTCTAGGATCTGAATTTGATTGTAAAAAAAGAGTTAAGTGCCTAGCTAAACATCTTTTTTAATCTGTTAAGTTATTAAACTAATTTATGCTCGGTGGCAAACATTTTGTTCTAAGTTGAATATTTATACTCATGAATCATTTCAAAAAAATATCAGTACACATCGTAAAGAATAACATCTTAAGTACTTAATGAGAAATCTATGAATTGTCAGATTATTTTGTATTATCTTCTGTTTTACATAAGAATGTAATATTTCAATTTAATCGGTTTATAATTGATTTAAAATTCAGTCTCAAATAGACTCGAAATTTCTAACATGTAAAGGTTATATAGGCTTATTTATCACAATATTATTTTCTTCTCAACAGCGCATATACATCTCCACCAAGGGCTTGAGCCTACCCTAAACTACGGGCGATTAGGCCTTAGCCAACTACCATGCTGCTGGCCCAGTGCGGGTTGGTCGACTTCACACACAACCTTTGGATTTCTTCGCAGGAGTGTGCAGGTTTCATTACGATGTTTTCCTTCACCGTAAGAGCGTCGAATAAACGTACACATGAATTCGAAATTCGAAAACACATTGGTACGTGGTGGGGATTGAACCCGCGTCTCCCGGATGGAAGACAGCAGTCCTAACCACTAGACCACCGATGCTCTATTATTTCTAAATTAAATAAAAAAGTTGCTAATTTACAAATACCAATACTGAAAAATGTTTGAAAAAATATAAGAAATATTATAATAAAAGAGGGGTACAGAATTAACAACACTATTTTACCTTTTAAAACATAATAGCACTTCCAGACTAATAATAAAACTGGACTGGACTATTATTGAAAAAAAGTTTAATTAAGTGACTTAAGACAATACAAACTTACTTACTTATTATTATTACGCAACAAAAAACATTTACAGATCGAACAAAAAGCCTCTAATTGAACGATTCGACATGGCGGGCTTAACCGCATCAAATCGTTTTTTTTTGCTTAACCTTAACGGTTATAAGGTGTGACTTAGCATAACTAACAGCTGGTAAATGTAAAAAAAGATTCACTTTTTCTGATCATCTGATTTATTCCGCCTGCGTATTTTGCGGATTTTTCCGTGAGATTTTCCGGCGATAAAAAGCAGATTCGTCTGGTGCCACTTTCTTTGTATCAATCAGCCTATTCAGTGGACTGCTGGACGTAGGCCTCCCCAGGGCACGCCAAAGCGCACGATCAATCGCTTTCCTCATCCAGCCACCACCAGCGACCTTCTTCAGGTCATCAGTCCACCTGGCAGGGGGGCGTCCTATACAGACCGTAGTGGTCCCCGAGACGTGGTTTCCATTCGAGAACCCGTCTGCTCCAACGCTCATCGGTTCTGCGACAGACGTGGCCAGCCCACTGCCACTTCACGAAGCTACACTTCTGGACGATATCAGCTATCTTCTTTGTAATACCAGTATTTAAAAAAATATCAAAGTCTACTTGTCCTCGATATTTGCAAGTTAATACGTCAAAAATGATTTTGTAAAATTTCAATTCGAGTAAAATATTTTTGAGTTAATAAATTGAAGATTGGTGTTTTTGTTATGCTATACTCAGCATTTTTTTAATGGACCAACTAAAAATATACATGAGAATAAGCCATTTGTAAGCTTCTCGACTCGTTTGAAAAAGACTCACTAGCACTGAGCATATTTTTTATGATAGCATCCTTAACAAGGTTCTTGAGTGTACTTAATTCATAGCCACAATTCCATAAAAATCTTTGAAAAACATTTTATTAAAATATACGTTTTTAGCCTTCCGCGGCCATTTTAGCCGTTATTATAAGCAAAGACGTGAACAAACTCACAAACACATTTGCAGTTATCGTTAACAATGTCTACGAGATGAGCTTTTTGAAATACAAGTCAGGATTTTTTATTTACCTACCTTGTACGGTAAGACGGTAGAAATATTCACGCAAATAATTCAAAATTCGTAAAATATTTATTCGGAGTTTGGAGAAAGATTTTGAAGAACCCTGATATCAAGATTGGTTCATGTTATTTTTTTTATATTTCTGTGTAACCTGACTACTCATAAGATGAACCACGTTTAGTACAAAGTGAGCGCTCTTTGTGAAGAAGAATGTCGGAGTAACTCTTCAGGACTCGCATCTTCATATTCATCTAATGTATATCATCAACAACTCATATCCAGCTTATGTATATATCGTTGGTATATTGTGAAAGTCGTGATATTATTATAATTACACTAGTGAACTTATATTAGGGGATCGGACTACTTTTATTTTATTTTATAAATCCAAACTTCTTAGTTTCTGCTATCGAACAATAAAATAATTTTTGCTCTATCTTTAAAATTTATCGAGTTATAAAGGTTTGAAATTCACGATTAGACAGAGAGGCACATACCCACTTGTGACGTCATTTATTAGTAACGCCATATAATCTCCATACAAAAAATTGTTTTTGAAAGAGACAGACATATTGAAACTTTAAAAAATCACTGTAAATTCGTTTTTCAACCGATTCTGTTTTTTTCTTCGCGAATCGTCTGCTGCTAATCTATATTTTAAAAATAATTCATAAAATATGGTAAAAGAACAGTCCGATCCCCTATTTGTGAATAATTTCAGCGTGTTTGAAAAGAAGGCGAAAAATTTGACCATTTTACAGAGTCAAATGTCCATTCCGAATCTCGCCTGTGACGTAACTAACACTTTTCATGAACAAAAAATCAATGTATTTTAAGAATACAGTTGCAAGTTTAATAAAAACGAATAGAATACGAAACAAAATTAAACAAAATACAATAAGGTTTAAATGGCAACAAATTATGCTTAATATTTCAATAAAATTATGCTCATAAAATATAATTAATTAAAATTAAATAATGATTAACTAAATAAAGTAAACATTTTTGAGAATCATTACGGAACCTGCCGACGAATCGGTGGGTTTTATGGCTAATTAGTTAAAATTTGAAACTTCTGTCCGTTACATAGAGTAATGAAATACTACAGAGAATGCATTTTTTAAATCCTAATCCTAGTAGTTTGAGTAGAGATTAAAAAAAAAATGCTGTAACACGCGTCGAATAATTTATTTTTTATAGTCTGAGATTACATATCGTGTGGTGACGGCAGAGTAGAATACATTTGTCACCAACCCTTACTCTTCCCGTGGGTGTCGTAAGAGGCGACTTAGGGACTACACATTGAACAGGGAACGGGCAGCAGCGCTCTCTGATACAGTAACCTTTTAATCTGCGATCTCCAACCCGCCTACCAAGCGTGGAGATTATGGCGTGGAGGAGGCTCATAGTCCAGCAGTGGACTGTAACGGGTCGTTTTGATTTGATTTGACATATCGTTTTAGTACTTAAATTTTAAAATGGCGGAATTTGCATACAAACATTTTATCCCTACTTCCCCCTTAGAGTAGGGATTTAAACAAATGCAAAAACACGAACTGTGAGCCTCTTCAATTTTGAAGTATTATGTGGGGAAACTTCTTCAGTTCACGAAGTATTATTATTATTATCGTTCGGCCTCATAAAATAAAACCTGCATTAAAAAAACTACAAACTTATATTCAACTTCTGTATCCAGTCTACAGCCGCTGGGGTAAGCTCATGGAGGGGCTCAAGCCTACCCCGAATAAGGGCGATTAGGCGTTAGTCGACCACGCTGGCCCAGTGCGGGTTGGTCGACTTCACACACAACCTTTTAATTTCTTCGCAGAAGTGTGCAGGTTTCATCACGATGTTTTCCATCACTTGTAAGAGCGTCGAATAAACGTACATATTAATTCGAAATTCGAAAATACATTGGTACGTGGTGGCGATCGAACCCACGTCCCTCGTCCACGTCCTCGGATGCAGCCACTAGACCACCAACGCTCTTAAGTGCTATAAAATCTAGGTACTTGAAGCCGAGACTTTCATATTGGTATGTAGAGGTATATATCCACATTCAAAGTATGACATAAGACGTGACGTCATGATCTGATGCATCTGCGACAGTATTATATTTAATTGCAGACTTAGTTTTATTATCTAATAAATTTAATTGCCCCCAGATTCAGTTTCTTGTTAATATTCTTCTTCTTCATCGTGTGGGTTGTAAGGTCGACAACCGACCTCACAAACCCTAGTGTCAGTGTTAAAGAGCCGCCAAAGGCCACTGATTTGGCTCATATGACGACTAGATAGTAGCAGGACCAACGTCTTATCGTGCCTTCCGAAGCACGGAATCTTTTTTCGTTTCGGACAATCAGGTGATTCAGCCTGTAATGTCCTTACCAAACCGGGGAAAGTCTCACAAAGAGATTTTTGCTTGACAGTGTCCCCACCGGGAATCGAACCCGGAACCTCCGTAATGAGCGGCGAAATCTCGACCACGGAGGCTGTTAACTCGACAGAGGCAGCTGTTAGTGTTGTAAGTTTAAAAAGATTTATTTTTTTGTGATTTATTATGTAATAGATCTTTATTTGTATTTAAGTGTGCAACGACGCACGCAATAAAATTATAATTATTGCGTTGTATTTCAAATTAATTAAAATAACAGGTGTAATAAAATAAATAACTATAGTTTAACGATGCAATCACAAATTAAAATTTGTAGAATAACCAAGGTGTTAAAATATGAGCAATTTTCTTTTTGCAAATTAATTTGAGGTGTAGCATTTTGTCTTATATTAACTTAAGGACGTTTCCAACTAAATAGTATTTTTAAGTCTACTGTTAATTTAATTTACTGTTATTTTTTTATGCACTGTTTATTTTATTCTTCACTACAGAGATTGAGATCTACAGTTACTTGAGAAATAAAATTTTGATGCTGTTAAAGTGAGATGCTTATTATTGCTAAAATGGACATCATCCAAGTCAGTTTGAAAAAAAAAAAAAATCGGAATCCTTTCAAAAACCGATCTATTGCTCTACATATTTCAGTTTCGAATAAATTAGAATGAGAATAAAAAAAATAATAAAAAAAATAAAAGAAAATCGTCAGAAATAGGCATATTTTAGTACAGATCATAAAATCGCAAAATTAGTAAATAATGCAATTATAATTTTTATTAACAGATACCTGTAAAGAAAGATAGGGGTTTAAGGGATCACTGAATGAAAAGTTAAAGGACATTGTGCAAAACACCAAAGAATATTTATTAAGGTTAGTTCCTTTTCTTTAGTATAAATAATAAAAAAAAGAAGCAAGCCTCTATCTCGCCGATCTGCTCTGCGCATGCTCTCGCGCACGTCTGACTCACGTCGCGGGCCCACGTCTCATTATATTTTATTTGTGCAACTCTACGTGATGGGCCATAACATAACAAAAGTAGTAAAGCTGGTATTGTCTAAACTAAAATTCTACTACCGTACTACTGCTAAAGCGTATTTTGTATTGTTAGCTCATATACGCCGCCACCGAAGGGCTCAAGCCTACCCTGAATTGAAGGGTTAGGGACGTCGGGATGTGGTGCCACAGCAGGTTTGAGTAACATCAGGTACCGATGTGTTTTCGAATTACGAATTCATTGGCCTCGATTCGGGACGTCACGCTCTAATCCTTAATTTAAGTTAGTCCGTCCTTTTTACCTTTTAAAGATTGAAAAGGGACGGGAGATGGCCATCTTGATATTAGAGCTGTCAAACATCGAATTTGAGGCCATTGTGTACGATTATTCAAGGTTCTTACGTGGAAAGAAAATGTCGTTAGAAAACCTGGCATATGCGAAGAAATTTAAAGGTGTTGAAGTCGACCTACCAGCACCGAGGGCTGGGCTTGCTCCATTATTGCGGGTGACTCAAGCACTATATGTTGGCCTAAAAGTCGCCTGAAACTTATCGCCTCGTAAAAGATATTGCTATGATTACGTACAGTCAGCTGACGAATTATCTGCCCCTCCCCCCCCCCCCCCCCGCTCGAAACCGATTAAGTTATCTTGTGTAATTAAACTGTACGAGTATATAAAATGTTATATAAAAATATAAATAATCACCTGAGAAAATCTCATCGGTTTCAAGCGCGCGGGGGGGGGGGGGCAGCTAATTCGTCAGCTGACTGTACACTATGTATGTATGTATTGTTCCAGTGTAAAAAAGGGCCGTTGCCATAAAGTTCGAGTAAACTTGTTAACTTTACCTCACATGTTTTTTTGCATTTTACACCCGACTAATGGATCCACTTAAACTCAGATAACTATAAAAAAGCGTAGTAAATTAATTTACAAGTTTATGGCTACTAAACCGAACTATAAAATTCTGTTAAATCGGATGCGAATTGTTCGAAATTTGCATTTTATTGCAAACATTTTGGGTTTAGTTTACGTAGCGTGTCAAATTTGTGTTATTTATGGGCTTAATCTTTCTTCGATAGTTCTAGTACTAAACGTTGGGGTTTTTACGTATGAAAATTGCCCATTGTCTTTTGTAAATGATGTTGCGACGCAATAACCTTTTTTTTCATTTTGTGTTAATATTTTAGTATCTATTTGTTACTAGGATATAGTGTTTTTTTTTATATTTTATGTAAAATTGATTTTAATGTAAATAAAGTAAATATTCCTTAAAAGTAACATAAACAGTTCACTCACTTTTTTTGTGTATTTATAAATTGTTTTTATTCTTATTAGGGTTAATACAATTTTTTACAATGAATTATATGACGTGTGATTTTATATTTTCGGTTATATTTTATTACAACTTAAACCTCACCTCACTCTGTTTAATTTTATGATCTGTGCAAAATTGAGCATTGTGTGGCATTGTTGTTTGACATCATCGTGCCGCATCGTGTCGTGTGGATTTCAGACGTTGTTGTAAGATGGTCACGTCTGCTGCAGTGCATCTGGTGGTTCCGGGTTCTATTCCCGGCCGGGCAGATAATGTTATGGTTGATTGTGTTGTGGTACGCGTTTTAGGTGTTTGTTGCGGTCAAATGTTGTAGATTTGACGTGAAAATACAAAATGGAAATACAGTCTAGAAGTTCGGTTTAAATATAGGCGGGCTTATTGCTAAGGTAGCATTTTTTTCAAGATAAAATAAATATACCTAAATAAAATGTAATAAAATACTTAATCTAACAAAAGGCTTTAATGTATAGTTTATAGAGATTTTTTATTACGTTTATATGCAAAATATCTCACAAAGTTATTTTTACTTGTGTGTTTTCAATTATATGTTAGATAAAATAATAATAATAATAGTAATTTACAACTATGGGAAAACTATGCAAACTTGTTAAAATATAATTGCTGTTCAAATACAGGCAGACCATTTTATTTAAATGTAAAATGTCTACAAGTCTATAATTATGTTCAGACTAGACGAGATCTAAAAGATAAGTTAAAAATTCAAAAGTTCATAAAATAAATAAAAGTCTAATAAATAAATTAAAAATCAATTCAAATCGAAAATGCAGTTTTAAACTTTTATTGCTACAAGAATTATGTGTGACTTCTTCACTTAAGAGATAATTTCGATTAATTTATTTAAATTCAAATCTGAAACTAAATATTCATTAGTTCGATAGATGTTTAAATATGGCACCGGTAGTTCTTTTGAATATTATGCATTTTCCTTACATATATAAATAAATGTTCGGCTTTCCCCTAAATTGATACATACAGCTATTTTACGATACGATGTATTTTATAATCTTTTGAATTATTCAGCACTCAGTAAATCACTTATTTTTGAGTATACATATCTTTAAAAAATAGGTGTATAAAAAAACATAATTTTATAATTAAGTAAATTAGAGAAACAAAATTACCTTGTATTATATCACAAAAATCGGCATTTTCGAAATTCTTCGCGCCCTTTCCGCAACTTTTCGCGCCATCACAAAATAAAATAAAACACTGTCACTCACAAAAGTATTTCGTTCACTTTTACAAACAAAACCTTCCTATTTCAGTCACAAAAAAAAAACTTCGAAGTTCGTATTTCGAACCTTGTCCGCGACCAATCAGCGTGTCGTATTGATGCGTGCGACCCGAACAAGCTCCCAGCATCCACTAACGTTTGAGAGTTTGAAAATGGAATGGACCGGTCGCATTCTGCCGGCTGCATTATTTTTATTGCCGGCCAGTTTCTTTACTGTTTACAATTTGTTTAATCTGTTTTTAATTCATTACACTGTCATAGAATGTAGAGATTTTTGTAGCTTTATTATTTTAGCGTAGATTCTAGCCTATTTTCTTTTGTAGACAGACGTCAAATAAATTAACAATACTTGTTATCAATGTGCCGTGTGGTGACGGCAGAGTAGAATACATTAGTCACCAACCCCTACTCTTCCCGTGGGTGTCGTAAGAGGCGACTTAGGGACTACACATTGAACAGGGAACGGGCAGCAGCGCTCTCTGATACAGTAACCTTTTAATCTGCGATCTCCAACCCGCCTGCCATGTGGAGATTATGGCAAAACCCTCCGCTTTAGTGGAGGAGGCTCAGAGTGCAGCGGTGGACTGTAACGGGCCGTTGATGATGTTAATGACATGTAAGCAAGGGTACCCAACGAATTAGACTATTGTAGTTCGTTGTGGGTACCTTAAAAAATTCCCTTGTTCCTTGTTGGTAAGTTAAGTAGGTAAGGAGTTAGATTACCAGTTTTCTTAGAGTAAATATAAAAAAAACTTGTCAACGTTTAGAGGTGTATTTTAAAGAACATAATAATGTATTATGATGTCATGTCATTATCATCATCATATTAATAATTGATGGAAAAAATCTCCGCTATAGTTAAATAACGACGTATTTTGTAGAGAGTGTCGGTGGTCTAGTGGCTAGAGCCGCTGCCTCCCGTCCGGAAGACGCGGGTTCGATCCCCGGTACCAATGTGTTTTCGAATTTAGAGTTCATAAGTACGTTTATTCGATGAACCCTACATCGTGATGAAACATGTAAACTTCTGCGAAGAAATTCATAGGTTGTGTGTGAAGTCGACCAACCTGCACTGGGCCAGCGTGGTCAACTAAGGCATGATCGCCCTAATTTAGGGTAGGCTCGAGCCTCTCGGTGGGGACGTATATGAGCTGTTGATGATGTATTTTGTAAGCAGCTAGCTAACGTAGATGATTTTGCTTCTTTCTTAAAAAAGGCCAAAAGCTACTCATGAAAATAGTTTTATTAGATATAGTACAAAGTTTTACTATTGTCGTTGGTGATTGCATCACTTGAGAAGAACTGGACCAAATAGGATAATTTTTATTTAAATTCCTAACAGTCTAGGGAAGAAATATAAGCTGGTCAAAAAATTTGGGCAATATGATTTTTTTGTGGATGAAAATCTGTCGGATGTTACAATAAAATTAAAAATACAATAGGGGATCGGACTATTTAATTTTTATTTGATAAATCCAAACTTCTTAGTTTCTGCTATCGAAAACTAAAAGAATTTTTGCTGTATCTTTAAAATTGACCGAGTTATAAAAATTTGAAATTCAAGATTGGACAGAGAGGCACATACCCACTTGTGACGTCATTTGTTAGTAACACTATATAATCTCCATACAAAAAATCGTTTTTGAAAGAGACAGACATATTGAAACTTTAAAAAATCACTGTAAATTTAGTTTTTCAACCGATTCTGATTTTTTATTCGCGAATCGTCTGCTACTTATCTATATTTTAAAAATAATTCATAACATATGGTAAATTAATAAATTATGGTGAACAGTCCGGTCCCATATTATAATTTAATCTCCTTACTGTTGTTATAGTGAGTTTTTATTTCAAACACGCATAATATTATGTGATTTTCATTTTTTATAAATGAAAAAATGTTCCCGTAGTAAATTTTTGCCTATTCAGAATATCTCTGAACGAAATATTTTCAAACCACAACCACACTATTAAGTTGATTAAAGTAAAAGATCATGTCGATGAAATCAGTACAATTAATCACGTGCTACTCCAATGGTAAGAGACCTAAAGCTAAGAGTAAAGTAAGTAATGTAGATTGGTTGCAGCGAGTTGGGATGATGTTTTTGTCGTCACCACTCGGTGGCCATATTTGGACTCGGTTTACTAATATGTCCAGCGTTGAAAGTACTCTGGCGAACCGGGTTATTATTGCAAGCGAATTATGCTGTTTTTAGGGTTCCCTGGGGCTTTATAGAAGGACCATATTCAGAATGAGAATATATTTTGAACCATATAATTTGATCTAACACGCAAAAACCATAATATTTTTAAGATAAAAATATGTGTCGGGCCAATTATGTAGGTATTACCTATGAAATAATAATATACCATCCCATTCTTTTAGATACGTATAAAATACCCAAGGTTGCCCAAGGTTGCCTGGAAGATATTGCTACCTTAGCAATAAGGCCGCCCACTATTATTTGAACTGCATTTTTCTGTTTATCTCTTGTGTGCATGCAATAAAGTATATTCTATTCTCTTCTATTGTATTAAATAGGCAATATCAATCAATTGATTGATAGATTGATTAATCAATCAATCAGCCTATAGGTAATATAATACGCATAAAAAAGCTTAGCTTCAATTGCGAAATCTGATTGGTTATTCAAACATAATAATATCTCCTCTCCTCTCCGCTTTGGTGTAAAGCTCGAAAAGTGATTTTGTAAAATCTTAATATTTGTGTTTGAGTTTTGATATTCGTCACCAGCAGCGAGGGGTTTGAGGTTTTGTCTAGGATTTTGAGCTTTCATAAGGCGAGCAAGCTCTTGTCTAACTGGACTAGTGCGGGTTGGTCGACTTCACACGCAAATTTGTTCATATAAACTTGAGACTATTAAAAAAAGTCATTCAAATGTCTTGTTGTAATGTTAACTTTTAACTGCGTGCATTGCGTTTGTATTGTAAACTAGTCACTTGTCACTGTTTGCTACATTTATTTTTATTCTTCTACGAGAAAATTGGCCAGTATCTTTTATTATTAATGCCAAGAATTACATCCTTTTTAACTGACCCAATTGCTATCTATCATCATCATCATCATCAACAGCTCATATACGTCCCCACCGAGGGGCTCGAGCCTACCCTGAATTAGGGTGATTAGGCCTTAGTCGACCATGCTGGTCCAGTGCGGGCAGGATTGCGTATACCAAAGTAGTGTAGCAGCTGTGGACTCGAGGGAACAGAAAGCTCAGACCCCTGAAGATATACCTTCGGAATACTTTATTAGAAACTAGCGGTCCGCCCGCGGTTACGCTCGCGCTATGTAAGATTTTCCCATGGTAATAAGACTTTTCCCCGTAAAAATATCCTTTGTATTAATTCAAGTTACCAACTATCTTCATTCCAAATTTCGTCCAAATCCGTCTAGTAGTTTAGACGTGAAAGCGGAACAAACATCCAAACATCTAAACATCAAAATATATTTTCACATTTATAATATTATATAGTGTGATTTAACTCTCACTTGACCGTGTTTTTTACGGAAGCAATGATTGTGTTGCGTGCTGACTTTTAAATTGCAATTTTCGTAAACATCTCGTGTCATTTTAAACGAACAAGCCGGTGGTTCTCAAACATTTCGACGATGGTAGTTTTTTATGGTGGTGATTTGTTTTTGTGTAGAGTAGATAGAGCTTCTGGAACTGTCTTATTTGCGATTGGTAAGGACGAGACTTGTTGTGAGGTCCCGAGTTCAGTGATTGACATTTTGGAAATTGAGCAGTTATGTTAATTAATTTAAATGTTTTCATCCAGTCTCTTTAGCAAAAATTAAGAATGAGTGTTCAAGAATTGTCAAGCCAACAGGAAAATATTAATTGAAACGACAAAGAAATGTATATTTCAACACATAAACAAAGGCATTATTTGATGGTTTAAAATAATAGAATAGAATTTACTTTATTGCACGCAAGAAAAATACAGAAAAATATAGTTTAAAAAATAGTGCTAAAGTAGCAATTTCTTCCAGGCAACTTTGAGGTACAGGAGACATGCAACGAATACTACAGGATAGTGCGTTATATAATTTACAATAACGATAGTTACTTTAAAAGAAATATACAATTTTCGATTTAACTATCTTTTCGTAGTCCTTTATAATAAAGTCCATAGAAAAGACATCAACGCGTTTAGTATTTGTTTTAATTTTACTGGACGTTGCCAAAAAAATGTGAGAGACTCTTATGAAGAAAATTCTTATGGGAGAAAAAGAACACAGGTGTAGTCGCGGGTGGATGGCTAGTAGTAATAATATTTCTGGTTTTATCCAGTTCAATCCCGTGCCTAACTTTCTAGATTTATCCGCAGCTACGGAGTCTAATGAAATTAACAATACGTTGCCTATTCATGAACTGCTTCTGTACCGTTAGCAGAAGCGGATACGTTTCAGCCGCAACCGCAGCCCTCCCTAATATCTGGGAGCGTCAGCAGAAAAATCCGAGACAAATATTTTATGAATACGCTAGCGTTTTTGGTGAATTTCCGTTTCTAAAACTAAGAGTGCTATCTATGAACTTGGAGAGAGATACTTCTCGTTCCGTGCAATGATGACATATGACGCTGTTAGTTTTATCAATCTGAGGTAGTCAAGCAAAATTAGTCTATATCCGTCCTTGAGTGCAGACACCCAGGAGTTTCTTGGTGGCTATTGTTTATCGGACATCTTAGGCAGAGATGATGATGACTACTTAGAGGACAGATATCCATGGGAATAGATTTCTTGAATGACATGCTATTTCAACATGCATGAATTTTGTAAATGACCATATTATTATTTGACAAAAAAAGAAACGCAAAAGATGCACCGCATGTAGAGTTTCTTTGGTGAGTTCTTCTCCAGAGTCCGCACGTCGTGTAGTGAACTCACCCAAAAAATGCGATGACGAAACTAAGAGATGTAACATCCAAAAGTTAATAAACTATTCATTTCATTTCATATTTAGTTGTAAATGGCCAATGGTTAATGGTTTTGGTATACTCAAATCAAACTTGCTGATACGCATTCAATCCAAGTATAGATTCAGTCTTAAATAAAAGTATAACTTTAAAAAAGGATAGAAAGATAGATAAATAATTTAGTGGTACAGTACAAACACAAAAAAAAAAACAAATGTACTAACTAACTATTTTACTATAGTACCGTACCCCCAAATAGGCCCTAAATGCTGCGATGACGCGAGTAAACACAATAAATATAGGGTTTTCTGCAAGCTTAATCCTTTTTCTGCGTGCAGTACAATCTAGCTGCCTATGTCAAAGATGTAACCTAATACCCCGCCGCTCACTTTGTCTCTCATATCCACTCGTGCGCAACTATTACGAAATACCCACATTGGATACAGATAGATATCCACATTCCATTGTTTGGTGATGATGGCACATAATCTGACTTCAAGTTTTCAACCTATTTTATTTCCATTTGTTCGCGTTTCGTTCATCGTAAGAGCGTCGAATAAACGTGCACAATTCGAAAACGTGCGAGCCTGAGCCATTAGCGTGATCAACCTTGATCGCCCTAATACAGGGCAGTGCGTCGGTGGTCTAGTGGCTAGGACTGCTGCCTCCCGTCCGGGAAACGCGGGTTCGATCCCCACCATGTACCAATGTGTTTTCGAATTTCAAATTCATATGTTCGTTTATTTGACGCTTTTACGGTGAAGGAAAACATCGTGAAGAAACACTGCGAAGTGCGAAGAAATTTAAAGGTAAAGTCGACCAACCCGCACTGGGCCAGCGTGGTCGACTCAGGCCTAATCGCCCTAATTCAGGGTAGGCTCGAGCCCTTCGGTGGGGACTTATATGAGCTGTTATGAATATTGTGGAGTAGATGAAGCGACAGGTGTTTTATCACCAACAGAATGGAGGTCAAAGTGATCAAAGCTCAAAATAATAACTATTGCAAATGCCAATAGTGTTTACGATTTACGGTTCATTTTCACACATTTATGACTCAAACCACAGTATAAATAGTGCATGCTCAACTTTGTGAGCTACTGACGGTCATTAAAATATTATGACAAGTGTGTGAATTTTATTATAATATTATTGACCGAGCGAGCGAAGCGAGCGAAGCGTCTCTGTTTCAGCTTGGCCAAATTTGCTTTTGTATGTCCATCTGTTTGTTTGTTTCACTCTACAGGTCGCGTTTCTCAACCGATTCTCGTGAAATTTTGCGAGCAGGTTCGATAAATTAATCGAATTTCTTTGTTGAGTCAGTTTTTGGAAATTTTAAAAATTGACGGAGTTATGGGGGCTGCCAGCTTACAAGGTCTAGCGCTGAGGCTGTTTTCATCTACAGGTCAGGTTATATATAAAGTTTTACTGTAGCCTTATAATTTACGTGTAGATAAAAACTATATGATAAATAGGTCCAAATATTCATTTTAACTTACCATTCTTGCAACTTTTCAAGGATTTTATTTTAATTTGATTACAGAACCACTACGTTCCAGTTCTTCAAACTACACATGTCAAGTTTTGATTAACAACACAATAAAAAACATCTTTACCTTAATCTTCTCCCAACGCCTGTTTAACGCAATTATATCAAGTCCTATTTCATTTTATATTTAATATTAATATTTACCGTCGTCCGTCGGTCTGTCCAAGCGTTGCGTGCGATTGCGAACGGACAGACAAAATGACAACCTAATAGCTACATAATGAGACGGATGGACCCTGGGGGCAGGTATTATGCAAAAAGCAAAAAGAAAGAAAGGTGGACTGTGTGTTAATCATCGTTCTGTAAGGTGGTCTAGAGTCTAGACTTGTAACGAGGCATTCGTCCTCTTTCCTGTTTTATGGCTGGCAACCTTTCTTGCTGGCAGTTTTATCTTTCATTTTAAATTCATTTTCAAATTTAGATTTCTTACGTTTCGATTTTGTCTTTTTCCTGCCAAATTCTTCACTTCATGTTCTGATCTCCAACAGCGAGCTTATCTATGTTACTATTTTACCAGTCATATAATATAAAATACATAAATACCTTTTTTTCGGACTGTGCCCTGGTTTTTGCCACACTTTACATATCAAACCTCTACAACTTCCTTCGTGTGGTGCCCAGCGGCTTCGTGGCAGCTGCTGGACCACAGACTAGAGTAAAATAAAGAAACTGATTGTGTATTAGCAGACAGTGTACAAAAAATCTTATTGCTCGTATTTTTTCTATGAGTCCTCAAAACTCAAATAAATAGTATTTTAATTGATCTTTCCGGCTAAAGCGCCCATCAGGGGGCCATTACACGAAGCTACAAGTACAATTCGATGTACACTGCGTAGACAATGAGATAAAAAGATAAGGGCTTACAGTTTAAGCGAATCGGTTACGCAATGAATATCAAATTGTAACTTGTCACTAGTAACTTGTAGCTTCGTGATGTGCCACAAACAGCACTTTGACTGTTTGTTAGGTCCACAGTTCAAATAATATTTGAATATTATTATGTCCACAATGATGCCTTCTATTTGACAAAAACTTCAAAAATTACAAATAAATATGTGGGGACATCTTCACACACGGCCATCTGATCCCAAACTAACCAGAGCTTGTACTATGGGTACCAGGCAGCTGATATACATTACATAAATAGATAAATACATACATATATAGATAAACAACAACCAGACACAAGGCAAACACAAGTGCTCATCACACAAATGTTTGCCCTGGGCGGGATTCGAACCCGCGACCCTGTGCGTCGGAGGCAGATACACTACCACCTGGGCTACGGAGCCGTCAAATAAAATTAATTATTTAGTAATAAAACAACATTTTCTACAAATAAAACTTCATTATTCTTAATTTCTTCCTTTTTAGTCGAGAGCATACAATGAACTACAAGAAAATAATATTTGCTTCTTATTCCTAAATACATTTTGAGGCTTCTAACAACCGCTAGATTAATTGTGCCTAACTTGATATCTTCCTTAGCTAGTAGGTCGTTATTATGCATTTAGCAAAGGAATAATAATAATTTATGGCAGTGTAGAGGAACAGGGACGGACAAGCACCTCCATACATCATTCGCGTATCGCCAACTCGTGCGCAAATCGCCCATCGCAGCCAGGGATGGACTGAGGACAAAGACAAATTGATTTACAAAGTAAAGGGTATTAAGGTAGTTTTTTAGTATTTTTTCCTATGGTTTTAAAAATTTGCATATTAATGTCAATTAGTTAAATGTGTGATACCTTATAGTCATTAAGATCTTACCTGTGCCACATTTACTGCAAATAAAGATTTATTTATTTAACGCTGTAAGAATATTTAAAAACTGACCTATTATAATTGTAGTTAGTTATCAGTTTTAAATCGTTCCTACTTGGTTTGCGCCTACCTTGAAAAAGGCGTCAAGTTCTTACACAGAGCATTTCAGTTTCTGCACAGGTGAGGTTTTCCTTCGCCGTAAGAGCGTCAAATATACGTACCTATCTACCTATTCTATACTTTCCTCACGATGTTTTCCTTTATTTTTGCATCAAATGGACGTATCTACCCGAATAAACATTTTCGGAATCGTATAAAAAAACATTTTTGGGGACATCTCACACACGGCAATATGATCCAAAACTAAGCAAAGCTTCTACTATGGGTATCAGACAGCTGATATACATTATTTAAATATATAAATACATACATATATTGCCGTGTGGTGACGGCAGAGTAGAATACATTTGTCACCAACCCCTACTCTTCCCGTGGGTGTCGTAAGAGGCGACTTAGGGACTACACATTGAACAGGGAACGGGCTGCAGCGCTCTCTGATACAGTAACCTTTTAATCTGCGATCTCCTACCCGCCTGCCAAGCGTGGAGATTATGGCAAAACCGTCTACTTAAGTGGAGAAGGCTCATAGTCCAGAAGTGGACTGTAACGGGCCGTTGATATTTGATTTGACATATTATATACATAAACAACTTCCAGACACAAGGCAAACACAAGTGCTCATCACACGAATGTTTGCCCTGGGCAGGATTCGAACCCGCGACCCTTTACTTCGTAGGCAAGCGTGCTACCAACTAGGCTACGGGGCCGTCAAAGTAGAAGGGTTCACCATAATACGGCCCTGTCCACCCTCTAACGGAGTCAGTTGAAAGATGCCATAGATTATCCATACCATTTTGCCTCATACTAATGTGAGGAAATGTTCCTGAGGTGCTTATAATATCTTCTAAGCAGGTGTCTGGTATGTGCACTAGTTCAACCCGGTTGCAATACTTTAATACTAATAATAATAATCGGGTGAATAATATTTAAAAAAAAACAATAATAAAAATAACCAAAGAGTTCTATTTTTAAATGTTATAATTTCATTTTAAATATTGTTTATGTAAGTGGCCAGTTCCGGATACATAAATAGCAGCCCTTGTATTACTATTAACTTATCGAACGAAACTTACTACTTACTTAAAGAGCTTACTAAACTTACTTAAAGAGCGTCGGTGGTCTAGTGGCTAGGGCCGCTGTCTCCCGTCCGGGAGACGCGGGTTCGATCCCCACAATAATAATAACTAATAAAATCAATCCTGGTTTTTACAGGAAGTTATGCGAGCACCCTGTCTGTCTGCAATTTTTAATTCGAAACATAAATAAAATAAAAATGCATGCTAGTAATATATTTATATAGGTACACTACTCGTATATATTACATTTTGAAAAGAGCTTCAAAGATGTTAATTTTGTGAGCTCATAATAATTATACGTCCCCAACGAGGGGTCTTGCCTAGTCTTATCAAGGTTGGCCGACTTCACACATAACATTTTTGTTCGTTTCATTGGTGAAATTATCCATAATACTCATACGGGTTATATCGTTGTCAACGCTGCCATTGGTTCCGATTCAGATTCTAATTTTGAAGTACCTACAGCTATCCTTTTCGTTTTTATGGTTAATGAAAGAGAGGAGATCAATAAACGATAATCCTTATATAAGGGCGTTTTTCAAATGAAGATTGTATTTTCTCTAAGTCTGATGTCTTACGTCCACTTACCTAACCTGTTGTGTTTAACCTGGATTGTTTTGTTTTAATATGTTATTGATTTCACACACACACACACACGCGCGCACGCACACGCACACACACACAAACACACACACTCACACTAACACACAACACACTCATATTGAAATTGTAAGGTATTCTTTTTTGAATTTTCTTTTTGTACATATTTCATTGTTTTCTTAAACATTTGTAAAGTAAGGAAGAGCGGTGTCTCTCAACACAGCCTTTGTAAGTCTAAAGAGGGACCTCAGCATCCTGTCACATTTAAAATGTATTTTAAAAAAAAAAATCATTTTTTTTATTGTATTTTGTGCTATGCTGAATAAACGTTTTTCTATTCTATTCTTTTCATAAATTATGCCGTTAATGCGTCTAAAACTCAATTTAAATTGGTTAACTAGAATTTCTTTATTCAAAAAAAGTATAGGTAGATATAATTTCCTGTTAGTGCTATATGTAGCCCTGGAAGTTTATAGAAAAGACATCAACGCATGACTTGATCTCAGTTTATTATTAATTTTACTAGATATTCACAGCAATTTTTTTAGAAGGTTTTTGAAGGAAAGGAATTTCACTTGATTTTTTTCTTCAATTTTTTCTACGCAACCAGACAGTATGGAAAATATAGTAAACGTATTAATAGACAATGTGGGTAAGGAGTAAGTGCACTCTTTTTTATGAAAGTACAGAAATAACTCGTACATCGAAGTCAATGAGTGAAATTTAATTAATTTGCTGTCTCTTCATCTACAATAAATCGATAAGTTATAGAGCAATTACGATTACAAGTTAAATGACTTCCAGTTTGAGATCTACAAGTCGTTCAGTTAAACCTCAGTTAACCGAGTGCGGTTATTTGTTAACTGTTCGGTTAACTTGTAGACTTGGACTATTAACCTTAATGGCAGATTGTTTCTTACTAGATATAATCTAGAAAGGGTTTTATTGGCATAGTACGAGATTTTGTGAAATAGGTGCGTTTGTAAAAGCAAGCGTCTCGCAAATATTTAATTTAAGAACTAGTAATGTTCTTAGTAATGTTAATTTTATTGTTAAAGTCAAAGTCAAAATTATTTATTTCCATAGGAGTTATTACATCACTTAGATCCGTCATTACATTTTTTCGGGTGAGTTCACTAACACAATGGCGGAATCTGTGGAGAAGAGCTCACCGAAGAAACTCTACAGTCGTCGCATCTTCTGCGTTTCCTTTTTTAAATTAAATATATAAAAAAAAACTGTATAAAATTTCTGTTTTATAATTATTTTAAACTTGTCTAAAGGCAAGTTTTTAATATCAGCAGGGACCTTATTGTAATAGCGTATTGCCTAAGAATTACTAATTTTATGTAGTCGGCTAACATAAGCAACCAACTTGTCTTTATTTCTAGTATGAAAATTATCATATAGTGCACTCATAACAGTTTATATACATTCCCATAGAAAGGCTTGAGCCTACCCTGAATGAAGGCGCTTAGGCTTTAGATGGCACGCTGGTATATGTTGGTACGTGGTGGTGTTCGAACTTGCGTCCCCCGAACGGGAGGTAGCAGCTACTGCCCTAGTCACCTCACCACACCACCGCATTCTGTTAAATTTTCACTATTTTAACGTATTTGTAATTAACAAAATAAAAGCCTTGCACCAAATTTTACGAGCTATTTAAAAGAAAAAAAAACTTAAGTGAAACTTTTTTTATACATTTCCGTTGCACGTGCCGTTAACAATGTTACGATGACGTTGCGCCGTCACATTCTTACTTATTTACAAAAAGTTCATAACAAATTAAAGTTAAATTCGCTTTTACTCCATTCACTAAAATATTCTAAAAAATCTAAGAAGAAATTGAGAATCCAAATTGTAAGCCGGGTTCCACACTCAAATCCGCCAGCCAGCAAACGTTTGTAAATCCATTAAAACTAAAAAAAAAAGGTGACGAAGAGAATGCTCCAATTATTTCGTAAACAAATAGCGTCACAAAACAATAGGTGAGATAACTAAACAAAAAACAAACGAACATAGGTTTATCTCTTGTAGCATAAAGGCGAGTTCTTGAAAGATCGAAGGGTTCTGTATGATTTTAACTTTTATGGGCAAAAAAAAATATAGCGAAATATCATTATTATATAATATTATTATATTTGACGGCCCCGTAGCCTGCCTAGTAATGCCTGCCTGCGAAGCACAGGGTCGCGGGTTCGAATCCCGCCCAGGGCAAATATTCGTGTGATGAGCATTGGTGTTTGCCTTGTGTCTGGATCCTGTTTATCTCTATAAGTATGTATTTATTTATATAAGTAATATATATCAGCTGTCTGATACCCATAGTACAAGCTCTGCTTAGTTTGGGCTCAGATGACCGTGTGTGAGATGTCCCCAGACATTTATTTATTTATAATAGTTAGACTGTATAAAATTATGTTCTTCTTTTGTGACATAGTGATTTTGTTACTTACAATTTTTATTTCAATTCAATTTTTTTTTTTTTTGTCTTATCAACGCTTTTCTTTTATTTCGGAACAATTCTGAGACCTAATTTGTTTATTGGTTCCCCAAGATACAGGCAACGCCTAGTTTGGGGACCCCTGTCCTGCTAATTTAAGTATCTTAGACGTATAATTGGACGTAGTTACACGAAGGGGATCCGGTCCACACAAAGTTACTTTTCAGATATTGAAGGTATTTGTTTCAAGATAATTTTACGTGTTATGTTTTGTGAGAAACATTAAAACATTTTTATTGTTAATAGTATATTTATGGGACGATTGGTATTATTTGCGGTCAGTTTTGTGTACTAAAGTCATTTTTGACAATGTTGTGGATTGGATCCTTTTCGTGTAACTACGTCCAATTTAGACTTATAAACGATCTCCTTGTACCTAGTCTAAGTTTTCGGACACAATAAATTATTTTATTATTATTATTATTATTATTAATTTTTATTAAATTTAAGTCTTTAGATTTCATTCTGAATCCGGTGCAGAATGTCCGATTCGCATAATATCCTACCATGGACCAAAAACCCTATTAAAATGATCCTAAGTTTAGAAAAGGTAAGTACTAGTTGTATTTTATTTTGTTTTATTTTGTTTTCGAAAAAAAATATGCATAGTGTGTTGTACAAAACTACCAGTACCAGTTTTTGATGCAGATATTATGCCAGTCAATAACTCTATATTTTTATCAGCTCATACTAGATGACTTTGGGTCAAAGATTTAGAGATTTAGAGTACGCGCGTAAATGAGAATATTTTTTAGCGATAATCAGAACCACTGTTACAAGGAACCCTAATAAAGGCGTCGTCCATACACATTGTCGGTAGCGATCCGTCAGACATTTTATTGTTTTAGATATCGTTGTTGACGTATATCGCTTTTGTCGCGTCAGCGCCAATTCCCAGTTAAAAGGTGACACTTTTTTTTGTTTGAACCTTTTTTTAATGCGCCTGAGCACGCTTGAGTTTAGTGTGAGTTAAATCATGTAACTGCTTTTTAAGGTTATCCAAATAAAATCTAATGTTGGGAACGTCTGTCTGTTCGGTTTTTACGGCTAAACTACTAAGCCGATTTTGATGATATTTGTTATGTAATAAAGATCGTTCGACACTCAAAGATAGACATGGATAGATTTGCTGTAGATTTTTATTTTCATGAGTAAATTGCAAAAAATACCAGATATCTTATTCCGGTTTCAAATAATAACCATTTTGTAGTGGGCTGGCCACGTCTGTCGCAGAACCGATGAGCGTTGGAGCAGACGGGTTCTTGAACGAAGACCGCCGCGTCTCGGGAAACGTAGTGTGGGACGCCCCCCTGCCAGGTGCACTGATGACCTGAGGAAGGTCGCTGGTGGTGGCTGGATGAAGAAAGCGGGTGATCGTGCGCTTTGGCGTGCCCTCGGGGAGGGCTACGTCCAGCAGAGGATTGCAATAGGCTGATTGATTGACTCTATTTAGGTAGGTAGGCTGACCGAATAAACTATCTCTACAGATAGTATCAGTAGGGTCATGCTTGAGTAGAACATGACAAAACAATTGTAAAATGGTAAAAATATGTTTCAAAGCCTACAATACTAGACATTAGGGATTGCAATCTAGTAGCATTTTCAATCCAGCTGGATTTTTACTGGATTATCATGAGTCCAGCTGGTCCCAGCTTTAGATGCTGGATGACCGGATTCATCTGGATTGCAATCTTCTTAATCTTAATCAACTCCATGTACTGTGCGTACTGTGTAGGTGTCCTAATTATAACAAGCACTGTCAATGTCAACTCTGTCAAAACAAAAGAACGATGATTCCGATAAAAGACAGTTGTCAACGCCTTAAGTTTGTTAATGTCAACCGTTCCTATTAATGTCGACAGGTTAAAGAAGGTGTAAGATAAATTAAACAAATTCGGTTGATTGATTTAGATGACAGACTATTTAGATAATTCATTCATTCAAATCCGTTGAGTATTTTAAGCGCGAAGGTGGAACAAACATCTAAACATCCAAACATCCAAATATATTTTCACATTTATAATATTAGTGTGATCTGATTAGTGTGAAGACGGACCGCCGCCGCTTCTCGCAAAGTCAAAGTCAAAGGCAAACATTATTTATTTCTATAGGATGTTATTACGGGCGCATTCCGAATCAGACTTTCAGCGCTGTCAGCGAAGCAAAAAAAATGTATGGCTGACAGTGATTCGGAACACGATTACGGGTACTTTAATCGATTTCAGCGCGTCTCGGAACGCAGGGTCGATCACTTAGTTCCGTCATTTCATTTTTTGGGTGAGTTCACTAACACAATTGGCGGAATCTGTGAAGAAGAGCTCACCGAAGAAACTCCACGCCTAGAAAATATTTATAAATAAGTATTTTTTTTATATAATTAATTTAATGTATAAGTATAGTCTTGAAAAACACGGTTGTTTTCGTTTTAAGTCCTACAAAAGCACTAGAGCAATAAAAATATGTTTTTTTTTATAGTTACGTTAAAAGTCTATGGTGTTATGCATAGATGTAATACAAAAATTCTAAGTCTATGGTGTTATGTTAAAAAATATTTTTATTTAAATAATTAATTTTTAACTTTAAATGCTTGCAGAGTTTGGTAACTACAGGTCATAATTATATTGAAATAAAGTCTACAAACAGTAATTTATTGATAATCTTACTAAAATGTAAGTTAACAGACACAACCATATTGATTAAATAAATTGAAAATTACGCGGACCATTGAAAATAAACTCTTACAAAACCAAACGAAATAAATTGCAATCACTTAGAGAAGTAAAATCAAATAAATACAATAAATATGCCCATTTAGCGCATTGGAGTCAAAGCTCATAAAGTCAAATCAATCCGTATAAATGGCATAAAATAACTTATAACAGTTTATCATACTCCCACATAGAGGAAATATTCCTACAGGCCTAGCTTACAATTATGATGATTTTACACTGGCTTGCATAAACGCCGCGTTGCAGACGCGTTCGTTATTAGCGTCATATTCTGCCGCAACAACTTCATAATTCACAAACAACATTTGTGAGCACATCAGTCACTTCACCGAATGTAGAATAAAAGGTTCAAAAATATGATTAACAAAAGATTTATGAATAAGAAGCGGTCGTGTTTAGTTTCTTTGTATTTTTCAAAAATCTCCTCGGTGGGGGCGTATAATATGGGCTGTTGATAATGATAATTAAAGGTTGCCTGAAAGAAATTGATGTGAAACAATAAAAAAAAAGAAAAAAAATTAAATCTGTTTATTTCAGGCATAATATACCTACAAAGTAGCATACAATCCCATATTATAATAAAAATACAATACATTAATGAAATTAATGACTGATTAAATTAAATTTAAATTTGATATCATTATTATTATTATTAATTATTCGTCACAAATTATTCGTCAAATATACCAGTCGGTAACACATACATACGATCTACCTGCATGTCTATCATATCGATTAAAGTCGTATATATTTGTTGAAGACAGCTACAATTAGCGGATTAGAACAATTCATTAGACGTGTCTGGAAGGAAACCTTTTGTCTATTTAGTACGGAATGAAAATCATCAACCTTATGCTCTGCGAACATGCCAGACGCGCTACACCTCCACTGTAGACCCAGTATAGCACGAAACGCATTATTATATTGCACACGTATAGTGTGGTATGTACTTTGCTTATACCTGGACCAGAGCTGTGAGGCGTAGAACGCCTGACAGTAAGCCTTGAAAAGGGTTATCTTGACTTGAGTAGAAGCAAGTGCAAACCGCCTGGCCAGCATGTTACTTTTCATGGCCAGCGACCTTCTTTGTCTTTCCACATCATCATCATCATCTAGTGTTTCAGTTATAAAATGACCTAAATATTTAAACTTTTATACAATGTTTAGTCGTATTCCCGATAAGTTTATGGGCGGTATGCTGTCAGGACCTTTCCCATGTCGAAACACCATGACTTCAGACTTTTTTACATTATAGACCAAACAGTGTCTGGCAGCAACAATGAAGCAGCTTAACCGTAGATACTTCTTTATAATCTAAATTTCCATTAAAACCTCCAGGAATCATCAAAAGAACTTAGCTGAGAGGCCTATAATATAGGAAATACATCAAGTCTAGAGCCTGCCTCCTGAGCCTGAGTCTGAGTGTGAGCTACAATACAATACAATACAATACAAATATAGCTATATTGCTTCATGTTATAAAAATCTAAATTTTAATAAAATTATGTGTGTTTTTTTCCTGTATGTTCAATAAAATACAGTTTAAAATACCTAAATTTATTAATTAAAATACATCGAAATATATATTCTATACCACTCTGAGTTTTAATTCGTTAGTGTAAAAGCACTTCTAGCAGGTTGTTTGCTAAGCTTGACAAAATAGCTGGCTTAATTCAGCTACTTGCAGTATTTACGCACAGCTTCATGCACTAAAGAATAAAGCATCCACTTAAACGACTCAAGAGTTGATAATGCTTAAAAGTGTAAACGTACTTAGAAAATTCCGTAGTAGTCAGAAGCACTGCTAAAGTTCTTTCCGAAGATCTTTCCAAAGCACGAAATCATCTTTTCGGTTCCATGTCTAATCCTGTCGCTATCGTTATCAAGCAACAGCCTCCGTGGCCGAGTGGTTGAGATTTTGACGCCCATTACGGAGGTTCCGGTTTCGATTTCCGTTGGAGACACTGTCAAGCAAAAATCTCTTTGTGAGACTTTCCCCGGTTTGGATAGGATATAGCAGGGTGAATCACCTGATTGTTCAAAAAGGAAGATGATTCCGTGCTTCGGAAGGCACGTTGAGCCGTTGGTCCTAACTATCTAGTCGTTACATGAGCCAAGTCAGTGGCCTATGGCGGCTCTATAACACTGACACCAGGGTTTGTGAGGTCGGTTGTCGACCTTACAACCCACACAATTTATGATGATGATGATGATCAAGAAAAAATTGATTTGTGAGACTTCCCTCAGTTTGGTTAGGACATTGAATCACCTGATTGTGTGAAAAGAAAGATGATTCCGTGCTTTGAAAGGCACGTTAAGCTGTGGATTTTGGCCGGTATATTGTCAGTATGATCATTTATTATCAATGGCCTTTGGTGAATCTATAAAACTTACACTAGTGTTTGTGAAGTCCATTGTCGACTGCATAACCTACACGAAGAACTAAAAAATCAGGACAGTTAAAAGGGGCTGCAAATATGGTTCTAGTGTGAGTTCCTTGGGAGCCCACTAAAGCACTATTCACCCCTTTGGGGATATGTGCGTGATTTACTGGCTGTAACGGGCCGTTGATGATGATGATAGTGTGTGTGTGTCTATTAACAGTAAAATAGGCATTTGTTCAGCGACAGTAGAAACCTAAGATTATAAAACTAGAATTTGGAGTCTTATCACCGCGAAACCCGGAGAATTATAATCAAATGGCTAATTGTATTTGAAAGTTCATATAACAAACTTAAAATTAAGCAAGAAATCATTGTGACACATTAGGTTTTACACCGATACTAAGATCCATAGTCACTGGGCATTCTCCTTTACACTGAGCACAGGAAACACGCTTTATCCTTGCTAATATTATAAACGCGAAAGTTTGTAAGTATGGATGTATGTTATATGTTTGTTACTCTTTTACGCAAAAACTACTGAACGGATTGGGATGAAATTTGGAATAGAGATAGTTTGTACCCTGGATTAACACATAGAATACTTTTTACGGGAAAAAGTTTTATTTCTACGGGAAAATCTTACACAACGCGTAGCCGCGGGCGGACCGCTAGTGTTAATATAAGAGACATCAATGCGAGCAGTTTTACATTTTCAATCATCTAACTTTTCAACTTGCATTATTCTACCTAAACTGGGGACTGGGGATAGTAAAAATAAAATTAAGTTCGACAGTGTCCCCCCCAATAAAATTCGAACACAAAGCTTCTTGATTAAGATCCGAACAAACAAATCAAAACATTGACAACAATTCGCAATATAAACCGGTTGAAACTAATTCTAATTCACCTGGCTCACTTGTCCTCTAATTCACCTGTCTGTAAGTGACAGGAGAACTGAATAACAGAACTGTACTGACATTAGGCCCGTTGAATACAAAAACCTATAAAATACAAATGACAGGCAGTGAAAGTAACAACAGCGGATATTGTTAGGTGTGAATCGACCCTTACCTTGTTAAGGTTGATGCTTGCGACGTTTTTGTAATTTGTAAGTTTGTTTCATCAACGGCCCGTTACAGTCCACTGCTGGACTATGAGCCTCCTCCACTTAAGTGGAGGGTTTTGCCATAATCTCCACGCTTGGCAGGCGGGTTGGAGATCGCAGATTAAAAGGTTACTGTATCAGAGAGCGCTGCTGCCCGTTCCCTGTTCAATGTGTAGTCCCTAAAACGACACCCACGGGAAGAGTAGGGGTTGGTGACAAATGTATTCTACTCTGCCGTCACCACACGGCAAGTTTGTTTATATTTGTTTAAAATAATATGCATTTCAGAAAAACAAGACAACAATTTAATTTGTTGCGTTTTCTATTCACTTTTTAAACTTAAGTATAATACTTATAGAAAAAAAGGTATATGTTACGTAAAATTATTTTGCATTATATGTATTTTCACTTAGAAGAAATTTTTGACGTTTACGATGATAAATGTATCGAACGTGTGTTGTATAATAACTTGAATTACTCGGTATAAAGTTTGCACATGTATTTTGAAAAAGCAGCGTAGGTTTCTGACGTCACAAGATGAAGTTGTTGCCTGTGGGAATGGGACGTCGATGTATGCAGGCAGAACAATATTGATTGTTGGAGAAATTAGTAGGAATATTGGAATCATAAAGCTATTTATTCGATTAGTGTTTCGACGGTGCCTAAGTAGATACGGACAACTGAAAAAAGTCAATTTTACAGGAAAGCAGATTAAAGGTAAATTATTGAACATTTTCTTTGTTTTTCGGTGGATTTCAATGAAACTTGGTGGTGGTGGAAAAGTGGTTTAAAATATTACTGTTCAGGATACGAATGACAAAAAGTAGTCGAAACTGCATTATTCTAAGAGTTATTGTAGAATCTTTGTCTATTTTCCTTCAGATCAAACGCAATGTGAGGTGTGACATCTGCCACTTAATTTATTTTGCATCAAAAATTTAACTTAAGAAATTTTCATGGATGTTATTTTTCAGCAGTGAATGTCTGAATAATATATTAGAAAACCAATTTATACTGCAACAGCTTTAAAAAATTAGCCAAATTAGTAAAATTTTGACCAAATATGTAGATGTCACCTTCTACGTCGCTCATATTTACACGTAGAAAGAGTTATTAACCATATAAACGTAAAACTAGGTAGTGACTATGTATTGATAGTCGTAAGATACTATTAAATTAATTCCAGGATATTTGATAAGATATAAAACAAATCGTATGGGTTAAATCAATAAGAGTTTATTTTTAGCAAATAACGAGTTGTTAATAGATTTCAGGTAATTTGACCGCGTTTACTTTGCTTAACGCCCGCGATACCATGTAGATGTCTCCATCTACGTTAATTTATTTAAGGAATTATAGATATCTTTATATTTTTATGAAAAATTTTTTTTTTTTTGTAAAATGTAGTTGTCTTTGTTTACTTAGGCGCCGTCGATTTATGCTTTTAAGCACTTAAAAAATACACCGTTTGTGAGAGTAGAAGCTAGTATTGCCAACCCTACAAACCACCACAAGGCGCGGTTCACACTAAACATTTCCCAGTACCAACCCACATAATTGATTTCGTCCACTAGTTATTAAAGCATTCAAAATGGCGATAATGCTTGATATACAGCGACTGTAATGGCGTATAATACGACCAGCTTCACCTGTTGAATTGTGGATTACAATGTTAAGGAATTGTGCTTTACTGGCAAGCATTTTGTAACCTGGCTTGTCTTGTTCAAGTGTCTGAATTTATAAGCAGGTTGATAATACAAAAAGTATTTTATCGTCCGAATAAGGTCGAGATTTTGACTTTTAGATTAACCTGTTTTGTAGTTTGGTGGTTTATTCACTGCCATCTATCCATTTGAGATACGACGCGAGGCGGTATGATTAAACCTATTCAAGTGTTAATGTGATTTCTTTCTAAATTCATAATTATACACGTTCGATTGTCGTACAGTGAAGGAAAATACTAGTAATAATCATCTGAAATTAAAAAAATACACGATTGCCCTGCCATGAAATTTATAGCCAGCCAGTGTTACTCGGTCTAATGTAAGAATTCTAACGATACCCCATATAATCTTAATTTTTTCAGGCATTCAGAAGTTATGGTAGAATAAAGTAACCCACATACTTACATACATGAACCCTGAACAAGGGACATTACACTACTTTTCTGGATAGTCGTGTAAAATATGAGAAACCACACACACTCATCATCTTTTATTATGCGCACGGCCAAGGAGTGGAATTCTTTGCCTGCTTCTGTTTTTCCGAGTGCTTATAACCCAAGCATTTTCAAAGCTAGAGTGAACAGGCACCTTCTGGGCAAACTCGTTCCATCATCGACCACATCTCGTCCCTCGCGGACCTGATTGTGGTCAAGAGTAAGCCCATCAACTAATAAAAAACACAAAAAAAAAACACACACGTTTATGAAGTACCTAACCAAAAGCGCGCTGGGCCTACGCGACTAAGGCCAGTTTTAGCATTGAACTTTTTGTTTGAGATGTATTTGAGTTAAAGATATAGAGAGCCGAGATCTGTCAGACAAGATATTTTTATTATTTATTTATTTTTACTTATTATGTATTGGTTTCTGATATGTTTAGTTTATTATTATTTATTTAAAACGGAAACACTCATATAAAATTGGAAACTATGTCTTCCATCGTTTATATTAGTTTATGATTTTTGCTTAGGGTCATAGATAATATCGAACTCCTTAGGTTTCTCTGTATCATTTTTAATACAGCATGAAATTTACATCGTTTTGTTCCCGCCGTGTAGTGATAGTACCCGTCAAACTGAACAACTTTTCACGAAAAAAAAAATTCCTGCGACAAAAAAATTTTTAGTCTCCATACAAAGTGAGACTCCCGAGCGACCCATTTTGTATGGAGAGACTAAAAATTTTTTTGTCACTGGAATTTTTTTTTTCGTGAATAGTTGTTCAGTTTGACGGGTACTATCACTACACGGCGGGAACAAAACGATGTAAATTTCACGGTGTATACCTGGGGACAATGGTGTTGGTTGTGCAATAAGTACTGCGTTCAATTATTATTGTATTCATTAAGCTACGGTACAATTGTTTATTGTCCTTTAATAAAAAAAAGGTAGTGTACAAGCAAGGTAGAAGGTTCAGCCTCATTGCTTTATTTGCGTTTCCTCAAGGCTGCATGTGGCAGTGTATTGTAGAGCATCAGACTTCTGCCGGCTTCTGCGTTAAACACGGTTTTGACTATCTGCCGAACTCTTAAAAAAACAGGCATATTAGAAAAAATGTTGCTTTTTTGCGTTTCCTCAAGGCTGCATGTGGCAGTGTGTATTGTAGAGCATCAGACTTCTGCCGGCTTCTGCATTAAACGCGGTTTAGACTACCGGCCGAAATCTTAAAAAAAAACAGGCATATTAAAAAAAAGTTGTAATTAGACGAAGACAAGTCCAACATTAGAAAAAAACACAATCTCAAACGAAACAAAATCATCGTATTACTTTACATACTTTACATAGTAATCAGTTTTGAACATAATATCCTTTAACATTCACAATAACAAACTATACCCTCATAAAGATGTCATCGATTCTATTCTGCCGACAAGAGCCACAATGTGGCCTGTGGCCATAAATGTGGCCATATTACATGTTGTGTCCTTCTCTTTATTATGATTTATAGGATTGAGTCGGTTCATATTTTAAACGTTTCTTGTTTGAGATATTTCTATGTTTATTTAAAGTATATTTTCGGTCATATTTGTTCAGGTTTACTTGATTTTTTTTAAGAATTATTTCTTAAGGTAAGGAAATTGACGGAAAGAAAAAGCGGACCTAGGGGATCAGACTATTTTTTTTTATTTTATAAATCCAAATTTCTTAGTTTCTGCTATCGAATACTAAAAGAATATTTGTTCTATCTTTAAAATTGACAGAGAGGTACTTACCCACTTGTGACGTCATTTGTTAGTAACGCTATATAATTTCCATAAAAAAATCGTTTTTGAAAGAGAGACATATTGAAACTTTAAAAAATCACTGTAAATTGGAACCGATTGTTTTTTTTCTTCGCGAATCGTCTGCTACTAATCTATGTTTTAAAAATAATTCATAAAATATAGTAAATTTAGGAACATTCCGATCCCCTATTCTATAGGTAAGAATTAGGACCTTTTTGTTTCCTAACGTACCTAATCGTTGTCACTACCAAATATAGCTTGCATGGATTTGCGGAGGAGGAAAAGGCTGAGACCTCTAAAACATTATAACAACATGCCCAGGGGCGCCCTCAGATCGGCATGGACCTCAGCTCGGAACGTTGCCAGGGAGAAAAACGATTAGGAAAAGAACGAATTTAGACAATAATGTAACATTGTATAAAATATAATTTAAGCCAACGAACTACAATAGTGCTTTGGCGTGCCCTTGGGGAGGCCTATGTCCACCAGTGGACTGCAATAGTCTGATTGATTGATTGATTGAACTACAATAGTTAATTCGTTGATTTAAACAATGAAAACTGAATAATATAGATTAATTATTTGTGTCGTTAAGAATTCTAGTGGCGCAAAGATTACTTTAAAAAAAAAAAGACGGACTTAGCATATTGCCGCTGGCTAGGCCAGTGACGCTGTTATTCTGTCCACAGAGATTCTGTCGGAACCATGATAATAATTAAGGACATCTCACACGCCGATCTGATCCAGAGCTTGTACTAATGGGTACCAGACAGCGGATATATATTACTTAAATAGATAAATGCATACATATATAGATAAACAACATCCAGACACAAGGCAAACACAAGTGCTCATCACACGAATGATTACCCTGGGCGGGATTCAACCCGCGACCCTGTGCTTTGTAGGCAAACGTACTACCAGACTAGCCTACGGGGCCAAACAATTTTATTCTGACAGAAATATTGGCCTCGATTCGGGATGTCGTGCTCTAATTTTAATTTTAAAATCCAGCTATCATTTTCTTTTTTATGACCAATGAAAGAGAGGTGATGAACGAATGATATTCATATGAACGAATGATAACTAAGGGCATAACTGTCAGTTTAAGAGATTTTTAAGTCACATGTTTTAAGTGCTCTCTAAAATTGTGTAATCGACACGGCCATAAGGTTCAAACTCGATGTTTGACAGCTCTAATATTAGAATGGCCATCTACTGTCCCTTTTCAATCTTTAAAAGGTAAAAAGGACGGACTAACTTAAATTAAGGATTAGAGCGTGACATCCCGAATCGAGGCCATTGTCCACACTGACCAATCTGACCATAAGTTACTATTATTTCTTCTGTGTCATAAGATTGCATCATCAACATCAACGGCCCGTTACAGTCCACTGCTGGACTACGAGCCTCTTCCACTTAAGTGAAGGGTTTTGCCATAATCTCCACGCTTGGCAGGCGGATTGGAGATCGCAGAAAGGTTACTGTATCAGAGAGCGCTGCTGCCCATTCCCTGTTCAATGTGTAGTCCCTAAGTCGCCTCTTACAACCCCCACGGGAAGAGTAGGGGTTGGTAACAAATGTATTCTACCCTGCCGTCACCACACGGCTAAGATTGCATAGATATGACCAATCTCCCATTTGCCATTTCGACGATCGCAGAAAAAGCTGTCAGACTACTTCTAAACCTTCAAACGTCAATCATACATCCATCACCACATTCTATACTGCACACATTACCGTCCATAACTCATGGAGTGGTTAGACTAATTGCTCCGTCTGCGCGCGCGCAGCCCGTAGATTACACACACGATTAGTCGATGATTTATTGAGGCAGTTCGATTCGTATTAATTTGTGCAGATTAAAGGCCTGATGGTACGGAATTGTTAATAACCAATATGTGCTGAGTATAGTTCTGATTGCCCATATTTTAGGTATGATTAAGTTTTTTGGTTAAGTCATTGGATGTTGATGTCGAAGATTGGCAGAATCACTTTGTTTGGCACAATTTTATTGACGTCATTGACTATTATCTTATAGTTAGTTGATATTATAGTCGGTCATTGAAAGTATTAAACTCTGTTCTTCTGTCACATGAGTAGATGTTCTGTGGCTGTTAGAAATATTTGTACTACATTATTTTAAATTTAGAATGTATTTTTTTCATGTCTTGTTTGTTTTATGCCTCTGAGATTTCTAAATTGGCTATTGGCTGCAGGTATGAAACAAGAATTAAGATTTCCTCTTCTTCTTCTTCAGCGTGTATTTCGTCCACCGTTGGACTTTACGTCCCCTTAGTGGCAGAATTCATTAACTGACAACATTGACCAAAATGAGTTATTGACATCAGCGTTATAAGCAAAAGCTGCTCTACGTTCCCTTTTTACTCACACATTGATACGATGCGTATATCGCGAGATAGAAAATGTAAATATTCACTAAGTACAGACTTGGGCTAGAACCGAGTTTGGAAAAATTAACTAATGGCTTTTATTTTCCAACCCCAGTCATTAAATGCTCTTAGTGACTATTGGTATGGTATCGAGACTTCAAGGAATAAAAAACCAAAATCATTAAGCGCACATTGTGATTATTTACAAAATAAATTGACCCTTTGACTGTCATTATAAGCACATGGTGAGTTTGGCCAAAAAAAAATTGCTTGTTAAATTATTATGCCAGAATCACTAAATACGCTTGATGACTTTTGCCAAAATATATTTTTCTTCATTAAGAAATGTTAAATTCATTAAGGACAACTGACATATTTTTTTCAATTCAATTAGTTAATTTTGCTGAAATCAAACTCGTTTTTTTAGTGTGTTAATATTCACTTAGTACGTCTAGTTAGTTCAAGTAACCATCCGCAGATAGTGATCTTTGCCGCCATGTAATAGGTACTCGACAAGTACTACAAAATTTATAACAAAGTAATTAGTGAATTCTCCTGAAATTTTAAACTTTGTTTTTAACGGTAAAAGGTAATCAATTGAAATTGATTACCTAATTTCACCTTAATTTAATTGATCATTAGGTGGTTGTTACTTTGCCCGCTCTCAAACACACGCGATCGCAGCGACCCATTACGCTACGAGCCATAATATCGCCAAAAAAAAAATGGCACGGCTGTACCAGCCAATGATTGCAGGTAGGTATTCTCAGTTTGTTCTTGTTCTATATACAGTCGAAGACGTCCACAGCTTGACAAAGACCTCAGCTCCACAATGCCCGGTCCTGCGCTGACCGCATCCAGCGTCAAACCATGACATTCACCAGATCGTCGGTCCTCCTTGTGGGGGACTTACCTAGACTGAAATGAACATGATACTCGTACATAAAAAAAATGAATTTAAAGCATTTTTGCATATGAGTGGTTCGGTTTTTCTAGCTTAGGCTGGCACCGACTACAAAAAGTGTAGATAAATTGTAAATAATTAATAGTGATTTAATTGCAAAATATGGGCATGAAAACTGAACAACTTTTCACGAAAAAAAAATTTCCTGTGACAAAAAAATTTTTGGTCTCTCCATACAAAGTGAGACTCCCGACCGACCCATTTTGTATGGAGCACGGACCAAGTGTATGGAGAGACCAAAAATTTTTTTGTCACAGGATTTTTTTTTTCGCGAAAAGTTGTTCAGTTTGACGGGTACTATCACTACACGGCGGGAACAAAACGATGTAAATTTCATGCTGTATTGGCCTAAAAAAAAAATCAAACATTTCAAACGTGAAAAAGTCACTAACTAAAGCCAAAATCACTAACTACACTTTGGGAAATTATCACTAACGGCAAAAGTAATTATACTCTATAGTAAAGAAACATATTGGTAAAAGAACCTAAAATATAGGATATTGCAAATGAAAGAGGAGGTTTTACTGAACAATTCAAAATATCATTGACAAGTGTATCAATTCAAAATATCATTGAATTGCGTAATTTATTTGAGTTTAAAATTTTAAAAACTTTAAACGCCTCTAACTCACAAGTAAGATTTGGTCAATTAATGAATTCTGCCAATAAGGGGACGATTATGTTTTTGCAATTTTAAACGGATGCAGTTAAAAAATATTTCTTTGACCATGGAACTTCGATCACAGTGATCGAAGCCATGGAACCCTAAAAACCAACAATAACTACAATTTTTTCCATACATAACTAATGTCCTTGTCTCCTAATACTTCCTTTCGTACCCATTTTGAATAATGAGATCCTAATACGACCCCATTTGTATGAGTTATTGCCGTTCCATACATTTTGAATAAGATTATGACAAAGTTTTGGGTGGTAAGATGTTTGTATGGCTGATCTACGATATCATAATTAACTGTTGACAAAGAGTTTATGGGTTTTATAATTTATATTCAAAGTTTTTATGTAATTTTAGGAATATTAATGTCCTATGTGTTACCACTTAAGAGCGATTGAGGGTCACTGGTTTTGAAAAATAATGTTGAGTAACTGATCCTGTAAATATGATTTAAAAAAAAATTCAAACTTAAAAAACAGTCATTAAGATTTGGCTATTTTTGAAAATTCTTCAAGTATTGTCGAGGATACAAAATAAAAAAAAACAAATACATAAATTATTATTTCAATTCTGTAATTTTGTTTTGATTATTTATTTTATTTTAAAGATATAATTGATTAATTTTTATTTCATTTAGTTGACTGTGTGTTTTATTGGTAATTATGGATGCAACTGGTCCGAAATAAAGCTTATAATTATAAATCATGTCCATAAAAAAAACGAGTCCAGCCAAGAGGCTCCAGAGACAGACCACATTTTGAATCAGTTCTAGATGTTCTCGGAATGCATACTCTACATTAAGACTGTATCGTATAGATTTAGACCAGCGAAAATATGGAGAAGACCTAAAAAAAGGGCAGTTTAGAAATAAATTCATTCAACTCATGAAAAGCTACGCATATTTGCCGCGTACAATAATGCCTTTATGCAAACGCATTAAGAAATATAATATAACAGCTTTGACCTTTAATAAATCCTCTCGGGAAATAGGAAACTCCTCACATTTGCAATATCTTAGCACAAGGCATGCATATTCCATGTCACGATCGCGACCAGTATTTATGATGGCAAATAGCAATAGCAATAGATAACGACTGATGTTGATAGACAGTGTACATTATGAATCGAGTCCGTTTGTGTTAAGGAGTTGTGTGATGTGTGGGTGATGTTAGTTGTTTGTAAGAGTTGTCGAAAAAGCCAGGCTTCTATTTTGTATTTTGTTCCTACTATCCATTTAATTTGTACTTGTAACTTTCTACTTCATCATCATCATCATCATCATCAACAGCTCATATAATTAGGGCGATTAGGCCTTAGTCGACCTCGCTGGCCCAGTGCGGGTTGGTCGACTTCACATACAACCTTTGAATTTCTTCGCAGGAGTGTGCAGGTTTCATCACGATGTTTTCCTTCACCGTAAGAGCGTGGAATAAATATGTACCTATACGAATTCGAAATTCGAAAACACATTGGGACGTGGCGGGGATCGAACCCGCGTCTCCCGGACGGGAGGTAGCGGTCCTAGCCACTATACCACTGACGCTCACTTACTGAAGTGTAAATCGTATCTTTTTCAACATTTTGGTTTAACAACAATTTTTAATCGATGGTGATTGATTGATTGGCTGTGATTTAACAAAACGCTGTTGGAGCGTTTTGCTTTTATTTCATTCACTGACCAGCTTAGAAACAATTTAATATTTCAATAACAATCTAAACACTTTATCAGCCGTTTAGGAAAGAGAACAATAAGCCATTAAGTTCGAATCTAGATTCCAGACTTCAAAGGGCTAGGACACCTTTAGGACTAGCCATGATTATTATCGGCTGGGAAATTGAACTTAAGTATCTAGATTTGTAGATATTTTAGCAGAAACGCTACAAACTACAAACTTCGTGTACCTTTGTCGGCTCAGTATGCCTGCCTTCGAAGCTCGGAGTCGTGAGTTCAAATCCTACACATAATTATTCCGTTTATATCTAGTTCTGGTAACGTTGAGTTCGGTTCCGGTAGCGTCGCGTCGTCGACTCTATTTGCGTCAAGTTTAGGTATGCGATGGGCTCTTAGTTTTATGTTTACTTAGAGCCTGTTTGTTATACATGTAAGTATGCATTTAAGTAAATATTGTATACAACAGCTGATTGAAAAAAAGGACTAACGTGTGTTTTCCGAAGCACGAAGTTATTGTATTGACCCTGATATTGATAGCAACTGGAATTTCAACATTTGGCATCGTTCTTAAGACTATAGAACAGAATTGCACAGCAATGATTAGAACTGATCATAACTGCAAGTTGAGTATCAGACTTAACTCCCAACAAAACGATGTAGCTCTGACAAAGGGGCGTGCATCCTCAGTAAATTTATTGTCATATAATCATGTATTATTATCCGTTGTTCTGCCGGTGTATTACGGGTATTTTACCCGTAGATTACCCCAAATTACCCTGTCTTCGCCGGGGACTGTGGGAACCTACCCACGCACAGTGACATCCATGGAAAGGTAGCTTTATAGGTAGAGTAGGAAAGTATCCGTTCTAAGGGGTTTCTCTTCTCACCAACATTGCGTTTTTCTTTTCAGCAGCCAAAGTGTCTTGAATTAGGGCGGGCCTTAGTCAACTAAGCTGACGTAATGTAGGTTGTTCGACTTCACAACTTTTGAATTTCTTCGCAGGAGTGTGCAGGTTTCTTCATGATGTTTTCCTTTACCATAAGAGCGTCGAATAAACTTAAAGACTTAATTTAGAAACACTTTAGTGCGTGGTCACTTACTCAACTCTAGCTCTAGTGGGAGCGTATATAAGTTGAGTAACAACAACTTAAAACAACTGAATATGTGTTCAATTCAGTGCATATCTGTATCAGGGACCGGACTACCCGTTGAAAAACCCCTTCATTCGTTAGGGTTTTAAGCATTTACAGAATGATAATTAAAATTTTATTTATGTTTATCAGATACCTTGATAGGGTTACCCTGTTGGATTTGCTAACGTTATAATTATAGCATAATAAGAGTATGAGATATCGTTGATCAAAATCGTAAGGGTTCTAGTCCCTGCATTTGTACAGTAGTTACCACATGCAGTTCAAATCAAATCAACGGTCCGTTACAGTCCACTGCTGGTTTATGAGCCTCCTCCGCTTAAGTGGAGGGTTTTGCCATAATCTCCACGCTTGGCAGGCGGGTTGGAGATCGCAAATTAAAAGGTTACTGTATCAGAGAGCGCTGCTGCCCGTTCCCTGTTCAATGTGTAGTCCCTAAGTCGCCTCTTACGACACCCATGGGAAGAGTTAAGGGTTGGTGACAAATATATTCTACTCTGCCGTCACCACACGGCGGTGCACATCCAATTAGTCATTCGTAAAATCCGTATTACGAATACCAACCCAACTTTTTTTATTAATTTAACAATAACTTATTTCAAAACAATGCATTCTGCCAAACTGCTGTTACGGGATAAAGACACTGTTAAAGTCAGAGTATCCAACCGCATGTGTTGGCTACTGTACAAATCACATGGTTATTGCGTTATGGTTAATGAAGAGTTTAAGTGTGTTTTTACGCAGATTAAAATCTTCCGAGTGAATTAAAACCAATGTTATTTTGATTTTCAGTACAGAATGAGGTCATTTGTTGCATTTATAATTGTCTATGGTAAGTCAATTTGGGAAGAATGGCGAATTGTGATAATGTTAGTGTAAGAATGGCGAGAGCAAGCCTTCCCACTGCTGAGCCTTTGCCCAGCAGTGGGATACACAAGAGGCTACTTAAATAAAAGTCAATAGGACGGACGTTCAGAACGAAACTGTAACTTGTAAGAAAACATGTTTTTGTTTTATTACAGTTTTCCAACAAGATGTTGAATGCTATCTCTTCGACGATAATAATGGTAGGCATTTATTGATTTATTTTCCGCTTAAATCATGGGAACCGAGAGTTTTTTGGTAAAGTTATATTTAGTGTGGACATAGTTAAGTTAAAAATATAGATTTAAAGTTTAAGTAAAATGATGATGACGATAATGATACTAGAAACATAGGGACCACCGGCCGTTTTAGAAATTCTTAAAATGGCTTTTGTCGACGATGTTTTAAATTAATATAACTTAGGTAAATGAAAGGCTCGCGCGGCGCTCGCCTAGATACCGCTGGCATAGTTGTAAAATGCGGCAACAGATACTACGCCGAATTCGGCGTACCCGAGCTCGCGCCGACGCAGTCTCGTTGTAAACAATGTCAACAATGTCGTATTTCCTCCGAGCTTGCATCCTTCCAAATTGTCATTGTCATTGTCTGTATTATTAAAAGGTTCTCTGTGGTCATTGTTGAGTTGCCGCATTCACGGAGCTGTTGTTGTTAGATACCGCGGTATCTAGGCGAGCGCCGCGCGAGCCTTTCATTTATCTAAGGAATATAATATGTATTTTAAAATTGGTTTTTGTAGTTTAAAATCATGAGAGTTAAATATTATGTTAAATTAAAATATGTATTTTTTTTTACTGTGTATGTTTTTATTCCCGATGTGGATTTCTTGTAGGGAATCGAATGTTTCTATACATTTAGTAATTGCAAAAATAGTGGCAGTGAAATAAAGGCTGTATTCCGAATCAGATTTCACGGCTCAAAGTACTGACAGCGATTACTTGCGTACCGATTCAGAAATCGCGATAATTCGGCTCATGAGCGAAATCAAAACGGAACGGCGTTTGAGCGCGCTGAAACTGCTTATAACTCAGTCTTGCCAGATGTTGATTACCGTACCAAAACTGGCAAAATTCTAAATTATTATACGTATTAAAAAAGTATCGTACAGCTGTGAAAACAGCACTTTTCGCATGGCTAGTACCCAAAATAAGAAAAGGTATGCGAATTTTTAAAAATGGAGATGTAAATAGGCACATGAAATTAAAAAAATACAAAAAAGAATGTTTGATATTTATATTTATATTTTATCAGATTGCCTATGATATTATCTTATGTATGTATGTGCCTGAGTCAAAACTATCGTAATATATACATAACCTACTCGATACTTTTACTATCGAACATCTGGCAACCCTAACCTACAAAACTGATTGATTTAAAATATTTCAGTAATTTATCTCCATTTCATAATTGAATAACGTGTTTTTAATTTTGTTCAACCAAATAAATATAAGACACGTTAGTTTTACATTTAAACATTAAACATTTAACTTTTAAAAATAAATACACAATATGTCAAAGTCGAATTTGACATTACGCTTACGTGAATTTCGCTCTGGAGCATGGGCGCCGTTAGCGAAAGATGGCGGCGGTCATGACGCAATCCGTGACGTCACAATGGCTGCCGTAATCCCAATGACAGTGATTCGGTACGCGGTTTTGGGTACTCAAAGTGCTGTCAGCGCGATTCGGAACGCAGGGAGAATAGTGGTCGGTCGTAATATTGATAGCCATTAGGACAGATATTCCCAAATGACTACCAGGTAACTTTTGTTACCTCAAGTACATGACGGAGGTATGTGTCGTCTCAAGGTAGACTGGCGATCTGGTGAAGGTTGTAAGAACCACAGATCAGGACCAGGGTGCAGGACCACTTATTGTGGAGATCCCTAGGAGTCAGCCCTTGTCCATCTCTCTCTTCTTCTTCTTAGCGAGTCGATGGCAAGTCGAATTTTGTAATGTTATAGCCCAGAATGTGGCCACTTGGACGGCGGATTGTATGGCGTCCATCAAATCTTGCTGCGTGCGCCCTTCAGGTAGCAACCGCCCCCGCCGCCAGCGGGGACGCGGATCTAAAGCTCAAGTCACACAGAGCGGGAGCGGCGCGGTCCGGGGCCGGGACAAGCGGGACGGCGCTATGCCGCGCAATAGCACCGTCCCGCTTTCCCGGGCCCGGACCGCCCTCGGCACGGCTCTGTGTGACTTGAGCTTTATAGTAGAATTAATTCAATAAGACCCGGTAGGGGTCATTCTTTCTCCGACGCGCTTCTGGCCCTGGCAACGGTCTGGGTCTAGGTCCGAGCCCGTCTGAGGGCGCCCCCAGATACGTTGTCATAAATTTCCTAAGGGGTTCGAGCCGTCGCTCCCCTGCAAGTCCGCGCCCGCTATATTACCACTCTGGTAGAAATAGCGATTAGGTCCGTCAAAAAAAAAAAATCTTGCTGCGTGCAGGTGGCAGGGCACGCAGGGCATGATGTCAGGTGGGCCATCGTCTGTACTTCTCCGCAAACACAGTTCAAGTCAGCTATTTTTACTCCGGCCGACCTGAGTCCGAAGTCTATTTAAAAACACTTGGTCCGTGATTTAAAAACTTCCAGATCGGCCACGACAACTGATGTCCGGGTGGGAGATTCTCAGGTGGTGTGACAAAGGGTCTAGGAAGGGAGACTCAGCGGCACCAGGGGCTGCATTTTGCTTGTGGGGGTCGTTGGTCAGTGGTTCGACGCACTTTATAAAACCTTTTCGGCTTTTCAGCTGTTGCTCTGTATGATGAATAAATTGAATAATGGATAATTACAGAAACTGAAATTCTCAATGCGGACTGTGACAAGGGTGATCAGTTAGTGCCAGAAGGGAACATTGGGCAGACGAAAGCATTCCCCTGGCTTGGAATTTTGAGGGTGCACATTCGTAAGTAAAAATTAAAAGACTATAAAAAAAACGTTCATTTATTTCAGACATATAGGTCATATTAAAAACAAAAAACATAATTACATCCCACATATACTCAAAATTATATGCCAAGAGAGCCTTGATGAAAAACTTCACCGCTTAGCACGTACATGTACAAGTACATGCAGTTCGGTGAATCTTTTCATCAAAACAGAGTCCGTTCTCTCGCTTATCATCTTCATGATCCCATTGGCGCTCCCACGAACTCTTTTCACAATAGAGGTAGACTTCTTCCACATAAGGGTATAGAAATCATCCGTCTTGGCATCGGAAAACATACCCGAGGCACTACAAAATCGTGGGAGCCCCAGAGTCCTGATGATGTTATTAACTGTGAATTAATTAATTTATCTATATTTATTGCACACGCAGAAATAAAAGACTTACCATAATAAAAGAGTCAAATATTGGGTGCGTAATTTTGTTGAGGCAAAGGACGGAAGCCGTTAGCCGTGTGGTGACGGCAGAGAAGAATACATTTGTCACCAACCCCTACTCTTCCCGTGGGTGTCGTAAGAGGTGACTTAGAGACTACACATTGAACAGGGAACGGGCAGCAGCGCTCTCTGATACAGTAACCTTTTAATCTGCGGTCTCCAACCCGCCTGCCAAGCGTGAAGATTATGGCAAAACCCTCCACTTAAGTGGAGGAGGCTCATAGTCCAGCAGTGGACTGTAACGGGCCGTTGATGTTGATGAAAGGACGGAAGGAAAGATTTCAGAAATTTTCTACACCAATTAAAAAGATTTGTTTTTGGAATAATACAATATACTTGATTTTGCTATTTTTTTAATCGTTTAGAGGATAGATGAATCCGACTGAGGAACTGAAGAATAGTTGAAATGTGTTTGCTTCTTTAATAATAAATAATAATAATAATTAATTTCAGATAAGCACGACTCATTGCAAATAGCTGTAACTGGAATAGTTCTGGTTAAAGATAAGTTTGCGATCGGCAACGCTTACGACATATCCAAAATTCCACAAAATAAACTCAGGTGATGACTAAGTTTTGTTGTAAAAAGTAAATTAATGTATTAGGGTAAATTAGGGTATCAACAGTTCATAAAAGTCCCCACCGAGGGGCTTGATCTTACCCTGAATAAGGAATATTAGGTCTTAGTCGACCACGCTGGCCCAGTGCGGGTTGGTCGACTACATACAAACTTTTAATTTCTTCGCAGGAGTGTGCAGGTTTCATCACGATGTTTTCCTTCACCGTAAGAGCGTCGAATAAACGTACATAATATGAATTCAAAAAGACATTGGTACGTGGTGGGGATTGAACCCACGTCTCCCGGACGGGAGGCAGTGGCTCTAGCCACTTTGAAATATATGTCAAAAATATTACCACTCCCAATACAGATCCTTGAAGAACGCCAACTTCATAGGCACTTTTATCAAAATTCACAACGTCAAAGTCAACTTTTTGTACTTGATTTAACGTAAGCGAAAAATTAATTCCAATTTCTTCTCTCTGACGGCTTAAAATTCCAGTATGTGAATCAAAATCTGATGCCTATGACAATCACAAGCTTTGCACAAATCGCAAAATTGTTTGAGCACTTTTACGGGCTATCCAATATCTGTAAAAAAAAAATAAGAAAAAAACATAGATAGAAGAAACGTCTCCGTTTTAGCTCAGCTGTTTGTTTTCCTCTACAGGACGCGTTTCTCAACCAATTCTCGTGAATTTTTGTGAGCAAGTTCGATAAATAAATACCCTTTTTTTTTTTGGTCTAGTCCGCGCCCACTATATTACCACTCTGGTATAAATAGTGATTAGGTCCGTCAAAAAAAAACAATAAAATAAAAAAATATAAAAAAAAAACCCTTTTTTGTCTTGTTGTAATTTTTTTTAATGACGGAGTTATGGGGGTTGCCAGCTTAAAAAGTCTATCACAAGGGGTCGGGGATGTAGGGGGTGGACAAGAATTCAAAATAAACGGTCCCATCCACTCACAAGAAATGCAAAGACACACAGAGTCACTAGTAATATGATTATATTGTTTAGGTCGGAGAGTCAAGTAATGTTCATAACAGAAAATGACGTGCCGTGGTTCTGTAAGGTGGTGGACTACATGGCGCATCCTGAACATGAAATCTTGACTGTGAATACCATCGCCATTTTGGAACTGAGCAAAGAAAATGGTAGAAGTGAGTGCTTTTAATGATAGCTAGCTTAAATTGCCTGTAAGTATGTATTTTTTAATAGTCCTTTTTACCTGTCCCACTGCCGGGCAAAGGCCTCCCTTTTTTCCTTCCACTGATCTCGATCTTGGGCCACTTTTATCCATTGCCGTTCAAATGCATCTAGATTTCGGTTATAACGACGATGAAGGGACCACTGTAATTTCGTTGTTATATCCAGAAGTCGTTACAGGCAAAGGTAAAGAGATGCATCTAGAAGCCATACTTATTCAAAAGTTTACTAAACTTGCTACTCAGAATATCAATTTGTAACTGAACCATAAATTTAACTCCGAAACGTACACGCTTACCTACCTGCCTATAGCTAATATCTATGAACAAAAAGTAAAAAAGATCACCACCGCAGTTGCTGACCATCTGTGTGGATCTAAACAAAAGATAAGAAAGCTCTTTGTGTCTTTAGCGGCCGACTCCGGTCGCAATATCTGTATGGGATTTCTATGAAATTGTTAGTAAATTATTATTAATTAAAAACAGTCGCTACACCCAAACTCGGCGTAACATCTGAAATTGCTATAGCGATATATTCTGTACTAAAGTATGCTTTAAATTCAAGGGACTTAGATTTCAAATCGTTATAGACAAATAGTCGCTACAACCAAGGTCGTAATAAGTGAAATCCACTGTAGTTCGTCGCGTCATCGTTTCTTAGGCCTTCCTCTTCCCCGCGACGGCTGTCTAGGGGAACCCATTCAGTAGTGGCTCTGGCCCATCTCTCGGGGTGCATTCTACACACGTGATTAAACTATATCAGTGCAAAAATCCTAGGTTTTTTTTTATTGAATATTTTTATGTTTTACATTATGGTTTGACAAGACTTTTGTACTAATAAACAATATTAATCGAAGCAAAACATGAAATAAAAATCATCTAATTAGTAAAAAAATAAAAAACACGCTTTCGTCACGTGACAATTTTTCCTGACAGCAAACCCTTTTATTTGATACCCATATCATGGGGGTGCATTTCAAATAGCCTGTCCGCCATCTTGGACGTCCGCCATATTGGATTTAAGTCACGTGACTATTTTTTTCGTTTTCCTGACAGCAAACCCTTTCATTTGATACTCATTATCATGGGGGTGGATTACAAACAGCCAGTCCGTCATCTTGGGGAGGCCGCCATATTTGATTTGTAATGACGTTTCTTAGCCAGTCATGTATTGTCATTAGAACTCAGAGCGTGCGCAAAATTTCATCCTAATCGAAGACCGGGAAGTGGGTCAAATTTACATTCCAAGATTTTCTTACATATTACATACAAGTGAAGCTAATAAAAGCGTGTTAAAAAACTATTTTGTATACAATCTGAACCTGCGTTTCTGCAGCATTCCAGGGGGCCGTTTCACGAAGCTACAAGTTACAAATTACAAGTACAATTTGATATACATTGCGTAGACAACGAGGTAAAACGATAAGGGGTTCCAATTTTGGCGAATTGGCTACGCAATGCATATCAAATTGTAACTTGTTACTAGTAAATTTGTTGCTTCGTGGAACGGGGCCCAGGTGCGAATTTGTGCTAGTCATAAAAATATTCAGTTATACGAGTAAGGTATATTTTAATGACATGATTTCTTATTTTCAGTAAAATCTACGCCAATATGCTGGCCACATTCCAATTTCAATACGAGTAACCTACTCTATGCGATTGGATATACTGACGGTAAAGTACATTTTAGTTCGGTAACATTCAAATAGTGTTACTACGTGATATTTAATGTATTATTTATATTTTCAGAAAATCAATTCCTAGAGAAAACTGTAGATAAACTTGAATTTGTGGATAAAATAATATGTAATGAGTTTTATAAGAGGTCCAAAGTAAGTAGGAATATATTTTATTTAATTAATCATTATAGGTAGATTAGACACACCTCTACCACAACTTCCACGATGCACATTTAGACCATGATGTGTCATGATTCTGATTCATATAACCGGAATTTTCTTCCAAAATCTATAATCATTATTGGCCACCACATCTTTTACAGATGATTGTTGGGGGAAAAGGATGCATGAAGGTGTTTGTAGGGTGAATATTTTGGTCGAGTTGCCATACCCTCTTAGTGAAAATTCTCACGTTCAATCCGACACATTGTCGCCTTGTTCACCGCAGAAAGACAAACCAACAAACAAACTTTCACACTCAGTAGACCTCTTGTTTGTCTCCAAACAACAGAGGGATTATCAGAGACCTTAGCTGAACTAACAACCACGTACCGCAAGACTAACCATGAGCCCACCATAAGGTAGACCGTTTATCTAGTGAATGTTGTGGAAAACGGCAAGGTGGAGGCATCACAGGACCAGCCGTTATGGAGATCCTTTGTCCGGCTGCTACGTCTTTCGTCTGTAGAGTCATATGGTTTGGCATTTTGATTTCCTTCCTCTTCTAACAATGCACAAATTCCAGCAAGCAGCAGCAGACATGTCAGTTCCAGCCAACTTCCGATGTGCGTACGGAGTTAACAGCAACAAGGAGTGTGTGTGGGAAAATGGGATGGTGGTCGCTTCTAATGCTTCGGGGCAATGGACAATTGTGAGTCCCTCTTGTACAATATCTTCTTTATAGAAATTAACTATTCTATCTTTCATCAACAGCTCATATACGTCCCCACCGAGAGGCTCGAGCCTATCCTGAATTAAGGCAATTAGGCTTTAGTCGACCACGCTGGCCCAGTGTGGGTTGGTCGACTTCACACACAACCTTTAAATTTCTTCGCAGGAGTGTGCAGGTTTCATCACGATGTTTTCCGCCAAAGTAAGAGCGTCGAATAAACGTACATATGAATTCGAAAACGCATTGACTACGTGGTGGGGATCGAACCCGCGTCTCCCGGACGGGAGGCAGCGGCCCTAGCCACTAGACCACCGACGCTCTCTTCGACCGATTTTATCTTTACCCTTCATCTATCTTTTGTACCTTCAAGCTCCTTGTGTGAAATACAGTCTATTCTATTATTGTATTGGGCTGTACTGTATGGTTCCGTATTTTTCGACTGGCAATCTGTCTGTTACTAAAGAATTACAAAAACTGTCGTACATCCGAAGAACAGTTTAAAACGGCTTCGACGCAAGCAAGAAAGTTTGTAGAGCCGATCTTATTAAACAATCTTATCCCAGTATTTTTTCCAGTAAGTTTTAGAGTTTTATTTAGGACAGCCTAACAGCACCTTTTGCCCTTTATCCAGATCGGCCTGATAGTCCGTGGTCCAGGCTGCTCGGCACCGGCTCGGTTCCTCGATACCACAGCTTACATGCCGTGGCTTATCACCACCATGGACATGGACAGCAACGGTGCACCTTCTGAGGATATCGTCATGAGGAGGAGCGCTTTCGGGATTGGCTTTAAGAGAAAGAACATGTCTAAAATAAGCTACTTGAAGTAGAAGTCTGTAATAGATGACTATGTCTTCAACTATACCTTCAACAAGAATATTGTTTTTTCTTGATGATAATGTAGGTACGCCGTGTGGTGACGACAGAGTAGAATACATTTATCACCAACCCCTACTCTTCCCGTGGGTGTCGTAAGAGGCGACTTAGGGACTACACATTGAACAGGGAACGGGCAGCAGCGCTCTCTGATACAGTAACCTTTTAATCTGCGATCTCCAACCCGCCTGCCAAGCGTGGAGATTATGGCAAAACCCTCCACTTAAGTGGAGGAGGCCCATAGTCCAGCAGTGGACTGTAATGAGCCGTTGATGATTGATGAATGTAGGTACAGTTAAAGACTCCCACAGTTTTGTGGTCGTTGTTTCGTACACTACTGTTCTGAAATACTATTTATATGACTACCAGCGCTGCCAGTGGAACGCCAACTTATATGTGACAAGCTGTAGCTGGCAACAGCTGGACTGGAGAAGCCAAAGATTGTGCTCAGCGGCGTGCATTGGAAAAGCCATCTGCAGGTGTACTCTAGCAGGGGACTGACTCACTGTCATTATTAAATTGTTTACAAGGAACTATACTTTTATATTGTAGAAAAGTAAGCCCTTAAAAAAAACTTTCAGATATCTCGTACGAAGCCATGGCGTATCAAGTAAACCTATAAACCTACTTGCTAAATATTATTAAATCACCTATTTTCCGTTAACATATTCATTGGATGTTGTAAACTCGGGTATTATACTGAAATAACATCATGGGCTTATTCAATTTAGTTTTTTCTAGTAGAATTTGATGTACATTGCGTAGTGTAAAATAAACCCACGTTCATATACATAAAATATAGACTTCCCCATTAAATACATTACAGACATCGTAAGGAGTAGTGACTTCTTGTTGCCTGTAAATTTGTATATAAATAGGGTCAAACTTAAATGGCCCAGCCGAGACGCAATAGAAGTCAGCCATGTTGCTTGACTGCAATCTATAGTTAGTTTGTAGGTAAAGAGAAGTCCCCAGCTCCTTGATATATAATATTGTCTGTGACGTCCTAAAGGACACGCTACCTCTTCATCGTGTGGGTTGTAAGGTCGACAACCGACCTCACAAACCCTAGTGTCAGTGTTATAGAGCCGCCAAAGGCCACTGACATGGCTTATGTAACGACGAGATAGTAGCCGGGACGTGCCCTTAACTCAACATGCCCTCCGAAGCACGAAATCATCTTTATTTTCCTGCAAAGTCCCAACCAAACTGGGGAAAGTCTCACAAAGAGATTTTTGCCTGACAGTGTCCCCACCGGGAATCGAATCCAGAACTTCCATAATGAGCGTCGGAATTTCGACCAATCGGCCATGGAGGCTGTTGCAATAAAACATCGAAATGCAGAAGGAAACATTTTATTATTTGAATTGAAGCCCTACTTTTGATCCATATATAATATTGAAAATTGTGGAACAAAAGTGAAGTTGCTCAGTTATATAACACGCTACTGAGTCTGATCTTACAGCCCGTTACAGTCCACTGCTGGACTTTGAGCCTCCTCCACTTAAGTGGAGGGTTTTGCCATAATCTCCACGCTTGGCAGGCGGGTTGGAGATTGCAGATTAAAAGGTTACTGTATCAGAGAGCGCTGCTGCCCGTTCCCTGTTCAATGTATGTATGTTCGCCTCTTACGACACCCACGGGAAGAGTAGGGGTTGGTGACAAATGTATTCTACTCTGCCGTCACCACACGGCATTTTATTGTACGGATGAAAGATTTAAATGAATTGGCAATAATATCCCGTAGGAACCGTGTCCGCGTCTGTTGTAGCTCAGAAGCAGTAGCGAATTTAACAATAGGAACAGCTCGAATTCAATGGCGTTTTTGGTATAGTATTTATGTAATGTTTTTAATAAAAGTCAGTCTATGCGAAATAAAGGTTATAATCCAAGTTTAATATATATGTTTTCTGGAATTGTTGCTACGAAATGTACATCAAATAGTCTGTGTAGCTATCAAAATGGGCTTCGTGGAGCTGGCTCCAGTTGTCAGTAACTTGTAGCGAGAAACCCCTCGGGCTAATCCTTTGGAAGCCTCAACCATCTTGTAATTTGTTTGTTACGTTATAGCGACTGTATTGGACGCTCTACTACTGGATCCTCTTAAATATAATGTATAATCCTTTCTTTTTCTACATTCAACATCATTTTGTGATTTGAATTGCTCTGAAAATTTAAAATATTTGGTTACAAAAGTAACTACAGATTATTTTTAGTATTTTTTTGTAATACACCACATTTAAAAATTGAATTTGGAAGATATAAAAATTAAACACAAAAAAAAATATTGCTCAAAGTGTATGTAATATGCTAACATCTATAAAAATCTTAATAAAATGCCTACATGCTCATTAAATATTCATAAAGTTTTAATATAAGTTTAATAATATCTATAGATAATTCTAATCACTTATTCAATAAATGTCTGTTTATTTCAATAATATCAGTTGAATAAGACGTCCTCTTGACTTCGCAAAGTAAACTTCTTTAGGTAATATCATTGGGGTAATTTATTATTATTTTCATTTATTTTTATTTATAACTAACTGTTAACCCCGGCTACGCTCGCGTTATGTAAGATTTTCCCGTATAAGTATCCTTTGTGTTAGTCCGCAGGGTACAAACTTTTTCTATTCCAAATATCATCCAAATGCGTTCAGTAGTTAAGGCGTGAAAGCGGAACAAACATCTAAACATCCAAATATATTTTCACATTTATAATATAATGTTTTTTTTTTTAAAACCGATTTTGAACACTGTTATAGAATAAATTTATTTTAGTATCATATACAGCATACATAATAGGATTATCAAAAGTTGTTTAAAATGCAAACCATCATCGACACAAGATCAGTTTTGGTCGTTTTGTTGTATATCGATAGGTGTTAATTATATTAAGATGAGAGCCGAGATATCAGCCAACATCAACTTAGTTAGGGTTGCCATCAAACCTAAATCATTTTTACGGTGAATATTATCTTCGTAAACAGGGTACCTAGTAACAGAAAACCTTTTGGATGGTAACTCAGCCCATGAAACTGAGCTACTTTTTAGGAGAACATCGATAGGTTCTTATTTCACATTAAAACATGCCTTATATTAAAGTTTATATCATATACATTACATTACTTTTTATTTCACTTCAATACATGCAATATTACCAAAGTTATGACCGCGAGAAGTTCCGAGCGTGTGACGTCATATGCAGGCGGTTGCGGGCGATGTAATAGGAACGTTGCGTGCATATGACGTCAATATGACGGCCGGCACAGCTACCACTCGCCTCGTGCGGAAGTGTGCACTTTGATCGTTAATAACTCAGCCATTTTTAAAGATATAAAAAATATAAAAACACGGTATTTTTTATAATTTTTTACAGAACATTTTGGCATATTCAGCTAAAATCGTTGGTCAGACCCATTCCTTTAATGTATTTTCAATAGGTGGATCAAAATCAGAGCTTCAATTAAAATAATAAAATGTTGCCCTCTACATTTCGATGTTTTATTGCAAATCTATTCTTGTCAGTAGCACAATTTGCTTTTGCTGTAAAGTTTGTAGGCATCCCTAAATAATGATCAACTCGCAATATGCGTACACGCAATAAATATCCTTCGACAAGTGACGACAGCGTATGCGTTGATATTTCAATGAATTTGAAATACCTCGCTTGAGGTGGGTACTGCTTGTCAAGAAGCGGTTCTTAGAAAAAAATATAAAGGGTTCAGTAGCTGCGTACGAGCGGAGCTTCATCCTCCTTGGATATATAAAGGTTATATATCCAAGTTTAATATATATGTGTTCTGGAATTTTCTGCTTGCTCGTTTATTAGCCTTAGGCCTCCAAAAACTGCGAGTTGGCGTGGGTACACACCTTAAATAGGCCAGCCCAACTTAACACAGATGCTAATCTAATGAAAACAAAAAATATTTACGAAGTTTTTTTTTATATAGTACATGTTTCATTTCGAAAATTTGAATTATCTCTTCCTACATTTCTACATGGTGGAGTATGACGGTGAAAATATTCCCCATAAAATTATAATAAGCTGTTTGTAACACCATCCACATCAGCTCGTTATCCGTTTTGGCCATCTTTGTAAACGCTCCACTCCAAGAAGCTGGCGTGTGGTCGCCTCATGGAGGTAGTGGTAGTAGGTTCTATTGTAGTCGGAGTTTTTCCTAAAACAAACAAACACTATAATATTTCCTCTTTTACCTACTGTTTATTTTCCTATAATAATCCCTTCTGAAACCTATCCAAATTCCGATCCTAATTCAATATTTATAATACATTATACGTTTCCTCCTTTTTAACAAAATGACTGTGGCGATGTGCAAACCGCACCATGCCAATAAAAAAAAAAAAAAAAAAAAAAAAAACACGCACATTAGATTATTTCTCGCAACGGTTAATGAGCGCTGGGTGGAAGAAGGGGGATATTTCTCTTCGTGGACCAGACCACGTAACTCCAATAAAACGTTATTTCGATTACATCAAAATATTACAAGACCACGGACCAAGTACCTACTTGGTCCGTGTACAAGACGCAATATTTGTCAAAAATTAAGACCTGGTAACTTTTGGCCACCATTTTAGAATTTGCAAACCACGAAAAAGTAAGAAAAGTTTACGAAAAAGTAGTACTTGTATTAAATGATCTTGGTTGTTGTTGGTTGGTTTAAATCAGTCTTTCTCAAAGTGGGCGATAACGCCCCCTTGTGGGCGCTGGAGGCCTACAGGGGGGCGTTGGCGTCACTTAGGCGACGACTGATTTGTAATTTTATCTACTTTATAAGATGTTTATTTGTCCTTGCCCTGTATGATTGTATAAAAACTATAAACCTCCGTACGCAATCAAGTTATACCAGACTGGGTGCTTTTTTAAATGTCATCACAACAATATTACCCCAGGGCCCCGTTTCACGAAGAAACAATTTACAAGTAACAAGTTACAATTTGATATTCATTGCGTAGCCAATTCATCTAAACTGTAAGCTCTTTAAGTTTTATTTATCTCATTGTCTACGCAATGTACATCGAATTGTACTTGTAATTTGTAATTTGTAGCTTCGTGAAACGGCCCCCAGGTGGAAGAAGAGTTTATAAAACTGACAACGAACGAGGAAATAAATATCAAATTAAAAAATGGCTAATTAAATTAATTGAATGTCATTGTGGTTTTTAAGGTTTGGGAATGTAAACAAAATTGGTGGGCGCTGAAAAATTATTAATTTTCAAAGAGGGTGGTAGACGAAATAAGTTTGAGAATCTCTGTTTAAATAATTACCAGTAGTAGAAGTAGTGGTACTCGTAGTTATTAACTTTTTTTTACTGAAGAACGTCACTAGAAATTTACCGGTCCTGAAATAAAATGAGAAAAGTTTTATGCTACAACGTGTATCTTTAATTTTAAACATGGATCGTGTATCTTAAAAAACATGAAATATCAATAGTTTACACGAAAACAGGTTCCACAGCAGATCAGCTGGTTGATAAATTCACGCAATCAATTGACAACATTTCATTTTATGAACAATTCGTTTTTATAATTTTTATGTAAAATTGACATGAAAACATTGCATACGTGTTTTTTTATTTTCAATAATTTCAAGTCTAAGTACATAAATTTTAATTTTAAAAGGATGTTTATTCTAAAAGGACTTAAGTACAACGATCGGATTTATAACGTTATGCTCTTTGACACTCAATACTCAGAAAAAAAAGTACTGACTACCCTGCGTTCCGAGACGCGCTGAAGTCGATTATATTACCCGTAATCGTGTTCCGAATCACTGTCAGCCATTCATTTTTTTGCTTTTGTGAGCGCTGAAAGTCTAATTCGGAATACGCCCTAGACTACTGAAATGACTGTCAATCAAATTTGCTGTCACTTTTCAGTCAGAATAAAGACAAAGTTTCGTTCAGAAATAAAATTTAAAAAAGTAGATTACGGCAAAGACATTCAGTACTAAAATTCCTAAAACGCCAGCTTTTTACTTACTTTTAGGTTATTAGCGAATATCTCGTAATATAGTGAATAATAAATTCTGAAAAAAATATATGGTGTTTAGGAAGACCATATCTCCAAATGGTTTTTAATTTGTGTACCTTTATTTATTTGAAATGTGGTCAATTCTAATTCTAAAATTCAGAAGAACAAATTATCATGATTTAGGAAAAATCATCACAGCTCATATACATGAATACATCCCCACCGAGGGGCTCGAGCCTACCCTGATCAGGAAGACTTAAACCTGGAAAAACCCTAGCGCAACGCAGATATACGCGAAAAAAAACCTAAGTATATTCTATTCTACTATGGTGACGTCATAATTTCATAGAAAAACAAGCAAGAACAAATTTCGGCGCTGCTACTGTGTCCTCCGTGGTGTATTTATTATTTTTGTATAGGCCGAAGGTCGTGGGGTCAAGTCCCGCCGGAAGGTTTATGTTTTTTGTTGTTTTCTATGAATCTAAAATATTTATAAAATTAATAATATATTTTTTGATACAAAAATAGTTTGAATCTAACAATAAAAGTATTTTGGTACAAAATTTAACTTAACTTAAAACTAACCTAATCAAATAACCCGCCCCGAAGCGTCCCTGGCTCGAACGTGTCCATAACGCTGGCTGCGTTGCCACGCTGGATGGCAATATAAATGTGTTGAATTTTTTTATTACCTGAAAAATATGAATTTGAACCAAACGGTAGTGACGGTTTTGTTTCTAAAATCCTTGTAGTCGCTCGTTAGAAATAAAATTTTGTCTGGATATTGGAATCCTTTAACTAGGTCTTTACCCAAAGAGGCTATCATGGGCTGCTTGATCAAGGGCTCTAAGTCTTCTTGTCCAAACCCTGAAAAGAAGAAATAAAAAATAAAAAACAGAATGGTACAAAAATATTAAGGGTTCAATACAGTCCACGATACTGAACAACTTTTCCCAGGATTAGATAAGATTATTTTATTCCTTACAAAATACATTGTATTGGAATGTGATACAGTAAGTGAATTTAGTCAATTATTTATAAAATCTATTAATACATTATTTCTAATATTAAATGTCAACTTTGATAAAATAACTTACAATTTAAACAAACATTAAAATCAATTTTATGCAGTTCAATCAATCAGCCTATTCCAGTCCACTGCTGGACGTAGGCCTCCCCAAGGGCACGCCAAAGCGCACGATCACCCGCTTTCCTCATCCAGCCACCACCAGCAACCTTCCTCAGGTCATCAGTCTACCTGGCAGGGGGGCGTCCCACACTACGTTTCCCGAGGCATGGTCTCCATTCAAGAACCCGTCTGCTCCAACGCTCGTCGGTTCTGCGACAAACGTGGCCAACCCACTGCCACTTCAGCTTGCTACACTTCTTGGCGATATCAACTACCTTGGCCCTCGTTTGGGATTTTATTCCGTAGATCTTTCCATGGCTCGCTGAGTGACATGTAGCCGATGGGCCAGCTTCACCGTCATGTTCCACGTCTCGGCTCCGTATGTCAATACGGGTAAGACACACTGATTATACACCCTGCTCTTCAGGCATTGCTGTAGTAGCGACAAACAGATATGACGCGGTTTCCAAATGCTGCGCCCAACTGTATTCTACTTGCGATTTCACGCTCGAAGTTGTCTCTACCCAACCGCAATGTCTGCCCGAGGTAGACATATTCTTGAACAGCTTCGAGTACTTCGTCATTGATTGAGATCGGTTCCGGAATGATTAGTTTGTTGAACATGACCTTAGTCTTGTCCAAGTTCATCCGGAGACCGACTGACAATGAGGAAGCGTTAAGACTGTGCAGCATTTTTTGCAGATCCTGCAACGATTCAGCCACTATCACTATGTCGTCGGCAAAACGGAGGTGACTGAGATATTCGCCATTAATATTGATGCCCAATCCGTTCCAGTCTAGGGTTTTGAAGACATCCTCCAGTGCGTTGGAAAAAAGTTTCGGAGAGATGACATACCCCTGTCTCACTCCTCTGAGCAACTGGATGGGTTTTGTCTTATGATTCTGTACTCGGATGGACCTCGACGCCATACTGTACGGGCTTCTCAGTACCTCCACGTACCGCCAATCGACTTGGCATCGCGACAAAGATTCCAGTGCAGCCCAGGTTTCGATGGAGTCGAAAGTTTTCTCGTTGTTCACAAATGCTAGACACCACGGCTGATTATACTCTTGCAACTTCTGTATAACCTGTCTCACTGTGTGCATGTGTCCTACGATACTGAAACCGTTTCGAAACCCAGCTTGTTCCGGAAGCTGGAAGGCGTCAAATCTTGCGGCAAGACGGTTTGTGAGGACTCTCGAAAACAGCTTATAGACGTGGCTTAAGAGCGCGATCGGTCTGAAGTTTTTCAGGAGAGTTGTATCTCCTTTCTTGAAAAACAGCGCCACCAAACTCTCACTCTAAAATTCATCAATATTTTTTTAAAACGTTAATTTAATTTGTATTTATGATAAGTAAATAAATGTAGCTACTATATTGTAGCTTAGACTACCTATATAATATGTAGTGACCCCTGACCGAAAGTAACCATTAAGCCCGTCACAGACGGAGCTATAATATATATTATAGCACGAGGCAGCCAGCTCTCTCATCACCATTCACTTGCAAAGCGGGGGTCAAGCAGAATGGCCGGTCACTGATTGATTCGCCATTTCGTTTGACCCCCGCTTTGTGTGAAAGTGAACGGCGACGAGAGAGCTGGCTGCCTCGTGCTATAATATATATTATAGCTGCCGTGTGTGATGCCCTTCATGCTGGCTGCGTTACCACACTGGATTGCGAGAGATATTCTATCCCTTCTCCCTCAAACGTTGCCCTATATCCGCGATTAGCTTTTTAGCTTCTGCACTCCAACTCCGAGTGGGAGGCAGCAACCCTAGGGTAGCTAGCTACTACACCACTGATGCTTCTGCCATAAATAGTAAAAGTACAATACTCGTATTAGCGATTCGCTAAAATATTTCCTTTGAATTTAGAAGCGCCTCTTCCTAATATGACCATCAGGCTCCGAGCCATCAGGTCAACTGCACGTCGATACACTTTCAATATGAAATTGTCAAGGCTAAACTATTGTGACCAACCTCTTTGCACAAACACCTGGGTTTTACTCTTCTGCACGCAATCCAGCACGACCCTGACGCAGTGCAGGTCTTCGTAGTTGTCGTCGAATAAGCTCACCTACAATAGAAAATATCAATCATCAATTAGATTTTTCAAGTAAAAATTTTAGGTAAGCACATCCCCGACCCCTTGATATTTTAATTTTTTGACTTATTATTTTTAATAATTTTATTTTTTATTGGTTGAGAAATGTGACCTGTAGAGGAAAACAGCCTCAGCGGTAGACCTTGTAAGCTGGCAACCCCCATAAATCCGTAATTTTTTTATATTTCCAAAAACTGACTTGACAAAAAAATTCGATTAATTTATCGAACCTGCTCACAAAATTTCACGAGAATCGGTTGAGAAACGCGACCTGTAGAGTGAAACAAACAAACAGATGGACAGACAGATATACATACAAAAGTAAATTTGGCCAAGCTGAAACAGAGACGCTTCGCTCGCTCTGTCAATAAATATATATTTTTTGTGTCAATTTTAGTGAAGATACACTTACTGCGAAAAGCACGGTGGCAGTAGGAATGGGAGCCGTTAGTTTGAATTTTCCTTGTTCCTGATAAACAATGCTATTGTTGCCCGGACAGTCATTGGTTTTGTTCCAAATAGTTTCCTGTGGTACCTCTGAAAATAAAGAAGAGTACAACGCATTTATTTTCATTGAATCTATTTTGGGTTTTAGAAAATGATTTGATCTATAAGCATTTATTGATACAACCAAATTAAATAGATAGTTCTCGAAGTTTTAAATTTGTACACCATGAAATTTTCTTCTATGAGAGAGTTCTGTCCATCATTATCATCATCGTCGATGAAACTGATAAACTTTCCCCAAGGAACATAAGCTGTAAGGAAATAAACAAAGAACAATAACTTTTTTGAACGGACTTATCGCTATTTATACCAGAGTGGTAATATTAACGGGCCCGTGCCCTCTACTCCATCCGTCCGTCGAGTCCGTACTTGAGGGGGAACAGAATGCTTAGACCCCTAAAAATGTATGGCAACGTGTCTGGGGGCGCCCTCAGACGTGCACGGACCTCGGCCCAGAACGTTGCTAGGGCGAAAAACGCGTTGGAGATGAGTGACCCAGACGGGGCCTTCTTGAATGGGGGATCGGACTACTTTTTTTTATTCTTTATAAATCTAAACTTCTTAGTTTCTGCTATCGAACGGTAAAAGAATTGTTGCTCTAACCTTAAAATTGACCGAGTTATAAAGGTTTGAAATTCAAGATTAGACAGAGAGGCACATACCCACTTCTGACGTCATTTGTTAGTAATGCCATAATATTATAATCTTCATACAAAAAATCGTTTTTGAAAAAAACAGGCATATTGAAACTCACGCAATGGGAGCTTTAATCGCGAATGGGAATATAATCATCCGGACCTGAGAGACAATTATAACGTATTTATCAATGAAAATTATGTATCTCCCGTTAATATACTAATCAACAGGTTGGGTTTTTTCAAAGATTTCTGAAGCGCAAGGGAACGAAGCGATCGTCTTTTTGAAAGAGTGAATGAAACGAATGAAATTTCAGGATGCAGAACATGAGACACATGCAGGTTGCATGCAGGGCTTGACACGATAAAAAGAAGAAAAAGAACACTCACGTGGATAAAGATCTATTGTAAAATTATATAAAATTGCCAGCAACTTCGTGTCCAAATCCTCCCCTTCGGTTATTTTCCATGGAGACCTCCTATATTCCACCTCATCATATTTCTTGGTATTTTCTATGATGGATTCGATCCATGGGATGTATGGGAAAAACTCTATGAAACGGGCCGGGAGAGAGCATCCGGGGCCGTAGGTGCCTATTCCAATCTGAAAAATAATAAGTTTTTAAAGGATCCAGCCAGACACAAAGCTAAAGCAGAATATTTAAAGAATATTATTACTAAGCAATAGGGGATCGGACTGTTCCTAAATTTAGAATAGACGATTTGTGAAGAAAAAACAGAATCGGTTGAAAAACGAATTTACAGTGATTTTTTAAAGTTTCAATATGTCTGTCTCTTTCAAAAACGATGGCGTTATAACAAATGACGTCACAAGTGGGTATGTGCTCTCTGTCTAATCTTGAATTTCAAACCTTTATAACTCGGTCAATTTAAAGATTTTTTTAGTGTTCGATAGCAGAAACTAAAAAGTTTGGATTTAAAATAAAAAAAGTACTCCGCTATTTATGGAACTTTAAAGCTTCAATTATATTGATTTGTAATAAAGTTATGTGATTAAAATTTATGATTGGGGTGTTAGAGAGCTGCTTTTAATTGTATTTAGTCTGGAAACCCCCAACTAACAGGCGACGACGTGGCAGACCTCGGCGGAGATGGCAGGACGAGCTAAAAAAGGTTTCCAAGACCTGACTTACCGATGCTCTAGCCTTTGCCCAACAGTGGGACAGCATAGGCTAAGTAAGATAAGATAAGATCAGATTTAGTCTCGTACGCTTGTCTTATTTTTTTCAAGTAAGCGGGTTTGACCCTATTCTCATCTAATAGAAAGTGATGATGGAATACGCTTACAGTTATACAGACGCAGGAAGTGCCCCAGTTGTACAAAAAGCGATGAAGCAAGTAGTATTTAGTAGAGTTCCGTGGTCTTGCTGCATCACCAGGATCTGAGTAATATTTATTTAGATACTATTATAATAACTACCAAAGTCCAACGTCTAGTATGATTGGAAGCCACTGCCATGCCAGCATCATAAACACATGGCTGATTGTCGTCTACAACTTTGAAACATTTGTAGTTCGTCGGCCAAATCATTTTGAAATCCATCTGGAAATTAATACAAAATATATAAGGGCTAAATAGAAAGAAAGAAAGAAATCCATTTGTTAAATGCAACACAAGATGCAAAAGAAAGTTGCTATATAGTGTGATTCAAATACAGCACTTATGATGATGATGATGATGACGGAAGCGGTCAGATGCGCAGGATATTTTAAGGTGCGCAAGCGTTTGCGCGCACTTCAGCACTTATACACACATGGGCAAGTTGGTAAAGGAAAAATATTGCTTAGATAGATAGAATAAACAGTATACTTACAATACAATACAATACTCTTTATTGCACACAAAAACAATTACAACAGTACTTTGAAAATGGCGCTAGGCCTTATTGCTTTGAGCAATTTCTTCCAGGCACCCATGAATGTGAGAATTTCTATATTAGTCGCGGGAAGGTGCTCATACTACCTACTAAATACCTTAAAAAGAACTTTGTATCTCTAATGGACAGAAAGAGGAAGATTTTTTGATTCAATCACCGCTAAGCAAAATTTTAAAACGTGAATTTAATGCATTTTGGTTTTGTTCATGTTCATGATACTTTGATACTGGGAATTCTGATGTAGTTACGATAGGCATCATGACTGAAAACTCCTTACCCCTTCTTTTTTGTAGAATTTAGTGCATTTTCGTTGATTGACATATTCCACTCTGTTCATTTTTTGCTCTAGAACTGATCTCTCTGAAAAATAACATAGACCTTGATTTTAAAATAGCTCTCTCACTCTTAACTAATGTTCATCCTATGATTTTCGTTGATGGCTCTGAGGAATGAATGGGTCAAATGATAGATGATTTGATGACGATGATGATGATGATGGAAATAGGTACTTACTATCGGTAAAACCTATATTGAATACCGAAGATTGATTTCGGAAGTCATAAAACTCCGTCGGCCATTTTACAGGTTGCCCTGTAAAAAAAAAATGTGTTAACAATTTTTAGTGTGATTTCTAAAAATTGTTAACAGGGTTTGTTCAACGGAATCAGCTTTTTATAAACTTTTGTAAAAAACTGGGTCTAACTGATATCTCGATGACATTTTGACATCACATCGAATTCCCAATCCCAATTCTTTTTTGTTGCCTTTCCATTATGTTTCATCCTAATTCGCCTTCATCAACGGCCCGTTACAGTCCACTGCTAGACTATGAGCCTCCTCCACTTAAGTGGAGGGTTTTGCTATAATCTCCACGCTTGGCAGGCGGGTTGGAGATCGCAGATTAAAAGGTTACTGTATCAGAGAGCGCTGCTGCCCGTTCCCTGTTCAAGTCGCCTCTTACGACACCCACGGGAAGAGTAGGTGTTGGTGACAAATGTATTCTACTCTGCCGTCACCACACGGCTGACTACTATTATTTTTTCTGTCCCTTAGCTCAGAATAAGCTCGAGCCCCTCAGTGGGGGCATTTATGAGCTGTTGATGATGTTTCATCTTGATTTTATACTTACACATGAAGCTCGGCACTTTATCCTCACTATCCAGCTGCAGGAGTGCAATGGTGTTGATAGTCTCGTCATCATACTCCGGATGTACCGAGTAATCTGTCACAATCGTGTTCCAGGGAACAAGGTGCTTATTGTAAAACGTCACGGTGGTTGAGGTACTGAAATAATTTTATTTTTTCACTAGCTAGTTAAATTTGGGAGCATCATTCTTCTTCTTCATTAAAAAAAATTAAAGGCATGTTTACATTGAGTCAGTGTAGGATAGACGAGCACTCTTATAATAACAAGAGTAAGTTAAAATGCAAGCGTTAGTGTGCATAGGGCGCTCTTGCAATAGAAGTAGAGGGTGCCCAGGAGATGTTCGAGAGAAACACATACAAGTGGTTGGTATGTAGTATAATTTACGACTGAAATAGAGTACCGAGCTATATAAACTTATGTTATTGCTTAAATACTAACTTATTGCTAACGCAAGCAATCGCGTCGTGACGTAGTCAGGGTGTCGCGAGCACCACTACAGACTCAGTTATAAACCTGGGATGTTCAGTAGTAGGGCGGGAAATCAAGACTGGGGTGTGAAAAAAATAAATCCATAGGTACTGAAAATGAATGACCGACAAATAGTAAAGGAGATAAAGAAACATTTTGAACCAAACGTTCCATCCCATAACCTCTCCTATCACATACCTCTCCCACCTCATTTCATCGCATCCCACCCTGTTTATCTACATACAAGCGAAATATAACAGAACACATTACTTCAGCCTGTTTTTCTTGATCTTGCTAATGTCGTCAGCACACCCTATACCGTAGTGCTTGGCGATTAGTATCACAACGGACGCAAACTCTGTCTCGACGAGATCTAGGAAAGAAATAAAGGACAGATATAAAGGGGTTTGGAAACAAACTAGGTAATGTGAATATGTAATATGCAGAGCACTTTGTTAATCTTTCTTTATAAGCAATAGGTTTTTTAGATTCATAAAAAAATAACAAATATTGCGATAAGTTTAACAACTTACCCTTTTTATTTTAACTGTTTATTCAATTATACCTTCATCAATCATTATTTTTCCTTATACAAATAAATACACTATGGGTAGTCTCCTCTTTTCTTTCTCTTCTTTTTCTATGTTATTTATCTTACTTACCATGTTTTACTCGCAGAATTCCCAACCAAGGGACAGTTTCGATTGTCGTCTTCATTTTCAAATTCGACTCTACCTCAGGAATGAAGTATAGTTCCGAATAAACGATTTCGACTAAAAAAAACACATCTATAGAAAATACACTGCTCACGGTACAAGTACAAGTATGTTTTTCTGAGACTAAATAGGTATTATTATTATAGCACAGATATATTATCATGAACAGCTCATATACGTCCCCACCGAAGGCCTCGAGCCTACCCTGAATTAGAGCGACAAGGCCATAGTTGAACACGCTGGCCCAGTGCGGGTTGGTCGACTTCACACACAATCTTTGATTTTCTTCTCAGGAGTGTGCAGGTTTCATTACGATGTTTTCCTTCACCGTAAGAGCGTAGAATAAACGTACATATGAATTCGAAATTCGAAAACACATTGGTACGTGGTGGTGATCGAACCCGCGTCTCCCGGAGTCTTGAATTGAGCAGTGGGTGGAGCACATTGCACGGAGAACCGACGGACGACTTCGGTAGAAAAGTTCTCGAATGGCGACCACGCACCGGAAGATGAAGCGTGGGTAGGAGACGTCACAAGGTGGACCGACGATCTGGTGAAGGTCGCGGGAAGCCGCTGGATGCGGGCCAAGCAGGACCAGTCGTTGTGGAAATCCTTGGGGGAAACCTTTGTGTCTTTCGGCTGAGGTGATGATGATGATGATGAAAAGAAAGTCTATTTCAATTTTAGAACAATCAAAATGTACTTAGTATCACCAACCGACTTCGAAAAAAACATACAGTGAACACAAAACACCAACAGACAAGTCCATTTTTGTAAATACTATGTTAATTGAACTATACAACAATTAAATCAACATTGTTAAATTAAACTAGGTATTAAAATAAAACATGCATCTACTAGCACACTGTTGCATTTACTGCACTCGTAATACTGAATGTTACGAGACAAACAATCATATTTATTGTTATTATTGAATGGCTTTAGTATTTATTATTTTGCTAAACAAACATTCATCTTTAAGATGATTAGACTATGGACAACGGCATTGATTCAACAGCGTCATCTGAAATAACTTTTGATCTAGAGAGTTGAACCTGTGGTTGAACGAAAGATTTCAACCAAGTTTAGATGCTCCGCCGTGTGGTGACGGCAGAGTAGAATACATTTGTCACCAACCCCTACTCTTCCCGTGGGTGTCGTAAGAGGCGACTTAGGGACTACACATTGAACAGGGAACGGGCAGCAGCGCTTTCTGATACAGTAACCTTTTGATCTGCGATCTCCAACCCGCCTGCCAAGCGTGGAGATTATGGCAAAACCAAACACTTAAGTGGAGGAGGCTCATAGTCCAGCAGTTGATGATGTTGATGATTAGATGCTCTTCTATTGTTTGCAACCTGCTTTTTCTCCATTGCCTTCTATTTTTCCTTATCACGAGGGTATACGTTTTCATATATGTAAGTCTATTGTTATTGCTGTCATTTGTCACAAATTTTCACCCATGTGGCCGAGTGATCGAAATTTCGGCGCTCATTACGGAGGAGGTTCCGGGTTCGAAGCCCGGTGGGGGCACAGCAAAAATAAAAATCTTTTCGTGAGACCATGGTCTTCAGTTAAATTAGGACCATTGTTGTTAGCTGAATCACCAAAAACTATTATTTTGTGAAAAAAAAGATTATTTTGTGCTTCGGAACGGTGGCTGCTATAATACAAGTAGTCGTTACACGAGCCATATCAGTGGTTCTTGCTTGGTGACTCTATGTAACAGTCAGAGTTGGTTCTCAAGATGGTGACGAGTTCTCAAGACGGCCTGTGAGAATATCAGCGGATCCAGAGATGCTTCTTGAGATGAGTCGACCTCTGGATGAGTCGGCGTTCGAGTCCGTGTTTTAGTCCCTCTCGAGTTCATCCTTTTTCGTAATTGTGAGGAAATGAGTACCCATGACAACTAATCGTAAACAAGAGTATGACACTGACACTAGGGTTTATGAGTTCGGTTGTCGATGATACAACACACATAATGAAGAAGATACCCAATGATGTTTTTTTAAGTCCCGTTTATTTAACTGCCTCTTACAATTAAGCGTGCGTACTAAAACAAAAAAAAATGGTTCAAGAAACAATCGCCAATACATCACGGACTCATACATTTGTATGAATATGCTTCGGTCTTCTTTTCAAGTAGCGAATGCTGTGGTAGAGTCAACAAAAAAATACGAATAAATGATAATCTATTTACTTTTCACCTATCTTGGTAATATTTATAAGTATCGAGATATTTTGAGATCGTGACGATTTGCGAAATAGACGTACAGCTATACAGACCATCTGAGTTGCGAATTATATATTATTATTAGATAGTCAGATCTTTTTAATTTATAGGAGAATTTTTGACTGATTTTAAAAAATGTTGTCATTTATATTTATTGATTACCTTATTATTAGTATTATGATTTTATGATTTACTTTATTTGAATGTTATTTTATTTGAATTGTATTTTATTCTTTTTTTACAAACTTTTGAATACAAATAATTATGCTCGCGAAATAAATAAACCGAAACTGAAACCTTCTGATCGGGAGGGCTGTTTTGGCGTGACTACACCCGAGTTGTTTGCGATTTTTCCTGTGATAAACAGTGGCTTATGCCAATATTTTTGTACCAAACTTCAAAAAGAGTTAAGTAGATTACAAGTCCAACAAGCAGACATACTTACACTTTTATAATATTAATAACTAGCGGTCCACCAGTGGCTATGCTCTCGTTATATAAGATTTTTCCGTAGGGATAAAACTTTTATCCGTAAAAAGTATCCTATGTGGTTACGAACTATGTACCTCCATTCCAAATTTCATCCAAATCCGTTGAGTACTTTAAGCTTGAAGGCGGAACAAACATCCAAACATCTAAACATCCAAACATCTAAACATCCAGATATATAATATATTCATTATTTATAAGATTAGTGTGAAGAGAGAGTGATTACTGTGATATACATTGTCATATATTTACTATTCCTGTTGAGTGAATCAACATGTCCAAAAGTATGTATAAATGTTTTAATGTGCTAAAAATCTTGAGTTTCCCATCGTTGAATACCTGATTTGATTAAAGTATAGTTAGCCGTGCGGTGACGGCAGAGTAGAACACGTTAAATTTTGTCACCAACCCCTAATCTTCTCGTGGGTGTCGCAAGAGGCGAATTAGGGACTACACATTGAACAGGGAACGGGCAGCAGCGCTCTCTGATACAGTTACCTTTTAATCTGCGATCTCCAACCCGCCTGCCAAGCGTGGAGATTATGGCAAAACCAAACACTTAAGTGGAGGAGGCTCATAGTCCAGCAGTGGACTTTGTATAGGCAAACCGTCATCGACCGCCGTCGATCAGTGTGGCCCGACCCTTAATAATGTTGTAAAAATGACTACGAAATTTATCAGTAATACCTTTCCCAATTAGTTACAAAATAAAACTGTTAAAAAACCAAGTGCTTTTTATGCTGACTGTAGGAACGAACATCTTTGTTTTCTTTTAGATGTAGGAGTCTAAAAGGTATTAAAATGTTTAACTTGACTAGTTCAATAAATACAACATCAACAGCTCATATACATCCCGAGCCTACCCTGAATTAGGGCGATTAGGCCTTAGTCGACCACGCTGGCCCAGTGCGGGTTGGTTGAAGAGCGTCGGTGGTCTAGTGGCTGGCTAGGGCCGCTGCCTCCCGTCTGCGAGACGCGGGTACGATCGATCCCCACCGCGTACCAATGTGTTTTTGAATTTCGAATTCATATGTACGACGACTCCACGAGATCGAGTCAGAAATGAGGAGATCCGTAAAAGAACCAAAGTTGCCGACATAGCCCTTAGGATAAGTAAGCTGAAGTGGCAATGGGCAGGCCACATAGCGCGAAGATCGGATGGCCGATGGGGTAAGAAGGTCCTTGAATGGAGACCACGTACTGGCAAGCGCAGTGTGGGACGGCCACCTACGAGATGGACCGACGACCTGGTGAGGATCGCTGCAGGTGGCTATGGACCGGTCGCGCTGGAGTGCGATTGGAGGGATGGGAAAGGTGTTCAGCAGTGGACTTTAACAGGCTGAAATGATGATGTACGACGTACGTTTATTCGACGCTCTTACGGTGAAGGAAAACATCGTGATGAAACCTGCACACTCCTGCGAAGAAATTCAAAGGTTGTGTGTGAAGTCAAACAATACAACTTTAAGGAATGAAGGAGTTTTCTTGTGGTCATCATTTATAGGGCAAAATAGTAAAAGAACCTCGAAATGTCAAGTCCAAGCAATAGCCAGTCAGGCAAATAGTCAGAAAGGTCTAACTGACGAACAATGTTTGCTTTGATCTCTTATAAAATAGCTTCTAACTAGGTTTTCAATCCTACGATGTGTTGCTACGTATATTTCATTCATTCGTTCATTCATTCATTCATCACTGTTAAAAAATGCTATCATGGTTAGTACAGATGCCGCAATGAGTTATACAACGTGTTACAAAAAATACAAAAAAAAAGAATATTTTTGGGGATCGAACCCGCGTCTCCAGGACGGGAGGCAGAGGCCCTAGCCACTAGACCACCGACGCTCTTAGTCCCATTCAAATTCATCTATTTTTGTCAAGTGCAAGTGTGGACGTCTCATGAGATAAATCTAAGATTAGGCTCATCAGTTATCTTTTCTTATCTATGTATCAGCATACATTTTCAGTGTAGTTTTGCTACTGTCACGTCGATATTTTATTAAAATGAACCTTAATATGTGAACCATATAATCTAAAACAGGCATTCTTTTCAGAGAATATGGAAATATACAAACGTAATTTATCTGAAGAGAAAATGTTATAAGTGCTGTGAACGGTATGTTACGAGTTTGATATTTATCACTTTAATTATAAAGCTAACTTTTCTTTGATTTGCAGAGCTAACCTCAAAACCAAAAGATTTGTCTGCGATGATCTCGAGTTAATACAGACGCGATAATATCAAAATCATCCTGCTAATTTTAATATTCTCGTCCTGCCTTTGTTTACAAGAAAGTTAAATTGCTCTACAATTTGGTAGAGTTATACATTATCAAAGTGCTGAAACGAATTTCATATTTTCAATTGTTTTTATGACTGGAAAATTCGAGAACTGCGAAACGTTTTCTAAAACTCGAATGGATGAGAAGTGAAAAATAAAAATAATGTTTTTGACACATAAAGAGATTGTGTTCTTGTTTTTTGTGGTGACTGTGCTTTTATTGGTGTTGATATACTTGCAACTGTGCGATATTGTGGTTGGAAGATATGCCTTCAGAGTTTTTTGTAAGTACATACCTACCTACCTTCTTTTAAATGTTAACTACTAACCAGGTAAGTTTAATCCTAACCTAACAAACAATTATTTAAGGTAATTAAATTCCTTCCCTGACTCAGTTGTTGGTCTAGATTAAAAAAAGAAAGCCAAATATTTTTAAAGTTTTATTTCAGTAACGATTAAATATAATATAAACAGTCCTTTTGTGAGTGCGATTTCAGAACATTTATGAATGAGTTATCATGCTGCTGTAAAATTATTGTAATTATTGTAATACATGCCTAGTCATCACTACTTGAAAATGCTTTATCATCATGATAGTAACAACCAATATTTCCACATTATCATCAACTCATTCATATACGTCCCCAACTAGGGGCTCGAGTCTACCCTGAATTAGGGCGATTAGGCCTTAGTCGACCACGCTGGCCCAGTGTGGGTTGGTTGACATCACAAACAACCTTTGAATTCCTTCGCAGGAGTGTGCAGGTTTCATCACGATGTTTTCCTTCACCATAAGAGCGTCGAATAAACGTACATATGAATTCGAAATTCGAAAACACATTGGTACGTGGTGGGGAACGAACCCGCGAAACTTCCTCACACACACTCACCCCCATACACTCACACACACATACTCACACACACAAATGCTTAGACCCATTAATAAAAACAACAAAAATAATCATCAAACACAATGTTTGGCGTATATTTTCAAATTTGCATGTAATATTTATAATACTATACTTTTTATATCTACACTAAATTTAGTATTTCTAGTGCACTAAGTTTACTGTGCTGTGAGGGAAGGCCTGATGACCTATAATACAGCTTTATATATAAACCTAGCTTAGGCATCAGCCCTCCACAAGAACACGACATTGTTTCTGGTGTATGTTAAAATTATTTTTCTTGTGGTGAGGAAATAAATAAAGTTATTATTATTTCTTTTTATGGGATATCCATCTCGGCTTTATGGGCCGGTAGTATTTAACAGTCACGGGCCGAAGCCAAGTGAGTGTTAGTTCGTGCGATTTGTGGTACTATAGGAGCGTTGATATTTGACTGATCTTATTATTATTATTATTATTATTATTACCTGGACGGGAGGCAGCGGCCCTAGCCACTAGACCACCGACGCTTGGGAGCCTCCCAGGGAGGCTGAATCACCTGATTGTCCGAAAGAAAGATTATTCCGTGCTTCGTAAGGCACGTTAAGCCGTTAGTCCCGGCTAATCTAGCCGTTACACGAGCCATGGCAGTGGCCTGTGGCGGCTCTATAACACAGACACCAGGGTTTGTGAGGTTGGTTGTTGACCTTAAAACGCACACGATGATGATGATGAGTGCACCTTAGTGGCAGGTTGTCAGTGACGATGATGAGCTCCTGACCAATTTCGGCCACGGCGACTGCTTCAGCTTCAATTTTGGCGCTCACAGCTCGAATGTAACTCACGAAGCCTATATTTACGAGTAAAGATCCTTGCACGTTGTGGGCACGAGACTGGTACAAGGAATATCGAAATGGGATGAGAACTCAAATGAGTCGTTTATCAAAACTCCTGTGGAAGATGTGTAGGCAATGAACACACGATTAAAAAAACAGCCGCTCCCTTCAACATCAACGGCCCGTTACAGCCCACTGCTGGACTATGAGCCTCCTCCACTTAAGTGTTTGGTTTTGCCATAATCTCCACGCTTGGCAGGCGGGTTGGAGATCGCAGATTAAAAGGTCACTGTATCGGAGAGCGCTGCTGCCCGTTACCTGTTCAATGTGTAGTAGAAGAGTAGGGGATGGTGACAAATGTATTCTACTCTGCCGTCACCACACGGCTAAGCTGCTCCCTTGCTACTCTTCAATAAATAATGTATTAATGTAGTTGAAAAAAAAAACTTGTAATGTTAAGCATTATTCAACAACAACATCAACGGCCTGTTACAGTCCACGGGCCGTTGATGTTGATGAAGCATTATTACCTTTCTATAAATCCTGAAAAAATACGAGTAATCATTCCAAACGTCCAGACCTTTTTTATTTATCCCTTCATTTTCTACTTTCTAACAAACATAGATTATGAGTAGTTTACTTATAAATTCACGCTTCCATCCCCATAGGTGTTTAAGTACAAGCGTACCACCAGCAAAATAATAATAAAATTGATTCGTTTATCATATTGTGATAAAAACAGATAAAGTATTATATCATACATACTTTTTTTTCCTTGATTATAATTCCAGTTAAACTTCGCAAGTGCAAACACGGATTGATATCAAATTCAAAATGAACATATTTTTATTTATTTCTCCTTTTACTCTACTGATTTTCGTTTATCTTCTGACTTGTCTCTGTATGATTCTGTGGGAATGCTGTGGTGAGTAACTTATATATATTTTTTATTACTTGTAAATACTTCATCATTCTTGTAAATACTTCTCATTCTTGCTGTGTGGTGACGGCAGAGTAGAATATATTTGTCACCAACCCCTACTCTTCCCGTGGGTGTCGTATCGTAAGAGGCGAAATAGGTACTACACATTGAACAAGGAACGGGCAGCAGCGCTCTCTGATACAGTAACCTTTTAATCGACGATCTCCAACCCGCCTGCCAAGCGTGGAGATTATGAGGAGTATGAGCCTCCAGAAGTGGACTGTAAAGGGCCGTTGATATTGATGATGACTTCATCATCCACATCATTAAAAGTCCCAAGTTACGAAAACACGCATTATGTGCTTATTATAGGATATTCACCTTTTGACATTTTTATGTTAACATCGAACATGAGTTCAAAATAATGATAATTTTATCATCATTATCGAGTGGGTTGTAAGATTGACAACCGACCTCACAAACCCTGGTGTCAGTGTTATAGAGCCGCCACTGACTTTCGTTCTCTGCTCCCGCTGCATGACGACAGTCGATAAAATAAAATCGCGCAACATTATAAAGTGAACGCCAATATAGTATCCAAGTTTTTATTTACGTTACTATTGGCGGTTACGTTTTATGTCGCATGGTTTATTATATCTACGGTCGTCATGCAGCGGGGGCTGGTAGTTTTTACATAACATTGTAAATACTAATGCCATCTTAAAATAGACTCAAAACATATTATACTTAAATGATAAAAATATGTCGATTTAATGTTTTTATCTTAGTTATTTTTATCGTCAAAATATTTTCCTTGTTTACAATCAAACCGTTTATGTAGCGGTTAAACTGTGAAATCTGGAAAAGTTTTACAAAACTATAATTTATTGATTTTCTGAACTAGATTATCTTTGAATTTATGTCAATATTGATTGTGTGCGATAACCTCAATCAAGTAAACAATAAATGGAGGTAGGTTTGTTTTACTGAGACAGTGTCCAGTTGGATCTTGTACAATCTGGGGGCCGTTTCACGAAGCTACAAGTTACAAATTACAATTACAATTTGATGTACATTGCGTAGACAATGAGATAAAACGATAAGGGCTTACAGTTAAGGCGAATTAGCTACGCAATGAATATCAAATTGTAACTTGTTACTTGTAAATTGTTGCTTCGTGAAACGGGGCCCTGTTGGTTTTTACGCCTTTAATAGTTATATTTTGTGCTTATTTAGCGGCGTGTTTGTGTTTGGACTTGATTGAGCGAAGTTTTGTTTCTTTTTTATCCTATAGCTAATTTAGACAACTCTGATAAAACATTACTACGGGGCCGTTCCACGAAGCTACAAGTTACAAATTTACAAGTACAATTCGACGTACATTGCGTAGACGATTAGATAAAACGATAAGGACTTACTTCTCCACAGAGGGCGTACACTGGTAGTGAACGTGCCATCCATGATAGCTTTGACGTCGAAAAATGATTTGTAAAAATCTTAATTCGAATAAAAAAAAAATTGACTTTTGACTTTTGACAGTTTAGGCGAATTGGCTACGCAATGTATATCAAATTGTAACTTGTTGCTTCGAGAAACGGGGCCCTGAAACTACTTTTTTACACTTAATAACTTTTTGTTTGGATCGAAGAAACAGTTATCTTTATTTTTAACAAAATACTGATATTATATTATTTTAGGTTCAGACGTAATTATCGCTTTATTTAAAAAAAAAATATGAACTACTTACATACCGTCTACTTACTCCGTTTTGTTATATTCAGATACTACACATTACCAAAAAATGTCCGTAAAAAAAAATCTACTCAGTGTTAATTTCGCCATAGCAAACTGCTACACAAGTCACAACAAACCAAAACTTGCTAATTACTTTTTTATCGTAACAGGATTACAACAGATAAGTTAGCTGAGCTAGATGAGTACATATCGGCTTAATCCTGTATTAGTACTTCCTTTGTGTGGTTTTGTCAGTATTCATACAAAATGGATAAGTTCTTGTTACCCTTGCCTTTTATTGCCATAGTATGCATGTATTTGTGTGCATGCGTGGGAATGCATTGGCTTGCGTTGAGTGAGTATTTTTTATTAATAAATATCTCTTCATCACCGTGAAATTTACATCGTTTTGTTCCACGCCGCGTAGTGATAGACTCAAAATGAATAACTTTTCACGAAAAAAGAAATTCCTGCGACAGTAAAATTTTTGGTCTCTACATACAAAGTGAGACTCCCGACCTACCTATTTTGTATGGAGAGCACAAAAATATTTTTGTCGCAGGAATTTTTTTTTTCGTGAAAAGATGTTCAATGTGACGGGCGTTATCACTACACGGCGGGAACAAAACGATGTAAATTTCATGCTGTATGTTTCTCAACCCACATTCACCCTCTTGACTGCTGGTTTTTTTTTTAATTATTTGTATTCAAAAGGTACATGCTTATTTCGTTCATTGCTTTATTCGGTTCGGTTCGGGTATAGGCTTCTTCCCTACTGCGTGCTCGCTCGTGCGCCACTTGTCACGGTCCTGTGCTATCCGCTTCCAGCCCGATCCTGCCAGTTTGGCAATATCGTTGGAATATCGGATTGTGATTGCATTGAGAGCGTCGGTGGTCTAGTGGTTAGGGCCGCTGCCTCCCGTCTGGGAGACGTGGGTTCGACCTCCACCTCGAACCAATGTGTTTCCGAATTTCGAATTCATATGTACGTTTATTCGACGCTCTTACGGTGAAGGAAAACATCGTGATGAAACCTGCACACTCCTGCGAAGAAATTCAAAGGTTGTGTCTGAAGTCGACCAACCCGCACTGGGATAGGGTAGGCTCGAGCCCCTGATGAGCTTTTGATGAGTGCATTGTCCTGATAAATATTTATATGATAAAATATTATATTTGTTACTTAGAAGCCATAATAAAAAGTTCTCTACAGGGTGAATAAAAAATCTTATTGACTATAATCATGGTCTAAAAGTAAAGTCACTAATACGGGCAGTGTAGGACCAATCGTTTTTGAGATAATACTTTGGGGAGACTATTGTCTAGTTGTGAACATCTACAATCAGAAGTGATGGACGAAGCGGAAATTATAGTTATTTATTAGTGCCACCATCTAGTATGTAGTAGCTGAACTGGATGAGCTGTATTTTGGTCACTTCGGTATATTTTTCGGGCGGCAGGACTGGGCAGGACAGACGCGGCAGTTAATACGCACGGCATACACTAGATGTCACTTTTATAAACTTTTGTTTGCCTCTATAATTTTTTTTTTCATTCAACTTGAAACAATGTTTCCAAGAAAATAACACTTTCAGCTTTTGATCTATATTAGAGCGACCAGGTTTCGGTAGCTGGAGTCGTCACTTGACCATACGCAGACTTTGAATTTCTAGCGGATGCTTTCTGTCATCAATCAGTCATGTCCCCTCCCCTCCACAGAGGAGCTTGAGCCCCCTCTCTCTTTGTGCAAAAGGCAAAACTTACTGCCTTTTAGATAAGAGTAGAGTCGAAACAAAAGAAATAGGTAGGTAGGTCTAAGGAAACAAAGGCGAACACTCGAAGGGATTATTAGAAATTCCCACCCTTCTGAGAGGAAAAAACCTTTGTAACAGACGGACACGCGAGTGATCTTGTAAGGATTTCGAGAAATTGTTTATATGTAGTTAAAAACGAAAACTGCGCAAACAAAGTCCCAGGTGGAAAGCTGGTATAATAAATACAATTATGAGAGATAGCTACATCCATATTTACTTACTTGATTAACAAGTTAGAACAAACGTATTTATTTACTTGATTCCAAATTCGAAATTATTGTTACAGTTTCGAATTTTCGAACCCAAGACCCCTCGCAATCCAACTTACCAACGCAACGCTCTATATAAACAGAATATGATACGAAAAACTTCGTCTACAAAACTGGCTTAAAAAAACACGTTTTGCAAAATGTGCTTGCGAAACGCTGAGGTCAGGGATTCCGCGTTTGAATTTAGAACCGCGTGCATGTACCTATAGTATTGCCAGATTGACGATTTACCGCTATTTTGTCTTTTTTTATCATCTCGGAGGGTTTGACTGGTCTTTATAGCCGAGTGGTAGAGAGTTTGGATCTCTTTCTACAGGTTTCTGACTAGTCAAACAAAAACCAATACTCATATCTTGAGTTTGGTAGGACGTTCCTGCTTCCGTTCCTGTTTTACCGAAGAGTAAGAAGATTCGATATGGGCCCTGAAGTCATGCTCTAATTCTAATTTTAAAATCCAGCTATCCTTTTCGTTTTTATGACCAATGAAAGAGAAGTGATGAATTCAGATGAACGCTTTCGTTCATACGTTCATTATATTGAACGAATGATATCCTAAAATAAGGGCATAGCTTCAGCGTCAGATTAAGAGGTTTTTAAGTCACAAGTTTTACTGATTACTTGACACTGGCTAAATTGGACGTAGTTACACAAAAAGGATCCAATCCACACAAAGTTACTTTTCAGATATTGAAGTTTGAAGTTCAAAATGATATCTTCATAGGTATTTGTTTCAAGATAATTTTACGTGTTATGTTTTGTGAGAAACATTAAAACATTTTTATTGTTAATAGTATATTTATGGGACGATTGGTATTATTTGCGGTCAGTTTTGTGTACTAAAGTCATTATTGACAATGTTGTGGATTGGATCCTTTTCGTGTAACTACGTCCAATTGCTAAATGCAGAAGCCATATATTTAAAAAAAGTGCTCTCTCATTAGAAATTCGATGTTTGACAGCTCTAATAGTAGGATGGCCAACTCCTGTCCCTTTTCAAAAGGTGAAAAGGACGGACGAACTTAAATTAAGGATTAGAGCCTGACAGTTAGAATTAGTCTCATTACCTCAGATGACACGTAAGAGGCCTTTGGCTTTTTGATAATGTGTGCTATCATTTTTAATTTCCTAACCTAAAAGTTTTGGTGATTGGTCTGGTCTTAGTGTCACCTAGAACCCTGCTCACCCTGTAAGGTAATTTATACACGATCGTTACCATAATTTGTAAAATTTGATAAATATGAGATCTAACGACATTAAAAGTGTACCTAATTTCCGCAAAATTTATCCTGGTCAGGCTTTAACAATGAAAAAATACTCCTCTCTCTTCTTATCTTGTCTCTTTCAAAAAACTTTATGGAACATAATTCAATATAACATACGAGTAGTATATAAATCAAAAAGAAGAGATGTACTTATCTAAGGTAACAATTTCTTCCAGACAGCCTTAGAGTAAAAAATAGTTGTATTTCTATTTGCATAATTAAAACTATTATTCGTAGATCTGGCAATACTGATTAGTGCGCGTGAGACGCGACGTGTGCGCGAAGTTGTCTGACGGATATTATTATTAGAATAATAGTAATTATTGTGTGAATTTAAAATACAGTGAATGAACATTAGTTTTGTTTAAGTGTATAAAAACGGTGCTTGTTTTTTCTGGTACTAAAATAGCAATTATTCGTCGGCAAGTTTTTTTATGTGTAAATATTATGTTCGATATAGGTACCTACTTGTTTTTGTTTGAGTTAACGTCACGGTAGGATAGTGTAATGTGATTAAAACCAACTAAAAAAAAAAATTTGTGCGACGTAGTTTAAAGCCCAAGTCACACAGAGCGGGAGCGGCGCGGTCCGGGGCCGGGACAACCGGGACGGTGCTATGCCGCGCCATAGCACTTAGAACATTCGTAGGTTAGATAAATAGCTGTGTGTGGCAAAATAAATAGTTTAAATGGTTTTAAATGGATGTTTTTAGAAATACCTATTTTCAAATTAACTGCTTAGATTCATACAATTAAGCGTACTTTGATTACAATTTTTAATGCATTTTTTCCTGCAGTAAAAAGTAACTTATGCCCGTCTTTGTGTACCACCTGTCTTTATTATACCATCAAAATGGTTTCGTTTAGCCGTGACAGAAAGACAGACTTTAGCATTTGTAATACAGCATGAAATTTACATCGTTTTGTTCCCGCCGTGTAGTGATAGTACCCGTCAAACTGAACAACTTTTCACGAAAAAATAAATTCCTGTGACAAAAACATTTTTGGTCTCTCCATACAATATGGGTCGGTCGGGAGTCTCACTTTGTATGGAGAGACCAAAAATTTTTTCGTCGCAGGAAATATTTATTCGTGAAAAGTTGTTCAGTTTGACGGGTACTATCACTACACGGCGGGAACAAAACCGCGGGTACCGGATAATCATGTTACAATTTCTATGATGATCGAGTACAAAATATCAATTTGCTGTCAGCTCGTTGACAATGCAAATTAGTTGCGTGTGAATTAATTTGCCTTCCATTGTGTTTCAAGATTTATAATTTGTTTTATAACGTTTTTCATTGTGCTACCTCCTTACTCACATTTTTGTTCGAGGCATGTGGCCATAGTAAAATAATAACATCGTTTTCTGGATAGTTATTAAATAATAAAATAATTCAAATATTTTGCTACTTTTACATATTAAATTAAGTATTTATTCGTGTTCTCCTTTCATATGACTTTGTATTATTACCAGATCAAGGAACTTTTAGTAGTTTTGATAAGCAAAAACAACATTGAACTCTATCACAATGGAATAAGGCAGACGATCTATCAAGGTTGTCTTGTAAATGTCAGTCGGATGACGGTATCGTCGTATCCATAAAACAATAATATTTGAATTTAGAACACAGTCGTATAGAAGACATCGCGAACGAAAGAAAACTCTTTCAAAACGAAATAAAAAAAAAACGACAAATAGATACGAATATAGATCTTTTTTTTATATAATTATCACTAAACTAAAATGTAAAGACAGTGAGACAGTGTAAAATTTATTATCATTAATTAACATCTAAGTGACAACAACAAGAATTTTTGAAATATACTAAAATATAAAAATTACAAAATTAAAACAGTTTGTTTGTGAACTTTGATTAACGATAGTAGTGACAGTGAAAAAAAATAAAAATATATTATTACATAAAAAAATCCTGAAAACAAAATGGCCGCCCATGTGAGTGGAGAAACTACAACCATTGATAAAATTATCTATGCTACTCAAACTACTACAGAAGAATCTACGATGGTAGCTAAAGAGCAATCGACAGTGGAAAAGGCAGCCAACTATACAGGACTGCTACCAGTGTTCTTACTACTGGTGGTGGTGATCGCGAGAATATCATACGAAATGTATAAAAATTCTAGTAAGTGAATTCAATTTATTTATTTCAAAACATGCAGAAAGACGACATAATATGTACTACTTATTTCTTAAGAAACGGAGACAAGATAAATATAAAGATATGCAGATAAGACGTGCACAATAACTTTATATTAATTTACTTAAATTACAGCAAAAACGATCTACAAAACAATACAGGGTGTCCCAAAAAGTAGTGTCAAGCGGAAGTCCGAGATAGAACACCCCTTGGAGCGAATTTTTGTACTTTTCTAGTTATGATTTCTTTTGTGATTTTTTCAGATTTCTCAAAATTGGATCTTTTTGTGTGAAATTTTTTTTTACGATAACATGTGTACTAATCAGAAGAAATTCTAAACACTTTAATTCTGAGTACAAATAGCTCAAAATATGATCACAAAGTTAAAATTTCTGTCCGAAAGAAAATTTACAGTTAAATTCAACTTAAAAAATAAAATACAATAAAATAAATAAAATAAAATAAAAATAAATAAATAAATAATAATATAATATTATACTGATCCATCAAAGCAACTTCAAAAATTTTTTATGTTTCTTAGCTTTCAAGATAACAATACAAAAATGGTAGGGCATTTTTCTGCAAAATCTGACTTCAAAGATGGTAGAGTCAAAAATTGAGATTGTTTTTGTGCATTTAAAGTGACCTTTTTTTAGTTTTGGAGTTTATTATGTAGAATATTATGCATAATCCCGCAAAAACTTTGATTACATCTTGCTTTTCCATGCAATCGCACAGAGACATGAGACACGGACAACTAAGTGATAGTTAGAGAATCTTTCGATAGATTAAAAAGATGCATACGTGATTCTTTTGCGAAACTAGAGTATAATTAGAGCGTTGGAGTAGACGGGTTCTCGAACGGAGTAACCTGAGGAAGGTCGCTGGTGGTGACTGGATGAGGAAAGCGGGTGATCGTGCGCTTGGGCGTGCCCTTGGGGAGGCCTATGTCCAGCAGTGGACTGCAATAGGCTGATTGAATTGAATTGAGTATAATCACAATCCGGGAAACTATACCCTCGGGGCATCTATCCGGGTTTTACCCTAAATTGAGTTTGTATAAACACAATTTATTTCAATTTCAACCTAGTACACTAATCCGCCGTGTGGTGACGGCAGAGTAGAAAACATTTGTCACCAACCCCTACTCTTCCCGTGGGTGTCGTAAGAGGTGACTTAGGGATTACACATTGAACAGGGAACGGGCAGCAGCGCTCTCTGATACAGTAACCTTTTAACCTGCGATCTCCAACCCGCCTGCCAAGCGTGGAGATTATAGCACAACCCTCCACTTAAGTGGAGGAGGCTCATAGTCCAGCAGTGAACTGTAACGGGCCGTTGATGTTGACATTTATCCTTATAAGACTTTGATCTCAATGGATTTTCGAACCATTGTCAAACATTACTAAAACTGTGAATCATGCAGTCACGCGCATTTGGTAGTTCTAGAACTTCTTACCGCAATACTTACATACATGTATTAGCACCTTTTGAAAGCCTTTACCATGAGAATAGATTAATTATCTAACCTAATAGCCATCAGAACGTTGGTGATGTTTTGGCTAGGGCCGCTGTCTTCCGTCCGGGATACGCGGGTTCGGTCCCCACCACGTACTTATATGTTTTCAAATTTTGAATTCATATTTACCACCGTCGGATTGTGAACATCGTTAGTTAGTAATCTGACTCGCGATATTATAAACTGACGTAAAATTATAAACTGTAGCCAACCATTTACAATTTAACGTAATTACTCGTTAGTTTATAATATATCGAAGTCAAATCGTCAAATTGCAAACCGTCCCTGATTGGTTAGGCTGCGGCAATGAATAAAAAAATAAACTCTATGGACACCGACCGTTCGGCACAAAGACTATTAGGTTTATCATCAACATCTCACATACCTACGCGATTAGACCAAAGTCAACAACGCTGGCCCAGTGCGGGTTGTTCGACTTCACACACAACTTTTGAATTTCTTCGCAGGAGTGTGCGTGCAGGTTTCATCACTATGTTTTCCTTTATTCATTTATTTATATATTAGGATCGCCAACAATACACATTTAAAACTAAAAAAATATATACACGGACACAGTCTGATATGTGAACCAATGACAGGCGAACTCAACATTCAAGGTACATAATACAGTAAACTTACTAATAACAAAACTGAATTAGGTTATCAACTAATATAAAATTAAAACATGAAATAAAAGAGAAGAGACAAGCAGAAAAAAATAATACTTGTAAACCTTTTCCTTCACCGTAAGAGCGTCGAATAAACGTACATGTCAATTCTAAATTCGTAAACACATTGGTACGTGGTGGGAATCGAACTTGCCGCGTCTCCCGGATGGAAGACGGCCTTAGCCACTAGCCCACCGACGACGCTTTAGTTACAAAACAACGAACATGAATATCATTGAACATTAATTTAATTAAAAGTACCGACACTGATCAAGTATCGGTCATTTTCGTAAAGACTAGACAGACAACAATATGCTTGCAAACTGGGCTATCTATGATATGTCCAAAGCCATTGAACTTTGACAGTCTGTACATGTAGGTCGTTTCGGTTATTAGCATATTGACACTTTTTTATTTATTGCTATATTGACGGTAATACCAATATCACCTCTCTTATCCTAAAAATGTGTGCCTAATAAACTCTTAAATACAATACAAAATATATTCTTTATTGACACCAATCAAAATTACAAGAAAACATTTTTATAGTTAGTTGAGTCAATTAGGCGCCCTTATTGCTAAGGTAGCAATTTCTTCCAGGCAACCTTTGGTTAAGAAAAATCGGTAAAAAAGAGAAAGAGCAGAGCGGGTTGGTGGCTGGTTTCCTATAATAAACTACATACAAATATCAGTACTTTTAAATCTAATCCAAATAAATTATTGTATTTACACCACGTATAAATGTTGGCCAACCCGCACTGGGTCGCCGTCCTTATTAAAGGTAGGGTCGGGCCCTTCGGCGGAGTCGTTTGATGACAACGACGTTATAAATATGTCGCACTAAATAAAATTGTTTATATTGTTGTGTAACGAGGCATTCGTCCTCTTTCCTGTTTTATGACTGGCAACCTTTGTTGCTGACAGTTTTATCTTTCATTTTAAATTCATTTTCAAATTTAGATTTCTTACGTTTCGATTTTGTCTTTTTTCTGCTAAATTCTTCACTTCATGTCCTGATCTCCAACAGTAAACTCCTTAAGCTTATCCTTGTTACTATTTTTCCATGTTAGTTATATACTTGGATTATATATTATCGGCTGTCTGGTACCCATAGTACAAGCACTGCTTAGTTTGGGATCAGATGGCCGTGCGTCCTCACATATTTATTTATTATTGCTTTGGTCTTCCTCTCCCAATACCGAGCTTTCTACCCAAAATTAATTCCGAAAAAAATTAATAGTACTCGTATGTGCGTGACGTCATAACCAACCACAGGCAGATAAAAATAATCGAGTAGATAAAAAAACCATCAGGTTTATCATCCATTTAGCTAGTATTAGCACTTAGATTTAGTACTATTATTTATTCTGTGGTATTAGTCTGTGCATAGTTCTGTTAGAAACAGCGTTTTGGGATAGTGTTAGTATTGTTAAACTTAGAAGTGTATTTTAGATTGTCAAGAAAACTTCAGTATTTAAATAAATTATACAACGCGTTAGTCAAAAAACGCAAAATCCTTCGATCACAGAAAGATCTCTTAGGTGGTAGCTTTTTCTACTGAACATATTACGTATACTCCTGGACCTTTCATAATTCATAGGGGCCTAGTGCTTACTTCACTTATATAAATACATTTTTACATTGCTTGATATATTTTGAGCTAAGAGTATTTTGAGATATTGGAACATTTGTAATTTGTTTTCATTCTCTTGGGGTGAGACAAAGATTTAAGACGCGCGTCGCGTCCCTTCGCGCGAATCGATCGTCTTTTGTTGCTCTGACGAGTATGTAGTTTTTATTTTTAAATTTTAAAAGTTTTCATTTATATATTTGGCCAGTCTTCAGTTAGCATGGATTCCACGTTAGACAGTGAAGAAGCTGATGAAGTAGTTCGCAATGTGCTATTTCTCATAGTACTTTTTCCTCTGACGGTGTGTTTTATGTTATTTATCTGTATTTGCTGGAAGTTTATCAAGGCTAACAGAAGCATGTAAGTACAAAATATTAATTTTAATCCTTCACACAAAATTGAGTTTTAATCTGATAATACTAGACGTAAGTACCATTATTACAGTATGCCTGGTTACCGGTGTTCGAAGCAATATGATCAATTTCATCGGAAATCCATCCATCACAATAAGGCATTTTACCCCTACACTGAGAAATAAGTGCACTGGGGTGTCACTCTTTATAATGAGTCGACGAATTACTCTAAATTAAGTGACAATTTGTTAGGTATGTGTTCATAACTTCATACCTATACGTCTCAGCCTCGTCGGTTATTGCTGGCAGTAAATACTTATAGAATCGTCGGGTTTATTTGAATTTAGAAGAAACGAATATGTTTCGAAAGCTCAAGAGCTGATTCTATTGTAGACGGTCCTTCCGAAAGTTTGTGTTTTGAGGAAATTATAATAAATAAACTACTTCAATTATATAAACGTCTTGATCTTTTAATAATATACCGCTCCTCCCCTTTTCGCACAATAATGATAAAGTTATAATGAGTCCAAAAACTCATACGTGTCATGCGTCTAGCTCATTACGTCATGCGTCTAGCTCATTACGTCCGTCTATCCCGTTTTTCTACGTATTTTCTAGAGCTTTGCTACTTATGTAAGGTGTACGGCTCATTAATTTTTCTCAATGTACTGTTTTGGAATGGGGGCCATTTTGTTTTTTGTATTAACTGTGTTCGGGTGGGTTCATTTATTTAGCAATATCTACCGATGTAGAGATTGTTGGGTCGCTATTGGCATAAAAGTGGTTTTTTTTATAGCTAAAAAAGTAGGCAACACATTGCCACTAAAAGGTTTATAAAAAAAAAATTTAACGTAAAAAATGTGATAAAATTTTCTAGATTTTTTAACTTATTAAATGTTTAAAAAAGAAATAGACCGTTAACATGCGATTTTTTATATGCACTACAATATTTCCTAAAAACTGATGTCAAGACCTACGCTCTAAGTCAAATAGTTTAGGAGTAATGACTATCTGAATATGACCTTTTACTTAAAAAATCTTGACAAATAGAAGGAAAATCACACTTAATATTAGGTAAGTATGCGAAAGTATGTTTGGATATGCCAAACTGTATTTTCATGACTAATGGGTGTTTTATCATTTTATCTCGGCTATTGCTAAAAAGCTATTTTATGTCTCATCATAATGTCCAAAAGATAAACTAGGTGCTCTCTCATTTTAACATACCAAAGCTTTTTACCGCATCAGTTAGTCCAGAACTGATTTAGGTATTTTTGCGATTCAAATATAAATATATTTTGCTGTGGTTAAAATAAAAAACTTAATTTATTATTAAAATTATGAATTCTACGGAGTATCTATTAGAGGTAGTAAATTCTACACTACTTCCGGATTTGAATTCTACTCTTTTCCCGGAATTGAATTCAACAGGATTTCCGGAATGGAATTCAACTGAATGTTCTCTTACCACGACGCCGAGTGTGGAAGAATTGTCTAAGAGTGCCCGTTGGGTGTCGCTTGTCATATTTTTGATACCCCTGACTATAGTTATTGTATTACTGATACTGCTCATGCTGGACTGCTATATAACGAACAGATTCATGTAAGTTGCTGTCTTTTGTCTTGTATGCTTTTGTTTTGGTTTTATTACCGATATTTGTATTGTTAAAGTGTGCGGAGTAGTAGCGTGCAATGACACGACGATTTATTGAATAAAATACATAAGTATTTATAGTAAACTAGAAATGGTCTTTGTACCTTAGAGTTAACCGTGACATTTACTTTATCTAAAATAGATCATATTACAATATTGAACTTTAATACTTTTATTACATTGTTATTATTAACAACTTAATTAGGTTACTACATATATGGTTATCGTTTTGTAATTTGATATTCAATGTTTATTTTATTACAATACAATATCTTTTTCCTTTGTTATTCTGCAATTACGTCATACACTACATTGTATTGTATTGTACCACACGTACGTCATATAGAGAGACCACGTCTTTTCACTTGCTAAAATTCAGACATATCGCTTAATTCACATTGATCAATCTCTTCATGAAAGCTCGCTCGTCGGTTTAGGGTGGCCCTGATCTGTTTTTTCTACAACATCCCCTATGGAACGTTTGCCGTCCCCTTCCAACGTTTCCATTCACTCTTGCCTTATCACTCTCTCTTAATTCATTCTCTCCACATGACCAAAGCACCTTAGCATACATTTTTAAACTTTCTTTTTGTAGATTCCTACCTTTATGCACTACCCACCATGCGAGGAATATTAGCTCGATCATATTACATACCTACTAAGTACTAACTAAGTATACACGCCTTTGTTTCACCGATAACAATTATTATAGTTATAAAACAAGATAAAATCAGTTTACTTTTAAGATAACGAAACGATGCTCAGTGTGACTTCAGCTCTTAAGAGACAAATCGTGAAACCCCATTTAAAAAATTATAAAGTCGTTTTTCCATTTTAAGGATTCAAAATGGCCGTCGAGTTTAGTGAGATAGCCTGCGTTATTTTCGCACCAATTGTGACGTATCTGCTATATTTGACGTTGTTTGCGATCTTTCATTTCAGGAAGAAGTACGTTGAAAGTAAGTGATTTATATTAAAACACTTTCTTTTATAATTTCTGTGTGTGCAATAAAGTATATTCATTCATTCATTCATTCATTCATTCACTTTCAGGTTTTCGCGGTTGTTAATATTAATAACATACATCTACCGGGTTAGTACCCGCCGAGGCCGTAGTTCTGCCGTGATCATGACTAGTGCAACATAGTCGAAATATCGGTAAGCTCGGTAAGCTTAACCAAAATCGTGATAATAACCCGGTAGATATGTATGACGTGCGATTTATATTCTTCAATTTGGTGTTGGAAAGATGAAAAATGGATAGATATTTGTATAGATCATTTTCAGTACTTTCTATAGTTAGTGGTCCGACTAGGAAAACTGCCATGCTGAGTTCAGGCCGACCAAGGCAGATCTAAATTATTATTTCGTGTTGGTTTTTAAAAGGTACCCTTTTGCTGCACCATTAATCTGGTCGGACACAGCAACGTGCTAATGTAGGACTCGGCCGATCAAGTTAATTAGGCTTTACTAAGTGGCCTGGAACCGAACACACTAGTTTCATTCTATTCATCATCATCATCATCATCATCGTGTGGGTTGTAAGGTGTCCATATTACAAAAAACGTGCCAGGTTGTGCCAGAACCGATCGAGAGCTTCTTAGGCTATTAAGTGAGGGCTACCCCTGCAAAGTGGAGTATAGTTCTATAATAATAAAAGGTTAACATCTATCTATGCTTATTTATGTTCTGTTGGAAAACTTTCGGACTACATAAAAATATACAAGAAATTTTAATTTCTGTCATTTTTGTATTTAAATAACTAGATGAAAGATTTAAAAAGTAAATAACAAATAAAAAAATAAACATGAACAAAAAGAAATAGGTATCTGTTGAGATTCGAACTCAAGAGCCAAAAAACGAAACAAACTTTGCAAACTTGCAGAGTATTCGATTCCGGGAGCTCACCAAATAAGATAGGGCTTCGCGTCCGGAGGGGAGCTAACGCACCCATACATATCCTTTTCAGTACCTATCTTAAACAAACTTTAGGTATCTTATCTTCCCAATATTGCCGAACACATTCTTTCAAAATAGTGTGTCGTTAAAATTACCCAAATACATTCGCTTATTATGTTTTTGTTGTGTAACAAAAGTATTATAAATTAGTAGTTGCGTTTCCCGCGTGAACGTCAATATTTTATTTCCTCTTTAACGATTTTTCTTTATATCTACGTTGTAGTAGGTACTAAAATCACTCATAGGGGGAGCTTTACGTGGATTAATAAAATTTTATTCACTCGGCCTTAATTACCCGTAATAAAGATTGTTATTTATACGAAGAGAAAACAATTCATTTATCTTATCAATCCAAAACGCGATTGATAAACTAATTAGTAATAACCAGTTTGGTAATAATTTAAAGTCAGTTTTTATATTATAAATGTCCGAAGTGGAAGTGGTTAGGATATTGATCGTGTTTTGTTTATATATTTATAAAGATAAATATAAAATGCAATTAGTGCTGTTTATGATAATTAGTGTTATAGTAACTGGACTTTTGATATACTTGTTGGATTACTTTTTAAACAGATGTAAGTACATTATTAAAGATTCATTAGGTATTTATTTATTCGCTTCACTCGACTGATAAGTGATGATAGATATTTTAATATTGAAACTCTACGCGGTGTTTTGAAGTAGCCTTATTTTCTATAGCATATTTTTATTTGGAATGGAGACCACATCTCGGGAAACGTAGCGTGTGACGCCCCCCTGCCAGGTGGACTGATGACCTGAGGAAGATCGCTGGTGGCGGCTGGATGAGGAAAGCGGGTGATCCAGCGCTTTGGCGTGCCCTTGGGGAGGCAACAGTTCAGCAGTGAACTACATGTTAGTAGGCTGATTGATTGATTTTTATTTTACAATAAAGATAGGCTACGTGTTTTAGTGTGTTTTCTGTGAACCAGCTAAAACACTGCTCACTCCATTAGGAATAAGAGCGAAATTTTTGTATACTAAATTCTGTTATTTTGATAGGTCAAGCAAAAAAGGTAGGTAAAGTTTCTTAAATATTAAGGGCATTCTATCAAGTGATATTTCATACTTCGAAAGTTGTCATGCCATCTAGTGAAAAGTGGTCGCACAAGTACTATACCAATTTTCATGGTATAGAAGTAGCAAAGTTTGCAAACTTAATGCGTTTTCAGACAGATGGCGCTGAACGTTTATTTAGAAGGAACTGAAAATACTTGTTTCGTGGTTGGTTGGGAACTCTTCTTAAAGACTTACGTTTCAATTGTCAACTTAAAAGCTTTAACATGAGAATTAGGAGTCCCTAATTAATATACAGTCGTATAATAAAGTAGAGACGAATTGAATCACTTCAAATTTTGTAGATGATTCGAGCTGCAAAGAGCAGTTATCATGTTGAGATCAATGCATCAAGGTGCAGTTGATTCGTTCAAACTACTTATAAATAAACCGAACTCAAAGTCAAAGTCAAAAGTCAAAAATTATTTATTTCCATAGGATGTTATTATCACTTAGATCCGTCATTACATTCATTTGGGAACTATTAAAGTTATTACAATTTCTTTTCGAACATTGAACAACTTTTGGCCTCAAATTAAAAACTCCAAATTTTTTTCATTTGAGCTTTTGGTAAATGGTTACAACTTTTAGTTATGATTTTTAGTTTGTCAGAATTCAGAACCTGTCGCATTGATAAAAGCACAATTTTGTTTTATGTTCAGATTTTTCATATTCCAAGTTCGATTGACGTCACTACTCTATTTAACTGCCCCGATTCCCCCTACAAGTACAGATAAGATTATCATTATCTATCTAACAGGAGAGGATTTTAATATTGGCCCCTTTTAGCGACAGATATCGCACAGTACACCATTGGATGTTTTAAGGCTTTAGCCAGCAATGTGACGCTACACTACTTTCTTACTAGCCAGCCAGTAATAAATAATAAAAAAAGAACTTTTAAGTTCTCTTCATTTTCAAAATCATTTTAGACTGTGCGTCGTCGTTCTAATTTCGAAAAGTGGTGTTTTGTTTTGAAAGTGATTAAATTTTAAATTAGTATTGCCAGCCAGTGATGTGACACTAATATTTTATTTTTATTATTTATGTGAGATGAATTCTAATTCAATGGATCACTTTATGTTAATAACTTTACTTTGTTTATTTGCCAGTCTTTTATTTTTCTGCATATGTCTACGATTCTGCTTGATATTATGTTATAGTAAGTAATATAACTTTTTACTAACACGCTTTTATTGGCTTCATCTGTATGTACAAACATACAACAAACAATTAAATGTTTGTTTATAATCGACTCTTTTGGACTCGACTTTGACCTACTTTAAACGGACAGATTTAATTTAAACTCAAGAACCGGTGACAATACAATAATTTGATAAGTTTATCTCAATTGTAAAACAAAAATGCGGCCAAGTGCGAGTCGGACTCGCTCATGAAGGGTTCCGTAGCAGCAAGTAACATAAAAGTTCTTGTAGTTCGTTGTAACTTTGATCGATGTTTTAATATTACGATTTATGACGTATTAAAAAAAACTACTTACTGGATATCGTTCAAACCAATTTTCGTTGGAAGTTTCCATGGTAATGTACATCATATATTTTTTTTTGTTTTATCATTCTCTTATTTTAGAAGTTACAGGGGGGGGGGGACACACATTTTACCACTTTGGAAGTGTCTCTCGCGCAAACTATTCAGTTTAGAAAAAATGGTATTAGAAACCTTAATATCATTTTTGAAGACCTATCCATAGACACCCCACACGTATGGGTTTAATGAAAAAAAAATTTTTTTGAGTTTCAGTTCTATGTATGGGGAACCCCCAAAATTTATTGTTTTTTTTCTATTTTTGTATGAAAATCTTAATGCGGTTCACAGAATACATCTACTTGCCAAGTTTCAACAGTATAGTTCTTATAGTTTCCGAAAAAAGTGGCTGTGACATACGGACGGACAGACAGACAGACATGACGAATCCATAAGGGTTCCGTTTTTTGCCATTTGGCTACGGAACCCTAAAAAGAGAAAAATAAATATAGTTTCAAAAAAATAAAAAATACGCTTTTAAAGCACATCAAACAAAAAAGTGAAAAATAATTCTTAATACGTTAATAATTCTTAATAAGCTGAAAACAATTATGAACGAAAAATACTATTGTGAAAAAAGCGTGCTTTGTGCCATATTTTTCGTATATCGAGTAACCCACGCTGTTTTCACAATAATATTAGTATTTTTTCGTTCATTATTGTTTTCAGTTTGTGGCCCAGCAGCCGCCACGGAGCTGCTCACCACACAAGAGTGTTGTAGAGGGTTATGTGGCAATAGCCAGGGCACAGTCCGAGAAAAGGTATTTATATATTATATAATACTCTCTGGTCTTACAGTTTAAGAAAAATAGTAACATGGATAAGCGTTTACTGTTGGAGATCAGAACATGAAGTGAACAATTTGGCAGAAAAAAGACAAATCGAAACCTAAGAAATCTAAATTTGAAAATGAAAGATAAAACTGCAAGCAAGAAAGGTTGCCAGTCATAAAACAGGAAAGAGGACGAATGCCTAGTCACAAGCTTACGAGTATGTTAAGAATTATTTATCACTTTTTAGTTTGATGTGCTTTGAAAGCGTGTTTTTTTAGTTTTTTAAACTATATTTATTTTTGTTTTTGTTTTCGAAAAACGCGAAACGCATGTGTTTATTAGTTCAAAAATTAATCTGACAAACCTAATTGCCAAAAGTCACCAAATCGATCCTCAAATTAGTTAAACTGAAAGACTTTTATATCTTTACATAATATTTTTTCAAATTTAAATTTGTTAGTTTATTATAATCATTCATCGTGTGGCTATGTCTGTAGTTATTTGACCTTTGAACTAGAGCTTGGTAATTGGACACAAATGTCCAATTGACATACGACACTCAGTGTAGGTTGTCTTTTTACTGCTTCTATTACACTGACGCTATGACACTTGCATCATAGGTCTGATATTGTAATCCTTAGGAAAATCCTTACATTACATTGAATTGATATGATGTGATTAGTGTATTCTCTGTAATTAATCGACCCGTATTCATAAACCGCTCTTAAGTCTGGTTAGACAAATGATACGTCCTCTCTCATTCATAAAGGTGCAACTGTCATTTTAACTTCTGCCCCCGCTGCATGATCACTGTCGATAAAATAAACTGCGCAACATATTATAAAGTGACCGCAAATAGTAACGTATTTTATCTACGTCGTCATGCAGTGGCTGTACTTTGTTATAATGTACATAAACTGAAATGTTCAGCCTACATGTCACTCGGTATCCAGTGATACAAAATTTAAGCATTTACTTACATAGATCCATCTCGGGTCGCAATGGTTATTGGGACATAATTTGCCTGATCCCTACTGTTACCAAAATCAAAATCAATCCTGTGTCACAATAGGGGTTCAGACTACTTTTTTTTTATTTTATAAATCCAAAATTTTTAGTTTCTGCTATCGATCACTAAAATAATTTTTACTCTATCTTTAAAATTGACTGAGTTATAAAGGTTTGAAATTCAAGATTAGACAGAGAGGCATATACCCACTTGTGACGTCATTTGTTAGTAACGCCATAATATAATCTCCATACAAAAAATAATTTTTGAAAGAGACAGACATGTTGAAACTTTAAAAAATCACTGTAAATTCGTTTTTCAACCGATTCTGTTTTTTTCTTCGCGAATCGTCTGCTACTAATCTATATTTTAAAAATAATTCATAAAATATGGTAAATTTAGGAACAGTCCGATCCCCTATTAATCTCAGAGGAATAAAAGACGATCGCTTCGCTGCGCGCGTCAGGAATCTTTGGGGTTAATAATGGGTGACTATTAGATTTTTTTTATTTAATGATAAATTTGAAGATTTTGTGCTTTGAAAGGCAAAGACTCACAACGTGGACTAGACATCCATCCTTGCTAATATTTAATCACTAGGAACTAAGGTTATTTATCGTATCAATTAATGTCTTTCATGTGTCGTTACTAACCAATTTTCGGATTAATTTAATCAGAAAAACCGGTTTTTACCAATTTTGGCGTCTGGCACGTTCGGTAGACATGATGAATGAATAGATTGTACTAAAAATAAGGTGAAAATGTCTGGCGAATGTCTGATATTGTAATCCTTAGGAAAGGTGAGGTCATAATATGTGTGATAAGTGTATTCTCTGACGACCCATATTCATAAACCACTCTTAAGTCTGATTGCAGTCTATTGTTCGAGCAGTCTATTATTTGAGTGAAATTTTTATTCATGATACCATTAAAATACGTATTCTTTTATATAATAGTACTACATAGACACGTTTGAATGAAGTAGGCAATAAGTAAGAAGAATTTAATCAACAAAATCACTGATCAATGACTTTCAGTTAAGAGTCCTAATTTGTCGTAAAACCATAAAGTTTTACGACAAATTAGTTTACTTACCACATGATGATATTAATTAATCTCATCGTCAGTAGTTAAGGAAAAAGGCATTGAATTTGAATTTGGATGTGGATGGATATGTTGGGAGAGGACGACCAAAGAAAAGATTAATCCTGATATGTTCAGGAAGGATGTGAGTGTTGAAATGACGGCTGATAGAGATGTATGGAGCAAATGATGGGACAAGGGCAAGCAAATGACGAATCATTGAACGCTACAAAGAAATATTAGTAATAATCAGTTTGTGAGATAATTATTGTTATCATTATCATTATATAAATAAAATGCACGTTTAAGTATAAGATATTTATATCTCAGTCTATTTTCAATCTAACTCGTCGATATAAATACGATCCTCAATCAGTTTCGTTTACATTTGGATAATGGTCAATGACAAACAGATATTTATACAGTTTTATGTATATTGTATACTCCTGTGTCAAGTGAAGTGAAATAAACTTAAGTTTATTTATGTACGATAGTTTCTAAACTAATTCAAAATTCAATAATTCAAATTTAAAATTCAAAATTATTTGATTCAATCTCATTAGTTTTTTAATTATGTCTAATTCAGTTTTTGAAGTATTTGTAATGGCCGCGACACCAGCTCTCTTCATATTTTTAATTTTCAATGCTGTCTGCGGATTGATGTATCTGGGCTCAAGAATTCGTAAATTTATTTTTATGTAACATATTTATTTACTTAATCTTTACTACAATATAATATATTAACAAAGGTTTTTTTTAATAATAAAGGACTCTTTTTATATTATTACGTCTTCCTAATGCTAGTTCGAGTCTTTGCGCAAATTATGAGAAACATACTATTACAAGCATGAATTATTATTATACTAAGTTTTATGATAGCTACTAAAATCCTTCAAAGTTTGATCCAGGGATGAAAAAATTGAAAAATAAATTAATAAGACTAAGTGTAGTGTAATACAATACAAAACAATACAATATTCGTTATTAGCGGTCTGTACGCGGCTACGCTCGCGTTGTGTAAGATTTTCCCGTGGGAATAAGATTTTTTTCCCGTAAAAAGTATCCTATGTGTTAATCCAGGGTACAAACTATTTCTATTCCAAATTTCATCCCAATCCGTTCAGTAGTTAAGGCGTGAAAGCGGAACAAACATCCAACCATCCAAATATATTTTCACATTTATAATATTATTAGTGATCAAAAATATTCATGACATGAGTGAGACATGTCTACTATTATGATAAACGACGCTTTCAGGCTAAATAACTTTCAGATACAATATCTCATAATACTGATAAAAATATTTTTCAATGATTTGAAATTAGTATTCAAATTAATTATGTTCGGTGTGGACAATAGACATTGTTTATTCAAAATGTAATATGGATGATAATTTAGCATTTTTTATAATTGTGACCATACCGGCTTTGATATTACTATTTTGTGTTCTGTGCACAGTGCGATGTATTTGTTTCGTGGCGTGGCTGAGTAAGTTTTCAACTCAACTTTTATTTTCTAGAAACTTCCGTAGAAAGTCACTAGATGACAGCACATGTTACAAATTTACAATCTACAGGCAAAGTAGTAAATGTATTGCAATAATGATTATAATGTTACAATTAATAAAGTAGTTCCGTCCATGTAACTGAATGAACAACTTTCCCCAAGGAATATGAATTTGTCAGCTGAAATAAAAAACGCATCTTCCATACAAAATCGATGTTTATTTAAAATAATCATGAAAGAAAGTCGATGATCGTAGCGATGAGCGTGACTTAGCAAAGTGTTTACTTTTCCCGTGGCGGCGGCATCGTAAAAAGTATCATACATTATCAAGATCCGATGAGTCTTGGAGGACTAGAAACACATTGGTGTCGATTCGGCATACGCCCAACTAAACTAAAATAAAATTAGTCCTGTCACTTTCTATCATTTTTAATTGAAAAGGGACCGAAGATCATCGGTTTTGTTTTTGTCTATGACTTCACGACTAACTGTCAAATTTCGTCTTGTTTTAGTGCCTACCTAACACCATGACGACCAAAAAGCTACTAAAATTGACAGTTAGTCGTGAAGTCAAAGACAAAAACAAAACCGATGATCTTCGGTCCCTTTTAATTTAAAAATGATAGAAAGTGACAGGACTAATTTTTAGTTTAGTTTAGTTGGGCGTATGCCGAATCGACACCAATATTAATTATGTTTTAGTTGTGCAAATAACGAATCTCATGTCAAATAAAGTAACCGTTAGAGTCGTACATTTACACATTTAACGGTTCATCAACAGCTCACACACGTCCCCACCAAGGGGCTCGGTAACCTTTAACGGTTATTTAACGATCATATTTTTTATTGTTATTTAACGTCTTTTGTTTTGTCATCATAGGTGTTTAAAAGTGATATACTGACACCAGAAATACCAATGACCAATCATCAATAAAATGTAGGTACATAACTCATATCTCAGGTGACCGTTAATTGACATTTTGATGGTGTGGTGTAACTAGCGCCTACTAAATTTGAATAGTAAACGTACTTATAAGAAAATACATTGGTATTACGTAAAATAAGATCTCGTATTTCATATTTAAGGCCTAATCGCTCTAGTTCAGGGCAGGCTCGAGCCCCTCGGTAGATGGTTAGAACTATTACGTTTTTCATGAATTTATAAAATTCTCTGACCTAGCTCAAAACTTTCTTCAGTGTAGTGTAGGCACTTATGAAAATAACGCGTTCGTGGTGTCTCTTACAATCAACAACAAGAGCCGTATTAATAAATCCTACTTACAAAAAAAGAATTTGAGTGCGTTTCATCTGAGTACGCTCTCAACGGGTGATACCAATCTTGAGTGCACGCTTATAGAAAAATACAAAATGAAGCAAAGAAAGGTTTTTTTTGTTTTTTTAAAGAGTTTGTTTACACGTCCCAAACCCAAAGAAAATATAATGACGAAGTGATGTAAAATCATCTGGATAATAGAGTGACTTTGACTTCGTAATTTTTGTAAGAGTAGAAAAATCCTGTGATAGAAAGGTATATATATACCTATTTTAACACGTTTGTATTAACTCGCTTTCTTGTCTGTCTGTCTGTTTGTTTGTTTGTTTGTGGGTCCGAATCTTGCAACTCATTTTTGAAGCACGTGCTGTTATTCGATTGTGCTGAAATTTGGTACACTTATGTAACCTCGGTGACAATGCAATATTATGACATTGGAGCTGGTCTGATGATGGAGCCGGAAGGTGGCCATAGGAACTCCTAAAATATACAACACAACCTCGTCGTGTTTGGGCTCGTTGGATTTGTCTTGACAAAATATTTTGTCATAAGTAATGTCCAGGGTCTCATGATATAGCCGGAAGGTGGCCATAGGAACTCCTAAAATACACAACACATCCTCGTCGTGTTTGGGCTCGTTGGATTTGTCTTGACAAGATTTTTAGTCATACGTGACGTGATGTCCAGGATCTCATGATGGAGCCGGAAGGTGGCCGCTGTATTTTCTCAAATACTCAACATAACCTAGTCGTGTTGGGCCCATTGGATTTGTCTTGACTAGTTCTTGAGTCATATGTGATGTCCAGGATCTCATTATGGAACCAGAAGGTGGCTATAGGAACTCTCTCAACGTCGCAACATAACCTTGTCGTGTTCAGGCTCGTTGGATTTGTCTTGACAAGATCTTTAGTCATACGTGATGTCCAGGGTCTCATGGTGAAGCCGGAAGGTAATCTCATCGTAACAACATGATCTCGGCATGCTTGGGATTTTAGTCTTAGCAATTTAGTCCTACGTGATGTTTAGGGCATCTTGCAACATTTAAATACGCTGGACTAAAAAGCACAAAATAATTATAAAGTAAAAAATATTTTTTTAACAACACGTTTTTACGCACTAAAAAGTATAAAATAATTTTTGATTTTTATTGGTGTAGTGCTCTTGTAGGACTTAAAACGAAAAACGTGAGGTGCATGATGTAGATTTTGAAGCATAACCGTGTTTCTCAAAAAACTATAGATTAGCCCTTTTATAAAAAAAACATAAACATCTTCTAGGCGAGCGTGGTCCATCTTTCACCTTATAATGCATTTCCATCAGCTAGAAATTATTCGTTTACTCGATAATTTAATTAGTTAATTATTCGAAGACTTGCGTTTGTCCTAAAAAACACAACAATTGAATTGCACTGTAAATAATATACTAATAATAACTATTTGTAAGTTTTCAAGACATAACACATAACAACCCTTGGCACTCATAAGATTTAGAAGACATTTATTCATTGTCATTACATTAACTATAATATATTATGTATCAATAAGTAGTACAGACAGACATGAAAATAAGACAATGAAAAGGTTACAGCGTCAGCTCAGCTATGCTGTTTTTCAGCCATAACCTCGTTCTCTACTTCTTAGAATATCTATTCCATGCACCCCACGTTTTTCGTTTTAAGTCCTACAAGAGTGCTACACCAATAAAAAAAAAAAAAAATTTATACTTTTTAGTGCGTAAAAACGTGTTGTTAAAAAAATATTTTTTACTTTATAATTATTATATTCTATGCAAGTCTTAGAAACATAATTTGGTTCAGGCTACGTCATTTTGGTCTTTTTAATTTTCTTTCCATATTTGTAAGCGTCGGTGGTCTATTGGCTAGGGCTGCTGCCTCCCGTCCGGGAGACGCGGATTCGATCCCCACCACGTACCAATGAGTTTTCGAATTTCGACTTCATGTACGTTTATTCGACGTTCTTACGGTGAAGGAAAACATCGCGATGAAACCTGCACACTCCGGCACTGGGCCAGCGTGGTCGGCTAAGGCCTAATCGCCCTAATTCAGGGTAAGCTCGAGCCCCTCGGTTGGGACGTATATGAGCTGTTGGTGATTTGTAAGTGACGCTAGTTCCATCCTATATTCTTTCAATGTCTTAATATCTTAATCAATTAACGAGTCCAAATAGATTAAGAATGACAAATAATGTTAACTGATATTGATATTGATACTAGAAACACTCTCTAGTTTTAGTCTCTTGTGATGGAGGAAGTTCTAAGATTGATTTTCGGTTGCTTATTGCCTTTTATTATCATAGCCTTTTTGTGTTTGTTTTTAAAAATTTTTTTGTGTATTTTATCAACATGTACAAGTAAGTACTTTTTTCTAATGTGGTAAAGCCCAGATAAGCCAGCACATAACCCTGAGCGAGGAATGATGGTATGAATGAAATTGAATGGAAACGTTTGGGTAACAGTAATGTAACGTAACATTCGTCCTCTTCCCTGTTTTATGACTGGCAACCTTTCTTGCTGGCAGTTTTATCTTTCATTTTAAATTCATTTTCAAATTTAGATTTCTTACGTTTCGATTTTGTCTTTTTTCTGTTAAATTCTTCACTTCATGTCCTATTCTCCGATAGTAATTGTCTCCTAAAGCTTATCTACTATTTTCTACTATTTTTCCATGTTTGTTATTTAATATTTAATAAATACCTTTTTCTTCGGACTGTGCCCTGGGCCCTGATTTTGCTAAATTTCAGAATGTCAAATGGCTTTATTAGGCTATACGGCGAAAATGAACAAGATTCACTGATGTTTTTATACGTAGTCATAAAATTAAAATGGTTAGGAACTTCAATGTATCGCGACCTTGTCACGTCTATTTCACGCTTGATTGAAATAATTTCAACGGGATCCTTATTCTGGAAACAGGAATACGTAACCATTTTCTCTGTCCTGCTTGTCTTGTATTATAGCGACAAAGACAAACAAAATCCATTCCGAACATAAAACAATGATTCCGATATCGTAAATAAAATTCGATTTTCATAGACTAAAGATGCAATAGTTCGTTTCGTTCATTCAATGAAGTAATATTTAAGGTCTACTCAGGCACATAACCACGGCACTTTAAAAACGCCTAACTAAGACATTAACATTTTATTATTTTAATATTGTTTCCATCCCCGACTAGATTTTTAGACTACAGTATTTTTAATTTTACAAACTTAACATATTTAACTTGCAATATTTCGAATGCTTCTTCCGTGAAGCAAGTGTATCTGCATCATGGTTTGCTCGCTTTAATCTTGTAACTGAATTTTGAACCAAATCCCTCTCAATTTTTGACGTTCGAATATTATTCTAATTATTTTTATTAAAGTTTGTATAGCCGTGATAGCAGCAGAGTCGATGCCTTTGAAAAGTGGTGTTGGCGTAGACTGCTTTACGCATACCATGAATTGGCATGAGGACGAACGCCACTATACTCCAAGGGTCAAAAATAATTATGCGGTTGTCTAAAATATGCTAAGAACAGCATTAAAGTAAAAGGCGTTTACAGATTTCGTCGATAATTCACAGAGCTATTCTTCTTTGTCTTCACCGCTATCCCACTTTAGGTGGGGTCGGCTCTCCGTATCCTTCGGCGCTATGACAATCTGGATGAAGTGAAAATATCCGTGGGATTTTATTTCGTTTAGAATTGCACTCTCATTTATTTTGAGTACCTACTGTTAATTCTCTTTTGCTTGAGATTTTCTTGTTTTTTTGTCTAACCGTAGCATGAAGTACGTTGAAATTGGCAAAATCCAAGGCATGAATTTATATACTTAAAAAAAAAACTCGCAATACAAATGAACTCTTTGCTTGCCATATTAATGACTATTGGTCTAAAAATCGTCAGCACTATCTTTGTACACTTTTAAATACATCTCCACGAAAACGCCTCATTGTTTTTGTATCCGGAGAAAATACAGTGTGAGGAGACCTTTACTTAATATTGATATACTTTGTATTATACATGTAAAGGAACTCTTTTCTACATAAGAAACTTATTATAATTTAATCTTTTTAATAATCGTTTCCTCGTTTTTATGTCTGTGGCGATGTGCAAACCGCACCATGCCAAAGGAAAAAAAAAAAAAACACGCATAAGCAAAATGTCACGATCATGTCATGAATGCTTCGCTACGATGCGCGTCAATAATCTTTGTTAAAACTAAATTTAAAAACGCATTGCAAAAAAACTTACACGAGTAAAACTAAGAAAAAAAATAACACAATACAATGGAAGATGGTAATAATCGCAGCACAGTAACATTGGAGCAAATGAACGCATTGCTTACATACTTGGAAGATCATCGCAGCCTGGTTTTGATAATCTGTATCTCTTTATAAATTGATTGTCGTCCAGCTCAAAAGCCCAGTGAATTTTTCTTATCTGCAAGTTCTCGTGTCGCGCATGCGACTTATCAACTGCATCGGCTCTTTGAAGTAAATTATATTGCGCCAGAAACATTTTTAACTAACTTTTTCTAATATTTAGAGGACCAAGGTAGTTGATATCATCCAGAAGTGTAGCAAACTGAAGTGGCAGTGGGCTGGCCACGTCTGTCGCAGAACTGATGAGCGTTGGAGCAGACGGGTTCTCGAATGGAGACCACGTCTCGGGAAACGTGTGTGAGACGCCCCCCTGCCAGGTGGACTGATGACCTGAGGAAGGTCGCTGGTGGTGGCTGGATGAGGAAAGCGGGTGATCGTGCACTTTGGCGTGCCCTTGGGGAGGTCTACGTCCAGCAGTGGACTGCTATAGGCTGATTGATTGATTGACTAATATTTATACATGATTTAAAAAAACAATTTAAAAATAATCAAATAAATCAATTATAAAATATTTATACAAACAAAAGTTCCCGCCCACAGGCGGTTGTATCTAGAAATCACTCACAGGTTTATGAACCAATTTGAGATATTTAATTTCTGTAACTCGTGAAATACCTAGGTCATAGTTTATTTCAAAAAAATATTTATTTCGTTTTAGGGTTTCGTATCATAAAACAATAAAAACTTTATTTTCCAATCTGACCTAATGGGAGCCGCGTCATGTGATCCAATTTGGACCAAGTGGGCGCGGACTAGAAGGAAAAAAGAACTTGGATGTATTTGAACTCCTAGGTCAAGTTTGTTGTGATTGCTTATAAAAAAACCGATGATGGTCAATAAATTCATCCATCAACTCCATTTTGTAGAGTTTCATAGCATAAAATGACAAAATAAGCATTTTTAAAAATAAGCTTTGACCCCACCCCCACAATCCTTCCTGCCACAAAACTATACTACATAATTATACTATATTTTTGTACTTGTTATAAAAAATAAATATTTTTGAATTTGTGTTATACATGTTTTTGTTTTAACGCTAACAATAAAAAATTTAAGGTTTATTCGTTTATTGTGGTTGTTTAAACTATTAAATTATTTTTACAAGTAAGATCTAAAGATACTATCATCATCATCTTAAAAAAAATCATTTGATAGTATAGTGCAATATAATTAACTCATCTATTAGAAATTACAAATATTATATTTTTATTAAGTGTCCGACAAGTAACCTTCAATAAGCTGGTCCGATTCGTACTTGGCCTGTTTTTATTGGTAGTCCCATAGACTTAGATTTTTTTTTTACATATTATATCTATGGGTGGTCCTACAATTTTTATTTGTGATTGTCAGTTGATCCAAACAGAAAGGACTTGGCTTAAAGGTCTAGTAACCGGGCCATAAATTAAAAAAAAAAAAAACAAACAGTTTGTTTAAAAAGTATCCTACCAGCCTAGGTTTTTCTTGTATATAAATAAATAAAATAAATAAATAAATATGTGGGGACATCTTCACACACGGCCATCTGATCCCAAACGATATAAAACGACCTATGTGTCTTAAATGAGTTGGAATTCTTAACTATAGCCAGTTTTTGGCTTTACCGTCAGACCCAGGCTATAATTTTTGATACAAGTTGACGTTATGTTTATGAATTGAAAAGTTCCTTTAGGCGCTTTCCAGCTGCTACATGTTACATCGGTCTCTAGACACCATCTAAGTTTATTCATAGTATCAGTCGAGGCAAATCGAGCACAAATACGTCAAGGTTGTGTTAAGTAAAGAAGTTCCTATGACCACCTTTCAGCTTCATCATTAGACCCTGAACACCATCTAAGACTCCTAAGACAATCCAATTTGTCATGACACATCCAATGAGCCCTTGCTTGGTTATTTTTTATACTATGTAGTTGGGTACTTTACATGGCTACCTTCTTCCTCCTTTTACTAGTAAAAGTCACATTTAGAAAAGCAGTCGCCGTAGCCGAAATCGGCATGGAAGTTATATATATGGCTACCTTCTTCTTACCTGGCTACCTTTTCAATCTGGAGACTACAAAAATGATATTCCTGGGGTGGGAGCCTAATGATCTGTCTTACAGGTTTTCCTAGTACGGACACCAGGCTCTCACATCGCAATAGGCTGTATTAGATTAAGTTTTTAGCAAGTTAACTATTTTGGGAGAGCAAATATTTTTTTATTATTATTATGACTATTTTTAGACAATAAACAATTAACCAGAAAGCTGATCTAAAACGCGTGTTGGAAATAAAAGCGTTAAATAATTAAACTTTATTTCTGTATATTTCTACTGACAACCCTACTAAAACACCGAATATTTATCAAAAAATGAAAAGATACTCTAATACAAAGAGATATGTGCCGTTTTGTATTTTCTTTGGCGAAAGCTTTACGACTTTTGTTATATTCAAACAAATGAATGACCTTGTGAAATTCTTCGTGTCATTTCTGCATTTGATTGAAATGTAGAAATGTAGTAATTTCAGTTTTTGACAGAAATTTGGTTCTTATTCTGGAAATTTCAATCAAAATTGAATGAAAGATTGACGAATCCTTCAAACGATTTCGTACACACACACATATGCAAAATATAAAACGTAATACACTGATGTTCTCTAAGCAGAATGTTTTCTAGTCGTGAATTAAATACGCAATTTACGATATCTTTTCCGCGTTTTGTCGCCGATACAAAATTTGGGACCCAATGATTTCAACTTTGACATAAGAAATTAGTGCGATCGGGCCCCTGGTTATTGCCACACTTTATTGTATTATTATTAAAACAAAAAATTATGTAACAGTAATAAATGGCGAGAGAAGAATAACCAATACTTTAGTTTATAGGACGATTGATCAAGTTAAAATAATTAAAGATAAAACAAAGATAAAGATAAAGCTTATTTCAATAAAAACTTCATCTAACTAAAACTTAGTGTAGGCAAATACAAAAATAAAAAATAAAGCAGACAAAGTAATAAACAGCAACACGGTTTCATCAGAAAACAGTTACTAATATTATAATATGCTTTGAAAAATATTCCTCTCTAGCCTTCGAATTATTTAACCAGATGTTACAATGTTTTAGTAACTATAACATGTTTATTTTACAACTCATTTCGTAACTTGTCTAACAGATAGGATAAAAATATTTTATATTTTCCCATGCTTTTCAGGCTCGAACCTACCCTGAATTAGGGCGATCAGGCCTTAGTCGGTCACGCTGGCCCAGTGCGGGTTGGTCGACTTCACACACAACCCTCACACTATAAGCACCCTCGCTACGCTGCTCGTGCGCCAAAATACTTTGGGTGTAATTGATCACTTTCACCCCTTATTTAAAAATCTACTATTTTCCAATTTTTTTTTTTTTATCAAATTAATATTTGAATTTGGAAGATAGCTGTACGTACTTATAAATATTTTTTTTTGTCATCTACAAATTTTAGCTTACAACACTGACTGATTGACTGAACTATAAGAAACAATGAATAATAAAAAAAAGATTAAAAATAAAACAAACAACAAAAAATATAATTTAGAATATTTTTTTATACATACACATTACACGTAATATATATTATATTTTTTATGTTCTGGATTTAACTAGGGTATACCTACCCTATACCTATACCTTTATAATATACGGGAAAATACATAACAGAATAGCCAGGGTCTGATAGCTAGTAACAAACTATTATAATCTTTATCACGAACTCTTGAAAATGGTTATAAATAATCACGATATAGATAAAACCAAAGAGTTCGTACGAGCTTCATGTCCTTTGTTTTGAAATTATTGTGAGTTTCGCATTTCTATAATGGTGTTAGAAATTAATATTGTAGCGTCTGTAATAGGACTAATGTTAGTTTTTATAATTTTTCCGATGCTGTTTTTAACATGTTCGGCATCGATCTCGGTCTTCTTAAGATATCGTAAGTAAAATAACAGTAAATATCAATAGCATTTTATTCGTTTTAATGTTAAGTATAAAATATATAAGATATAACTATATATCGGCTCTGTAACGATAAAAAATGTGAGGCCGCTTTATCTACAAATTAGGAGATTATGAAGTACAAACCCATTTTTTAATCGAATAATTTTCTTACTGGCCATTTTAAAAACTATGAGCGGTTTGTTTAAAAAGAAAGATATTGAAAATGGATGGAATCTATAAATTCATATTATTATATATTTAGAGTACCTAATATTTAACATAGAACTTAACAAATTTTCGTTATTATTATAGTAATAATATATTTTGCTCTGCTAAACGTAAAGAATTCATATCAATTTATTTATTTAACTCTACAAAAAGAATTCAAGGCATCCATATTAACTCGAACTCTCCAGTCTCCACTTATTCTATTTAGTACGTGCTTACTCATCCGTCCGCTTGTGTGTGCAACTTCGTTCTAATTTCGAAATAAAATGTTTCGAAAAATTATTCGATTATTATGCGATTTATTTCATGCCAGATAGCGACCGGATAAGATAGTGATTTTGAATTTAGAACGATAATATACTTGGTTATTTTGTTTGTGACCGTTTTGACGAATATTTGTGTTGACATTTTGTTTATGAAACGGTTAAAAAATGATGAATATTATAGAAAGGATTGTCATTGGAATTATATTTTTCATGTGTCTTTATTTATTCTGGATGTGGTTTTGTTTCGGTAATTGTGTGCTAAATTGTAAGTACCTCATTAATACTCTTCCAAGTAGCTGTCCTTAAGAATTCCTTTCTATTCTTCTGGAATTTTACGACGTAATGTATTTATTATGTTATTTGAGTTTTCTTCTTCTCGACTTGTGAGGTCGGTATTTTGTCTATGTCCCGCCCTGAGACCCTCAGGGAAGAGGAGCATCGACATCCCCAATATAAATACTGTTTCCGAGTACTTTGGACAGAATTGTGCATGTATGGATGGCTGCCTGTTTTTGTAAAATGTGAATGTTTATGTGTGCGTCTAATTGTGTGCAATAACTATGTATACTTTATTAATTATATTAATATATAATTATGTTAATTATTATTATTATTATATTAATTGAACCCCGATCAATAACAACTGCTTATATTTTTACATTTATAATACATTCTTGACCATAAATATATAAATATATATATTTGAATCGATAAAACTTTCCAATCAAACGCTAGTGTGTCAGATTAAGGAAGCTCATATTATATTTTTATCAGATAATTTCGCGTGCACGTAATCGATTCCTAAATCATGACATGCGAGTTATTTTATTAGTTGGTATAGTAGCAGTAAACAACTCTAGTGTGTACTACATAAGTTTTAATAATTAATTGCAAAAAATGAGTGACTTTACTTCGGCATTAATTTTCTTGGTGATAAATATATTTGTGTTTTTCTTGATTTATGGCTTATTGGTCAGATATTTTGGTAAGTTATCGATAAATTATTTTTATTTTAGAATTCATCGTGTATCTTTTCTGAGCTGTCAAAAAGAAATTTATGTATAAACGTAAATACTATATTAAAAAAATATAGTATATAAAAAAATAATATTAATCAATTTCATGCTTCAAAATTGTATTCTGGTGCTTTTTAATATCATCTAGTGAGAGATCATAAGAAACAATAACAATATTATAAGGAAGTAACGCCACCTGACGTTTTTTCACGGTATCAAAAACATTGCTATCGACCAATCGCGCACTTTTTTGTAGTGCCATCTGTTGCATGCAATTTGAACTACTAAACATTAAAATGTGCCATATATGGTGACATCCCAACTAGCACAAGAAGACTGCTTAAGACCTTTATAGCGTATATAATTACAGTTAGGAGCTTCAAGATTAAGCTGCATAGCGCGCTATGCAACCCTTTTGCAGCTGCTTTACCCCTAAGGGGGCGAAATTGTAGCCTATTTTTTAGATCTAGTAGACTTGCATAATAGCGCATATAATTTCTTACAACCGCTATTTTTACTCTTAAGCACCCTTTAAGAAGTGAACATTGTGGGTGAAAGCTGATATTGGCACTAATTAAATGAACGAACGTCAAATCCGCTCATTATTTCATTCACTCCAAATCGTAAATTACAGCTTGCAGTGCGAATCTTAACTATTGTCTAATTTAGTGATTGTGAGTATTGGATTTCTATTACATGTAAGATGTTTTTATATAATTATGGTGATGGCAGCGTGTAGTGAAGTAATAAAATGGTGGAATCATAGTGTAAATATACGATTTGAGTTACGTATGGCTTGTTTAGGTGAAAAACATCGGCAAATTTAATTTACTGTAAACATGTATGGTGTTTTTGGATTAAAGCTAATGGGCCCTCAATTAATTGAAGATTTTATGAAAATTTAATGAATTTGTAGCTGCGGGTGCAAACATTTTATCCAAATTTTGTTAAGTAAAACTCTGATTTATATTTATTTATGGATGATTAACGATAATATGTTGTTTGTGATCATACTAAACTGTGCCGGGTGGCCCGTGTGTTTAAATAAACAAAAATAATATAAACAAATGAAGTAATTGTCTCAGAAAATGGCGTCAAAATTTTTGCAGCCTTGGTTTCTAGTTTTCGCTACTGTAGCCCCCTATTGCAGAAATGGGTGATAAAAATCAGTGTTCAGAAGCTCATAGTTCCAATAATGCTGCAAAATTCTTTGTTTTAGAACTTCTAACTCCATACAATATCCAATAGAGTGGATATTATAACCTAGAGTGTGAATTCGATGTGATATAAAGCTCGCACCTGCATTGCAGCTCATACAATAAATATAATTTAGGGATCTGCAATCAATGCTGGAAACCCTTGCTTGAATTGATTGATTGATTAAAAAGACTAGTAGTATTATGCCAATAAATTCTTCTGTTATACCTATCTACTTAAATATTTATGATCTCTAAAAATCTGTTGTTTGTAACTTTAAGATTTATTCGTCAAAACAAAACAAAGTTTGTTAATATTAATTTTCAAGAAAATGTGATGATGAGAAATAAAAACACATATTGTTCAAGTCGTGACGTTTTTTTCTCCATTACTATACTATAATATTATGTACTTGTTTTATACCAATACCAAACCAAAATGTACTCGAAATATTGTTTAAAAAGCCAGAAAACATAAAATATTACCAGGCATAGTACATCTTTTCCATTTTATTGAAAAGCTATTATTTTATATCATGAAGAACTGCAAACTCCATAGTAGTTCCACAAAAAGGATTTTTACGAGCTTAGGAGCTAATTTTACCACACATGCATAACAGAAACCGTAAGAAGTAAAAAGTTGCAATTTTCTATCCTGTGCAGAACAGGGTAGTAAAGTATGCCACGCAGGACAGTAATGCAACTAAGAGTGCCAATTAATATGCAATTATAACTACAATGCAGTCAATGGTGGTCTGAAGTGCCTTTCGAAACCATTATGCGAGTAAAAGTGGCAAAAAAGATACAAATCTAACTATTGTGCAGTTAAAGATGCCATAAGGTGTCACAAAAATACCTTAGGTTCCTGCTGCGGTCAGAGCTATAATTTTAGCTGTTATCGAACTTGTGCCTAATTTTGACTCCCTTATGCCAATGTATTATTCCGAGAGCAAGGTAGTGAAATTAATTTGAGTAGTTTTTCATAGGGTAATTAATTATTGGTTAACGGTATCCCGTATGTTCTGCTCACCCTTTTAAGAATAAGAGCGTGGCCCTATGCACCTATGTATATATATATATAGGTATTATGTCTACTTTTAAAACAATGATCAAAAGATATAATTTTTATCGTACTTAATTACGTTTCATATTATTTATTACTTTCCTAATCAGATACAAAAGTTGAGACAGTATGTTCATAGTTTGAATTCTGAACGCACGTTACAAAGTTTCTTATTTGTTTTAAAAATGTCTGATTTCTCAACTGTTTTAATATTATCAGTTGCAGTTATTCTGATTGTGTATGTCTTGTACGGATTATTCATCCGGTTTATAGGTAAGTTAGGTGATATTTTTAAACTTCATATTTTTTCGGTTTTAAACTTGCTTTATATATTCTACACACCAATACGGCTTGACAAGATTACAGTTAATATGGGCAATCGAGAACATCATCACATCAACGGCCCGTTACAGTCCACTGCTGGATTGAGGGACGAGGGAGAGGGGCTCTAGCCTACCCTGATTTAGAATAATCAGGCCTTAGTCAACAACCACGCTAGCCCAGTGTGAGTTGGTCGACTTCACACACAACCTTTGAATTTCTTCGTAGGAGTGTGCAGGTTTCATCACGATGTTTTCCTTCACCGTAAGAGCGTCGAATGAAAGTACATATGAATTCAAAATCGAAAACACATTGATACGTGGTGGGGATCGGACACGCGTCTCCCGGACGGGAGGCAGCGGCCCAACCACTAGACCACCGACGACCGCTCTCCCTAACTCGGCAAGTAGTAGCTAGACTGGGTTTTATTATGTGTTTTGTTTCTATTGACTGTGTTAACTAAAACCATTCACGCATTTTCTGTTTCTAGAGTATTTTTGTATGGTGCTTGTTTTAGTATGACTCCTGCACTTAGTTTTAATATTTTATGTACGTATCTCAAATTATTATCGTTTTATACAAATTCGAATCGATGATTACATGACAGTAATCATATAACTAAATTATAATACCTTATACGTACTTAGTCTTATCAATAGATATAAAAATTATAAACACTTGGATTTGATCATTTGGTAGTTCACATTGCTACATCGAGTTCTTTTGTTCAATAGTGTTATACAAATTAGTGTAAAAAATGGATAACTTTTATTTTTATCTGGTGTCGGATTTAATAATTATAATATTTTTCATGTATGTAACTTTTGTTATATGCAGAATTATAATTTCGTGCTTTGGTAAGTTTTTTCTTTATTTCTTTGTAATAATTTTGATCATGTTTCTCATGCTTTCATCAAAATAGTTTCCTACAAGAAATATTTGCTACAATCTGAGATGCTATAAATAAACACAGAAACATGCAAATAATATTGAACTGAATAAAGCCAAAATTAGAGTATCTTTTCAGCTATGATTAGTTTTCCTTTAGTTCTACAATATTCTACTAGATGGCTCTCATATGTTTCTTTGCAATTAAATGGCAGATCCACACACTGACATCTAGAGAATAATATAAGAATTAAAAGTCATAAAAATACACTTATTTTAACAAGCAAAAGAAGAATTTATTACAGTTTTGAGCACGGAGATTTGTCTCCGTGGTTTTGAGCATTCTACAAAAGAGTGGAATAAAATGTTCTTTTTTAATCTAATCTCAATTAATCACTCGGAAATTTTTATTTATAATTTTCCTTTGTCACATATCTATTCATAACAACTTTTATCATTTTACATATCCTTGTTTAGTTAGTTACTTGTATTGTGGGGATTGTTTAGTAATGTGAAATATATAATATATAAACTGATAAGCAATGGATACATTTATAATTCTTGTTGTGCTATTTCATTTATTAGCTATAATATTTTTAATATACGCTGCGAAACAAGGTTAGTGATATAATAATCTGGACGTATATGAGCTGTTGATGATGATGATGAAAATCTGTCGTTGAGATACATAACTAAGTATATAAAGGTGAACAATATTGAAAAGTCTTATTCCCAAGGGAAAATCTTACACGACGCAAGCGTAGCCGCGGGCGGAAAGCTAGTAAATTATAATCCTATTTTTCATTCATCAACGGCCCGTCATAGTCCACTGCTGGACCATAGTCCTCATAGGGCTCATTAGGCCTCTTCCACATGGAGGGTTTTGCCATAATCTCCACGCTTGGCAGGCGGGTTGGAGATCGCAGATTAAAAGGTTACTGTATCAGAGAGCGCTGCTGCTCGTTCCCTGTTCAATGTGTAGTCCCTAAGTCGCCTCTTACGACACACACGGAAAGAGTAGGGGTTGGTGACTAATGTATTCTACTCTGCCGTCACCACACGGCGATTTCTTATTATCAATAATCATTTTCTGATACAGTATCGTGTTGACTTCTGAAAGTAATTAACGTTGCCATAATGTCTTTAATAGTAAGTTTAATAGTAATTTTTTGTGTTTACTTTTTTTTTTTTGTTATTTCTTATTTTTTTGTTATTTTAATGGATCGCTATTCGAAGTTTACAAATTCTGTTCGAGTAAGTCTGTTTTAGTTGTTTTTTAACCGTAGCAGTAGCACTTTTTCTTTATACCGTGAAATTTAACTGTTTGTTTTTCGTAAAATGGAGTGTTCAGTTCATTAAACTGAACAACTTTCCTCAAGGAACAAAACCGCGCGGCCAGCTGATCGATTTACTATGGGGGAAGCAATATTTTTTTTCAATTGCCAGCCCATGTTCCTTGGGGAAAGTTGTTCAGTTTAATGGACCGAACACTCTCTTTACCAAAAATCAATGAGTTAAATTTCAAATTGGATAATATTTAAAATAAATCAATGGAATTTACTTACGCAATTTTGCTACTATTACGCTCACCGGCTTATTTTAAAAATATTCTAACACTGTCTACGAAATTTCAGTGGGAACAGAACTTTTTCCTGAAAAAGTATCCTTTGTGTTAATTCCGGATACAAATTATCTCCATTCCGAATTTCATCCAAATCCATTCAGTTGTTTAGGCGTGAAAGCGGAACAAACATCTAAACATATGTTTACATTTATTATAATTAGTGTGATGGATGGAGGGCCTCTACAGTCCTCTCGTTGAAGTTTGATAAAAAATATGCAAATTTAATCATGTGATCCATAAGTATTTGAAGGTATTTTCCATGACAATGACAATGATCTTTTTATCGGCAAGATTATTAATCATCAAATTAACGCACACATGCAGACATTTTATCGATTTTTTAATCTAAATTAATGTATAAGTATTGTTTTTGCTTCAGTACATCATCACCAGTATTCAGCTCATACATAATACACGAAATAATATTTTGTATATAAAAAATATTACAAAATGCAAAATGCACTGTTTTTTTGGATTTCTTTTTTTGTTATACTTTTAATTATTGTGGTTGTGAATGAATATAGTAAGTACTAATGAAAACATTTTTTTTAATTGCTCGCGTTGTGTAAGTTTTTCCCGCGGGAATAAGAGGCTTTCTCGTAAAAAGTATCCTATTGTTAATCCAGGGTACAAACTATCTCTATTCCAAATTTAATCTCAATCCGTTCAGTACCTAGTTTTTGCGTGAAAGTGTAACAAACATCCATACATACAAACTTTCGCGTTTATAATATTAGTAAGGATAAGGATTATACCTTCATCATCATCATCATCAACGGCTTATTGTTCCTACTAAGAGGTTCAAAGAAAAAATAAACAAATAAAAATTCCTCCTAAAAAAATAAAATAAAATCCTTCTTCCTTTAGTGCATCTAAAAATACTAAATTATTAAAGTGTATTTTCATATTTCTTCTACATTCAGTTGACCCTTTTTATTATAAAGTTGCGTTTTATATACGCCGTGTGGACACGGAAGAGTAGATACATTTGTCACCAACCCCTACCCTTCCCATGGGTGTCGTAAGAGGCGACTTAGGGACTACACATTGAACAGGGAACGGGCAGCAGCGCTCTCTGATACAGCAACCTTTTAATCTGCGATCTCCAACCCGCCTGCCAAGCGTGGAGATTATGGCAAAACCATCCACTGAAGTGGAGGAGGCTCATAGTCCAGCAGTGGACTGTAACGGGCCGTTGATGATGATATTGATGTTGGTTTATTATGTGTTGACGTTGATTTTTGAAATTTCATCTTGCCGCACTACCTTTGAATTGCTTTTTTTTGCACTATAAGGTAAAAAATATGATGGATAAGTACCTCTTCTGTGTAGAAAGCTTGGATGACATAACATTTCCTTTCTGCTTTATCGGAGCGTCGGTGGTCTAGTGGCTAGGGCCGCTGCCTCCCGTCCGGGAGACGCGGGTTCGATTCCCACCACGTACCAATGTGTTTTCGAATTTTGAATTCATATGTACGTTTATTCGATGCTCTTACGGTGAAGGAAACATCGTGATGAAATCTGCACACTCCTGCGAAGAAATTCAAAGGTTGTGTGTGAAGTCGACCAATCTGCTCTGGACCAGCGTGGTCGACTAAGGCCTTATCACCCTAATTCAGGGTAGGCTCGAGCCCCTCGGTGGGGACGTATATGAGCTGTTGATTGATGAATTATATCTTTATCAGAATCGACAATAAAAAACAAACAGTGCTTAATAATGATAAGTCACTAAGTATATACAAGTACAGGGTGTCCAAAAAGGGTGTTGGCAGTTTATACCCAAAAATTATTTATGAAAAACATATCATTTCATAATTTTATTACTATTTGCAAAAAGTACATACAATGGAAAGTTTACGACAAAAAAAATATGTTGTCCAAATGACGTCCGTTACGTCTTAATTCATTTTCTAATGAATGATATTCGCACTGGGAGATAAAGAAATGTCCCGTGTTATTATCGAATCATTGTTTTGATAATAAGCAAAAACAAAATGCGCGCTGAGCTCCGGTATACAAATCCATTTTAACAAAATTTCCAATAAATTCCACGTATGACATTATATTTGTTTTTGCTATCTACCCTCATTAAGACGATTTATTGATATTTAAAAGTGCAAATACCTTTTTTGGACAACCTATACATAAGTACGTTATCTTCTTTTCCGTCATTACTTACTAATCTTTTACCGTCGGAAAACTTTTTTTTTTATATAAATTTAGTACCGTTGCATGTTTTCGTTGAAGTAACGTGTTTTATGCTTAGTAACAGGTAGAACAGTAGCTATATGCAACTTCTCTACCTAGTTTGTAAAAATGAAAAACTATGAAATAATCTTATACATTTTTGCATTCGTATTGATTTTGTTGATTTTGAAAGCATGTGATCATTTATGGACAAGTAAGTTTTATGATCTAGTTAATTGTTTATAATATAATATACTTGTATAGTTTACTGTGCTGCAGTTGTTTTGAATTCAACATCAACAGCTCATATACATCCCCACCGAGGGGCTTGAGCCTAGCCTGAATTAGAGCGACTAGGGAGTCAGTGGTCTATTGGCTAGGGCCGCTGCCTCCCGTCCGGGAGACGCGGGTTCGATCCCCACCGCGTGTTACCAATGTGTTTTCGAATTTCGAATTCATATGTTTTTAATTACTTATACTTTACTCCTTATTTTTTTTAAATAGATCTTATAACTAGTTTCACCAAAGTGGTAAATAGCGGGCTTGTATTTGGTCGGGCTTGGTTTTGGGCTTGTTTTTGGGCTTGTATAGCAGCTGCAGTAGGCCCGGCTTATTTTGACACGTGGAGTGAAACAGTGAGCGACTAACGAAAATATATTTGGAGTTTATCTATATTTCGAGTTTTTAAAATGCTCACAATCTACAAACATGATAATATTTTGTTTTGTTATCAAATTAAAGTGCCTAATTTCATTTTTATTTTAAACTGTCGTATCAGTGCTATGAATAGTTTCAGTTGATATACACATTTCTTAATGATATACCTACATTATATATAATAAATTATTTAATTCCATTAGAATGGGCTACGAGCTTTTGTTAGTTGTGATAATTTTTTTCTTGTGTATACTTGTGTTGTTTTTTGGAGCTTGTAATTTAGGTGAGTTTGAGTTTAATTAACTAAAATCTACTAAATAGAATTAAATCCAAAATATTCTGAAGCAATGAAAATGAGCGGTTATTTCGTTGCATGCAGCACGATTTTCGACTTAATCAGTTTTAATTAAGCTATCTCCTTTCTAGGACCCGTTTCATTTCAATCATGTTAATTGATTAAAGAAATATGCTTTTCCGACGCATTTTTCGCCCTGGCAACGTTCTGAGCCGAGGTCCGTGCCCGTCTGAGGGCGCCCCCAGATACGTTGTCATACATTTCTAAGAGGTACGAGCCTTCCACTCCCCCGCAACTCTGCGCCCGCTATATTATCACCCTGGTAGAAATTGCGATTAGCCCGTTACAAAAAAAAAGTTGGTTAAAGTGAAAAAGAACGGTCAGCTTTTCCTCTTTTTACGCAAATTTCTTAGTTTTTTCTACTGCCTCTCAATTTTTTAATTAAGGGGCTACCTGACTGCGCACTAGCGCCACTTCGAAAGTAAATCATAATTCCGAAAAAACTAAATATATTTAAAAAGTGTAGTAAGCGATAGCGAAAATGCTAAAAACGGCCGTTAATAGCACTTTCGCTATCCGTTACTACAATTTACAATAGATAACTGAATTTATCAATTCTAAAAATACAACATGACTAATGAAACAATTTGATCGTTCATATTTTTGATATTTTGTGTTTTCACTAAGTTATGATTTTTTATCTAAGTGGCGCTAGTGTTCACATAGGGTACCCCCTTAATAACTCTACTTGCATTTTATTATACATCATTAACTCTACGACTAGGGTCATGTCCACTATCAAACAGTTTCCCATGATAGCAACCAATCACTCACCTTCCCATAGATAGCAAAACCTCAGGTTTGAAAACATGTGAGCTCGGTGCGTCACTATAATCTTTTATAGATAAAAATTATCAAATCTAGCCTTTATTAATGTTTTCAAAGAAAACCAATTAATCACTAATCGGTATCCGGAATGGACGTACAGGAAAAAATAACGGCTTCAGTTCTTTTCATGTTTGCATATGCAATACCTATTATTTTAATAGTGATTGTTTTGGTTTGGGCTTTCTACAAGAGAGATGGTGAGTTAGATGGTGAGTTAAAAAAAAGAACAATGTTATTATAAACTTTCAATGAGTTAAATTTGTTCAACAACTTGTTAATCTAATTCGATTACCTATTAATTTTAATAAATAATTATTTAAAAAATATGTGGGGACATCACACACACGGCTACCTGATCCCAATCTTAGCAGAGCTTATATTATGGGTATCAGCAGCTGGTACATATTACCAAATATATTATACAAATTGTCAATATAGGTATTGTCAATTTGTATGAAACAGCAGATTTTTTTTCGTTGAGTTACAGAGTTGGCCCCATAGTGAAAGTTGTTGCACATCTCTAACACGTTATGTGGTTTGAAGGATAATGTGACTTTTCCTTACACCCTGTAGAGAACGTCCAAACACAAATGCTCTCCTCAAATGCTCGCGTGAATGTTTATCCTGGGTGGGATTCGAACCCACACTTTGACTTTGACTTTGACAATATTGTGCTTTTATAAGCAGGGTATTACAATAAAATCTACATCTAACCTAAACATGGTTGGTAGTATAAAATGTATGAATCGCAACATAGGATAAAAATAGGGCACTCCTAACGCACATAATATTACAATACAATCAATGAAATTAATAATATATTCTTAATAAAGTACTTCATCAACATCAACAGCTCATAGGGCTCGGGCTCGAGCCTACCCTGAATTAGGGCAATTAGACCTTTGTCGACCACGCTGGCCCAGTGCGGGTTGGTCGACTTCACACACAACCTTTGAATTTCTTCGCAGGAGTGTACAGGTTTCGTCACGATGTTTTCCTTAAACGTACATACATATGAATTCGAAATTCGAAAACACATTGGTACATGGTGGGAATCGAACCAGCAGCGATTCTAGTCACTAGACCACCGAGCTCTTAAAGTTCTTATTTAACTGCAAACAAAAATAAAAATCAATATTCATGGCATGAATATGCTTGCACGAGGAATCAAACAAAATATTAAGTTCTTCCTGCCACCGTGCATCAAAAACTTCCCTTTTCATGTATGGTGTGATCACTTATTAAAACATGAATTCACTCCGTTATTTTAGAATCTGAATTTTGACTGATGTACCTATACTAGCTATTTATTACTATAATGTTTGCATGCTATTATGATTTTAGCAAAACATGAATGCACTCACTATGTAACATACCAGCCTTATACCATGTTTTACGCAAATAAAATATCTTTTATCTTTATCTATCAGGGTAGACACACTAATGTGGTAGCGCGGGGATTTTTTTAAATAATCTATTTTATAATCTTAGTATCATTTATCATGTTATTGTAGTCATTCATTATCTGCATACTCGTGCATATGATATTATTTGTTGCTGTTTGATTACTATTGCTTATAAGATCAATGAACGGATTTGATAGTCGGCTATTATGGATGACAATCAAAATTTTTCATCATGATTGTCAACCTAAATGGTGCAGTGATTATCAATTTATAGATTCTCGTGATCATGTTTTAGTATTTCAAACTATTCATCATCATCATCATCATCAACGATATTAATAAGTATAACGAATGAGCTCACAGTTTTAATTACCTTACATACTTTTATAATACCATTATGCTTCAAAGTTTGTGGTCGAGCAGCCGCTACGGAGCTGCTGGGCACCACACGAAGAGTGTTGTAGTGGATATTTTTATAAAACGTGGCAAAAACAGGGTTCAGTCCGAAGGAAAAGGTATTTATTTATGTATTTATATAATTTATATTATAAAAACTGGAAAATGGTAACAAGGATTCGAAATAGTAAAAGGATAACTGAGCTTTTCACTGTTAGAGATCAGGACATGAAGTCAGGAAAGAAAGACAAAATCGAAACGTCAGAAATCTAAATTTGAAAATGAATTTAAAAGGAAAGATAAAACTGCCAGCAAGAAAGGTTGCCAGTCATAAAACTGAAAAGAGGACGAATGCCTCGTTACAAGTTTATTCGTCTATATTTGTATATTTTTCCATTGTTATTAAGTATGTTTACTTCTTATCTACATAATATCCAAGGTTAGCGATGGAGTAAAAATAGATGACGCTAATTATTTGTCAAAACAGAAAATCGTGACAGGTTTGCGCTTATTTATGTTGTCTATACAACTGTCTTAGTATCAATTCACAGTCGAATGTACATACACATTGTCGATACAGTTATTATTTTCAAGTATATTATCTTCCTCATAATCTTAACATGATACCATCGCTATATCTAACGATAAAACTGGGTTATCTTCCTCAAACCCAATTTGGTTTTAGTCGAAATTTTCATCTTGCAGTTATCGTTTTTAGTGGATGATATGAGTGAAAAATGTGTTCCAAAGTGTTTGGATTTGAAAGTGATCCAGAACAGTTAGTTAGTTTAGTTGTGTAAAATTGTGAATGAGATTTGTGCATTCAAATAATTTGGTAATCCAAATTATTGAGAGTGGCTTAAGTGTGTCAACGGCACTCAGCTGATTGTTAAATCTAATCAGTGGTTAGAGTGGTTAATAATTATAAAAATAACAGTAATAATAGTGAAAATCAACTTCAATTAATTATCCAATAAGAGATTTAATAAGTGAACACGAATGAAATATTAAAGTCAAAGTCAAAGTAAAAAAAAAACATTTATTTCCATAGGACATTTTTTTGGGTGAGTTCACTAACACGGAAAGGAAAAAAACCAAGAGAGCAAGCTATAAATTACTTTGATTAATGTAAATTTAGAGGATATTAAAAATAAACAGAACAAGAAAGAAAACACAGATAAAAGAAAGCGTTTCGTTAAATATTTTCTTACGAATACGGAAAAGAATATTGACGATAACACTATGCCGCCATTTTTCGGAGATCCCAACTATGATTTTATCAATGATAAAGATTACGAATCCAAAGTCGAAGACGAGAAGGTTCAGGCCGGCCTGACACAGATGGCGTTTTGGTATATGATCGTGCTACTGGCTCTGTTGCTGACATGGTTGATAGTGTTCTTCTGTTTGAGGATCCTTGCATTACGTAATATTTGTTTTATTTATTTTGTATTTATTATAATTAGTGTGATTAATTTCAAGGCTTCGCATCGCACCTGTTATGAAACACTTTTTTTTAATCAGAAGATAACAAGTTTTTCTACAAACCAACTTATTTCCTAGATGAGCGACTGTGACTTGTGAAATGTATTTTTTGAAAGTAACTGCAAGAAGTAATCCAGTGTCCTAATTCAGGGTAGGCTCGACCCCTCGGTGGGGACGTATAATATGAGCTGTTGATGATGAACTGCTAAAAGTAGCATAATCTCTTACTTTACCTATTTCTATGTGTGCCTATTAGGCATAAGTGATCGTATCAAACCGTGTTTGTTTTTTATCTAAATTTATGACTATAAACATAAGTCAATAAGGAAACCTTTAAAATATATTTAAAAAGTTATGGTTTATCAGTTTGACTATTCACTTGATTTATCTTTAGATTAAAAGATCTGCCTGCCACTATCTTTTTAGTAATTTTAACTTAGTATCAATCATATCCTAAAAGTAGGTACTTATAAGTTTCTTTGTGTGTATATATATATATACTTTGCTGATATTACAAGTAAATAAGCGTTTATCTTTATTGATTCTTCATTATATTCTTATGACTGACGTTTTATCCTAATCTACGAAGATAAGTTCAAAATTCAATAAAATGTCTTTACAAAATTTTAGTATACTTTGCTTTGTTCTTTCGAGAACTGCTAAACCTCTCAAAAATATATTTTTTATTGTATCCAAGAATCATAATTCTATCGAAATGGACATAGAAAATAAAAGTGACGCTGCCGATGTGAAAAATGATTTTAAATCAGCAGTAAATTATCTATTATTAATTTTACTCTTCTGTGTTGTGATAAAAGTTTTAACATTTTTCTCCATATTCGCGAGAATTATGCTAGGTAAAAATGTGCTATTTATATTAAAATTAAGACTAAAGATAAAGGTGTCTATTTAAATAACTAAATTTTTCTATTTGTGATACGTTTGCGGATTTAATATCGCGCAGGAAATTGAACTGGCTTATTAGCTAATAAAACAAAAAAAAAAACTAATATAATAACTAAAATAATAACTTTAAATAACTTTAATTTTGTTTTAACAATCGTGTCTATATCATCATCATCATTCTCCTGCCCTGTTCCCTTTATTTGTCTATATACGGGATAAAATATTATTTTCAAAAAACTTTATCTTCAACAAGATTAGGTGAAATCTTTTATTGTAGCTTCTTGTCGCTACTCCTAGACAAAATACAAAATCTTTATTTTTTATCGCTTATTTACGTAGTTTAACATTTCTGAAGTCTCCTTTTAGACATTAGTATGTCTGTGTTAGGAGACTCCGCTCCTCGTTTAATATATCACAATGTTAATATTTTTAAATAAGAGTGACATGTATTTCTAACTTATTTCTAACTAGTAGACCGGTACGAAATTATTTATAGAAAATTCTATACAAGGTGGTGCCATCGTTGTAAGCAAATTCGAATATTTTTCCGGTTCCCATAGGAATGAGATGTTTTTTCGGGATAAAAACTATACCTATGTCCTATTCCAGGGCCTAACCTAAATGTGTGTCAAGTTTCATCCCGATCCGTCCACTGGTTCAAGCGTGATTCGGCAACAAACATCCAAATTTTCGCATTTATAATATTAGTAGGATAATTTAGTAGAAAATATCCAAATGTGTACTTTATATTTAAAGGCTTCTTTCTTTCGTCACCACGCACGCACGATCATGGAGATCGTCTTCTGAGTTCTGACGGTGATCATTAGATATTTTTCTTTTGCTTAAAGACCTATTTTCCTCTTTCCAGGGCAAAAGACGCGCAGTCCGCAGCAGAGACGGATGTACGCGGGTGCCCGAGCGCAGCCGTCATTGAGCCAGCCAGAACCCACTATATACGTCAGCCCTGCCAACTTGCCGCCACCACCCAAATATGGTAAGAACCTTTAAGGCATCGTCACAGAAACCATCTCGTTCAGCCAGCCCGAACCCAACTTTCCGTCACCACCCTAATATGGCAAATTGATAAAAGACAGACAAACCTTTCTAAGACAAAAGATTAAATACAGATGAATGCAGAATTCAAGGCTACCGTTCAGCCATCCGTAGCTTAGTCATTTGGTTTGCGTCAGCGCAGCCCTTCAAACTTGCTGTCACCACCCAAATATGGTAGGAATCTTATAGGTATAGACATAGGAACAATCTCAACTACGAGGATGACTAAACTAGACTATTCGTAGATGATGAATTTATCAACTAAAATAACTTATTGAAACTCTTGTTCTAACAATTTTATTAGTGAATTTCCTGTCTCAGTCAATAAGCATTAAACCGAAAGGCTGGTATAAAGAACTGCACAGCAATCATTCCTGCACTGCCCGTATCTTACATCTTCCTGGAAGTTACGCTAAAGCGAAACTCTTCAGAAAAGCTTTATTAATCATCATCATCATCTCAGCCGGAAGACGTCCGTCATAGCTTGTTAATCAATCAATCAATCAATCAGCCTATTGCAGTCCACTGCTGGACGTAGGCCTCCCCAAGGGTACGCCAAAGCGCACGATCACCCGCTTTCCTCATCCAGCCACCACCAGCGACTTTCCTCAGGTCATCAGTCCACCTGGCAGGGGGTCCCACACTACGTTTCCTTGTTAATACATGGAAATATTTATTCTAGATTTGTAGTCTGTTGCTTGTAAATGCATTTGAAATTAAGGGCCTGGGCGTTGTTTATATCAGCAAATTTATGTATCAGTTCTCCACAAAGGAGATTTGATGGTGAGCAAGATCTGCGGGCAAGACCATGAATGCATAGTGGAGGCTTTTGTTCATCTATTAAATTAAGTAATCAATTTGCGATGACGGAAACAAATAATGTAAATGACACAGAGAAAGAAGTCCTACAGTCAACTCTTACAATAACGCTCACAAGCGGAAACGAATCATGATCGGGAACCACACGCCTAAAAATCTTTTTCGAAGCATTATTGCGAAGATTTCTGACGCGCGTCGCCTCGCGCTTAAGCGATCGTCTTTTATTTCCTCTGAGCATTATTGTTTTTTTTCCTTTTTTAATAACGTCGTGTTTTTTAAATTACAGAATGTATGGCACCGCCCAGCTACGAAGAAGTGGTCGGTATCCATTACCCTCAGTTCCAGCCCCAGCCGATCACACAGCCAATCGCCACAGCGATGGCCCACGAGTCCCCTGGCCACAGCAGGACCAATGCTACCACGAACCCCAGCAGTGACACAACAGTAGTGACAGTCACTGCTGATGACAGGAGAACGTCAGTGACCGTCGCTACATCTTCATGAAATGCTTGAGAAATCATTTTAAACGAAACGTGTGTACCAGTATTCAATACTGGCTGGTTGAAAATGTTGTGATTAGTGATTTTGTAGTCGGAATATTTTGGGACTTTGTCAGCTTAGAGTAAATTTAAACAGGTGTTAGATATAATGGAACAAACAAAACATGATGTTGAAGACAAAAATATTTCATGAACAATATAAAAAGAAGTAGACGATCAATAAGTTGATAACAAAATTGTAACATCCTCTCAGGAACATAAGTTTTTATAAATTCTTGACTGATAATATTGTACTTGGTACTGTATTGAATATGTCGTCGATTAAAAAAAAAACAATTATGATGATAAAGTAAAAAATACAAAAGAAAATACCTAAAACAAAATAATTTAACTAGCACCACCAAATATATCGTTTATGGTAGTATAAGATAGTACAACTGCACTGGTTATTTTACTTAGACTCTTTAGTACATAGGCAGCATAAAAAAAACAGTGTGACACTTGACCAAGTTCCAAAAATATTTTCGTGTTAAAATCACCGTGAATGTGACTAGTCCAGAAACATTATCGACGTGTCGCGTCGCAGGTATTTATAATTATCAGTATTCTGTTATCGATATCAACAGATAACTTTGTGCATTTTATATAAAAACGGGTTTATGATTGTATATGTACTACTACTGGTAAGCAAAGGACTCGTACATAAAATTTTAATTTATATACCTGTAATAAAAATGATGTATCATTTAAACAAACTGGGTAATAGCAATTTATTTAAAATTAATACCTTCGTGGATAGAACCTGAAGTAAAAGGTAGAACAATCATAATTTAAATAAAATTGACACAATTTACGGGTTTGTTATATTATTACCTCGATATTTCGGAACGGTTGCACGCTCCATGGTCACGAGTAGACTGGTGTGGCGAGATGACAGCTCCTAAGAACAGACATATCTCTCTACCCTCTTTCGGATTCGGCGACTATCCTCACGTTGATTGTTTGAAACACTACTAAATTGTCACTCACTTGTTTCTCACGGCACACAATACTCGCCGAACAAACCCGTAAATTGTGACAATTTTTGTGTAGTGAACAACCACGAAAATTTTAAAACATAAATCATAATGTTTCTTCTTTCTTTCTTTCTTCTATAATGTCTCTAAACTGGAATAATTTTCAAAGTATGATCAACCGAGATTATTTGTGTGGGTTTGTAAAATTATAGCAAATTGATATATTTCATTTCAATCTAACTTTTTCAATATTTGTATTGATCTTAGTTCAGCAGTAAGTGCTGCCCCAAAACCAAACGATAAAATGTAGTAAGTAGTGGTCAAAAGGCATTCACGTAGGTCTAAAATTAGATACTGTCTATGGGTCTTTGGTATTAGGACAGCACGTGGACTGATTTTTAAAGTTGTAATTTCCAGTTGGTTCACAAATTTGTGAGTTTTTTTTTCTAATAGGTATACTAACGTATGGCTGTCAACAGTTTTCTATATTATAATAGGCAGGTCCTATTTATATTAATTTCACTGAAAGTGTAGGTAAATGTAAACTAATTTCATCTTCAGAGGACGAAAGATGGAGTAATTTACATTTACAGACAAAATAAATTTATACTGTTGTAAAATTAAAAATAATATGTATACCCACACCCACACTTAGTTAAATAAAATGTATTTTATACTGTGAGGTAAGACTGTAAAATTGTAAATGTATCATACAAATTATGAACGATTAAAAATATTTAGGTTAAGTACAATGAAATCTTTTTTTTAAATGCCACCAAGAAATGATAAATTATGATAATATAATATAATATAATATCCTATCCCCTCAATAGCTAATCCTACAATGAGTGAGCTAAATATCCTGAAAACTCTCGGGTTTTTCAGTTCGTATAACTGAATTTTGTTTATTTTTAATTATTTTTAGGTTTTTCAGTTTAGTCGGTGGTCGTAACCATTTCAGTTTGTATGAAAAAAAAAATTCAAAACTTCAGTTTCATTTTGATTGTCTTTGTCGTTATAATATTGATTAATTTGTTTATTAGGTGAACACACAGGTTACAATCATTGCTTAATTAAAAACAGATTATGTTACACAAGAAACTAGATTGGCACCCAATAACAGCACAAACATTAGTAATAATAATAAACAAGTAGTACAAAAATATGTGAAATGGTTATGAAATAAAATTAATTAACATTAAACTGAATTAACAATTGAATACAAGACAAACAGGACAAAGAAAATGCTTCGGGCTCCGGACCAAATCATTTGTCTGTCAAGCGTGAAATAGACGTAACAAGGACGCGACACATTGAACTTCCTAACCATTTTTAATGTATTAACTCATTAAAGAAAGAAAGAAAGAAATTTATTTGCAGTACACAAAAACAATACAGAAGTAACAGATAAAGAAAGTGAAGTGGGTACATAAAAAACAAAACAATAATAACAAAAAAGGGACAGATCGGACCGCCAGCCATGCGCCTCGCCGCGCCACTACAATAAATTATAATGGCCCGGAGTAAGTACAATGGCAGCCCGAAAAAATAGACGTGTTCTTGAATGGAGTCAATGGAGACCACGTCTCGGGAAACGTTATGTGGGACGCCCCCTGCCAGGTGGACTGATGACCTGAGGAAGGTCGCTGGTGGTGGCTGGATGAGAAAAGCGGGTAATCGTGCGCTTTGGCGTGCCCTTGGGCAGGCAGCAGTCAAGCAGTGGACTGCAATAGGCTGATTAATTGATATAGTTTCGTCACTAAATTTTTTGGGTGAGTTCACTACACGATGTGCGGACTTTGTAGAGAAGAACTCACCAAAGAAACTCCACAGCGTCGCATCTTTTGCGTTTCTTTTTTTGTTAAATAATAATACAGTAATTTTCAAAATTCATGAATGTTGAAGTAGCCTGTCATTCAAGAAATCTATTCGCACGGATATCTGACCTCTAAGTAGTCAGGTATTCTATAATAAGCTTTTTTATTAAGGCTGTTTGATTGATACAAAAACATCAGTGAATCATGCGCCATATAGCCTAATAAAGCCATTTGACATACACAAAGTTTAGAAAAATCAAGGCCCTGAACTACTCGAGGTTCAGCGATATTAAACGCCACGGATATGATTTTCAAAGTAGATAGACAGAGATGATAATTTTTGAAGTATTTATTTTTTCATAATTCTATACGCCTTTAAAACATGAATAGCAATTTGCAAGTCCGCGTCTGCTATACATAGAAATAAGGTCAGTTAGAAAATAAAGAAAAGCAATGTGTAAAACACAAAAACAAGACAGAAGAATTATTATTTTAGACACCAATCTCGAATGCCAGTAACAAGCTTGTACCTATTAGATCAGGGGCGTAACTACCGCCGTATCAATGATATTGGGCTCCCGGGCTACAGAGGCCCCTAAAGTGTGTAAGCAAAAATTAGTAAAATGTTATCCACAATGTCATTCCAAGTAAAAAAAATGCCCAAAAGGAGAGCAACAAAAATGGGCTTAGCCTTGAACAGCCACAGCAAAAAAAATAAAATCACGAAACATTTTGAAATAATAATACAATGAATTTAGCTATAATATGGGAGTATCAAAATAAATGTAAGAAAATAATATTTTGTAAGTCTTTCAATCGATTGATAACGCCAAAACTTTGCCAAATACATTCTGGCGAAAGTAATAAGAACTTTGATACTACAATTCCATCATTTATGTGATATCCGTATTACAGACAACTCAAAATAGTCAATATTATAATAATATTTTTATGTTCATATTGAAGCCCAGAGGTCAAACATTTTGGTTTCTGTCCTTTCTTAATTTTTTTAGCAATCAGCATTTAATTTAATGCTAGCATTTTTGTTTCTTTTGTGAGAAATCTTTACCCTTCATTTGGGCCCCCCAACTAATTTTGATACAGGGCCCCTCTAAACGCTACGCCACTGCTATTAGCCGGACTGCCCTCTGTGGAGGCACTGGGCGCAAGTGCATGTGCTGGTGCCTGATGCATCCACCACCGGGGGTCGCTATCTTAATTAAGTGATTATTGAATGGAATTGATTTTATTTTATTTATTTTGTTTCTTATTTGCTTTATTATTTTAATTATTATTTTGATTATTTTATTGTTTGATTTGATTGATTTATTGACCTTGATTCTTTGAATAATTGTATGGACCCTGTCTGAAATAAATGTTTTTTTTTTATAACTCTCGTCACGTAAAAAAGAGTGGTTTCCACAGATATTTAAACTAATCTGTGGTCATTTCCCACGAGAGTATCGTGCATCATCTCAAAGCACCTTAGTTAGACGATGATTAAGCTCACCCGCATCCGGCGGCTTCACCAGGTCGTAAGGTAGGTAAGTAATGTAGTATGGGATAGACATTAATCATACTTCTTCGTTATTGAAAGTTTGTTCGTTATTTCGTTGTGGGGTTCGTGTTTCTGCGTTACTTCTTCGTTGTTCTTCGTTTCATTGTTTCTTCTTTGTTTTTCGTATTTGTTCTATTTTGTCAACATCTGGCCATGGGATTTGAAATTTAAGTTCGTTCTCGGGTTCGCTTCCCTGTCAGTTGCGGTGTTCGACACATTCTTGTTCCGGCAAAGAGCAGAAAGGACTGGTCAGAACGAATTTATCTATCTGGTCAGAATCTCTCACGTACCTATTGCCTTATTGAGTGCTCTCCTCTTTCTGCTGAGGAGTGCTATTCCTTAGTAGTTAGTTACGCTACCCCGCACCTGTAGTTTTTAGTGCATACGTGTTTATGAACATAAAACAGCCTCTGTGGCCGAGTGGTCGAGATTTCGGCGCGCATTACGGAGGTTCCGGGTTTGAATCCCGGTGGGGACACTATCAAGCAAAAATCTCTTTGTGAGACTTTCCCCAGTTTGGTTAGGACAATGCAGGCTAAATCTCCTGATTGTCCGAAAAGAAAGATGATTCCGTTCTTCGAAAAGCATGTTAAGCCGTTGGTCCCGACTATTTTCTAGTCGTTACATTGAACCATGTCAGTGGCCTTTGGCGGCTCTATATTTGTGAGGTCAGTTGTCGACCTTACAACACAGATGATGATGATGATGTTGATGATGACAAATATGTACTTGACAAACTTAAATTATGTATACCTAGCCTTTTGTAGAGTTGCAGGCTTAAGGCCGTCACAATACACATTAAGTGTAATTTTATCTGGAAATAATTTTGTAACATACCCTGTACATACATTGGATCAATAAAAATGTCTTATTAAACATAATGAAGGCGTTAAATCTAGCACGCACCATACAAGGCGATTATGTCCCATATGAACTCAAGATCGAAGCTATTATTGAAATAAGATCAAATCGATTATCGATCTATGCGCGCGCACGCTATTTATCATGATATTGAGAGATTACGCTCACTTTACTATCATTTAAATATGCTTACTAGATCGGTTCTAGAATAAGTTTCTATGAAAAAATATTTTTATGAACTTTGAAATAATTCATTTGCACAAACCTGAGTGTCAGCATTATAGAACCATCAAAGGCCACTGACATGGCTACTAGATAGTAACCGAGACCAACGGCTTATCGTGCCTTCCGAAGCACGGAACCATCTTTCTTTTCGGACAGTTACGTGATTCAGCCTGCAAAATTAAAAAAACAAGGTTTTCTGCAAATGTTGTTCAGTTTTAAAGGCTGGTTTTGTGTTATTTAGCATTGTCACTAAGTAACGTAATAGCTAGAATGCCACTAAAAAGATTATAATATAAAAGAAGTCCGTCTGTTTTTGAGTATTCATTCATTCATTTAGAAGTTTTAATGCAACCAGAAAGAGACCAGATGACGTCAGAACTGTGGCCCAGCAGCCGCCACTGCTGCTGAGCACCACACGAAGAATGTTGTAGAGGATAATAATATAAGGTGTGGTAAAAAACCAGGGTTCAGTCCGAAGAAAATGAATTTATGTATTTATATATTATATAATCTCTCACTAGTCTTACAGTTTAAGAAAAATACAAACATGGAGTGCTTAGGGATATTACTGTTGGAGATCTGCACATGAAGTGAAGAATTTGGCAGAAAAAAGACAAAATCGAAACGTAAGAAATCTAAATTTGAAAATGAATTCAAAATGAAAGATAAAACTGCCAGCAAGAAAGGTTGCCAGTCATAAAACAGGAAAGAGGACGAATGCCTCGTTACAGATCTTACCCTTGGCGTGCAGTTGAAAGCAAAGAGTGTTTATGTCACGCGCGAATAACTACCGTGAAGAAGCTTGTTTTATATCAGCACGGTATTTTCTTTGGTTCTATAGTATTATATTATCTGTGGTTCTATACAACTCTCATTCAACGTCGGAAGTGTAATGAGGAGTGCTGACAGCTAATTAAAAAAAAATTTTTATATTAAAAGCAGCAATTGTGGCTTGGCTTCGCTTTGCCAAAATTATGAATCTGAAGAATTTGAAAAAACACATGAAGCAGGCAGGTTAAAAATAAAATAAACTGGCTTGACATTATTATTTGTCTTGTGATTCATCAACACAGCTTAAATACATCCCCACCGAGGGGTTTGAGCTTACCCTGAATTAGGGCGATTAGGCCTTAATTGACCACGCTGGCCCATACACACATTAGTACGTGGTGGGGATCGAACCCGCCTTTGTCTCGTGATTATCTCAGATTACATACACCTCGCAGCGCATTATTCCTTTGATTCCTTTGAAAAAGAAGCCACGATTTTTCAGCGCCAACTATCGTATCTATACTGGCTCACAAACTGAGTTTGTTAGAATTAATCGGAAGTAAATAGGTGTTTAGATGCGAAATTATGGCTATACTCGTGCCTAGTTTAAATAGGGGATCGGACTGTTCACCATTTTTTGTGAATTTACTCGTACCATACGGCCCTGTTACGACAAAACAATGCAACCCGGGTTACAGCGTTTTGTAATAATATAGTCTTTTATCTGCTTGATGTAAGCTTTGTATTGATTGGACCCACAAAATTCAATACAAGTTTTCAACCGAAATATTTCATATAACATTTTGCTGTAACCTAAAGCGTGGATGAAATATTTTTGCAAAACGCAGTAGGCTAGTTTGCAGCGTTATATACCGTGATAGGATACGAGCCGCTCGAGCGCTGTCCACCGCGTGCTCGTGACGTGTGCACGTGTTTTTATTTTTGCAAAACACTGCAAGCTGAGTGTATTATCCCAGATAAAAAAAGATAATTTATTTTAACTTTTGCAATAGTTATTTCTTATTTTTATTAAGATTTCACAATAAAAAAAGTGAATTCTTGTCTATGGTACATTGTGTTTTAATGTTCGCCTTTTACCTTAGTGATAGAGACAAAAAACGAAAAAAAAATATTTAAAATAAATAAAAAGAACATAATAACATACACACATACAACATCATTAATCTGTAATTTGTGAATAATATAGTAATACAATATAACACAACACCATATACCTAAGATATTAATGAATAATATAAATATATTACACTAAACTTACATTAAATTCCTTCTTAAAAATATATACCTATATTATTTTTAGTCCATGTCGCTGACAAAATGAGCCATCAAAAACATAACTTGTAAAAAAACCAAGTCTCGCACGCAACTTAGTCTACCGTAAAAAGTTGTGAGATCCATGTAATACCAAGTCGGTTAATTTATTCAGTCCCTACTTAAGAGTCCTTCTGTCTTAAGTTATTACGTAATTAGCTCACCTAACAACATCTTATAGTGACCAGATCAATATTAAAAATCTCTTATGTTTTAAATAAATACATAGATTGACTTGGCAATCGCACTAAACAATCAAATTTAATATAATAATGTATTAATTCGTCGCTCATATGACTAACTAGTGTATCTTAGTTTCAGCTGTTTTCCAATGCAAGCGTTTTTCGGTTTAAAGAAGTGAAAAAATATTTTTATTTCAATTCCGCAAGCTGCATGTCAATTTAAGTGAAATGTATTCAAATAGAGTTAAACGCGGGCTTTAAGCCTGTGTATTCCTTTATTATTATTTTGCATTAATAACATTATTTATGCTAGTTCAAAACAGATACACGACTTTGTGAAAACTTTGTTTTCCATTTCATCCCACTTAGGTGCTTTTGAACCACTATAGACATACGTATAAAAGGCAAATATAAAGCTTTTTATATAATATTTAATGACTAAAATCATAGTAGGAACTTAAGTCGTCTCATTAATTGGAAACTTAAACTCTAAAACAGTCTTCATATTTTAATTCTTGTGGTAACTTCCAACATTTTAGGAAAATTTCAACTGATTCATACTAGATACAAGGATTACAAAAAGACTTACTAAAATTAGAACTTCAAAATTAATATTAGCAGAGATTGATTACAGAGAATTAAAAACACAGAAGTTACCTGTGAGAGAACACATTAATAATCTTGTTAATATTAGGTATGAATGTTTTATTTAAAATCACAATATCTATTTAAAAATTATTAAATAAATAGGTAGCCTCAAATTAGCCTTAAGATATTTTAACTGCTCCATTCTAAAAGAAAAACAAGGAAAATACTATAATAACTCCAAAATAAACGTACCACCGCATTAATAATTAAACAGTGAAATACGAAACACTGAAGTCTTACTTGCAAAAATAATATTATAAGTCTCATTTCAAATCACAATATATACCTACTTAGTACTTAACCATACTCTATACTAAAAACAAAATAAAGAACAAACCAAAAATTAAAATATGACTCCAAAATAAACATAACACAACTCTCTTTATTAAAGTTAGAGCATTAACAAAAAAAATCTGTTTAAACCTTCAAAAGACAAAACATTATAGTAAATCACACAGACAATAATAATACTATGAATGAGTTCAACTATCAATAGTAACTATTAATTAAAATTAGTCTCAACTTTGAACAAACATAGCCTAGTATCATAAAATAATTAAACAGTGAAGTAAGAAACACTTTAGATTCATCAAAACCAAGAACTTTGATAATCACCCCACTAAACTAGTACTTGGCGACTTTAATAGTCACAGTACCACCTGGGAAAAAAATGCACACCTACGCTCCACCGACCCTACACCTAACCTACACCTAACCTACACCTACCCTATACCTACCCTATACCTACCCTACACCTATCCAACACCTATCCAACACCTACCCTACACCTACCCTACACCTACCCTACACCTACCCTGCACCTCTTATTCAATTATATTCCATTATACAGGTACACTGATTCATTTACTGCAAATGTAACTTTGTAATCCTATATAATGCCCCAAGATTTATATGGGATTACAAAGTTATCTAACAAATGATGTATCTAGAAAACTGGGCCGAAATTGCAAAATGTTTTAGTTTTTCCTTGGTTTATACACTAAACACTAATTCCATTCTAAATTTGAAGCTTCTATGTCTGCTAGAAGTGCCTTAGAGTTTTGATGATCGGTCAGTCAGTGAGTGACAAAATTAAGAAACTTTGACTAGTTATAATTCATAAACTACTGGTTCAAATTGATTGAAATTTGAAATATACCGTATTTATACAATGCCTGCTTGGTTACTGAAAACTCAGGCTTCTAGTTTTATCCACAACGAAGTTATAGGGGGGTCGAAAATGGCCTGAACTGCTTCGAGAAAAGTATGGTACGGCCGTGCCGCTTTTTTGCTCGACTTGGCGGGGGCACTGCCGTGCCCCCAGATGTAAGCTAAGTTTACATCGTCTTGTCACAATATTAACGAATAGTGGGTAGCTATAGCTATATTATGCCATCGCAACAAAACATGTTTTTATAGTATTTTAAGATTATTTTCAAAAATACGATCAAGTAATGTTCTAATGAAAATTTGCAAATATTGTATATAATCATTTCATATAGAAACCATGTATCTATCTACACTGGATATAATTTGGTAACGAGCTAAAGATAAAAACTTTTAAACTGATTTTTCGTCAAGTTGACGTCTTGCACGTTATAGCGTTTTGCATAACAGGGCCGCATATTTTATGAATTATTTTTGAAATACAGATTAGTAGCAGACGATTCGCGAAGAAAAAAACAGAATCGGTTGAAAAACCAATTTACAGTGGTTTTTTAAAGTTTCAATATGTCTGTCTCTTTCAAAAACGATTTTTTGTATGGAGAGGCGTTACTAACTAACATGACGTCACAAGTGGGTATCTCTCTGTCTAATCTTGAATTTCAAACCTTTCTCGGTCAATTTTAAAGATAGAGCAAAAATTATTTTAGTGTTCGATAGCAGACACTAAGAAGTTTGGATTCATAAAATTAAAAAAAAAGTAGTCCCATCCCCTATTATTGTGAACAGGCCTTATTGGTTTGATGAAAATCCATAGACAAAGTTTTAAATGTGAATTGGTGCGTTTCGAACCACGAAACTCCGTTTAAAGAGATCGAGCTGTTACACCATTGATATGATGCTCTATTGTTTTCTATCGTTTGTTTTTTTTCGAACTATACTGTGCAAAAAAGGTCTAATACAATTCCTGAAGGCCAAAAGATTACTTTACAATACATCTACGTTGATATTCCCCACTTTTTACTACGATGATGCGCGCGCAGTTGTCACATGTTGTACGATACTTTGCCTCGGTTTTAAATCTGTCATCGATTTGCACTTGGCTTGTATGAACGTTATTGCGCAATTAAGTGACACAGAGGCCTCGATTCGGGATGTCATGCTCTAATTCTAATTTTAAAATCCAGCTATCCTTTTCGTTTTTATAACCAATGAAAGAGAGGTGATGAACGAATGATATTAATTTGAACGAATGATAACCTAAAATAAAGGCATAGCTGTCAGTTTAAGAGATTTTTAAGTCACGTGTTTTAAGTGCTCTCTAAAATTGTGCCATCGACACGGCCATAAGGTTCAAATTCGATGTTTGACAGCTCTAATATTAGGATGGCCGTGTCCTGTCCCTTTTCAATCTTTAAAAGGTAAAAAGGATGGACTAACTTAAAATTAAGGATTAGAACGTGACATCCCGAATCGAGGCCAGAGTATCGCTAAATAAACACAAAAGAAAGTCTGTCTGTCTATTACCGATTTTAAAAAAATACCTTTAAATAAGTTCAAAGCTATTTTTAAGCAAAAATTGTATAAAAGAGCTTATTATAGAATATCTGACTACTTAGAGGGCAGAAAAGATTTCTTAAATTACAGGCTATTTCAACATGCATGCATTTTGTAAATGACTATATTATTATTTGACAAAAAAAGAAACTCAAAAGATGCGACGCATATGGAGTTTTTGGTGAGTTCTTCTCCACAGAGCCCGCACATCGTGTAGTGAACTCACCCGAAAAAATGTAGTAACGAAACTAAGAGATGTAAGATCCAAAAGTTAAACTATTCATTTTATTTCACGGTTTCATATACACGGGTGACCTCTTTTATATGACGTTACACGACTGCCCAAAAAAGAGGAGTGTATGTAGGTATGTATGTAAATATGTACAGAGGACAAAGGATATAGTCAGGCCAGGCCGCTTGAAACGGTTTGAATTTTCTCAAGAGATTTTTAAATTTTTATATGACATTTTGTTTACATGCATAAAGGTAGTTTACCGAACTGCACAATTATGCGGAATTTCATGACAAAGCATAAATAATTACCAGAGAAAACCTAATTTGTTTCAAGCAGCCTGTGACTATATCCTTTGTCCTCTGTACGTAAGTGAGTTTATTTATTCCACCATAGCTTATAAATGCTTGAACAGATTTAGATGTAACGATACCCATCGTTAGAATCCTAAGATCAGCCCAAGTGACACTGGCTATAAGTTTTTGACGACGCAGGCGCAGTAGTGTTTTTTAATTTTTAGATGACTATAGAAATAGAAAGGATCCACAAACGATCCTGGTGTAAACACTTTTAGGTTTCCGCGGTTGTTAATATTAATAACACACATATCTATACCGGGTTATTACCATGATTTTGGTTTATTATAAGCTTATTTTCGCAGGTGTAGCCGCGTTCGGACAGTTAGTATAAAAAAATAATGAATGAAAGGCCAAAAATTACCGTATTTCTATAATTTTATGCCGTGTGATGACGGCAGAGTAGAATACATTTGTCACCAACCCCTACTCTTCCCGTAAGTGCCGTAAGAGGCGACTTAGGGACTACACATTGAACAGGGAACGGGCAGCAGCGCTCTCTGATACAGTAACCTTTTAATCTGCGATCTCCAACCCGCCTGCCAAGCGTAACCAAACACTTAAGTGGAGGAGGCTCATAGTCCAGCAGTGGACTGTAACGGGCCGTTGATGATGTGTGATAATTTTATGTTACCTAAAACTTGTCTCCGTGCCTACAACTTATTTTAAGGTATTCGATCAAAGGTTGTGTGTGAAGTGGACCAATCCGCACTGGGCCAACGTGGTCGACTAAGGCCTAATCGCCCTAATTAAGGGTAGGCTCGAGCCTCTTGGTGGGGATGTATATGAGCTGTTGATGATGTTACCTACAATTTCACACTACTCTAATCATTTGTTCGGTGTTTGTTTTGACACAAATTAATCATATTTATCGTAATATTATAATCTGAAAGTGTCGTCTAATTACTATCTTATCACAAAACTATCATTACCGCGAACAACGAGCCACTTGTGATCCAGTCGCTGCGCTAACGCTCGTAGATCATTAGCCAGATCAATGATCCACAGATCTTACAGTCGGTAACGATCTGTTCTACGAACCGCTCGCGTGTACGGAACTTTATTAAAAGCACGTGACTGTGGGAAGTTAGAATTATACAGTGTTTGATTTCATTTTGGATTATTGTTCAAATGGATTATTAAAACGTAAGTTTTGCTTGCAGTTATATTTAATGTAAGCGATCACATTTAATATATTTTTCTAAAAATCCCCTCGGATACGTGTATTCAAAAACGCATCTAAAACCTTTACGGAAAATGAAGTTTAATTATCTTCGGGTGGATTTTGGAACATCATCAACAGGTCATATACGTCCCCACCGAGGGGCTCGAGCCACATTGCCACAAAATCATACTTAAAAAAAAAAACAGTTCTACTTTCCTTCTTTTTCTCTAATTTTAAGTCAATAATCACCTCGTTCAACACTTGATAAATGCCAAGGCTTAGACCATCCGTGTTAAAAGATGACAACCTGATTAAACTTTATAATCATAATGATCTTACTTTTGCTAGTATTGAAGTAACGATGTCAAAGTTGATGATGATGATGATGATATTAAAGCTAGGACACATCCTTATACAAACAATATTTTACTTATAAAAATGAAAAGTACAAAAGATACGAGTCCTGTGGAGTTTGTTCTGGCTGGCTGTTCTTCTCCACAGAAGGCGTACACTTGTAATAAACGGGGCCATCTTGCTTTGACGTCGAAAAATGATTTTGTTAAATCTTAATTAGATTATGGGAGGAGGCTCATAGTCCAGCAGTGGACTGTAACGGGCCGTAGATGAAGTATCAAGTTTAGTACTACTATAGCGTAGATAACTTGCGCAAGCACATTGCATTTAGCTTTCTCTACTTTCTCAGTACTTAAAGAACAGAATATAGTATCATTAAACTAGTATGTGTAGGTACTTATTTACTTTTAGTGTGATCTACTCTCATTACATTACATATTAGTACTTTATTATTTTCAGTTGTGATTGTGGTTTATAGTGGATTGTAAAAAAAGCATTTATTGCACTTCACTAATTAGTACCAGGGCGACTGAGCTTTGCTCGTGCCATATGATCGAAATCTTTCGGACAACGAAAAAATATATAATAATTTTTAAGCATTTTTGTATTTAAATAACTAAATGAAAAAAAAAGTATATAACCCTAGCGGGGTTATGCTGCAGTGCCTCAGGGATGTTTGCCGACGCTAGAATTGATGACTTCTTTACAGTCATGAGAAAGAAATCTACATCCCTGGTGAGCAGGGTGCGGGCAAGCTCCAATAGGATTTTGAAAATGGTTGGGGGAAGATTGGATTCTTTGTTAATGGAAAGATTTACTTTTTTACATGTAACTCGTGTAGGGGTTGGCTGATTAACAGCTGTCTGTCACAGTATGCGGTCTGTCACAGTTCTCTCTCCTAATATTAACTTAGGCTTAAGCACGACTAACACAATTATGGATTGAAAAGTCTGAAATAAAAACTTTTTTTTTTTTATAACATAAAATTAAAAAAATATACGAGCAAAACAAAAATAAAATATCTATCGAGATTCGTGCTCAAGCAAGACTCAAAAACCAAAAGAAATGTTGCAGGCTCACGGTTTCCCGACTGAACTATTGTTGGCGTCGTAAACGGTAGCGAAATTACCTGTCTCTTTTAATGATATGAAATCCCGTTTCACTAAAAATTAAACCTAGCTAGATCGATTTATCGTCCCCGAAACCCCCTACATGCTAAATTGCATCAAAATCGTTGCAGCCGTTTCAGAGATTCTTAATAAATACAAGAATTGCTCGTTTAAAGTATAAGATTTACTAATATTATAGGATGCAAACTACAGGTCATTGCTGTCGCAGTAGTAATCTACTGTTCCAAGAGCAACCCAAACACAGCAATGTAATTAGAATTACGGCCCCGTAGCCAAGTTGGTAGGGTGCCTGCCTTCGAAGCACAGGGTTGCGAGTTTGAATCCCGCTCAGGGCAAACATTCGTGTGATGAACACTTGTGAAGCTCTGCTTAGTTTGGGATTAGATGGCCGTATGTAAGATGTCCGCCTTTGCACTGTAAACTTTTCTTGTGACTTCTGATTATAATGTTACTTTTATTGTGCAATAAAGTGTTTACATACATACATACATACATGTCCCCACATATTTTTTTTTAAATATTAATCTATAGGAGTAACAGCTGCAAAAGTTACCTCGCATTTGACATTATCAATAAAGATTGTCAATAGCTTATATAAGCCCATATGAGCTGGATCGTCAAATGCGAGGTAACTTTTGCAGCTCTTACACCTATAGATTTATATTTAAAAAATATGTATAATACCGAGGGTCTCGACTCGAGCCTATGAAAAAAACCATTGCATCCCCCATAGTTAAATGAATCGGTCCATGCTAAAAGGGCGGGAGTCCAGACACCCCAAATTTCAGAAAAGAAGAAAAATCTCGAAAACTGAAGCCGTTTTTATTTTACATGAAATTAATGATTCGAGTCCCATGTTTTTGTTCGTATTTGAATGGACTGTTGACTTTTTGATGCCTAAACAACTCGAAAAGGTGTATTGGGGCGTTTTCTAACAGATGGCGTTACTTACTCATCTTCAGTGGAGGGTTTTGCCATAATCTCCACGCTTGGCAGGCGGGTTGGAGATTGCAGATTAAAAGGTTACTGTATCAGAGAGCGCTGCTGCCCGTTCCCTGTTCAATGCGTGGTCCCTAAGTCGCCTCTTACGACACCCACGGGAAGAGTAAGGGTTGGTGACAAATGTATTCTACTCTGCCGTCACCACACGGCGGTTTTCATCATCAACAGCTTATATTATTATGCGATTAGGCCTTAGTCGACCACGCTGGCCCAGTGCGGGTTGGTCGACTTCACACACAACCTTTCAATTTCTTCGCAGAAAAGTGTGCAGGTTTAATGGACTGAAAACCAAAATCCTCTAACGAAAATCTATCAGTTAAATTTCTCGGTGTATAGGTATAGTGCAACCTGTAACCGCCAGTAAATTTTCTTGTTCACGTTACTAAATTGATGATAATGGGATGTGATTACAATGATCGACTGGCCTGTCTAGATGACCATCAAGTGACGTGACGAACGAGCCGTGAAGCTGCAGTGTCAGTGATACAGGTTGATACAGAGACGTTACCATTTTATAAACGCGTACACTAGCGGCAAACTTCTTGAGCATCGCGTGAGGTGGTGGGGGAAAGTTTGCGCATATACAGACGACGTCGACGCGGTGCGGGAGGCAAGGGGCAACTGACCAACCAATTCTGTGCGTGTTGCCATGGTAACTAGCGCGCCCCGCCTCCTCGTCCCGCACCGTACCACCAAAGAGACCTATTTTTTGTTTCTGCGCATTCAAGGTCGTTGCTCAAAAAGTTTGCCGCTAGGTAGCTTTGTCTCACTGTCCTTTTAACTGTCTTTATGTTACACTTTCACGGCTAAATCATTGAACCGATCTTAACAAACTTTGGTACCTATAGAGATAGTTTGATACCCAAAGATGATTTGAGGTTACTTTTATGGTTATCAGTGACGCTGCGTCATTGATACAGAGACGTTACCATTTTTATGAAAGCGTACGTACTCTGTCTCAATGTCCCTTTAACTGTCTTTATGTTACGCTTTCACAGCTAAATCACTGAACCGATTTTGACAAACTTTGGTATACAGATAGTTTGATACCCAAAGATGATTTGAGGTTACTTTTATGGTTATCAGAGACGCTACGTCATTGATTGTGACACAGAGACGCTGTTTTATTAATGCGAAAGTAATTGTCGGTCTGTGTGTCTGTCTGTATGTTACGCTTTCATGCCTTAATTACTGTACTGATTTTGATGAAATTTTGTATAAAGATAGTTCGATACCGAACTTTTACTGAAGAAAAATGTTCCCATGATTTAAAGCCTTATTGCAGTTAAATTACTAAAACTATTTTGATTAGCCGCCATCTGCATACAAATTCTAGGCAACTTCTAGGTTATAAAGAAGCATCTATGCAAACTTTTGTCCGTCATCCTGTATTCACTGGTTTTATTACCTTATTCAACGAGCGTGCAAAACCGTGAAATATGAAGTCAAAAGACAAGGAATATCATGACGGTGATACATCTTCCATGAACCAGGCATTTTACTATCTTTAGTATTATATTCAACAAGAGACAAGGGCAATAAATCCTCTCAAATACGCATTGTTTTTAATAAGAATAGGCTATTAATCTTCCTCTTAATAATAACGAACAGCTATTTATTTATTTATTATTAATAAACAGTCGATCTTATATAATAATAATAATAATAAATAAATATGTGGGAACATCTTCACACACGGCCATCTGATCCCAAACTAAGCAGAGCTTGTACTTTGGGTACCAGACAGCTGATATAAATAGATAAATACATACTTATATAGATAAACAACAATCAGAGTTTGCCCTGGGCGGGATTCGAACCCGCGACCCTGTGCGTCGGAGGCAGATATACTACCACCTGGGCTACGGAGCCGTCATAATAATAGTTACATTAGATGTCCGCCCGCGGCTACGACCGAATGTGTATGTTTTTTCCTGTGGAATAAGGATGTTTCCCGTAAAAAGTATCCTATGTGTTAATCCAAGGTACAGACTATATCCATTCCAAATTGTATCCAAATCCGTTTAGTAGTTAAGACGTGAAAGCAGAACAAACATCCAAACATCTAAACATCCAAATATACTCGTATTTTCACATTTATAATAACTGCATTAAATGGGACATCGTTCCATTCATGATAGGGATAATAAAAACAAATTAATTTATTAGTTGTACCAATTTACGAAGACCCAGATATAAACAATGAAGAACACGTTTCTATTGAGTTTTATTTTACTTCCCATATAAAAAAATACAGTGTTGTTGATAACGCTGAATGTTTTGGGGTATTCAAGAGTTTTAGAACCAAACTTGATAATAATATTTAAGCAGCTTACATAATCTACGTGACAACGTTGCTTTTAAACTACGGAGTTACGGACACATCCTTATACGATATAGGTATAAAATGATGATGATGATGATGAATACAAGTATAATAAATACAAAAAATATGTACAAGTGAAAAGTTAGTTGTTTATTGGACACTCTATGTGTGTGTATTGCTTACACTAATAAATGTTATTCTATTCATCATCATCAACAGCTCATATACGGCCCCAAAGAGGGGCTCGAGCCCACCCTGGAGTAGGGCGATTAGGCCTTAGTCGACCACGCTGGCCCAGTGCGGGATGGTTTTATTTTTTTCTATTCTATTCTATTCTAAAAGAAGAAGTGAGTGTGTGTGTGTGTGTGTGTAAAAGTGTTTACAAAAAATATGTGTTTGTTTTTTGGTCCTCTTTTAACACGACTGACCAAAAAGGAGGTTAATGTGTTCAGGGTTCATGAATGTGTGTACGAGTATGTATGTATGTATGTATGTGTGGAGTATCGTTAGAATCCTTACAGCCGGACCGAGTGACACTGACTATATTTATTTGGCAAAGCAGTCGTGTTTTTTTTTTTTAATTTTAAGTGATTTTACGAATCTATACATTATATTGATAACTTTCTTTTGCACTGAGAGACAATTGGACCAGAAATCTATAATAAACTTATTTTTACTACGAAAAAAATATATTTCTATAGTATAGAAAAACCGTGAACAACCTGCGAATAGTTTCTGCAAAAATTAATTAAGAAAATAACTATCTCATTTATTACTATAGTAAAATATCTGTCTTGACCTTTCTAACTATGAACACTATATCAAAGGTTCTCGAAGCCTTACATACCTACTAAACGAATTATTGATATTTACATACGCATTGGTTTTATTTACATAGTGTGTCAATGCAGTAATTCATACACGTGGTATACAGAGTGGCGGCGTAGTGAATATAAAGTATGATCTAGTTTTAACATGACTGCCATTGCGCACGCGATTTCGTCCTACTGTTTTCGTTTAAGACAAAAGAGTTTTATACAAACTTCTATCTCTCTTTTATTTTTTATTTTTCTTTATTAAGGTAATCAACAGCTAATTTCTTAAAAATTAGATACAGTACAATGGACAAAAATTGTGGAGCAAATAACAGACTACCCCTGAGTAACCAGTAGCAGAACAATAATAATAGATTTTGTAAATTGTACAACGTAATTTTAGCCATATTTAAAACGTACATAAGCAAAAAGTGAGGTTTCTGTACAGTCGTCAGCACAGAAAGGCTAACGGTTGCAATACGTTAACCGAACTTTATTTATAAAGCATAAGAACATAACCGATCATTAATTTGTACCACATGTTATGCTTGCTGTGCCGTCGCGTGTACAGTGAAAAAATTAAATAATAAAATTTAAGTGATCTATAGGAAAAATATTTTATAAATATTTTCTTCCTATATAAATATTTATTACTATAAATATTAATAAATATTTTCCTCCTTAGAAAAAAATATTTCTAAATATTCCTTCTTAGTGCTCGCTTACTTTCTTAGAATAATTCAAAGTCCAAATTTCGAGTTTCTCGGCCAAGTAGTTTTGGTTCTATGTTTTTTAGTTTAGATAGGTACTCGAAAATGTATATTTCTTAATTTACAAAGGAAATGCGGAAGTCGATTTTTAGCTTTTCTTTTCCACGGATAAAATTCACATTTAATGTATATTTTTCGATTCACGTATTTTTTTGCTTGTATCATTAGAATCTTCTGATGTAACTATTGATTTAAAAGCAGTTACCTGTCTACTTATTCTAGTAACAGCATAAAATTAAAATATAAAGGCCGTTCGAACAATTGAGCGTCTATTTTAATAGCTTAGAGCATAATTTCGAATTAACCTTGCCTACAGGTAGGTCGCAGTGTTTACTAGTCATGTCGGTAATATGGATCAACTTATAATTTTGACAAGGCTTGTCACCAATTTGTTAATAGGTAACAATAACAAATTACTTTGAATTTCTTCGCATGAGTGTGCAAGTTTCATCACGATGTTATCCTTCACCGTATAATATAAGAGCGTCGAATCAACGTATATGAATTCGAAATTTGAAAACACATTGGTACAGAGGACAAAGGATAAAGTCTGGCCAGGCCGCTTGAAGCGCTTTGAATTTTCACAAGAGATTTTTATATTTTTATATGAAATTTTGTTTACATGTTTAGTTTACGGTTGATTTCCTGACTATATCCTTTGTACTCTGTACGTGGTGGGGATCGAACCCGCGTCTCCCGGACGGAAGGCAGCGGCCCTAGCCACTAGACCACCGATGCACTTTTAAAAGTTAAATTAAAAACTACAATTTGCAACGTGTAACTAAATAAAGCAAGATCATCTCGGTAGTTCAGTCCATGTTCAACAGCTTTCGTTCCACATCATCATCAACGTCATCCCAAGCTGGACAAGGATCTCCACAACAACCGGTACTGCGCTGCCCGCATCCAGCGGCCTCCCGCGACCTTCACCAGATCGTCGGTCCACCTTGTGGACCTACCCATACATAGCCCACACTGCGCTTCCGGTGCACAACTTATTAGAATATCTCAAAAATTAGATCTGATTTGTTTTACAAATTGACGGGTTCAACGGATCAGTATGTGTGAATAGTTTTTTTCCCTGAACATGGCCTGAACGTATGTATTCATAACCATAGTCATATCATCATGTCATGTGGGATACAATGTAATCTGGTCGACCAAGAAAGTGGTTTACCATTTTTCATTCAATTTCCTAGTAATCGAAAATTTCAATAAGGTCTATACTCGGTATCTGACAGATCGTTCTGCAAACGAAAATATACTTTGTTGTTGTATAATTTGCAACTGACATTCAACCTTAGGGTGATACACCAATTTACCTACTGAGTTGTTATTTCTGTATCACATCACATATCACTACCTTATAAATTATAAATGTGAAAATTAGAAGTTTGGATGTTGGATGGTTGTTCCACCTTCACGCTCTAAACGTATTTGGATGAAATTTGAAATGGAGATAGTTTGTAACCTGGACTAACACATAGGATACTTTTTACGGGAAAAAGTTTTACTCCCACGGGAAAATCTTACATAACGCGAGCGTAGCCGCGGGCGGACCCAAGTTCTAGATCTAAAGTTGTTTAGTTTCACCACCCAAGTTAACACGTTGTATAAACATTAATCTATGTATGAATTTAATAAAAGTTAATATGAAAACGTTATCTTGTCAGCCTCACTCGATGTATGTCTGTCTTATAAATTCTTATAAAGTTAATTAAGAACTAGAACACGGTATACAGTTTATAAATTATTAAACCTAAGACTGATATAGGAGTAATTGATAGCGATATATGGAGACTGGAGTAAAGTAGCTAATGGATACATACATGGTTAAGACTCGTACATGAAGAAAAAAAATCGCTAAATGCTAACAGCCTTTGTAGTCGAGAGAGGTCTCGGGTTTGAATCCCGGTGGCATTGCAGTCTAAAATGACTTTGTGACAGGCTGAATCACTTATTTGTTCAAAATTTAAGAATTTTCCTTGCTTCGGAGGGCACGTTTAACAGTATTCGGGCTATTTTATTTATTCTAAACTAGCGGTCCGCCCGCGGCTACGTTATGTAAGATTTTCCTGTAGGAATACGACTTTTCCCAGTAAAAAGTATCCTATGTGTTATTCCAGAGTACAAACTATCTCCATTCCAAATTTCATCCAAATCCGTACAGTAGTTAAGGCGTGAGAGCGGAACAAACATCCAAACATCTAAGCATCCAAATATATTTTCACATTTATTATGATATTAGTGAGATTCAAAGATTGTGTGTGAAATAGACGACTAGAGCCTGATCGCCCTTTCAGGGTAGACTTGAGCCCCTTGGTGGGAACGTATATAAGCTGTTGATGATATTAAAAAAAAATGATGAATGTTACAGAGCGGCTAAAACCCTTCATGTGAAATAGCCTCTTTACAGCTTTAAGGTGATTATGTATAACTTCGCAATACCTAAGCTTGCGCTATCAGTATGTTACTTATGGCAGTTATAAATGCATACATGACATGCCTTGCCTAGGTGTCTTGTTAAAAATGTCTCAAGACGTCAGATGCAAAAGGATTGTGTAGTACATACGTCATAGCAATTTTATAATAGTAATGCAACATGATTGTGAAATATGGAAAGACAAATATAAGAAAAAATTGTCATACATTACAATACCTTATGGATGGTTTTTCAGTACCTATATAAAACTTTGTAACTTTCGCTAAAACTATTTTGTTACTCTCCCAAAAACCTGAAAATACTGGATCATACTGGTTCAATCAATCAGCCTATTGCATTCCACTGCTGGACGTAGGCCTACCCAAGGGCACGGCAAAGCGCACGATGTTTTCCTCATCCAGCCACCACCAGCGACCTTCCTCAGGTCATCAGTCCACCTGGCGTCCCGCACTACGTTTCTCGAGACGTGGTCTCCATTCGAGAACCCGTCTGCTCTAACGCTCGTCGGTTCTGCGACAGACGTGGCCAGCCCACTGCCACTTCAGCTCGCTACACTTCTGGACGATATCCACCACCTTGGTCCTCTGCCAGATGATTTTGTATCGGATTCATACTGGTTAGCTAAAAAAAAAGGATCAAAACTTGTTCCGTTTCATAATCAAATATTTTTAATTAAACACGATCTTAATTCGTTCTTATCGCTCCGATTATCGGAAGTTAATTATTTTAAAGTCATAATAATCATAAATAACAATGTCAAGGTACAAATTAGCGATCCCCAGACAAAATGGTTCCAACATGAACAAATAATATAAATAAGATTTTTTTAATCAATAGTATATAATTATAGGCTTTTGGTGCTAATTTAGCAAAGAAGTAATAATTATTTAAAAAAAATATTATTTTACTTTGATTTCAACGGGCTATCCCTAGCCCCTAATTCGAGTCGGACAATTATTGAGGTAAACCATTTTATCACACTAATATTATAAATGTGAAAATACATTTGGATGTATGGATGTTTGGATGTATGGATGTTTGGATGTCTCAATGTTGGTTCCGCTTTTACGCCTTAGCTCTGAAAGGATTTGGATGAAATTTCGAATGGAGATATTTTGTTAATTAACACATCATAGGATTTTTTAACGGGAAGGGAAAACCTACACACATAAACATACAATAAACTCAATTCACATATTACTTCATCTGAAAATCTAAGAAAAAGAGGTGCATTTACTACGGAACCCGCTCATAAGAACATGTTTACAAGCAAGAAGTGACCTCAAATAATTATCATGTAGGTAAAGTTTACTCTGAATTTTGAGAGTGCCATTTCCATAATTTGGTTATAAAATATCTTTATTGCAGTACATAATTGGTGAAAATGTCGCCAAATTATCAGGAACTGCAGTTACACTCAATTTGATGCAATAAATTACTTAAGTGCGTTTCTTGCTCGTAATGCAGTTCCTACGCCATTATCATTAAGTGTGATTGTGATCTTGCATTTTGTTGAATTATCTTGCGTGCAGGTTGTAATGAATGGAAAAAAATGCACCAACTACAAATTAAATAATTACATCACGCCATCGTACTATAACTATTACTATCACACTAATTTTCATCATCATCATCAACGGCCCGTTACAGTCCACTGCTGGACTATGAGCCTCCTCCACTTAAGTGGAGGGTTTTGTCATAATCTCCACGCGTGGCAGGCGGGTTGGAGATCGCAGGTTAAAAGGTTACTGTGTCAGAGAGCGCTGCCGCCCGTTCCCTGTTCAATGTGTAGTCCCTAAGTCGCCTCTTACGGCACCCACGGGAAGAGTAAGGGTTGGTGACAAATGTATTCTACTCTGCCGTCACCACACGGCGAAAAAAAAACTATTATACGTCACACTAATTTTATAAAATGTGAAAATATATTTGGATGTTTGGGTGTTCATATGTTTGGATGTTTGTTCCGCCTTCACGCGTAAAGTACTCAACGGGTTTGGATAAAATTTGGTACCCTGGATTAACATAAAGAATGCTTTTTACGGTAAAAGATCTTATTCCCACGGGAAAATCTTACATAGCGCAAACGTAGCCGCGGGCGGACAAGAACCGAAGACTTACTAACTCCAAAATAATAAATTATTAATTCGACTTCCACTTGAAGGATTTACTGTTATTTCTATTTTCCAAAAATATCGATTTTTGTAATAACTTATTCCATTAAAATAATCTTCTGAGTACGCAAAAAGTTTCCAACTAAAATACCAAAGTAGTTCTTGCAATAACTATAACTACCTTTAAAGTTACACTCTAGAGATTTCTCTAGCCCTTGAATTATACATTATTACGTGTCGAATCGTCAAAGGCCATCGACACCGTGTTTTGCCACATTACGATAGCGGCCGATCGACATTTGCGCAAACGCACCGTCCTTGATGGCTGCTATGAATCAATCCGGTTAAGGTAAGTGTACACTCATAACGATTCTTTGAATCTGAATGAATATTGTGTAAAAAAAACATCGTGTAATTTATGAATGAGACCTCATGATGAAATTCATAAAAATATAAAATTTTGTCAGATTATTAGTAATATTTTATAATAATTAAGGCGCATTTCCATTGTGCAGGTTCTTGCATGCAAGTATGACGTCACACTTGCGTACAAGTTACTTGAAACTTTAATTTGAAACTTGCATGCAAGTTGCATATCACTTGCGCAGACAAGCGTTAGTTGCGCATTATGTTTACAAGTTCAAAACTACCTGCATGCAATTGGCAGCCTGCGTGCAAGTTTACGTTTCCATTACTCAAGCTGCATGCAACTTGCAACTTGCATGCAAGCTTTCGAATTTCGAATTCAATGTACATTTGTTCGACGCTCTTACGGTGAAGGAAAACATCGTGATGACACCTGCACACTCCTGTGAAGAAATTCAAAGGTTGTGTGTGAAGTCGACCAACCCGCACTGGGCCAGCGTGGTCGACTAAGGCCTAATCGCCCTAATTTACGTGGGGACGTATAATATGAGTTGTTGATGAGAATAGAACGATTTTATTCTGCCGATTATTGGGTATTAATAAATCTTTTAAATTATTCATGAGGAAAATATATGCAAAATATGTTTCTAAAAATGTTTATTAGATCCGGTTCAGTTTTTTTTATAGATCGTTCGTTTTTTGTCCAACGTGTACTAACCTTTACATTTACAGGTTTTTTTAGATTTAGAATTCTCTATAAAAAGTGTATTTACTATCTTAACAGCTACTTCGAAATAGATGTGCTCGATTGATTGACATTTGACAGCCACGCTTTATAAATTTTATAAACTAGGACAAAGGGAGTTTCATTCATGCCTTTAATGGCTTAATGACTGTCTCCAGAGTACAGAATGAATGAGATATACCCGGAATATATGTTAGAACTAGTACAACACTACAGCTTCAAAATTCTTCATACGATGTTAAATAACTTTTTTCATAATATTCAGTTTAAAAACCATAATAGCTAAAAAATTTAAAAAGTAACTTCACCTCTTATTTTATCATGATACAGTAATTTTACTTAATAAATAAATACTTAAACGAAATAATATTAAAAAGTTTTTAAAATTTTAATCTGTCAGAGCTCATCCTATAGTATAGTATTTTTACAGGGTATAGTATAGTATTTTTACAGGACGGTTACTCACCCCCTCCCGCTAATATACGCTTCCTTCCCTCGCTCCACAGTTGGAGGGTTAGTTGGGAGTATTGAATAAAGATGGCCGCGCCGCGTGACGTCCCGCTGTCAGTGGCATTGGTGTTTCATCAACATCATCAGTTTATTTCACTGAGAATTTCTTCATTTTATTTTATTTAGGAACAATCAGTCATTTAACAAATATTGATACAAAATATGTTTCAGTACAGAACTACAGTTCCCTAAAATTAAAGTAAAATTTTACTTAGTCAACTCATCGGCGTTATAGTGTGGGGTATAATCATAAGGTCGACGACCGATCTCACAAGCCGTGGTCAAACCTTGACCACTCCAAACAACGGTTACGGATAGCGGTAGGACTGCACCGTTCACGAAATATCATTCACTAGCGGTCCGGCCGCGGCTACGCTTGCGTTGTGTAAGACTTTCCCGTAAAAACTATCCTATGTGCTAACTCAGGTTACAAACTATCTGCATTCCAAATTTCATCCATTTCCGTTGAGTACTTTGAGCGTGAAGGCGGAACAAACAATATTAGTGTGATGTAATAAACTAAATTAATTTTAATTAATGAACTAAATAGTTAATCCGGATTTAATCCCACAGAGAAGACACATACCTTTTTCGATTAGCACAATAAACAATGATAAATGTTATCGTCAAGAATCTATGAATAGGAAATGTGAAGAACAAAGACCAAATTCTATGAGTCATTGAATTCGTCAAGGGCTATTGATATTTGTCACTCTTGTATTGTATAAGCCTGTAGTTACGCTCGCGTAGTGTAGGTGCAAATCATCAACGTGACGTCCCCGCCGAGGGGCTCCAGCCTACCCTGAATTAGGGCGATTAGGCCTAAGTCAACCACGCTGGCCCAGTGCGGGTTGTTCGACTTCAGACACAACCTTTGAATTTCTTCGTAGGAGTGTGCAGGTTTCATCGCGATGTTTTCCTTCACCGTAAGAGCGTCGAATAAACTTACATAATGAATTCGAAAACACATGTGGTGGGGATTGAACCCGCGTCTCCCGGACGGGAGGCAGTGGCCCTAGCGACTAGACCACCGACGCGACGCTCTCGGCATTATATTATCGTTATGCCTAAATTATAGATAATTTCTGAATCACATTACGTACATGGGCATAAATTGCTAGAGTAACAAGCTTCGGCTATCAATACGCACGAATTTCATAATTAAATGAAAACGTAGAGACGAGCTCTTTTTCACAGAGTTAGCCATTGTGTTAGTGAACTGGGTTTTTCTATGCAATAAAATAAGTAAGTAAAGTGAGTAAAAACACTTTATTGCACACAAAAGGAACACAAAACAATAGAACAAAAACATATAGCTTGAGTGCGCAAAGGCGGCCTTATCGCTTGTAGCGATCTCTTCCAGACAACCTTTGGGAAGAGGACATTCAAAAAGAAGACTGCGGTAGTGCAAGAGCAAAAAAAAAGAAAACAGGAGAGTAAAAATAAAATAATACAATAAAACATATAAGTTAAAAGTACAATAAATACACATTCTTTCATTCATTCTTGTGGGCTACAAAATATATCTGATAAATTAATTGTACTTATACTAGGCTAAGATTTCTTTTTTTTTGCTAATAAAAGTAGGTATTATTATCTATCTATACTATTATTATAAAGAGAGAAGTCCGTACTGACTGACTGACTCATCAACGCACAGCCGAAACTACTGAAGCTAGAAATACCAAATTTACACAGTAGGTTACATTTATGGCGTAGAGAAGCAATAAGAAGGGATTTTGGAAAATTCCCCCTCTAAAGGGGGAAAAAGGGGGATTCAAGTTTGTATGAAAGTCCGTCATTTCAAAAGTTGGGATCATGAAAATTTGGATTTAGACTGCAATTAATAAATCATTTGATACGTGTTTTAGCATTTTATCAAAATTCCTATTTTGAGGGGAAAAGTAGGGATTAAATGTTTGTATGGAAAGTCTGTCATTTCAAAAGATAGGAACTTGAAAATTTGGATTTAGGCTGAGATTAATAAATCATTTGACACGTATTTAAGCATTTTATCAAAATCCCTATTTTGGGGGGCAGAGTAAGGATTAAAGGTTTGTATGTAAAGTTTCTAAAGGTAGGAACTTGAAAATTTGGATTTAGACAGAGATTATTAAATAATTTGACACATATTTTAGTATTTTTTAGAAATCCCAATTTTAAAGGGAAAGTAGGGATTAAATGTTTGTGTGGAAAGTCTGTGATTTTTAAAAGATAAGAGCTTAAAATTTTGGATACAAACTGAGATTAAAAAATCATTTGACATGTATTTAGGTATTTTTTCGAAATCCCTATTTTGAAGGGGAAGCAGGAATTAAATGTTTGTATGGAAAGTTCGTCATTTCTAAAGGTAAGAACTTGAAAATTTGGATTTAGGCTGAGATTAATAAATTATTTCATATCATGTTATCAAATTCCCTATTTTGAGGAGGAAAGTTGGGATTAAAATGTTTGTATGAAAAGTCTGTCATTTCTAAAGATAGGAACTTTGGATTTAAGCTAAAATTAATAAATATTTTAACATGTATTGAAATATACTTTCGAAATCTATTTTATAGGGAAAGTAGGGATTCATGGAAAGTGTCACTTCTAAGGCAAGAACTTAAAAACTGTCATTTAGACTAAGGAAAAATAATCGTTTGACATGTTTCTCATTTTCTTGAAATCCCTATTTTGAAGGGAAAGTAGGGATAAAGTTTTGTTGTCATTTCTAAAGGTAGGATATTGAAAATTTTGATTAAGACTGAGATTAATAAATAATTTGATACGTGTTTAAGCTTTTTAAGAAATTCCTATTTTGAGGAGGAAGCAGGGATTAAATGTTTGTATGGAAAGTCTGTAATTTCTAAAAGGTAAAAACTTAAAACATTGGTGTTAGACTGAGATTAACAATTCATTTGATACATGTTTTAGCATTTTATCAAATTCCCTATTTTGTGAGGGAAAGTAGGGTTAAATGTTTCTATGGAAAGTCCAGTTCTAAAGTTAGAAAATTGAAAATTTGGATGTAAGCTAAGATTAGTAAATGATTTGACACGTCTTTTAGGATTTTTTCGAAATCCCTATTTGAAAAGGGAGGTAGGGATTAAATTTTCTATGGAATGTCAGCCATTTTTAAAGTTAGGAACTTAAAAAAATATATAATAAGACTGAATTATTCGGTTCGAGTTCCAAAATGTTTTTGAAATCCCGACTTAAAGGGTCCTTCTCCTTAAAGAAGGTATTTAAAAAAAAAAAAAAAACGAGCCTCCTCCATTTTGAAGTTGGTTAAAAATGTGAGTATGAATTAACGCTAGTTATTATTATATACAATCATACAATAAACATACATAAATAACTGACTACTGCAAAACCTCTATGGTGGTCGTTCATTTCAAGAAAGTGAATAATCTCAGATATAAAAATATTTTTTCATGGAAATATAAGCTTGCCTTTGCTACAGCTATTAATAATATCATTTCTGTATAGTGTACTATTGCAATAAAGAATATATATAAGCCAAAGAAGGAAAAAATTAATCGGGTGTTGAAATCTGAAAAATATAAGGCGTTCGTTTGTTTTTTGTTGCTGCTCTATTCTAAAAACATAAAAAAATAAAATTTATGTACAGAGGACAAAGAAGTCAGGCCAGGCCGCTTGAAACGGTTTGAATTTTCTCAAGAGATTTTTTGTATTTTATATGAAATTTTGTTTACATGTGTAGTTTACCGAACTGCAAAATTATGCGAAGTTTCATGACAAAGCATAAATAATTACTAGAGAAAACTGAATCCGTTTTAAGCAGCCTGGCCCGACTATATCCTTTGTCCTCTGTACGATTTGTTTTGCCATTCTTTGTTATGTTATTTTTTTATAATGATACTAATTACCTTTCCCTGTTAACAAAAGCAACAATGCACTCGTGCACACAATGCACCTGTGTTTGGTTTACATAATCTGTATGTTCTAGACTTGTTCCACTTTCTGGAACGTGATTGATGCAACGTGTTTAATTGGCGCATGCTAATCAATTAGTGCGTCGATAGTGTAACGGCTAGACCTTTTGATCGAAAAGTCTCAGGTTTGAACCCTGATGTCAGCCAAATTTCCAAAAAGATTTCGGCAGTTCTAATATACTCGTAGTCCATCTATCAATATGAATATAAATAAAATGCAGTTTCTTTGTAAATACATAAGTTGAAAATGACTGGACCGATAAGGTATTTTTTTATGTTTGTACGTAAAAATATTAGGTATTTTTTCATGATTGTCCAAATATTAGGGTAAAAAAAATGCCCGAGTAAATTTAAAAATTATGACGAAGCTAAAAGCGCCTTTATATGCTTCTTTTTATGAACTCAAGATGAGACAACTGCATAGAAGCACTTACATTCATTTTCATCAACAGTCCCCACCGAGGGGCTCGAGCCTACCCTGAATTAGCACTTAACATAAAGCTCCCACCGAGGGGCTCGAGCCTACCCTGAATTAGCACTTAACATAAAGCTCCCACCGAGGGGCTCGAGCCTACCCTGAATTAGCACTTAACATAAAGCTCCCACCGAGGGGCTCGAGCCTACCCTGAATTAGCACTTAACATAAAGCTCCCACCGAGGGGCTCGAGCCTACCCTGAATTAGCACTTAACATAAAGCTCCCACCGAGGGGCTCGAGCCTACCCTGAATTAGCACTTAACATAAAGCTCCCACCGAGGGGCTCGAGCCTACCCTGAATTAGCACTTAACATAAAGCTCCCACCGAGGGGCTCGAGCCTACCCTGAATTAGCACTTAACATAAAGCTCCCACCGAGGGGCTCGAGCCTACCCTGAGTTAGCACTTAACATAAAGCTCCCACCGAGGGGCTCGAGCCTACCCTGAACTAGCACTTAACATAAAGCTGTGGCTCAGCAGCCGCCACGGAGCTGCTGAGCACCACACGAAGAATGTTGTAGAGGATAATAATATAAAGTGTAGCAAAAACCAGGGCACAGTCCTAAAGAAAGGTATTTATGTATTTATATATTATAAAACTGGAAAAACAGTAACAAGGATAAGCTTTTCACTGTTGGAGATCAGGTCATGAAGTGAAGGAATAAGCAGGAAATAGACAAAATCGAAACGTAAGAAATCTAAATTTGAAAATGAATTTAAAATGAAAGATAAAACTGCCAGCAAGAAAGGTTGCCAGTCATAAAACAGGAAAGAGGACGAATGCCTCGTTACAAGGCTATTAAACTTGAGTGATATTTATTTTAAATAAATGATGCATTTACGTATATTAATTCAGGAAAATGTTATATGTAATACATAAAAAAAACAATGAATCACTTCTCAATTCGTTATATAAAGCACCATCATCATCATCTTCACTAATCTAATGATAAACCAGAAACAGATATTATATTGAGTGACAGTTAAAAATTAACTATGTCGTTTGAATCTGTAATGATCGTTAATGTCGTCACGCTACTACAGTTTGGAAGGTCCAAGTGAAGAGTTAGAAGCGTTTTTATTTACACCATTTTTAAATGTTAATACAACGTGTTTTAGTTTAGGCATATCCAACTATGCTCTTTGGCGTTAAGTGGATATTTTTTACATAATTTACCTTTACAAAATGACATCACAAAATCTCCACGCAAACACACGTATGATTAGTAATTCCAAATAGTCTATGAAGTTGAAGAAAAAGCCTGATCAAGTACAAGTCAGAAAGATTGCCTGGACCAGATAGCTATGAAGCAATATGGCTGCCTAACTGTACACTTCTTGTATTTACTTCCATTTTTTTTCCTGAGAGTGCAGTAAAGTCTTGAACAAATTGTAAAGTATTCTGCCATTCATTGATTGATTCAGAATGAAGGACCGTAAACCATCAAATTGATGTGTTGAAAAGTAAAATAAAAAGATACTTATACAAAAAAGGAAAGTCAAAATCACAGAATCTCAGATAAAACCTAATATTTCTTTTGTCTGACAAAACCATCCTTTCTAAGATTTATGGTTTCTTTGGTTTACACTAAATTTTAACTTATGTTTAAGGGACTAAATTTTAAGTAAGTGTTTACACGTCAAATGCACTTAATAATAGTTAAGCTCTTTAGTTATCACAAGATCCGCCGCAAAACTTGTGCATTTAACTAAAAATTGACTAAACCGTACCGTTAAACGTGTTAAGTGACAAATCACACCCACCAACTTACCCGAAAAATAGAAATAGTTCTAATCTACTTATTTAATTGCACGCTAATAATTTTTAACTTGTAACTTATTACTAAATTCGTTGTTTACACGCACGTTGTGGTGTAAAATTAAGTTTTTTTTTATTATGATACTAATTACCTCTCCCAGTTAACAAAAGCAACAATGCACTCGTGCACTTGTATTTGGTTAACATAATCTGTATTGTTCCACTTTCTTGAGAAGAAATAAGTTAAAGTTTAGTTAACAAAAACCTAACACGTGTAAACCAGCCACTTGTGTCTTGTACCAAAGCAGGCAGTTGGTGTCGTCATGATTCGGTGACCAGACCACAGTCGGGTAGCGTACCCGTCACGTCCACAGTTTCACTACCGCCGGCACACAACTCGGACGCTTACCCTACCGTTATTATCACTACAACCGTCCAGTAATAGTGCGCTTACCCCACGAAAGTTTGCTTCGAAATTTAGAAGGATTTTTGAGTGATTAAAGGTTGTGTTTATTTAATTAATATTTGAGTGGTGATAGATGGTTTTTCTATAAGAAGATTCGAGTGAAAGTTTCAGTGAAATGTAGTGAGATATGAGGATTGTTTTTGGATTAGTTGAGGGTGAGTTTAAAAAAGGGAATTACTTGTTGTTTATTTTGCCAGCGAAGTACAAAGAAATATGATTTAAGGAAATGCAAAAAAAAAGCTATACATATAATACATACTCGATTATAAATTGTAAGCCAAGTGCGGATTTGCAAACACAAATTGTTTGAATGATTTAATAATAATATCTTTCTCAACATAGCTATTCGTGTAGTGAAAATATAAATACATAATTTATAAAGTAATTATATCATATAACAAGGCAAAATATACAGAAATAAGGAACATTTTAATTTTAGACGTGGTTTCATCTCTGACCCAACTACCTAATAGGATTATAACTTATCTTTGTTTCTAAATTGATAAAATATCATGCCGACATCTTTTATTATCACTATCAGAGTTATAGCAATAAGCGGCAAAAATCGTAATCGATCATAATCATCGTGTGGGTTGTAAGGTCGACAACCGACCTCACAAACCCTGGTGTCAGTGTCATAGAGCCGCCAAAGATCACCGACTTAGCTCGTGTAACGACTAGATATAATGTAGCCGGAGCCAACGGCTTCAATTGCCTTCATCTTCATTTTCGGACAATCAGGTGATTCAGCCTGCAATGTCCTAACCAAACTGGGGAAAGTCCCACAAAGAGATTTTTGGTTGACAGTGTCCCTCCCCACTGGGAATCGAACCCGGAACCTCCGCAATGAGTGTTGAAATCTCGACCACCGAACTTCGTAAAAATAAGAAAAAATCCTCCATCGAAACCAGTTACGTACAAGGAATAAAATTTCCTTCATCGAAACCGGTAACGAAACTGCGGTTTCGTAGACGGCCGAAGCGATTTTATTAGTGGTCAAGGGCACATAATATTACATAAACACAATTTCTATGCAAATCAATCAAACGAATTTTTAAACGTCTTTAACAAAATGTCTATCGGGCTGTTATCAAACCATCAAAAGCGAATCGAAAATAGATACTAATTTTATTATGATTACAAATTTTTTAATGTATTCTTAACTCGCGGCAGTGTGGTACTTCTCAAGCTTAATATTTAAAAAAACAAACGATTAAAAAATTCGGAAACATTCGAAGGAATCCAAAGAAGGGCAAGTTACCTATAATATAAAAATATCCCAACTTTGAGGAAGTAGGTAGTTATACGAGTTATTTCATCATAATTGCTGCAAAGGGAAATCTCAAATCTTTACGTTATGAATCAGCAATTCATTTTTTTCCTGTTTCTAATGTACTTATCCGACAAAATGTAAAAAGTATTTTTGCCGGAAGACGCATCGTGGGTAACTCCCCACAAGGTGGACCGATGAGCTGGTCATCGTCACCATCGAGTGGGTTGTAAGGTCGACAACCGACCTCACAAACCCAGGTGTCAGTGTTATAGAGCCGCCAAGGCCACTGACTTGGCTCGTGTAACGACTAGATAGTAGCCGGGGCCAACGGCTTAACGTGCCTTCCGAAGCACAGAAGTCTTTCTTTCGGACAATCAGGTGATTCATCCTGCACTGTCCTAACCAAACTGGGGAAAGTCTTACAAAAAGATTTTTGCTTGACAGTGTCCCCGCCGAGAATCGAACCTGGAACCTCCGTAATGGGCGTCAAAATCTCGACCACTCGGCCACGGAGGCTGTTATCTGTGATGATCTGGTGAAGGTCGTGGAAAGCCGCTGGATTTGGGCAGCGCAGGACCGGTTATTGTGGAGAATGGAGATCCTTGGGGGACGTTTTTGTCCAGCAGTGGACGTTTGGCAGTCTGAAGTGATGGTGATACGAACTATGATGGTCTGGTAGTCCGTTACCTCTTTTTTCTAGACAAGTTTAAAGATATCTGAGATGGATGGGTTGGCCTAGACAGAAGGACAGAATGTAGTGGTAGTATAACTGATTGCAGTTTTGAAGTAATTCTTGTTAATTACAAATAACATTGTTTGTTCGTTTTTTGAATTTTTAGTTTATTGATTTTCGAAATTCTCATCAGTATAATTAGTAAAGAAAAACATGCATTTTGTTAAAAATATATCTCCAATTTATAGGAATAGACAGTTTGGTATGTGGGTTTAAGTATCTTAATTATTTCCGGCTACAAATATTTACTATCATCACATAAACAACACATACTTAGGAAGCATGAATCATACTTTAATGCGAAAGATTAAAAACCTATTTATCAAAGTCACTGGATAATGGTTATCAATCAAAATTGTGGCATTCCTTTAATATTAGTGAACATGTACATTTTAGGTCTAAAATCTAATTTGGAGAATGCCCAAAAACTACCCAGAGTCGATTAAAATAAGTACCTGGTTGACCGAGCTTAGCTCGTTTATTTTTTTTGTAAGACACCTACGCATTTCGATAAACTCTACTTACTTCATACGTTCAGAAGAAAGTACACGCGGCTAGACATAGTAGCACCACTCTTATACTTTAAACGAGCAAGATAAGAATAATAAGGATCTCGGAAACGTACGGCTGCAACGATTTCGCAATTTAGTTTCGGGGGCAATAAATCGATCTAGCTTATAAAATAGATTTCCCCGTATTTTCAGGCTTAAAAGAATTGATACGCGATATCATTGAAATAGAAAGGTAATTTTGGCTCAGTCGGGACACCGCGAGTTTGCAGTTTGAATCTCGACAAATACCTATATATTTTTTAATTTCTTTGTTCTTTTTTTGTTTGTTTCTTTTTTTTAATTTTTATGTTTTTTTTTTATTCTTTCATTTAGTTATTTAAATACAAAAATGAAAGAAAATTTATGATAAATTTTTTGGTGGTCTGAAAGTTTTCCATCAGACGGCCCGAGTAAAACGAGGAAAAGAATATATTATGTATTATAAAATAATCGGATGGGACTTTTGATAGGATTCAGAAAGGATTATTATAGGAAAATAAATTAAAGGAGATCTTAAATAGGAGGTCACAAGTACGCAACTTGTTTCTTACATAAAATTTCCTGTCATAAAACCATTTCCTAAACAGCCCTGCAACATAAAACAGAGCACATCGAATAACTGGTTCTTTTTTTTGTTATCATGTTTGTCTCCGAGATTTAGAAAATACTATTTTATCAATAAAGGAAATCTATCACAATCTAACCTAATATAATAGGGGATCGGACTGTTCACCATATTTCATGAATTATTTTTAAAATATATATTAGTAGTAGACGATTCGCGAAGAAAAAAACAGAATCGGTTGATAAACGAATTTACAGTGATTTTTAAAAATTTCAATATGTCTGTCTCTTTCAAAATCGATTTTTTGTATGGAGATTATATGACGTTACTAACAAATGACGTCACAAGTGGGTATGTGCCTCTCTGTCTAATCTTGAATTTAAAACCTTTATAACTCGGTCAATTTTAAAGATAGAGCAAAAATTCTTTTAGTCTTCGATAGCAGAAACTAAGAAGCTTGAATTTATATATTTTTTTAAAGTAGTCCGATCCCATTATTGGATTTGGGATTATAGTGTATACTCTACCTTGCCATACATAAATAATCTTATTCGATTTGGGTTTTTGGTCCAAACAATTTTGGGCATTATCCATGACTTATAATTATTGCCCGAGCGAGCGAAGCGTCTCTGCTTCAGCTTTTGTATGTCTATCTGTATATCCATCTGTTCGTTCGACTCTACAGGTCGCGTTTCTCAACTGATTCTCGTGAAATTTTGTGAGCAGGTTCGATAAATTAATCAAACACAGTCAGTCAGAGTCAGTTTTTGTAAATTAATGAAAAAAATCATAAATCAGCCATTAAAAAAAAAGTACAGCGTACAGAGCGACTAATAAATAATTTTAATGTTAAAATCAGCTCCTTATGAATGATTGAATGAATGAATGGGTACACTGCAGAAGACTGTCAAATTATAATATCTTTGCGAGACGTTCTCTAGTTTGGTTAGGACATTGCAGGCTGAATCACCTGATTGCCCGAAAAGAAAGATGATTCCGCGTATCGGAAGGTTATATAGCACGTCCGCCCGTCTAAGACCGATATAGAAAGAAAGAAAGAAAATAATTTATTCATCACACAATGGAAAAAAAGTACACACAAATAATGATGATAAAAGTTTACATCGTGCAATGGTAAGTACTGGGCTCAGCATTTGTTACAAGTGCTCAAGCACAAGTTCTTGTAACACTGATTTTCAGCCAGCACTAGAGTTCTAAGTTACGCGCCAGATATTAAACAAATTAAATATAAAATGAAGAAATAGAAACACAATTGCAGAATTAAAATAAATAAAACAGAAAGTTACTATCGCATTTTGCCTTAAAGTAAACATTAAAACAAATTTTTGGGGAAGTTATCTGTCTAACGCATATTTCTTTAGTGCTTACGAAATGGACTTTTGTTGAGCAAGTAAAAATTCTCTATAAAGTTTTTTGAAGTTCCATTTTGATTTGATGTTCCGAATGGGCGGCGGGATATCATTCCAGCATTTGGAAGCACGGTAGGTGAAACCTCCCCGAAAAGTGGCAGTACGATGCTGTGGGACACTTAAAACCAAAATTTCTGGTGGTTTTCTTCATGATATTTGGAAAGAACACGCTCTCGCGATCTCATGAAGCTGAGTCTTAGAGGGCGCAATCGGCCGCAACAGTTTTTATGGAGGAGTGAAAATCTCCAACGGTCCCCCGGACAGGAGACAGCGGCCCTGACGCTCTTACCTTCATACACACACGTTTAAATTTTATTGCAAGTGTGTGCCGGTTTCCTCACAATGGTTTTCCCAAACAAATGTATATAATTTGAATTCAAAATTCAAAAACACGTTTACATCGAAACCAGTACGTAAAAAACTAGATTTGTAAAATTTTGTGCGTAAATATGTTTACAACAGGAAAATCCCTTGAGTCAATGATGTTATAATATAAAGTGAGGTATGTCTCCCTAGCGCGCAGAAATTGAGACGGTCAAATTAAGGGGCTAGTCCGGGAATTTTCAAGATTTTTGTTGAATCAGATCTCATTATCTACGTCAGTAAATGTATTGATTTTCTAAAATATGTTATTGGACTCTATTATCTACGCTTACACTAATGCCAAAACATGTTTGGTAAAAATCTTCTCGATACAAATGTTATCCAAAGCAGCGTCTTCGATTCTCGTTATTTGAATCTGAGAGGTAAATGGTAATTTATTGGTTGCCGAAATTTAGTTACAAGATAGGTCTCCGACTGCTTTATGTTTTTCCTAAGCAAATTTACAAATCAAATTAGTACTTTTTATATAAACTGAGAAAGTAAATTTGGCACTTACGCCATTTACTTGGAGCGCGCGAACATTATTTCTTTCTCTGTTAAACACGTGCGGAGAAGCTTAGCGTCATCACTTTCCTTTCTTGAGCTCAGTCGCCCATGATCTTTGCCGACGACGGATGTGCGCTCGGTGGCGCTCCAAGCCGCCCAGCTCACGAAATAATTTTATTTGGAGAAGACGTACTATGAGTAGGTCCGTCACATCCGTCCGTCCGATCCGTTACATTGACAATATTTCTAAATCGATTTTTAATTAAATAAATATAGGTTGGGTCCATACCTGCTGCTTGTATACTTAGTAAGGTTTAGTCAAGTTTGTGATACTATCACTTTCAAGGTCGACACTAATAATACGAGTACACTACGCAAAGGGTATATGTGTATGTACAGTGGACGGCACATCAAGGTATACATTTTTTTTTTCAAATTAGATGTTATTATTATACTACCTAGTTACAGATGTCGATCATTTTATTTTTATAGTACAACACAAGCAGGCGCGAGAGGAATAGTTAGGTATTTCTATTATTCAACCAAATGCGGTTTTTTAGAATTATTTTTATTGTGTTAGGTAGGTAAGATATAATTTATTTATTGATTCAAAAGTAAAGTTTGCATACTCGTTACGTAATTTTATAGCCTATACCTAGCTTACAAAAAACCAGCCAAGTGTGTGCGGGGCCAAGTCTTATTTCCAGTCAAAGGATTATATCCCTCACGGGGGAACAACTAAGGATTTTTCCCGCTGTCCCCCAGTATGTTCACTAAAAAAAAACAGGGGACAGTGGGAATAAATATTACCGTTCTCCCACGTTACAAATTATAATTATAAAATGAATGACTGATTTACGAGTATTTTTATTCAAATGAAATTTGGGATAAGTAATAATTATTTATAAAAAAATAATTATAATATTGAACAAAATGAACTCATATATTTTTTAACTGACAGTTTATTATTTTGTTAGTGCTCTGATTACGATAAAACTTGGGTTAGTGGACTATTCCATTAAGAAAACAACATTTTTTTTTTCTATGAGTTAATGGGTTTGATGAAACTCGGTTAAGAGCACTATTTTGCCAAGGAAACAAGAGGCAATGTTAAAAATAAAAAAAATCCAAGAATCTTAGTTTTTATGACAAAATATAACCTCTAATAAATATAAGGAAATATTGTCACACTTTAGAAATTCTAAAATACTTAATGAATTTCTAAAGAGATATCGTTAGCTTTGCCGTGACAAATCAAAACTAAAAAGTGTCAACGTCTTAGCAAAATAACGTAAAACCTCTCGTGTGGTAATAATCGGCCCATGAAACTGAACAACTTTCGTTCCAAAACTTTTTTAAACTCGTATTTTTTTCAAACAAGGTGATCAGCTGATCGAGTTAATTTGTATGAAAGTTTAAAAACATTTTTGACGGTACTTAGGTGTCACGTGGGATCGATCTCTGACATAAAGAGAGAACTGCCGCAAGCTTAAGAGTAAAGTTGGTGCCCGGAACAACATCCTGAGACGCCTTACCACTACCCGCTGGGGAGCCAGCGCACGCGTTCTTCGAACGAGTTGTTTTGCTCTCGCTTACTCAGCAGGCGAATATTCGAGTCCAGTTTGGGCTTGTTTAGCCCATGCGAGAAATGTGGACACAGCTCTCCACGAATCATGACGTATAGTCACGGGCACCCTGAAACCGACACCACTGAGAAAATTTTACTCCATGGCAGGAATTGTTCCACCCAGCGTGAGACGTGAGGTCGCTTGCGATATTGAAAGAGCGAAACAGTCTCAAGACAGCAGGCACCTCCTTTACGACACAACCCTCCTCTTTCCCGTCTCAAGAGTCGCCGCAGCTTCCTCAAGAACTCCACACCCATCTAAAAAGACCCACTTTTAGCACGTAAACATCCTATCAGATCCTCGTTTTAACACATTATTTAAAAGAACTCCACACCCATCTAAAAAGACCCACTTTTAGCACGTAAACATCCTATCAGATCCTCGTTTTAACACATTATTACAATTTTTACGAACGAACACGTTATATTTTTATCACTAGCGAATCGCGATGCACAGGACTGTCCATACTAGGCAGTGTTGGGAGGGTCACCATGCATGAGGTATAGAGACACAGGAGCGTGTCAGAATGAAAGACGTGTTGTGCGTCAGACAAACATATTGACTACAAGCTACTTAGATGCTAAATTATATCTATCTAGATGTGGTTGAAGTGAGTCATACATATACTACAGTTGGCTGAATAAAATACATTTTTTGCCTAGTGACAAGCAAAAAATTTAGGTATGAAGTTAGCTGTCATCGTATGTCATCAAATGTGTTTTAGTGATGCCAGACCAAGCGCCCTAATAATTTCAATGGTAAACACAAATAGTCGATGCTTTATCAATAAAATTTCGCGGCGTGGGCAGTCTGATATAATACTAAAGTAAAAGTTTTACAATTAAATATATTTAAATAGCAGATCAAGCTTTACACGTGGCGCAAGATTCTGTGCCATATTCAAAGATGAAGTTTGACATTTGTGTATTTTTTTTATATATCTCGTTTGTCAAGGCAGAGAATCAGCCGTATATCAAATCAAATAAAAATATTTTATTCAAATTAAGATTTTTATGAATCATTTTTCGACGTCAAAGCTACCATGGATGGCACGGCTACAGGTTACTTTTTCGAGGGCACTTGGAAATTAAATGATTTTATAAAAAAATAAACAACCGTGTAGTATTTTGAGCAAAAAAAAATGCAAAATATATTTAGGAACCAACCTTATATCTCGAAATGGTTTTGCATTTAGCATACTTTTTAAAAAAAATTGCATACCCAATTTATATTGACAAAACAGAAACTTTTGATCTTGATTTGAACCAAATATTTGATATAAGATTTCTTTGGTATCAATTACTCATCATAATGACAGTGAAAGAAAAAAATAATTGATGTGTTGAAGTGACGTGTGTGTGATAAAAATATTATAAAGACATTTATAGTGATCATCCTGTTTAATCTAACACAAAGAAAAAAATAGACACGATGAAAACATTATGTATTTCCGGAAACATTCACAATATTGATCGTATCAGAAATAAGTAGATACGTATCGATCGTATTGTAAATCGTAAATAAACATCACATTTTTATTTTTTTGCATCCAATTAATAAATTGACTTCAGTTTGGAAACAATGGAATAAAAATACTCGAAAATCTGTAGGTATTTTATAAATAAATTAAAGTGGTGACAACGGGAATTATTTTCCCCTTGTCCCCTATATAATTTTGAAGTGAAGATACTGGAAGACAACAACTACTGAACGGATTGGTATGAAAGAAATTTGGAATAAAGTTAGTTTATACCCTGGAACACATAGGACACTTACATAGGATACTTTTTACGGGAAAAGGCTTATTCCCACGGGAAAATCTTACACAACGCGAGCGTAGCCGCGGGCGGACCGTATTATAGTAATTCAAATTATACTTACTATTACAATGTCAAAATGTCTGGAATCTTGAAATACTAAATCTTTTATTTTTAGGTGAAATTATAATCATTACTACCCTACACTCCACTACACTAAAGACCAATTAAAATAAAATAAAAAATATATACTCAAAGAGCGAATCATACATAGTAATATACTTTGCGCGATTACATCAAATTAAACAAATATAATATTTTATCATTGTCGCAGAGGTCATAGACCCGCCTCGATGTTTTAGAGCGGGGTCTGTGCGGGGCGGCGCGGGGAGCGGCTGACAGACGCGGGGCGCTGCCCGCGCCGTCTTCCTTAGACACACCTCTTGCGCAACAATTTTTTTTCGGCGTAGCGCCTTAAGACAATAATAATTGTCGTTAAGTCCCTTTCAATAGAATCCGGCAATAATGTAAACAAACCAATTTAAACACGATTACTCCGTAATTACTTACATTTGAGTATCAATCCTGATCATTGTCACATTTCAAGGATCCTTACATTCATTCTTACAATCATTTCGCAACGTATTAACTTCTTTATGATAGTTATTTTAATAAAAAATACTCGGATGGCAAAACTTTCAATAATTTGTAAAACTGCCATATTAACTTTTTACTTATCAAAGTTTTGTTTGTCTTTGGAAAGTTAGTGTCAAACAATTTATCTTGTTTATATTATTGCCGGATTCTATTGAAAGGGACCATAATTTGATTGAGGGACAATCGTGTGGTAGTTGTAAAATAATGCTTGCCTGCCAGCATTAAAAAGGAATCAAATTTGAAAACCGAATCCTTAAGCACACCAAAATATTACACAAAATGATAGGAAACATTCAGCCGATGACTCTGAATTATATTCTTCGGAGTTTCTTTCTGGAATGTTTATTCTCCGTGGTTCTCTAGAATAATTGTTTTTTTTTTCTTTTTATCGTGTGTGTTGTAATATTAGGAATCCAATGACATTGGTTGCCTTAAATTTATCTGAACTAACCGGAAAAATCTTCTATTCAGAATGTTACGGGAAAGGCATCCAATATTAATCAGAATCATGCACCCTAATGCAATCCAAGCAGATGTAATTTGAATAATGAACACTTGTAGGTTTTCGCGGTTGTTAATATTAATAACACACATATCCAAACCAAACCAAAATCAAAATATATGTTTATAAGATATGTGCGTAATGTGAATTATCGGAAACACGAATAACATGGTTTATTTACATACAAAATCATCTCAATTATTACGAATAATTTTAAGAGTTAGTTTTTAGATTTATCTTGTCAATATCCCCAGGATTCGAAGTACTCGTTTCGGTTCCTCCTTTATAATGCGCACAGCCAAGGAATGCCCTGCCGGCCTCTGTATTTCCGAATGCATACAACCCTAACCTCTTCATAGTGCGAGTGCATAGGCTTCTCATGAGTAACTCGCTCCAGCGTAGGCCTCATCTCTCCTTCGGGCTAGATGAAGGTCAAGAGTTTACTCTTAATTTATATAAAAAAAAAAGATTCTTAGATTTTTTATACTGCCCGCGTAAACAATTTCCTTTTGACCACATACACCCTGTATTAAAAAAGTCACAACAGTAATAATAAATATTTATCGTATACGTTCTCGAGATATGTTTTCTTAGAGATTCCAAGGCTTATATTATAAGACTATTTGTTGACTTAGAAAGATCTTATAACGCTCTTATAAGGCCTTTTGTACGGAATGATTTAAAGTCGACATGATTGTGTATTTTTAAATTCAGTAAGACCCGGTAGGGGTCATTCTTCTCCGACGCGCTTCTCGCCCTGGCAACGTTCTGGGCCGCGGTCCGAGCCCGTCTGAGGGCGCCCCCAGATACGTTGTCATAAAATTCCTAAGGGGTACGAGCCTTCTGCTCCCCCGCAAGTCCGCGCCCACTATATTACCACTCTGGTATAAATAGTGATTAGGTCCGTAAAAAAAAAAAAAAAAAAAAAAGATTGTGTATTTTCTTTTTACAGTTTTTCTGATTGGGAAACGGAAGTGTTGTCATAAAGATCAGGAAATGGAAGCGTCTTGGAGATTTTAGTTACTTATGACTTTCAGTGTCAAATTATATAAAATAAACACTTTAAATATATATATATATAATATGATTTCTGTAATCCGGAAAGGAAGGAATATAGTACTTATTTAAGAACTAACGGTCTGCCCGCGGCTACGCTCGCGTTGTGTATGATTTTCCCGTGGGAATAAGATTTTTTCCCGTAAAAAGTATCCTATGTGTTAATTCAGGGTATAAACTATATCTATTCCAAATTTCATCCCAATCCGTGCAGTAGTTTTTGCGTGAAAGAGTAACAAACATCCAAATATACCTAAGGTACATATATTTTCACATTTATAATATTAGTGTGAAGTGTGATTTGAATTTATCTCGATTTGGTAAATTTCTTTACTATTTTGACGAGTTGTCTCTTTTTTTTGTACAAATATATATTGGCTTCGATTCGGGAATGCTCTAATCCTAATTTTATAATCCAGCTATCCTTTTCGTTTTTATGACCAATGAAAGAGAGGTGATGAATACAGACGAATAAATTATAATAATTTGAACGAATAATAACCTTAACATTATGACATAGCTGTCAGTTTAAGAGATTTTTAAGTGGCATGTTTTAAGTGCTCTCTAAAATTGTTCAATCGACACTGCCATAAGGTTCAAATTCGATGTTTGACAGCTCTAAGTTAGGATGGCTATCTCCTGTCCTTTCAATCTTTAAAACGTGAAAAGGACGGATGAACTTAAATTAAGGATTTGAGCTTGACAGTAAGAATTTGCATCATTATCTGTCACTATTATAAAATATAAATATCAAGAATATTCCTTAACACAACTTTACAATAATACCTATCTTTATCTCCATGACTTTTCTCATGGTCACTCAGTATCGACTAACTACCGTAACAGTGTTTATTGTGCATCGCTCACTGAAATGTTTCTAATAATAATAAGTCTCAACCACGTACCATTGTGTTTTCGAATTTCGAATTCATTTTGTGCGTTTATTCGACGCTCTTACGGTGAAGGAAAACATCGTGATGAAACCTGCACACTCCTGCGTTTGTTTGTGAAGTCGACCAACCCGCACTGGGCCAGCGTGGTTGACTAAGGCCTAATTGCAGTAGGACCTGGGGACGTATATATGAGCTGACAATATGCACTTATATCGTTTTGCTTAGAGTTGTGGTAACTTCAAGTCTGTTGACATCAAGTTGTGGCCCAGCGGCCGCCACGGAGCCCCTGAGTACCACACGAAGGATGTTGTAGATGATTTAAAACGTGGTACAACCAGGGTTCAGTCCAGGTAAAGGTAAAAGAAATTAATTAGGTTGACAGAAAAGGTATTTATTAATGTATTTATATAAACTGACAAATAGTAGAGTACGTAGAAAAGGTTTAGGTCTGTACTTTAGGAGAAAAAAGACAAAATCGAAACGTAAGAAATCTAAATTTGAAAATGAATTTAAAATGAAAGATAAAACTGCCAGCAAGAAAGGTTGCCAGTCATAAAACAGGAAAGAGGACGAATGCCTCGTTACAAAGTCATACACTACGCGGTCCCATTCTCATACTAAAACAATAAAGCAATACGCAAACTATTTCAATACGATAAGGCCCAAACCTGCACAAAACCAATTATTACCAGACCTCGACAGATTCCGCAATTAAGCAAATAATTACAACGATAATTATCAGGTAATTATCATCCACTAACTGTTATCGAGAAACATTACGAGCTTTCAACAAGTTGACATTAATGTTAATGAGTTTGAAGAAAAAATAAGTAAATAGGTGACTTTAAAACATAAGCGTACATCATATTAAAGATGTCATGTATATAAATACTACATACACATAAAATTACACTCAAAACAGATTTAAATGGATCATTAAATTATCAAATTCTATTATTATTTCAACCACAATGTGGTTACTACGAGCACTTCAAGCACGTGAGCGAAGTCACGTGCAAAAACTAGTTTTACCACAAACAATAAAGATCAATGCCCTTGCTCTTTAAGAAATTAATGCAACCAGGGCAGTATTCAGGTGATTTTGCATACAATGCTACAATGATTTAATTGATCTTAAACCGGTCCCTCTGACCCGGAACTGATCTGTGACATTTTGGACGTAAGTGTTCGTGCTGCAGTCATTTATTTTGATCACAGATTAAAAACTGCTTCATTACATCTGAATTTGTGATTCAGTCACACCTCCATACAACCGTCTCCTACTAAATATAGCGGGCGCGGACTTGATAGTAAGGTCGACCAAAAAAGTGGTTTACCATTTTTCATTCAATTTCCTAGTTACCGAAAATTTCAATAAGGTTTATACTCGGTATCTGACAGATCGTTCTGCAAACGAAAATAATCTTTGTTGTTGTATAATTTGCAACTGACATTCAATCTTAGGGTGGTAAATCAATTTATTGGTCGACTATACATACCACAGTAGGTACGCTGTACGACTGACAGCGCGCGTGGCGCGGCCTTTGTATTTCGATACTCCTTACTCGCCCCCGAACTGCGGGGTGGGGTGAAGTGTCTGGGATTGGCGGGAGGGGGTGAGTGGCCGTTCTATATGTTTTACTATATTAATTCTGTGATCAAGTCTAAAGACCATTTGATGGCTCAGTTGCCGGCCAAAAAGACCTGTCACGCTTTTGACTAACGTCGAGTGCCATCTGCGGCGATCTTTGGAAGTCTTTCCTTTTTTTGTTTTTATTAGTTGATGCCCATCAACTCTTGACCACAATCAGGTCCGCGAAGGACGAGATGCGGTCAATGATGGAACGAGTTCGCCCAGAAGGTGCAGGCACTCACTTCACTATAACTTTGAAAATGCTTGGGTTATTATAAGCACTCGGAAAAACAGAAGCAGGCAAAGAATTCCACTCCTTGGCCGTGCGCATAATAAAAGATGATTGAAAGCGCTTCGTGCGGCAAAGGGGTATGTCGACCAAGTGCGGATGGTATGCTGCAGTTCGTCTGGACTCCCGATGGTAAAAAGGTGATGGCGGAATGAGCTCATGCAGCCCATGTGCACTTATGATGAGAGATCCCTTTACAAATGATGTTATTTTTTCTTTCTTTCTTTCTTTCTTATAACTCTCTCTTACTACTCTTACTTATTTTGGTAACGGAGATGCCGAATGTCGTTTGGCTAGTTCCTTGTTAGCTTGTTTATATTTCGATTGCCGTAAGGATATTATGTTATCATCATCACTTGTCTTTATCTTGATTCTGTCTAAGGCCTACGACCGACCTCGTATACCAGTGCATGCAGCCGCCAAAATATAAAGTAGATTTTTCACAATACTGTTTTTTTTGTAATAATAATACATCAACAAAAAACGCTTAATCTAAGAATTTATCAAACTGCATAACAGTTTATTGGCGAAAATGATGCACTCTTAAAAGCATTATCTTAATTACCACTCAGTTACAGAATGCTAAAATTAGGTACACATTCAAATAGGTTTTAAGAAACTTTCTTTTAGCCTATTTTTAAACACTTTTATGTACTTTAACTATACCTCACCATTTAATATTATTTTCTTTCTTTCCAGGACCAATCCAATCTTGATGTGAAGACTTCAGACCAGAGACTAGAAGACCAGTTCTTTTCTACCGGACGGATATTATGTGAACATACTTAATAATGCTCAATTTATGCAAGTCATGTCAGTAGTAAGTATTATCTTTCATTTCATGAACGCGTCGGAGCGAAGCGACCGTTTTTTGTTCCTCTGAGAAGGATTCTAACGATACCCCATACATATAATAATAACAATAATACGAGTAAATCATTTATTTCAGGCAATATTTACATAAAGGTCTTAAATATGTAAACAGAGGCCCATATAATAAATACCTTAAAACTAACATACATAATATTTATAAAAAACTATAACTAGGTAACACGTGATGTCAGCGACGTGTAGCGCCTGTCAGCTGGCAGCCGTCCACACGACTCCCTGCGGCCAGAAGTCCTCTTTCATGAAGGTCTCCAGGTGGTGGGTCGGCACTCGTACCACAAACGAACTAAAGTTCACTTTGTGGCGCGATGCTAACCGTCCGACCCTCAGGGTGAAATTGGACTTTCTTCGCACAAAATCCACCAACTCCTCAACCTTAGTGGACCAGTGTGTGTGTGTGTGTGTGATATAATTCTATTGGGCTATTTAGAAGTTATGGTGGAATAAAGAAACTCACATACATACATGAAACCTGAACTTGTATCACACTTTTTTGGGCAGTGGTTCTAAAGTAATTTATTGTACACAAATGTAACATACGTGAGTAAGTATTTAAAGTTATGCCGATATAAGTACGTATAGGTATAGGATTTTTTTATTTTTTTCATGCCGCGCTTATATTTTTTTTATTTATGTAGGAAATAGGGTTATGAACCAAAGAGAACTTTATATTATTTTAAATAAATAATTAGTATATTATTTTATAAGATGTTACACGACCGTTACTAACGCAGTAGAAAATCCGAATGTGAACAGACAGAACTGCCAGACAGAACGAAAGATAATTTGGCGATTCGTTCACTCATTCACTCACCTTCACTCATTTATACAATAACTGCTATAGTCAAATCAGATTTCATATTTACAACAGTTGAATTATAACTCATTTAAAATAAACATGAGCTAAGATTAATTTTTGTATAAATTAATAATCATAAATTCAACAATTTAGAACATAACTGACCACGTCATGCTACGTCAGGGAGAGATTTATATTTGTCATATAGGTATCTAATCTACAGAAATTCAGTAAACTCTCGAGTTTCAGTCCAGTCTGAATTGGGGTTCCGTATACAAAAAACCTGTAAAACAGAATGGGTTAGTTCAGTACATGAAACTGAGCAGCTTTCCCCAAGGAACGTAGACAAACGACAAAAAATGTTGGCCATTTCCTACCTACAAAATCAGCTGATTTACGTCCAGACGTTTAGCAAGCTGAAGTGGCAGTGAGCTGGCCACGTCTGTCGCAGAACCGATGAGCGTTGGAGCTGACGGTGGTGGCTGGATGAGGAAAGCGGGTGATCGTGCGCTTTGGCGTGCCCTTGGGGAGGCCTACGTCCAGCAGTGGACTGCAATAGGCTGAATGATGATTGATGATCAAATTTACTGGTCACACGAACATACTGAACACAAAATAACACCTTCAACATGCACTTGATCGGATTTCCCATCAGATGATAAGGCAGTCAAGGTGTCGAGATAACCGTCGGACGACACGACGCATTAAATCTTGTTCAGTTGAAGTGTCCTTTCCTTAGAGATCGGTTGATATATTTTTATAACTACAATAATATAAATTATCTGTGAATTTTGTCTGTGACTTTAAAGTTACCTAATTTAAGTTATTACTTGTAGTGACAGAAGTGCGTAGAATTCAAGTTTTAAATCCGTAGCATTTGAAACAGAAATAGTGTAGCACTTTGCTACAGACACTACAGCGTAGCAGATTACTACGTGATAACTCTTGACTTGAATTTATAAATACTGTGGACATTTTTCTCAGATCTTAGTTCAATATGTGCCTATAGAGGTGCTCAAAACCTTTTGTTCTTGGATAATACAGATAGACCTAAATTTTTAGTGATTTAACTCCAGTGTTGAAATAAGTGTTATTTGTGTTTGTAAACAGTATTTATTGAGAAAAACTGTGTATTTTTAAGATAGGACAAGTAATTTAAAATGGCCACTGAAAAAGTAAAACAAAAACGTCACTCGACCACGGGAAAAATATTAAAATTTCTGTTAAAAACATCCTCTCGACCGGGAATCAAAACCAAGACAAATACGAAGAACACCGATGTTAAAACCAAACCAGAAAAAACGGAGAACAAACCGCATAGGTAATTTAATGCAATTAAAAATTAAAAATACAATTAGATGCTATTGTGTTTTTTTTAGAAATAATACAGGGTGTATGCAACAATTCTTCTTTAAAGAGTATATTCAGCCCATGATGATTCTGAATCTTCTGTTGGTATTTTTTTTTCTTCTATTTTTAGCGGCTCTCGAAAATAATACAAACCCACATTCTTTATAAGCCTTGGCATTTGTGAATTATTTTCTCGAATAAGATAATCTTAGCACATGCTAAAAAACTCACCATGTATTAGATTATATATTGACAAATATATTGCCCCGCGTTCCAAAACCCGCATCTGATGTGACCGAAAAAGCCGCTAAACTCAAATGGGAGTGGGTGAGGCACGTTATGTGAGGTGCACCCCGAGAGATGGGCTCGAGTCAGCAGTGAGTGAATCCCCTTCAACAGCCAACGTGGAAGAGGGAGGCCTAAAAAAGGATGGCGTGACGATCTAGACACATTCAAAGAAAAATGCCAAAAAGTGGCAATGGATCGTGACCAGTTGAAGGAGAAAATGGAGGCCTTTGCCCAGTCGAGGGATAACTAGAGGCTATTAAAAATATATATATATAGGTATAAACACTTTTTTTGTCGTCCGACAGCCCATGTTTCTTGGGGAAAGTTGTTCAGTTTCATGGGTAGGCTGATCCTTTAAAATAGTGTTAGCCAATTTATATTGTGTACCTAGTAAAACTATTAAAAACTATTATCAAAAACCATTTCTTGAGGGAAATTCCAGTAGAATTGTTTCAGAATCATTGACTAAAATGTGCCACTAAAATGAGATAAAAAAAACACACCATGTGTTAGGAAATTTAAATTATCTTAGTTAGTCTACATGTAAGTAAATATCAAACTGTTTGTTTTATTAACAAGTTCCTCATGTTGGCCTTTTCATTGTTTTCAGTTGTCTGGAGAGTTTGTACTGGAAGTGCTGCGAGGAGAGATTCTGTTTTGACAAGGATATCGCTACTTACAAGTGAGTAAAGTTTACTTACTTTGTTTTATCACTTGACAGTTCAATGGTACTGGTTCTAAATTAAAGGCCCATTTATACTTGCCCAAGATAAGCTTGGAGCTTGTTTTTTTTTGCTTGACTTGCTTGTGGGGTTGCTTGACTTGGTGGTGTTGTTGAGTAATCCATGAACTAAATCCCAAGTACAGTGGCGAGTTAACTTTATCCGTCATCTAAACTCGGCAAGTGGCAAGTAGCTGTCAAAATATACGGCGCTATCGGCGAGCTGTCAAAATATACCGCGCTATCGGCGAGCTGTCAAAATATACCGCGCTATCGGCGAGCTGTCAAAATATACCGCGCTATCGGCGAGCTGTCAAAATATACCGCGCTATCGGCGAGCTGTCAAAATAGAACGGACTTCTATTTTGTGTTTTGTTCCTACTGTCTACTTAACTGGGCAAGTGGTAACTTACAGCCGAAATGGAAACGGTGGCGGTGGTGGTGGCACCTTGTATGTCACATTTTTGCCAAAGTCAATGTCAAAATTATTTATTTTCATAGGACGTTATTACATTTTTTGGGTGAGTTCACTAACACAATGGCGGAATTTGTGAATAATTATTAAAAATTATGTTTGAATTAGAATAAAGAAGTTGAATTAAATACTCTTACGCCATCTGCGAGATTTAATGGTATTTTGCTCGTTCTGTACAAAACTGTTTAGAGCGCATAGCGCATACGAGGTTCTCCCTATCAAAAGGCGCTTAATAATATTTTATTAACAGAATTCACAGCCACCGGTTTTTTTTATTTATTTGTTTTAAACGCCGTGTGGTGACAGCAGAGTAGAATACATTTGTCACTAACCCTTACTCTTCCCGTGGGTGTCGTAAGAGGCGACTTAGGGACCACACATTGAATAGGGAACGGGCAGCAGCGCTCTCTGATACAGTAACCTTTTAATCTGCGATCTCCAAACCGCCTGCCAAGCGTGGAGATTATAGCAAAACCCTCCACTTGAGTGGAGGAGGCTCATAGTCCAGCAGTGGAATGTAACGGGCCGTTGATGTTGATGATGATGTTTTAAATAAGGAAAAAGTTGGAACTAATAACGCCGCAATCAATGTACTGTTAAATCTTTAGTTAAATCAAACATTTTATCAAGGTCACAAATGGGTACTTTGTGTCAAATTGACACAGCAGCGTTTTTTGTATTATAAATAGTCCGTCGGATAATAATGCTTAGTCTTTTTTTGTCCACGATAGTTTTTGTATTCTAATAATCAACAAGGCTTGCGTGCAAACATTACTTACCAGCCAGTATTGTTCTTGAAAATAAATTGCTAGTAATGACGATGATGTTGAATATTCTTAGAGTAATAAAAGTGCTCATTGTTTTGTACTCAACATTGCTATAAATAAGTAGCTAGTGGTCCTATGTTATATGTGTATTTAGTGATACTAAAGATAAATAGTATGTTGCTAACAATAACTAAGTATTATAACTGGGTAGAAGATAACTCATTGGTGTTCTAGGAATAGACAAAATATTTTTTATTAGAACAACAGATTTCAAAGGTGATGACGATTGACGAGATGGCTTAGATAGGTTTCTCTGAAAAGCTAGACAAAGATTGAGAGTTTTGGAAAACAAGGGCAGACCTTGGCCAGCAGTGGGACACTTAAATATAACAAGAAAAGTCCGGCAAATATATATGACTTTACTAGCTTTCCGCCCGCGTTTAATGAGTTTTCCTGTAGGAATGAAGTGTTTTCCCGCGGTAAAAAGTAGCCTTAGTCCTATTCCAGGACCTAACTTATATGTGTGCCAAGTTTTATCCCGATCCGTTCAGTGGTTCAAGCGTGATTCGGCAACAAACATCCAAACATCCAAGCTTTCGCATTTATAATATTAGTAGGAAGTAGGATTGTAGCGGTCAGTTAAATAAAAGTAAGTAATAGATAAGAAATCAATATGTAAATATTCTGTTCCCTATAACTAAAAGCGATCGTATGATATCAGTTTATCTTGATGTATGCTGACAAGATCGCCAAAAGTTGGCAAAACCGTAATCTCATCATTGTCAAGGAAACAAAATTTGTCGTAACTACTCGTATTGTATTACTACAAAGCAAAAAATATACAACTACTTTTCATAAACGGTAGCACAGGCACAGAAAGAAGCAAGTAGGTCGAGGTCTGTCCGTCCGTCTGTACGGGTAGGCGCCCTTAGACTTGTTGGCCAACTATTTAGGGATTTGAGCCCGATTATGCAAGATTGGTCGAATAGCGACACATTGCATTTAGTCAGTTCAAAATCGGCCCAAGCAAGGCTTTGAAATGTACTTTTGTCGTGCCGATGACTCACCAATTATGCTGTCACCACCGAGGTGTCTAAACAAGCCACAATTGTTAGGGTTCTTGGTTTGTGAAGTAGTACATAGTTGTAAACTAAAAATTTCTGATACAAAATCTAAACTATGGTGTCTTGTATGAAAATAAAAACAGGTTCCACAAAATGGTCGATCTTACTTCAACGTCCTCCTTTTTTCCAGATTAGAAGATGACACAATATATACGAATGGGTACGCTAACATGGGCGCCAGTTTGGAGAGCGTAGTCACTCAGCAGCCGATCAACAACAACCATCTGCCCCCGAGGGATGTCATGGGGAGACAGATTAACGAACTGCCGATACATGCTGACAAGTTGTATGAGGTAAGCAAGAACATAATTGTTCATAATAGACCCTGCTACTATTTGAGCATCCAGTAAAAGTATAAACCTTACGACCCTAAATGGTAGTGAGAACGTAACAATAATGCATAATTGATCTTAAGATTTGCTACGAAAGACCGTCACAGATATCGAAGATACTATTATAGGTATACGAGTATATCTTAACGAACTTGAGACCTCTCGTCAAATACAATTTGTATGCAAATGGTGGCTTACCAAAATAGCAACACGCAGTCACAGTGCAATAGGACGACTAATTTTCTTGGCTGCTATCTGTATATATTTTAACGACTACGGAAAAACAATACGTTATGACAAGATATTAAAAATGCTTTTTGTTTTACTTCCAGGTCTTTTCCAAATCTCTAATCTTCAGAGAAGACCACGAACTGAAGAATGCCGACAGCACTAACTCTTTAGATGACATCGAAACCAAATCCGAACCAGATTATTTAGACAGACCGAGTCGAACCAAAGTTTACTTCGAAGATGAAATCAACAATCCAGTCACTGATTTCGAAATCATGTTCAAAGACGAACTATTGGCAAATCACGATATGTTCAAAATTGAAGAGGAAGAAGAAAGCGTCAAAAGCCAAGATACAGAAGAAGGATTGGTGATGAATGTTGTTTCAGTTAAGAAACAAGATGTCATTAAGCCTACAACAGTAACACTAAAAGAAGAAGCAAAAATGACTACAATACATCCCATCTATACTTACGATCCTGTTTCTGTCGTAGCTTTACCTTCAACGTTGAGTATTCCAAGAGCTGAAAGTGTGAAAGGAATACTAAGATCTAAAGATCTGCCTAGGAGCAACAGTGCTAGAACTTTAGAAAGAGTAGATAGTAGCAGCAGATTAAACAAACCTAACCTTAATAGAGTAGATAGTCTTGATCCTAACAAACTGAACAAATTACTAGCGAGAGTTCCACAAAGAAGCGCTTCCTTCCTTAACATTCCAGAACATCTGGTACCTGAAAAGCCTCCTCTAACTAAAAGCAAATCTATGATTGGAGTTCTATCTGCTCATGACAGTGAAGCTAGACTAAGCAGTCTGCCAGATACACCAATAATCAAAAGCAATAATCTGCCGAGGTTTTTTGCCGATAGTCCTTCGTTACCCGAATATAAGGGCGAGACTACTCTGCAAGCTATCAAGCAACAAGCTTCGATGTTGGCAAAGGAAGACTTTAGTATGCCGAGGTATTACGGAACTGTAAAGAATTTAGAGCCACCTCCAGTACACGAAAGCAAGAGCATGCCGGATCTTAGAAATCCAACGGCTACTGGGAAAGTTAGCAAGAGGTTGGTGAAGTTGCGAAGTAAGTTAAAACCGTTGGTGATTAAGAAAAGTTCTGATGAAAGATTGTAAGCAATGTCTATTGTGCTTGAGTTGCTAAAACATACGTTAATTTTGCCAGTAATACCAATCGTGGCACGTAGTTGAGGCAGACGAAGCTTTTTTATATTAGTAAAGAACATGTTATAATCATCAAATCATTTTGTTCGGTGTTTTTATTCAGATTGGTAAGAACGTTTTTTACCATAAAACTATTCTGTTTGAAGGTCATTCTTATTTAAGGTATTTCTATTGTGATTTTTATCGAATAGTGTTATAACGTTTGTAATAGGTTAGTAAATTAAACTAACAATGAGTAAATTTTCGTTATGATTGTCTTGAGTTTTAAGAAATTCGTCTACATGTGATAATTTTTAGGGTTCCGTAGTCCGACAAGGAACCCTTATAAGATCGTTCAGTCCGTCCGTCCCAGGCTGTCACAGCACAATAATATCTTCTACGTTTATGAACCGATTTACATGTAACTTGGTTCGACGATACTTTGGATATAGATCTCAATTTTAAAAATACAAAAAATTAAAATTACCCCTTTTTAAGGGTACCTCCCCATGCATGTAAAGTGGGGGTAAATTATTTTTTTTGAGCACACCTCCTTGTGTGGGGTATCGTTGAAATCGTCTTTAAAAATGAAGTTGGGTTTCCGTACAACATTTTTTATCAGCTTTACCATATGTGAAATATAGCACGCCAAAGTCGTTAACACGGTGTCCCCCCCTGTAATTTCTAAAGTCTTGGACCTATAAACTTCAAATCACTCACGTAAATAAACTGGCGCAGAAACTCTTAATTAAAATTGTTTCGGGTATCTTGTGATGATTACTTTTGAAATTATAAATAAAATAAAAATATATACTTTTTTCCCAAAAGAACAGTAACTATAGCCAGTAATTATTATTAGTGAATCATGCAATCCGGTTGCTCCAGTTGTTAGTGCTTATTCATTGCGATCTCCAATGTTAAGCACCCATCGCCATAGCCAGGCTATGGATGGGTGACCGGTAGTGGTAAAAAAAACACGACCGTTTTCCGTGCTTTGAAAGACACGTAATCCTAATCTAGGTTTGGTCCTGGTTTTCGCTCTGGGTTGCGGAGTTCAGATGGCAGTCGCTCTGTGTGAATACCAGTATTCTCGTCAAATCCCCTAGATTAAGTAGCCGAGATGGAGATGATGATGATGCAAGAAATGCGAAACAGCGCGGTTTCAAAAGTGACTACGGAACCCTACTTTATGCGTGGTCCGACACGCACTTGGCCGGTTTTTGGACTATTTCTATTGTAGGTTATTTGCATGGTTCATATTGTTGTTGTGGGCTCCCTTAAGTCCCCACCGAAGAGTTGAAGTCTACGATGATCCCTATAATTTGACTGTAACATTAGGTACTACCTACCTACCAACGACATTCTAATTGAAATTATCTTAGATTAAAAGGGGAGCAATCAAAATGGGCCTAGCTTTGAACAGCTACAGCAAAAAAAATTCAATCACGAAACATTTTGAAATAATATATAATTAATTTAGCCGCCTATATGGGAGTATCAAAATAAATGAATAAAAATAATGTTTTGTAAGACTTTCAATCGATTGATAACGCCAAAACTAATGTTGCTAAATACATTCTGATGAAAGTAATAAGAACTTTGATACTCAAATTCCAACATTTATGTGATATCCTTATTACAGAAAACACAAAACAGCCAATATTATACGAATATTTTTATGTTCATATTGAAGCCCAGAGGTCAAACATTTTGGTTTCTGTCCTTTGTTCGAGTAATCTTATTATGAGTAAATGATTATTTTGTATGTCATGTCATACACAGTACATACCTATTTCTATTATGTTTTATGTTAACTTGTAGCATTTTTATCTTCCTCGAATAGTCAATAAATTGTTGGTAATTTTGTTCCCCAGTCAGTATTCACAGATAAACAATAAGTAGGTACCCATTGTTTAAATAAAGAAAATTCGTATAACGCTACCTACATATTTTTATGTAGGTAGCTTTTGCAAATGTGACTTTTAATTTATTAAAGTTGAAGTGTCTATGTATGTAAAATGTTTATTTTGATAAATGTCGTATTCTTATTTTGTATCATTTCCATTATCTTTTTCCTTAACTTCTACAACGAAACTAACAAAATCTTATCTAGTCATTGATTTAGTAACATCACACTGTTGTTGACCAAAATTATTGTAAATTCTAACTAACTTTTACATTTAGTTCTATCCATCCTAGCTAGCCTAATGATGTATTAATACATTTTACAGATAAGACCATTCTTAAAAATGTAATAAAATTCTGTGAATGTATTGTTCCGTGTTTTACTTGGAAGCTTGTACTATGGGCATTAGACTGATAAACATTAGATTACGTGTGTTTACAAACTATCTAATAACTAGTGGCTCTGTGAGCTGTAGACCTCGCGAGTCTGTATAAATCTTTTCATATTTATTTTTATTTTTTCTTAACAAACATCTCCGACCCCTGGTTTTTTTATTTTTCAACTTAATTTTATTTATATTATTTTATTTTATTGGTTAAGAAATGTGACCTGTAAAGGAAAATAGCCTCAGCGATAGACCTTGTAAGCTGGCAACCCCCATAACTCCGTCATTTTTTACAATTTCCAAAAACTGACTCGACAGAAAAATTCGGTTAATTTATCGAACCTGCTCACAAAATTTCACGAGAATTGGTTGAGAAACGCGACCTGTAGAATGAAACGAACAAACAAATAGATGGACGGATGGACATACAAAAGCAAATTTGGCCAAGCTGAAACAAAGTCGCTTCGCTCGCTCGGTCAAGCCAAAAATGAAAAAAAAAAATGGCGATCTTGGACAGTCGAATCCGCATCTCCTTGGCTATCCGGACCAGAAACAGGCGCATTACCACAGAGTTTGGTGGCATAATTGGTAATGCGCCTGTTTCTTTTTATGTTTACATGGATCTCACAACTTACTACTCTTTTTACGGTAGACTAAGTTGCGTGCGAGACTTGGTTTTTTTACAAGTTATGTTTTCGATGGCATATAGGTATATACAGGATATTATTTGTTCTTTTGTTCATCACTGGAACGCAGGCAGGCGTAGTACCTACTACTGACTTGTATACAGAGCCGTCAATTTTTTTTTAATTACATGTTTACAATTAAACTTATGTTATATTTGTGGACGTACAGTTTCCTGAGAGTTTCTTCTGGCCGTTCTTCTCCACAGAGGGCGTACACTGGTAGTGAACGTGCCATCCATGATAGCTTTGACGTCGAAAAATGATTTGTAAAAATCTTAATTCGAATAAAACAATTAACTTTGACTTTGACTTTAAAATTTACCAGTTATATTTAAATTGAGATTCCAAAGGTGGTGAGTAAATTAATCTATCAAAAACATATAAAACGATTTGTATTACTTGTTACTTGTATTCTAACCAATATCCACATCTGAGCAACAAAACAAACATCTAAACTAAACAAAACATTCGCATTTACTTTTGTTTTGTATAGGATGCGTGAGTTTGTTGAGGTTTTTTTTTTTCATATCTAATCGCTACAGTGGCACACATTTAGGTTAGATTCTGGAATAGGACATAAGTTTAACGCGGGTGAAACTGCGGGCTGAAAGCCAGTAATATTATAAATGTGTAAATATATTTGGATGTTTTGATGTTTAGATGTTTGAATGTTTGTTCCGCCTTCACGCTTAAAGGATTCGGATGAAATTTGGAATTTTATTTAAAAATAAAACTCTCGTGTTCTACGCCTCATGGAGCCGCAAGTTAAGAAAAATATCGACAGATGGCGTTGTTAGTTTTACAAACATGGTAACGAGTGGTCTTAGTGATTTGGTTAGGCCAAGTCATTTCCTGGAATGATATGGAATGAAATTATTCGTTCATCGTTAAGTCGATGTTATTTATTTTTTAAATCGTAGCGTATTTGTTTGAACGCTGCGATAGTAACTTAATTATTATAGGGGGTGGCTCGTTATCTGTAGACTTAGGTCGAAAGGCCCTGAATTAATTAGGGCGATTAGGCCTTAGTCGACTACCACGCTGCTGGCCCAGTGCGGGTTGGTCGACTTCACACACAACCTTTGGATTTCTTCGCAGGAGTGTGCAGGTTTCATTACGATGTTTTCCTTCACCGTAAGAGCGTCGAATAAACGTACATATGAATTCGAAAACACATTGGTACGTGGTGGGGATCGAACCCGCGTCTCCCGGACGGAAGACAGCGGTCCGTACCACTAGACCACCGGCGCTCCTACTAGACCACCGACATAGTACTCATATCATATTACATACAATAGTAACTCTGAAACTTCAAGATAGAATTCTTTCATTCATACTTCAAATTGGCGTACCATGTTGAATGTTTGTGTAATTCGGATGACAATACAATAATTTGCTACCATCGAGCTGATCTGATAATGGAGTCAGGAGCTGGAAGGTGGAACTCTTCAATAGTTACCAGTAAACACCTTGAGTTTAGGCTCATTTTCATTTTGTTATGATAAGTCAAATATGCCGTGTGGTGTCGGCAGAGTAGAATACATTAGTCACCAACCCCTACTCTTCCCGTGGGTGTCGTAAGAGGCGACTTAGGGACTACACATTGAATAGGGAACGGGCAGCAGCGCTCTCTGATACAGTAACCTTTTAATCTGCGATCTCCAACCCGCCTGCCAAGCGTGGAGATTATGGCAAAACCTCATAGAGGCTCATAGTCCAGCAGTGGACTGTAACGGGCCGTTGATTGATGTTGATCTATTCTAACCAATATCGTCATCTGAGCAACAAAACAAACATCTAAACTAAACAAAACATTCGCATTTACTTTTGTTTTGTATAGGATGCGTGAGTTTGTTGAGGTTTTTTTTTTTTCAGATCTAATTGCTATTTTAAACAAAAGTGGTACTTAATTATTAATATTTTTTGGCTATATTCAGCGGGCGTGGACTTGGTTTGTTGACTTATTTTATGTTGGTGTGTTTTAATAAGAAATACATCCTGGTTGATCTATAAGTATTTATTTTTTAAACACAGACTGAAATGATTAGCATTGAAATAAGTTATTCACAATAAATTATATGTACCTTTTTGTTAGTATTTAATAGTTCATTAAAAATTGGCTTATAATACAAGACTATCACAATAGGTTACTTATAAGTAAAGGAATTACTTGACAAAATGACTACTTACTTAAAATAGTAAAATACAAATTATTGATTTATTTATTGGTTTTTAACCTCGATATCTGGAATTTGCGATTTTTACAACACCTAAATGTAATAATAATTATGACATATAACCAAAAAATCATGATTAAGTCATCTAAAAAATACTTGAGGTGTAGGTGAATACAATATTTCGTTCGTACAAAGAACAATCATGCATATTTTTTCAAATAAATGTCACCCAGTACCTACCTCAAAGTTGTAACATACAAATATTTTTATAACTTTTCATTTAGCTAACGTTTGTAAATACAGAAGAGAAATATGTTTTGGAAAAAATATATTTTACTATAAAAATAATAAACATTTCTCTAATAAATGACTGCATTAAAAAATGATGAAGACGTTATTTTGTTAAAATAATTACGTTAATTGATTTTTTATTTTAATTAAAATTGCATTAAATTTTTAAATTTGGCTACAACTCTAAGGGTCGGGCCACAATTATCGACGGCGATCGACGGTTTCCCTATACAAAACGCGCGCGAAGTATGGAAATCCTTTCGCATCATTCGCCGCGTCCGATGCGAAAGGATTTCCATACTTTGCGCGCATTTTGTATAGGGAAACCGTCGATCGCCAACGATAGGTGTAGCCCGACCCTGAGACCATAAATTATTAAAATATAAATTCAAAATTATTTCATCGTCATCATCTCAGCCGGGAGACGTCCACTGCTGAACATAATAGACCTCCCCCATAGGTTTCCATGGTGAACGGTCCTGCATCCACCGGCGCCCAGCAACTTTCACCAAGTCATTTGTCCACATTGTGGGAGGCCGTCCAACACTACGCCTTCCGACTTCTTACCTTTTATAAAAGTATTTATTTTTACTGAAATAATAATCAAATTTAAAGCAATAATCAACGTTATTAAAACTATAACTACTATAATAATATTTATACAGAAGAAATAAGATATTGATTTATTATTTATAAATATTAATAATTTTTTTTGTAAAATACATTTCGTTCGTTTATTGTTTTCTATAGGTATATATATATACTATAATACATAATTTCTACAAACCAGTATTTTAGAATGACAGGAAAAACACACTTTTTACAATTTACAACATTTTAGAATTATGCTACGCAATACATTAGTTTTATTTTTCAAATGCATGTTTTCTATAAACTCCTTTTATATCTATTTTAGTTTAAAATTAATACCTTAATAATCATAAATCATTGCTTATTTGAAAAACAAAAAGGGCAAATTATTTTTCATTTGTATTATAAAATATTAACAGCTTCTTGTCAATATCGGCTTGATGGCAATCTATTAGGTCCTTACCAATATATTTGACAAAAATACTTTGACTTTTTGTACATTCTTGTTAAGTAATTCACGCAGTTAAGATAAATTTGCATCCACTAATCGTTATTATCGATTTTTGATCTTGGAAGTAAGGACCTAATAAGAAAAATCTATACATTTGAGTAGAGTTACTATATGATGTTGCTAATAATTTAACTAGCCATATTTTTAACTGTATAAAACATGAAAACGTAAGTAAATTAGATAAATTGAAATACAAATTCACCCATTTATATATATATATATATTTAACTAAGTGCAGGAATATTCTACTAGGTATAATGTTTGTTCTTCCTAGCTTTTAACTTTAGGACAGTACTGGAATAAGAAAGCTTATTATTACACTAAGTATTAAAAAGGCAATCGTATAGAACAAACATCTATATACAAGTAATAGGACTAGAATACTTAATTTTTTAAAACAATATTTCAACTTCAAAGAAAAACAACTAAATGTCTTCAATATTTTCTCAATTAATAAATATAACTATATTACACTTATTCTAAGGAAAAATCTTTTGACACAAAAGAACAGAAAAAAATAAAATGAAATGACAACACTGTTATTTTCAGCCAATCATTGACACGTCCTGGTGGTTAGACCAATTACAGCCGGTATATTAAAATGGTGTTACAATTAGTAGTGAATTTAAGCATCAGTTACACTTTTAATAAAAAGAGCGTGGGTGGTCTAGCTAGGGCCGCTGCCTCCAGTCTGGGAGACGCGGGTTCGATGTACCAATCTGTTTTAGAATTTCGAATTCCTATATACGTTTAAAAGGAAAACATCGCGATGAAACCTGCACACTCCTGCGAATAAATTCAAAGGTTGTGTGTGAAGTCGACCAACCCGCACTGGGCCAGCGTGGTCGACTAAGGCCTAATCGCCCTAATTCAGGGTAGGCTCGAGCCCCTCGATGGGGACGTACATGAGTTGTTGTTGAAAATTTTCCCACATTGTTATTGCAGTAATTAAGTGCGCCCCAACACAGCCATTGTTTAATCACTGCCCTGTTTTATTTAATCTGTACTCTTTTGTGTTGAAAAGTAAATGGAGCATAAAATTTTATTTACAGCAAGAATTGAAGTTTTTTTTCTTTTCTGGATAAATATTTTTAAGGATACAGCAAATCAAGAGTAAAAATAAATATCTGCAGTGACAATCCGCATTATTTGAAGACTATTAAAATTTAATATCAGTATTACTTCGTTAAAACTATATATATCAAATAAAAACAATACTGTTCTTTTTTAGTTTTAATTTGTTACAAAGTATTGACTAAAGCGGAAAAGCGTTAAATTTATCAATTCCATTAGCTTAAAAATAAGGAAATTATACTAAACTAAATAAATAATTCTAAAAGCGTAGAGGCTACAAAGTAAGGGTTATTCCGGCCTAACTTAAATTAACTATTGCATTAAGTAATATTAAATTTAAATGAAATAATTCAGATCTTACTTAACAATAATGAATACTGAACCTGTTTATATTTAAATGTATTATTTATTTTTATACAGTATTACGGTAGTATATTTTATTTCAATTAGATTTCTTCTTATTCTAACGTGCTTTTATAAATTAATATTATTTTAGTCGCATTTATATTTTATATGAAATTTATTTATAACTAATATCTTTTTACTTGGTCAAAGCAATGGACAAAAGTTATACACTATATAATATTATATACTTAGGTACTTACGTTACGAGTTTAGCAAAGGTTATTATGAGGTTTAAAATTTCTAGATCTTAAAAAAAGGGGGTGAGAAAAATTTTACTTTTGTTGGAAAAATTAGACGATCTAATTACAAAATGTGATAATAAACTAAAAAAAAAGTACACAAAAAATAATACTTAAACCAGAGAAATAAAAATCTACGTCTTGTCGAGAAATAGTTATTTGTTAGGTAAGAGAGGAATGTTGATTTTTCCTCAGAGAACTGATATTGAATCCAGAGCATGCGAAGGAGTCTGTAATAGAAGCACGAGCGAAGCGAGTGTTTCTAAAAATAGACTCCTGAAGCTCGCGAGGGATTCTAAGGTTCGAGGTGAGAATTAGATTCCTCTCAAACCCAATACATTATTTTTCACCTGTTCCGGCAAGGAAATCATACTTACCTACGTAAATATTGGTACTTAAAAATGTACAAGAGTTCTCTTATTTTCGATATAATTCTATAAGTTGAGATTTAATTACTGTATTTCATCATAATACTTTTAAATTTTTAGTTATTAAGATAAAAATAAACAACCAAAACAATAAACAAACTTTTATGTTATAATTTTTTAGGGTGCGTTCCAAAATTGTATGAAAACCAATCCCTGCGTTCCGAGACGCGCTTAAGTCGATTTTAGCGCACTCAAAGGCAGGCGAAACCCATACAATCTTTTGGTTTTCTGATCACTGCTGACGGCGCTGACAGTTTGATTCGGAACACACCCAATAAAAAAAATGGCTCACGTCAATTACTTTACGCGCGGATATATGAAAACATTTTTCCTGTGTTCGAAATTCAAACTAATTTTCCTCATAAATCATAAACCATAAATCATTTATTCATTGCTTTCATGGGTACAATTTAGATCTTAAAATTATAGTACAGTTCCACACATGAAACCCCGTAGGGGCACTACAATATTACTTTATATTCAATAAAGTGATTGACCTTATTCGTTACTGCTCTCGAAAAACTCTTGCAAATTATAAAAAATTTTCTATTAAGTATTTTTTTAACTTTGCATCAAATAAGGATAATTTTTCTTCAACTTTAATATCAGCAGGGATGTCATTGTAAACTTTTAAAGCCATCATGTAAGGACCGGAATGAAACATTTTTATTGTAGAAAAGGGCAAAGGTATGTTATTTCTCGGTCGCAGACGTGAATCTATTTTATTTTTTGTATCGGGGAATAAATAACTGTTTTCTAAAAAAATTACATATTTCTAATATATACATGAGAATGGTTTGCATGTCTAGAAATGAATAAGCTATTTTCGGCCCTATTTTCGAGCATTAAAAGCCAACTTTCCGAGGGGGAGAGGTGAAAAACTTATTTTTACAGCAAAAACAGGACATGTTGCGCGCCCAAAGCGTTTTTTCTTATTTTTCTGGTCAGTTTTCAAAACATGTTTCGTTTGTTGATAATTTCTTATAATTACAATACACTATCTTGTAAACACCCATTAACACACAATAACAAAAAATGACTACAATAGAACAATTTTGAACAATTTATTGTCGATTCACTTATGTAGTGCTTCCACAACTAGATCACAGAAACGCTGTTATAAAAAGTAAAATTGCGTAAAATAATTAACTTGCATTGAATTTGAAAAGTCCAAAGCAATATGTAGACAAAATAACATTTTTATAATTTTCTCGTTTGCCCCCAACTATACTCTAATTTTTTTGGTACTACTAACTTACTAAATACTTTTTAATTAAAACAAATTGTACTTATTAAGTTTATGTCCTGAATTTTAAACATTTATGCCAAGACACTCCAATGTTTAAAAATGACATGTAAAAACGTTGATATTAATTTCGTAATTCTCACCATAAAATTAAAAAAATACTAGATTTTTTTGTGGTAAAAAATATCTACACAGCATGTTCCCTTTTTTCTGATACCTACACGGTCTCCCGTCCGGGAGACGCGGGTTCGATCCCCACCACGTTATAATGTGTTTTCGAATTTCGAATTCAATGTACGTTTATCCGACGCTCTTACGGTGAAGGAAAACATCGTGATGAAACCTGCACACTCCTGAGAAGAAATTCAAAGGTTGTGTGATTGTGTGTGAAGTCGACCAACCCGCACTAGGTCAGCGTGGTCGACTAAGGTCTAATCGCCCTAATTTAGGGTAGGCTCGAGCCCCTCGGTGGGGACGTATATGAGCTGTTGATGATGACACGGTCTCTAACAAAAAGAACACTAGCAAAATGCGAAAACTAGCGATGGCTGGTTTTGGTTGCATTATAAACTAAGTACTTTTCTCCTCTCTTTGATTTTATTTTGAACTTAACCTTGATTCCAAAAACAAAGCGGAAGTGGCAGTGGGCTGACCACGTCTGTCGCAGAACCGACGAGCGTTGGAGCAGACGGGTTCTCGAATGGAGACCGCGTCTCGGGAAACGTAGTGTGGGACGCCCCCCTGCCAGGTGGACTGATGACCTGAGGAAGGTCGCTGGTGGTGGCTGGATGAGGAAAGCGGGTGATCGTGCGCTTTGGCGTACCCTTGGGGAGGCACACGTCCAGCAGTGGACTGCAATAGGCTGATTGATTGATTAATTTCAAACGAGACTATTTGACTTATTCTATTAAAAAAGTTTGTCTTTTTTTATAATGTGATTAAGTTCTTTTTTAAAACCATATCGATGAGTAGGAAAATTGTAGCTAAATGGCGCTATAATCGATTGTGACCCAGTGTTAATTCTTGATATGAAATCATAATATTATGCGTCACACCATGGCAAATAAAATAATTTAACGTTGACGATTACACAGAGCGTAAATATATCTTTATCTTTATCTTAAAAAAAAAACTATTAACTTTTCCCCACTATTGATAACGTTTTAAACCTTTGCTTCAACGAAAGATAAATATAATTTAATTTGTAAAATCGACGCTCCCACCTCCAGCCAATATCTTGAATATCCTACCAAGGTTGTACCAAGGCAAACAGTCGCTAGCCACAACCATTTCCAAATTCAAAATGGGAGAAATGACATTTGACATTTGAGGATAACTCTTCAAACGACAAATGTTTTAGATTTCTTGTGTTGTTTCCCTCTACTCGTATATCTTCCGTAAACGCTGCAGTGACAAAATTATCTATCACAAAACAATAATTAATGAATAATTTATAGTACCTTAACGATCTTCATTTGACCTTGCTAATTATAATTATCTAACACATTTGAAACGTTTCACTTTGACGTTGACTTTGTTCCCCACGAGTTTGAGGGTCGAGGCCGCGGTGATGAAGTCTGCTGCAGACATGTCCTGGCCGTCTATGGAGAGGAGGAAGTCGCCCTTCTGGAGGCGACCGTCCACTTCTGCTGGGGAGCCAGCCAGCTGGAAAGAGGAAACAGTTCAATACTCAATACAATACTCTTGTTTTTGTTGGAATATAACAAAAATAAATCTGTCTCATTTCAACTTATCATTCTCTTTCTCACTTATGAGCTTTGGTTAACATCACTAGAGCCTTTTGTTTCATGTAAGATTAGGTAGAGTTGCTTAAATTATTATTTTCTGTCTTAACCGCGCCCTGCTCCAGAAAGCACGTCACACCTTTCCTAAAGTGATCAAATATAAAAAATCATTTCTTGAAATCACTAAACAAAACTTTCATTGGTCACCCCAAACTTTCTTGAATACAGTAAGAGATCAGGCACTTATTGCAAGTAGAATATGACATTGATTTCAAAACAAAATTTTACGGCCCGTCTCAAATCAAATCAACAGCCCGTTACAGTCCACTGCTGGACTATGAGCCTCCTCCACTTAAGTGTTTGGTTTTGCCATAATCTCCACGCTTGGCAGGCGGGTTGGAGATCGCAGATTAAAAGGTTACTGTATCAGAGAGCGCTGCTGCCCGTTCCCTGTTCAATGTGTAGTCCCTAAGTCGCCTCTTACGACACCCACGGGAAGAGTAGGGGTTGGTGACTAATGTATTTTACTCTGCCGACACCACACGGCATAGTTGACTTATCATAACAAAATTAAAATGAGCCTAAACTCAAGGTGTTTACTGGTAACTATTGAAGAGTTCCACCTTCCAGCTCCTGACTCCATTATCAGATCAGCTCGATAGTAGCAAATTATTGTATTGTCATCCGAATTACACAAACATTCAACATGGTACGCCAATTTGAAGTATGAATGAAAGAATTCTATCTTGAAGTTTCAGAGTTACTATATAATATGAGTAACTATGTATAATATGAGTACTATGTCGGTGGTCTAGTGGTACGGACCGCTGTCTTCCGTCCGGGAGACGCGGGTTCGATCCCCACCACGTACCAATGTGTTTTCGAATTCATATGTACGTTTACTCGACGCTCTTACGGTGAAGGAAAACATCGTAATGAAACCTGCACACTCCTTCGAAGAAATCCAAAGGTTGTGTGTGAAGTCGACCAACCCGCACTGGGCCAGCAGCATGGTAGTCGACTAAGGCCTAATCGCCCTATTAATTAATTCAGGGCCTTTCGACCCAAGTATACAGATAGCGGGCCACCCAACAATATTTTAATTTCTATCGCAGCGATTTAACATACACGCTACGATTTCAAAAATTGATTTGTTTTTTTTGATAATGCTAGCCAGGAAATGACTTGGCCTAACCAAATCACTAAGACCACTCGTTACCATGTTTGTAAAACTAACAGCGCCATCTGTCGATATTTTTTTAAACTTGCGGCTCCATGAGACGTAGACCACGCGAGTTTTTTTTTAAATTAAATTTCAAATTTCATCCGAATCCGTTGAATACTTTAAACGTGAAGGCGGAACAAATATTCAAACATCTAAACATCAAAACATCAAATATATTTACACATTTATAATATTACTAGCTTTCAGCCCGCAGTTTCACCCGCGTTAAATGAGTTTTCCCGTGGGAATAAAGTGTTTTACCGCGGTAAAAAGTAACTTATGTCCTATTCCAGAATATAACCTAAATGTGTGCCACGTTTCATCCCGATCCGTCTAGTGGTTCAAGCGTGATTCGGGAACAAACATCCAAACTTTCGCATTTATAATATTAGTAGGATTAGTGTGCTATAGTCATCATCAACAGCTCATATACGTCCCCAGAGTCCCTACCGACGGGCTCGAGCCTACACTGAATTAGGGCAATTAGGCCTTAGTCGAACATGCTGGCCCGATGTTTTCACGACTAAAGGTCTATCCACACAGCTCAGTGCCGTGTCAGGGACGGGGCCGGAACGTGGCAAATGTCATAGAAAATCGTCATCGTCACGAGTCTAAAAAAATATCGGTACATACATTTTCTATGACATTTGCCACGTTCCGGCCCCGTCCCTGACACGGCACTGAGCTGTGTGGATAGACCTTAAAACGTAGTACATATGAATTCTAAATTCAAAAACACATTGGTACGTGGTAGGGATCATACCCGCGTCTCCAGGACGGGAGGCAGCGGCCCTAGCCACTAGACCACTGACGACTACGGGCGCGGGGAACACGCCGTGATTGGTTCATTTCGCTTACGTTACGTATTGACACGTCTTATAATTGGTCGAAACTGAAGTGAGCCGAGAGGTATTGGCCGCCCAGAGATATATTTTATATGTGCAAATGCACCTATATGCGTTTCGGAAAGTAGCGTCCTGACATGTAGTGTCCCGTTATAAGTATACTCACAATATCCCCGAGGTAGATCCCGTTGCCCTGCGCGGGCGCCACCACAGTCAAGCCGAGGATCTTGCCCGCCTTGCGCGCGAGCTCCACCTCCACTTCGTCAAACTTCAGCGGCTCCGGTCGGTGGACCGTCATTTTTAACTGGAATTATAAATAAAAAATTTCGGACATTTCACACAAGACCATCTGATCCCAGTTTTGGCATAGCCTGTACTATGGGTAATCAGATAGCTGATATACAAACATAAATATATAAATATACATCTTCCTCACTTACCATTATCCTCCCATGTCTCACAATCACCCTCATACTTCACACACTTGGAGACAGAGAGAGAGGTCAGTGGTCTCCCAAACTCCCAATCCCAAGTATTTACTACGTAGGGCTAGCCTCTCTCCCTCCCTCGCCACACATACACACACTCCTCACCTACGCACACACACATACCTTACCGCTTTTCTTTAAATGTGCCAGATCATGACACATGATGACAGTGCTATCTTTGAGTTTTATGTTGAACTTTTATATTATGCGCCATCTAGTCGTTTTCCATTGTACTTTTATACCTCATTGTTAACTGACATACTGGCGTATGCGCATGTCGTTAGAATGATATTAGAGATAATAGTTTTACTTGTATAAAAATGTAAGAGGGCGCTAATTCACATGCACGATGCTGTCTAACTATTGTAATATAGAATAAACCGAAACCTTGCGACGAGTATACGGTGTTGAATTTTAATTCTTACTTTCTCCCTTACTATCGTTCCCACGGGAACATCATGTTTTAATTAAATAAGGGGTAGTCACTGTAGCTTGTAACACAGTAATCCAACTAGCACAGGCTACAGGGTTTCAAGCTCATATGTAATGCACCTTTAATTCAATAAAACAAAATTGTATTGTATTGTATTGTATTGTACATAGGTACTTATATAGATAAACAAAATCCAGACAAATCGGAATACGATACTAGTATTGAAGCGAAAGCGTTGTATGGCTCAGCAAGAACTAACATATAGTAAACAAAATACTTTTTAATGCAGAACCAAAATTACTGTATCTAGGAACTTTAAATTTGGTCAGTAGAATGTTTTTAGGTCGTAGGCAAACACAAAATAGACATATTTTTAAATTATTTTTAAAGTGTAGGTACTTTAGTATTTTTAGAAATATTATAAACACTTTCGCTATCTGTTACTACAATTAACAATAGATAACTGAATTTATCAATTCTTAAAATATAGCAAGACTAATGAAATAATTTGATCGTTCATATTTTTGATATTTTGTGTGTTCACTAAGTTATGATTTTTTATCCAAGGGGCGCTAGTGTTCACATAGGGTACCCCCTTATGGTGGTAAAAGAGGAGATTGGGAGGAGTCGTAACTGGATAGCTATTTCCAATAAAGTGGGATCATATTTTGCCTACTTTCCGTATAAATGCGTACGGTATCAAATTTGCAACATACCTGAAATATTATTTATTAATATTTATTGTTTATTTTATTTTTTGTTTTTATTAGCTTTGGTGATCTTCGTTAGTACCAAAAAAAATAGTTTTTTTTTTTTTTTACGGCAGGTAGAGTTAGCCGCTAAAACGAAGTCACAAAGCGAATTCCAAATTTAAACAATTAAACAAAAGTAGAAAAAAAAGAAAGGACTTCCCCATTCTTTTGGACCAAAAACAAGCTTAATTACCTACCAGGTATTATTAAAAATTCAAAACTCATGCATTTATGGGTTAATAACTTATTACCATACCTTAGGGGTTTGTTGCTTCACACTCAAACATCGTCTCTCGTACGCCATTTCTTTGGTGATGGTGATCCCATTGCACTCCAGTATCTGATCTCCGATCTTCAGTCTTCCGTCTTTGGCTATGACACCGGTTTTGTGGATGTCCAGTACTATTGACGACGCGCCCTGGAAATTTATTTTTAAATCACAAATCAAAAATCAATAATCTCCACGTTTGGCAGGTGGATTGGAGATCGCAGATTAAAAGGTTACTGTATCAGAGAGCGCTGCTGCCCGTTCCCTGTTCAATGTGTAGTCCCTAAGTCGCCTCTTACGACACCCACGGGAAGAGTAGGGGTTGGTGACAAATATATTCTACTCTGCCGTCATCACACGGCGTTTTAAATCACATTTAACTTTAACTGAAAATTAAACGAACTGATTTCACTTTTAGGTTTCCGCGGTTATTAATATTAATAACACTTATCTACCGGGTAAAACCGAAAAAAAAAAGCTAAGCGGTAAGCTCATTAAAAGGCTTATTTTAAACCAAAATCGTGGTAATAACCCGGTAGATATGTGTGTTATTGAACTGATTTCAGTTCCTTTACACAGACAAGGATATCCTTTGTACTAAACTTCATATTAAATGTTTTACTTACTTACTTACTATTACAGAGGCAGAAAAAGAAAATCCACAGTAGGTGTCGCCATTGTTTTCATGACAATCATGACAGTCCTAGATGGCGAAGCCACCGAACATGACTGACAACCCGGAGGGAGAGAGCTTCACTCATTCCTCCCTCCAAATGCTCTCCCTTGGAAATAGTTGTCCAACGGTCAAAGTAATTATGTCTATCTACACATAGGCTTTAGCTCGGATAGTGCATGTTGGTGCGGCGGCGTTTCTCTCTCTATACAAACACATTCTTCCCATTTGCTACCCAGCGTGATCCAACACATAGCGGATCTGTATAACGCCACAGATAATTCCTTCTCCGATGACAGAAAAAAATCGAAGAAACGGATAACAATGATGTGACTCACATTGACATGGGTGTCGCTGCCTCCTAACAGAGTCAGTCCAAGGATCTCGTTGTTGGTATTGATCTCGATGACGGTGTCCTGGTTGGGGACGATTTGAGCCGTTGCCGGGTCAGGGGGAGGTTCCACTGGAATGTGACAAAAGAGCTTTCAAGTCGTTGAATTGACCCAGAAATTAGGTCCACCGTCAAAAATCCCCTTGAAATCGAAGCAATCACTCGAAAACAATACATTTAAACTTGAAAACATTGGCCTCGATCCGGGAAGTCATGCTCTAATTCTAATTCTAAAATCCAGCTATCCTTTTCGTTTTTATGGCCAATGAAAGAGAGGTGATGAAAAAATGACATTAATTTGAACGAATGATAACCTAAAATATGGGCATAGCTGTCAGTTTAAGAGATTTTTAAGTGGCATGTTTTAAGTGCTCTCTAAAATTGTGCAATCGACACGGCCATAAGGTTTAAATTCGATGTTTGACAGCTCTAATATTAGGATGGCCATCTCTTGTCCCTTTTCAATCTTTAAAAGGTGAAAAGGACGGACTGACTTATTAAGGATTAGAGTGTGACAGTCAGAATTGACGCCAATGTCCGGAAGTCAAAGAAATTCAATTTGTCCACACAGGCTTTTTCGGGCATACGTCAGAGGGATTTTTTAGGGCGAACAAATGGGACCCCTTCAATAAGCAAAAGTCCAACAACAAAAATAAAACTAACCGTGAGGAATTTATTAGTCTAAGGATGCCTTTTGCAATTCATTTCAAGAAAAGTCTAAACGAGGTAAATGATAATGGTTGGCTGGCCCCATTCGTAAATGGAAATCACATGACAGTATAGGTAGGATAAGTATTAACAATAAAAGTATTTTTCTTATCGTTACTAAATATTATAAAAGCGATAGTTTGTAATGTATGGATGTTTGTTACTCTTTCACACAAAAACTACTGAACAGATTGGGATGAAGTTTGGAATAGAGATAGTTTGTACCCTGGATTGACACATGGGATACTTTTTATGGAAAAAGTCTTATTCCCACAGGAAAATCCTATACAACGCGAGCGTAGCCGTGGGCGGGCCGCTAGTTGTGTATAAATCGATTATCCAATCTCACGAATTTATGAGTCGTCGCCGAAGCTCATGTTATAATATTTTTTCCGTAGATAAATAAACAAAAAAACGTGAAATCATCTTCATCAATAGCTCATATACGTCCCCACCGAGGGGCTCGAGTCTACCCTGAATTAGGGCGATTACGCCTTAGTCAACCACCCTGGCCCAGTGCGGTTTCTCTTCATACACAAACTTTGAATTTCTTCGCAGGAGTGTGCAGGTTTCATAGGTAAGAGCGTCGAATAAAATATGCATTCGAAATTTGAAAACACATTGGTACGCGGTGGGGATCGAACCCGCGTCTCCCGGACGGGAGGCAGCAACCCTAGCCACTAGTGGTCTAGACCACCGACGCTCTCATCAATCATCTTACTTTTAAGATAATCAGGAGATTCAGCCTCCAGTGTTGACCAAATCGAAAACAGTCCATGTATAAAGTAATTTTGTTGATCACAGTGTCTTCACCAGACGGTCAAACGGTTTGACTCAAACCTTAGGTGTTTGATCAAACCGTTTGAGGTCGGTTTGAACGGTTTGTTAAACGGCTCTGCGCAGTCTGATTCTGTACGCTGTCGTAATTACACTTCTGACGCGTCAAACACAGCAAAAATATGAAATTGCATCAAACATGCTTCAAACACGTAAATGTTTGACAAACCGTTCAACCCACCTTCACGGAGAGAAAATTCTGGTTGCATTTACGAGAATTCTCGTTCTATGAGCTAAAATTTCTTATTGTTAACGACACAACAAGAATCGTTGGTAGGTATAGCTAAAAAGAATTGTTTTTAATTTCAACAAGAATTATGTTTCAACCAACTAATTTTTAGTATACTGCACAGCATGATAATGTTGAAATTTACTAGTTATTTAGTATTACGTAATGTCTATTTGCTTGTTATTACTTTATTTAGGGTGAAGAATACCAACCTTAGTTGTAGTTAACACAGCTTAAAATGTTAATATTATAATACTGGATTCTAAATAGGACAAAACTAATTGTTGAGATAATGCAACTGATGACGTCGCGCTTATTAAGGATTTAGTAACCTGTACTATGCGATTTTGTTGGTATTACTTCATGTATTGGTATTATTTTACCCCAGTCCCTGAGCTATCAATTTTTTCCAAAATTTGTGATAACACATTACATGACACATATACTATGAAGTGCTTTATACATAATAGACCACGATGGCAATGATTCCAGAATCTTAGTGTTAGGTACATTATGTATAAAGCACTATATAGTATTAGTATTATTGTATTATGTAAAAAAAAAAGAGTTATCACAAGTTTGGGAAGTAGATGGCTCAGATTGTGCTGTGAAAGTTTTTTGTATAAATAATATAACACTCACAACGTACAATACCAAAATATGGTGGCATTGGGATGGAAAGAAAATTAAATACAATAATATTGAAAATCACAGTAGAGTATTTATTTGAATGAAATCAGAAACATGATAGCTAATGCAGTGATGACAGAAATATTTTCAAAACGCAGTTTCTTACATCTTCATTCATTGCACTGTTTTCCTCTCACTTGAATCTGTGTTATATGCACTGTTTTAAATATTTTTAAAATCACTGGTTTTGTGCGCCCGACCCGATCAAACAGCGACGCGAACAAAAAATGGAGTGACAGACAGACAGCCAGCCAATGAGCCAAATGACAAGACGATTGGCGGTTATATTGACATAAGTGATAATGCGTTTTGTTTTCGCAACGAGTCTCGTGAGTCTCGTCTTACCCTCAACTTACCAGCTAGTGACTAAAATATTAAAATTAATATTGTTGACCAGATATTTAAGTTTGATCAAAAAATAGTTAGTTCGTAGACATGATTACATAAAATAGTATTCTAAACTTTAAATTTCGTACAATTTACTAGAATGGTTTACATTTTCTGTACAAGTGTAATAACGTTAACAGGTACTTGATACCGATTAGTTTCGAAAGCAAGATAAATGTACTCGGAACCAGATGTACTATACCAAAAACTATAGTACTTATTGGATTTCAGTGTAATAAGTATATGCTACTGCATTAAAATTGCACTCTAAACTGTTTTGATGAATAAAGTTTACGAAACTTTCTAGTAATTTTCTCAATTTTGTACACTATACATAATGAATAATACAAAATACTGATCTGGCATTGTTGTACATAACTAAAGAATTCTTGTAGGATTACAGAGTGTGCACTTTGCGAAACGAACTGCATATCGGACCATGTGTTAGTACCAAATATCAGAATAATGCAGTAAACACTAATCAAATGTTAACTGAACGAGAATTCTCGTAATTAAAAATTACTATTCGAGTTTAGTAATTCCTCAGGGCTCAGATTTTTGTCCGTGTTTGTAAACGATCAAAATGGTTTGAGTCAAACCAAACTTTACGTGTTTGAATCAAACCGTTTGACCGTCTCTGGGGCCCTCGATCAGTCGCGTAGGTGCGTTGTATATAATAAAATAAGCAGATAGTAAGTTTTTACGTTTAGGGGATGGTGCAGGTCTCGGCGTAGTCGGTCGGGAGGCACCAGTCTTCGGGTCTGGGGTTTGGTTCCTGCTGGTGGGCCTTGACGTTCCACTGGCTGTTAAAGAGAAATACACAAATTAAAAAATTGTTATTTATTACGAAAAATCACGGCAAATTCCTGAGAGGTTGACAAGATCAATTTTTTATCAAGAGCTCAAGGACGGAGCTCATTAAGGTGTTTATTTTTTATTAAGAGGCAAATTTCTGAATTAGGGCGATTAGGCCTTAGTCGACCACGCTGGCCCAGTGCGGGTTGGTCGAGTTCACACACAACCTTCGAATTTCTTCGCAGGAGTTTGCAGGTTTCATTACGATGTTTTCCTTCACCACCGTAAGAGTGTCGTCGAATAAACGTACCATACATTATGAATTAAAATATTCAAAGTATTCAACGTGTGGTCTACACCTTACGGACCCACAAGTATAAAAAAATATCGACAGATGGCGTTGTTAGTTTTACAAACATGGTAACGAGTGGTCTTACTGATTTGGTTGGGTTAAGTTATTTCTTGAAGTTTTCGTTCGTTCAATAAAGTCGACGTTCATCGACGTAATATTTTTGAAATCGTAGTGTATTTTTTAAACGCTGCGACAGTATTTTTTGTAATATACAGGGTGGCTCGTCTTCTGTTAACAGGGGTCGAACTCTAAAGGCCCTGATTTGGGCGATTAGGCAAGCCTTAGTCGACCACCACACTGCTGGCCCAGTGCAGGTTGGTCGACTTCATACACAACCTTTGGATTTCTTCACAGGAGTGTGCAGGTTTCATCACGATGTTTCTCTTCACCGTAAGAGCATCAAATAAACGTCCATCCATATGAATTCGAAAACACATTGGTACGTGGTGGGGATCGAACTCGCGTCTCCCGGACGAGAAGCAGCGGGCCTGGCCACTAGACCACCGACGCTTTCGGCATATGATGTTGATAAAACAACAGAGGAAATTCTTACTGGCAGGCCCAGAGCCGAGGTCTTCAGTCTTATCATCCTTCATGTTTGGACTGCACACGGTCAGAATCACCACGCCTTCCGTATGCTTCAACTTTGCCGCTGCCTGGAATGAAAAAAAAAATGTAAAATGCCAATCTTCTTCTTCTTCGAATATGGTGGAGGACCAGTACTCCGAGACAGACACGGCTGCGTCAGTGGCATTGTACAGGTCCTCGCGTGTGCAGGTGCTAGGACACGCTGGGCAGGGTAATAAATGGACCATTGTTTGAGGAGAGATGCCACACAGACATTCACTATCTGAGCCATAACCCCACCTTTGCATGTTTTCTTTACTTCGGCCGACTTGGGTCCGGAGTCTGTTTAAAGAGTTCCACGTCGCCCAAGGCAGATTATGCCCAGGGGGGAGACTCTCTGTCAAGGGATTGAGCGAAGCTGTGGGATATCTCTCCTTCCATATATTTAGCCGGACTTGAGAGGCTTCTCCATTTAATGGAAGCACTTGTTTCATTAAACTGTGCCGGCTTAAAATGTTTATTTGTTTCGAATATGCGAAATCATCATCAACAGCTCAAACACGACTCCAGCGAGGGACTCAAGCTTACCCTGAATAGGGAATATGCATAAAAAATATTAGTTTTTTCATAGTTCATCTGAAAGCATACAAAAATAGAATACTGACAGGTCAAAACAGAATCGAAATTGATCGAAAAGCAAACTCGATACGACATTATTAAACTCCCTCTAACAAAAATGATATTTTCTATGGTGATGTATGGCCCGCGTGCACGCATCGCGAGTCCGAAGGGCGACAACCGAGCTGGGAATTAGGGGTGTAATAGTTCTTCCCTGTCTTCGCCGTCGCAGGCGTTCCCCCACTAGACATACATACATACATACATGGCCCGCGTGACATTATGACGTCACGTGTCACGTCGGACCTCTCTGTCTAACCACCAACTTTGAAACCTTCTAGATAAATAGATAGTTAGATAAAGCGTTTATTTGATACTGCAGACACATACATATAACTTTGTTTCTGAGCAAGATATTTGAAAAAAAATTTTTTATGTGTTATCTGGAACTTTCAAAAAAATGTGCATATAGTGCTATTCCCTATTAGGATGAGGCCTTAGTCGACTGGCCCGGCACAGGTTGGTCGACTTCACACACAACCTCTGATGTTTTCCTTTCCGATAATAATGTTGAATACATATTGAATTCGAAACTCGAAATCACAGCAATTTCATGGTGAGGATCGAATCCTCCAGGACGGGAGGCGAGAAAGTTAACCACTACGCCAACAACGCTCTTTACGTGGTGGTGGGACGTATAATGATAATAATAGATCTTTTTTTATAAATTAAGAGTAAACTCTTGACCTCCATCTAGCCCGAAGGAGAGATGAGGCCTACGCTGGAGCGAGTTTACTCATGAGAAGCCTATGCACTCGCACTTTGAAGAGGTTAGATAGGGTTGTATGCATTCGGAAATACAGAGGCCGGCAGGTCATTCCATACCTTGGCTGTGCGCATTATAAAGGAGGAAGCGAAACGAGAAGTTCGAATGCTGGAGATATTGACAAGATAGGGGTAGAATTGAATGAATGAATATACTTTATTGCACACACAGAAATAATAACAGAGTCGAAGTAAGAACAAGAAGACGTGGACAGTTAGGTGGCCTTATACATCAACGGCTCATAGTGGTTTTCCGATGCCGAGTATTTATATATGCGTAGGTCTAGCCTCCCCCTCTTTCATCTCATCCCACAAACACACCCCCCCCCCCTTACTCACAAACCCCCAACTCACACACAAAACACAAATGCGCACTCCGTGACTGATATAAGTAGCCTTATTTTATTTTATTTCATTTTAATTATATATATGTATCTATGTTTAGTATATTTATTTGTGTATTTTATATTAATATTTATTTTTTTCTTTGGTTTCACTTACCTTTTTTGTTCTGCCTATATCTAATCGCCAAGCAAATCAATTATAAAGTACAACAAAATAGCTCGATCTGCAAACAAATTGATTTTTCCGAGAGAGGGGAGCCAGGGACTCGTAGCACGGGGTTTCCTAGTTTGAGTTCCTGACTCTCACAATCAGTAACTGCCGTTTGAACTTGCGTTTGAACTTGTATTTTTATATAAGGTTTCTGTTCCAATGTTACCTAACTATACTGTTGTGGGAGCGAAATAAAGGTTTTTTATTTTTTTTATTTTTTATATACGTCCCCACCGAGGGGCTCGAGCCTACCCTGAATTAGGACGATTAGCCCATAGTCAACCACGCTGGCCCAGTGCGGGTTGGTCGACTTCACACACAACCTTTGATTTTCTTCGCAGGAGTGTGCAGGTTTCATCACGATGTTTTCCTTCTAAACGTACATATGAATTAGAAATTCGAAAACAAAATGGTACGCGGATTGAACCCGCGTCTGCCGGACGGGAGGCAGCGGCCCTATCCACTAGACCACTGACGCTCTCATTGCTTATTTGTGTGGTGGCCTTATTGCTTCATAGCAATTTCTTCCAGGCATCCTTTGGGTATAGGAAACCACTATATAATAGTAGCACGATAGTACAAGTATATCGTAAAAGAATTGATACTTTGTGGGATTTGAAACGAAGACCCCTCAACTCTCAATGTAAGTATAATAAAATTATATTTTACCATTTAGTTGCTGTAACTAACAAAAAGTAATTAAATTTTGTTACTTATATACATCATTACAATATTTAAACCAGTTTCCGTGTAACGTTCAAGGCCTGAGGTCAACATGATTTTGTATTTAAAAATTCAAATCGTATTCTTGGTAATATAAAGATGGCGGCGGTGTAGTGGTAGAGTCGTTGACTTCAGTACAGGAGGCGCTCGTTCGAGCCCAAACACATACCGATCGATGTGTCTTCGAATTTTGAATTCATAAATCCAATCTTATATGCCACCACAAGTGATGCGTGGACTTATTTACCTTATTTTCTAAAAGTTATTTTAATTATGGCTTTTGCTGTTACGCATAAACGTGAGATTATATTCCAAGTAACAACAAATTATCTATAGTCTAGAAGAGTAACTACGCTTCAAAAATGAATACTAAAGAAGCAAAACTGTACCATACGACATTCGAATACGCGGTACAATGATGTTTTATATGACTCGGTTTGTAAGAACGTCAAAAGTAAGCTTCAGTGTACAGCAGCGACATCTTCTGCTTGTCTGTCGTCGTCGTGTGTCAAAATTAATTAGGTGCCATGTTTTAGCGGGCTTTGTTGGACAGTTACTCTTCTAGACTATAGATAATTCGTTGCCAAGTAATGAATTTATGGGTAATACGGATGTGATAGGCTTGAAGCGTTTCTTATTGACATAAACCACGCAGATAATAAAAACACACACAGATGTTTTGTAAAATATAATCAAGTAGGTACTTACTGCATCATAACTGCATGTCAGTAGAGAGTCCCTGTTGACAGCAAGAATCATGTCACCAATTTGAAGACCAGCCTGGAATTATGATGATACAGAAATTATAGGAGGCCACAAATACATCGAAGCAAACCGATCGATCGGAAACAAAGACATCTATGTCGGAAACAAAGACATCTATGTCGGAAACAAAGACGTCTATGTTGACTATGTCAAAGTTTCTACAGGGCTTCCAATGTTGGCGAAGCCATTAAAACATACAAAGACAAAATAAATACGATGTTTAAAAGGGCCTTTGGAAAGATTAAATAAAATGTCATTGGAATGTTTGTTGGATTCCCTGAAGTGATGGTCTAGTTTTAAACGATAGGTCTTGCCAGATAATCTATACCTGAAGACATGTTTCATTGGATATGTGAATATAAATATTTGACAGTGGTTAAGTTGTTAGCTGAAGTAGCAGTGGGCTGGCTACGTCTGTCGTAGAACCGATGAGCATTGAAGTAGACGGGTTCTCGAGTGGAGACCACGCCTCGGGAAACGTAGTGTGGGACGCCCTCCTGCCAGGTGGACTGGTGACCTGAGGAAGGTTGCTGGTGGTAGCTGGATGAGGAAAGCGGGTGATCGTGCGCTTTGACGTGCCCTTGGGGAGGCACACGTCCAGCAGTGGACTGCAATAGGCTGATTGATTGATTGATAGTTTTTCGAGCAATCTTAGCAAAGATTTGGCTAAGCTTTGTCTTTGAATGTCGCCCAAGGTCAAAGTGTCCAGCTGTTTGTACTGGCTATTGAACGTATTGTTAATCTTCTTTTTACTTCTATTTACCTGCTCCGCTGCACTCCCCTCTTGAAGATCCGACACGAATATCCCACGACCAGCTTCCGTGTGTCTGCCTTCTATGATCATGATGCCAAGACCTGATGGGCCCTGGAATAATTCAAACAGGAATATCAGAACTTCATTTTCAAAACATAGATACAATGTTGATCGTCAATGATGAAAGTGAATTTGTTTATAATGGCAACATCAAATAAACCGGCATTATTGGTTGCTAAAATTCAGGAAGTCGGAGTGCCTGAATGAAAATATAACGTGTTGCCAATATTTTATCCATGTACGTACAGAGACGTCTTTTTTCTGCTGTTACTTATAGTGTCAACGGCCCGTTACAGTCCACTGCTGGACTATGAGCGAATTCTTTCTGAATTCCTTCTCGGTGCGAGCTGCAAAGCTGTGGAACAAGCTGCCTAAAGTAATTCAAAGCAGTCCAACTAGCCGCTCCTTTAAACAAAGATTAAAAGAGCACTTCATCTCTCAACTATCGTGGTTTATTTATTTATTTATGTTTATGTAATATGGTATTTATATATTAGTGATTAGGTATGTATTTATATAATATTATGTATGTTTATGTATATAGGTAGGTATAAATATTTAAGTAATTATGTAAGTCTACTTGAATGTATATGTATGTATATTGTATATGTGTATAATGCATGCATATTGTATAATATTTACTACCAGTATTTAGTACACGTTCTTGTCATGGCCCTTTAATGTCACATCTCTCACGACACATTGGTTGGCTGGAGGAGATCTCTCTTTAGAGATAAGCTCGCCTTTGCTACTGCTTATATTTTTATTTTCTGTACTGTGTACTTGTTTAATGCAATAAAGAATATATTATGAGCCTCCTCCACTCAAGTGGAGGGTTTTGCCATAATCTCCACGCTTGGCAGGCGGTTTGGAGATCGCAGATTAAAAGGTTACTGTATCAGAGAGCGCTGCTGCCCGTTCCCTGTTGGTGTGGTGTGGAATGTGTGGTCCCTAAGTCGCCTCTTACGATACCCACGGGAAGAGTAAAGCCCAAGTAGAGATGGGCGGTGGGTTAAAACCCAAACCACCTGACCAGGTAAAAACCCGGTGATTTGGGTTTTAACCCGGTTTTTACCCATAACAACCCATTTTTGTGGGTGTTTATTATAATAATTGATAATAAAATTAAAATAAAAACTTAATTGTATATCTTGATGACAATACCCTGTTTATTTGCAATATGCGCAACTTCAATAATGTGGAAAGCCCAAGGTAGCAGCCAATTGTTTTGTTTATGAGACGATTTCTATGAAACTTTGTTTAGAGTTTGTTTGTATTTGTATATTCTAGCGTAAAGCATTTTATTAAGCTTAAGAAAACCTACACGCGTAAAAGATATTGATGTATATCAGCGCTCCAGCCGCTTGACTCACATCGACTCAAATAAGTTCAACCGAATTAACATTTTTAAAATAAAACAGTAGAAATCTGTAAAATGTCGCCATCTTTTAATGCTCAAGTTCTAACGGGATGATCAAAAGAAGTTATAATTCTGTGCCTCCTGTGACGAGTGATTTAAGTTGCGTTGTACCCTTTTTGTGTTTTTGACATGAGTATTATCAGAAAAAAATACGTTTAAAATGGTCTAACTCACGTTCTTCTGTGGTGCTATGTTAAGCACCACTTCCATGGCCAGAGTAGGTGTCGACGAGATGGCCCCTGTGATAATCAAACAGGCAAGTCTTTGCAGACTGTTCAGGGAAGCAATATATGTTCCCATAGTGGTTTTCTTAAACCACGACAGGCAGCCATAGATATTCATAGGCCTGACTATGGTAGTGTACAACCATAGAGCGTGTCGGGGTTTAAGCCCCCACCTAGAACCGACCAGGCGACAGAATGTGCCCAGTGCAGACTTTGCCTTTTTAACCACATAGTCTATGTGTTTATTCCATATGAGCTTATGATCAAGGTATATACCGAGATATTTAGCTTCATATGCAAAATTTATAGTTTTGCCGAAGAGTGTAGGAGGCCAGAGTTTATCTAGAATCCTTCTCCTCGTGAAGGGAACTATAACGGTTTTGCTAGCATTGACAGATAATCTGAATTGCACGCACCACCGTTCAACTTTCCATTAATCATAAGAGCATTTTGCATAAGACTTGATACCGTGTCGGGACATTTACCCACAATGGATATGACCAAGTCATCAGCATATCCCTGGGTATACAAGTCTGCCGAATTAAGTTCGTTTATCAGGCAATCAACTACAATGGACCACAGTAGCGGGGATAAGACCCCTCGTTGCGGGCACTGTCAGGTGGACGTAGCTCTTTGAAGATGGGAGGCACTCGCTTCTAGTGCATAAATCCGTAGCCAAATAATGACTCCAATATTAGATTACAATATTTTTGTATTATCTTTTCTTCATTTCAATCCCTAATCCACACCATTATTTTCTTCAGCTCATCATTTTCTGACTCCTCACGTCTAATTAGCTTTTTTACGATATATAGGGCGAATATCGAGTGCCAGCAACAACAAACAAAGGGAAAAGTGCGCGGAGACTGCATGTAACCAATGCAATCTCCACATCCCTCCTCCTACAGGAAAATGATCAGCCGATCACAAAAGATAAACCTAACTAATTACCTAAAAGTGCGTATAATATTTCATTTAACAAACCCTATGATTTGTACAAGAAGCCATAGCTAACAGCTACCTGGTGGAACAACGTTTCACCAAATACGAATAATTAAAACCACGCCAAAAGATTATTCATTCAAGTACAACTCATGGTACACTACATGAACCAAAAGAACAATAAATAAATTTTGAAGAATTAATAGAACAGCTAACAGTGACACAAAACGTTCAACATAATATTAACATTGGACCATGCTGCTATAATTGACCAACAAGAACAAACGAAATTATTATCATGTAATATCAGATAAATCAAATTATGACAACAAAATCCCATCAACATAATGAACAAACTTTAAGTGATCACACCTAATCTAAACTTAAATATTTCAACCTAAGCTAAGACAAAAACAAATGAAAAACGCGAATACAAAGTCTAAAAATCGAAGTAGCGGCAGGTCTGGAACAGGAGCTCAGGCCTATTCGTATATGTAGAAAAATAATGATCACCTACACTATGCGTCACTTACGTTAAATATTAACCGAATAACAAGATCTTTTCCGAAGAACTATAAATATTCGATAGCATATCTAAAATGAGTGGCCTATACACTAAGCTCACCCTCCCCTTATAGAAAATAACAACCCCATTAAATAGCTAGATTTTTAAAACCTTCTTTTCTTCATGAAGTTTCTTTTTTTAATATATAAAATGTTTATAAACTACTTATTACGAATCTGCAAATAAGAGCTGGATTAATCCATTCGAGAGAAAAACAAAAATTAATAGAACTTGACTAAACCTAATAAGCATAACATGAAACCAATAAGCGTTCTCGAATCCACCGACTCATAAAATACTAAACCAATACGATCGTGCTAAGAAAAAGCACATCTCATGAGGATGCATATGTCCTATTATGAGATCCGACAAGTAATGCTCAAACCAAACGAATATCTCGAACGATTGTTGATTAAATGAAAATACCATAGCTTAAGTCAAAAGTCCATGACAAACAAAAATAAATAAAATGTAAGAATAAGTTATCAAACTATGCCATATATAGACAAACATTAAGTTACCCATCATACAAAAATAAAAATAAATTTATATATAGAGACAATAATAATTATTTGTTGACAAAGACGCTGACATAACATATCAACTACAAATGACGATAGAAGTTCATGACGAGTTGTGAATAAAGTAAGGCATAGGACAGATCAAGGGAAACAAACGCCAAGTTACTATAAAATAATATTTTTAAACACGCAATCTGAACGGTTTCAGAGAATTATGGTGAAATATTAAATCACGTCTGGAGCTTCCATCTATCTTACGTAGTAAATAATTATTATTAGATAGCCTTCGAATAACACGAAACGGACCTTTATATGGACGCGATAACTTCTGACCAACATTTGTTATTCTTTTAGGATTATATACCAAGACTAAGCTACCTGGATCGAACGTTACGAACCTGACTTTCCTGTCATAATATTCCTTTTGAGTCATTTGCGATTTACGAATATTTCTCAACGCACAAGAGATCATTCTAATATTAGCATTATTGCGAGCAGCAATATCCAAATCATTACGATTAGATACAATGTCAACATCAGAACGCAAAATTGGGTCTCTAGCAAAAACAATAGTGTAAGGAATCGTATTTGATGACGCCTGTCTCGATATATTATACGCGTACGTTGACATGGGCAAATACATGCACCAATCTGCTTGACTCTCGTTTGTATACATCGCTAAACTCTGAGATATAGTGCTATTAAAACGTTCCACGAGTCCTATGGTCTGAGGATGCCTAGTTGCAGCAACCGATAACGTGGAATCAAAAAAAAACTATCGTATTTTTAACCATGTGTGATGTGAAAATTGATCCACGATCTACAATGACTTCATTTACCATACCAAATTTACAGAAGATCTCTTGAGTAAGAAAATCACTAACGGCCTGAGCAGTTGCACTTGGGACTGCTCTAGTTATCGCGTATTTCGATAAATACTCTAAACAAACTATGATGTATTTGTTTCCTAAATCCGAGGTCGGAAGAGGTCCTAATATGTCAAGGGCTATTTTATCAAAAAGATGATTGACTTCAATCGGTTGCATCGGAGCAATCAAATACGATCTCTTCCTCTCTTGACATTCTTTACAACTTTCGATATATCTAGAAATTTTCTTTTCAGCATCAAGAATAAAATATCTGTCCCTAAATTTACATAAAGTCTTCGTAAGACCAAAATGCGCTCCATTCCAAGGATCATCATGAATTTCCTTCATAACGTCATTAAATGAAGCTTGAGGAACAACCAAACGATCAACATATCTGTTACCTATCCTACACCTGTGAAAGAGCTTATTGTCTCTAGTAAGAAAACCTTTATAGTTTAGCCGAGATCTAGAAGCAATCCTTGAAACTTGTTCAGTGCAAAAACTATCAACGCTTTGATCAAATTCAAAACGAGAAGCTTCAATCCTGTATAACTCTAAACCATCCTCAACTACATCCTTAGGAGAGGTCTCCTTAACATCAACATCCTCAATTAAAGGATTCCTGCTTAGGAAATCAGCAATTTGGTTATCTTTGCCCGAACAATATACTATATCAAAATCATATTGTTGAATCGCTAAAGACCAACGAGCTAAACGCCCATTCATATCCTTTTTAGTACGGAGCCATACCAAAGCTTTGTGATCCGTCACGACGTCAAATTTCATTCCCCATAGTAAATGCTTAAAATAATTAAGAGCCCACACTAGAGCCAAACATTCCTTTTCGGTAATCGTATACCTGGTCTCACAATCAGAGAGCTTACGCGACGCGAAAGCAATCGGAAATATTTTATCATCACCCTGCAATAAACAAGCACCTAATGCTTTATCACTAGCATCGACAAATAATCTTGTAACTATGCCTTCGCTATTCGAAAAATGTCTTAATAAAGGGGGGTTCTGAATAAGAGAAAGAATTTTAGAAAATGCATGTTGCTGTAGTTCTGTCCAAATAAATTTGACACCCTTCTTCATCAACCTTGTTAGAGGCATAGCCAAATCCGCATAATTATCTAAGAATTTTCTATAATATGAAAAGAGTCCTAAAATAGATTTAAGTTCTTTAGTCGATTTTGGCACTTGGATCTTCATAATCTTTTCAAACTGTGATTGATCTGGTCGAATTCCCTGACCCGTTATTTCATAACCAAGAACGGAAACTTTTTCAAAACCAAATTTGCACTTACTAGGTTTAAGTGTCAAATTGCATTCTTTAATTCTATATAAGATTTCATTTAAAGATAAAGAAAATTCTTCAAATGTTTCCCCATAAACCAATATGTTGTCAATATAAACAATAGCATTCCGATATTTCATGCCCCCTAAAACACTATCCATAACCCGCTGGAAAATCGCACCACTTGTTTTAAGGCCGAACGGCATGACGTTAAATTCATACAATCCCGAAGGGGTAACAAAAGCAGTTTTATGCTTATCAGATTCCTTGATTCTCAACTGCCAATATCCACTATTTAAATCCAGATCCGCAAAATATTTGGCTTTAGCTAGATATAAAATTATGTCATCTATTCTGGGTAAAGGATATGAATCGGTAATTACTTTTTTATTCAATGACCTATAATCAATGCAGAATCGCCACGTGTCATCAGGTTTCTTGACCAAGACAACCGGGGATGCATATGCACTTCGCGACTCACGAATGATTCCATTTTCCAACATCTCACTCACTTGTTCCCTAATTATACTGTGTTGATGGTGTGAAACTCTATAAGGAGCTTTATGAATAGGAGTCTCGTCTGAAGTATTTATTTCAACTTCCATTAATGAACATGCCCCTAAATTCTTCGAATCAAACGCAAACTGCTTTTCATATTTGCCCAGTAATTCTGACAACTTACTTTTCTGATCTGATAATAAAGCATCAGAAATATTAAAATTATTACATTTCGTGTTATTCGTTAGGATCGTATCCTTTTTTAAATCGTCCAAATTTTCATTTATTGATTCTACCGTATTAAGAAAATAGATATAATCACCTTTCGGTAACGGCAATAAATGTTCGGACTCAGTCCCGGACTGAACATAATCAAGTGAAAACGCCGCGATTTTTGTATCATTTCTGAACCATACCTTATTCCTATCCAGTTCAATGAACTGTTTATCAAAGTTGACAATGGCCTTTACTGCATATAAAAAATCCTGCCCTAAAATTATATCAGGTACTAAATCGCACACAACAACAAATGCATGATTATAAACAATGCTATTTATTGTAATGTCCAATATAACAGAACATTCAGCTAATAACCTAATCCCATTCACCGTACGCAAACAAGAGGCGTTATCATTATATGCGTGTGACGGAATGAATTTATCCACTTTTTCAAGAAACGAAGAAGAAATCACAGAAATTGTGGCACCTGAATCAATCAACGCATTATGCACTACACCGTACAAATCAACACAAATAATAGGAGAAACGGGACGACTAAAATGACCGTCTACCAATGTAGTCCCATTCACTGGCGACGCTGAAAGTTTGGGTCATTACCCTGTATATTTCCAACGTTATCACGCGAACCGCTTCTTAAATTATACCGGTTTTGAGTGTATTGGGGTCTTGACGATCTCGCATCATTGCGGGGTCGGTTTGATCCAAAGTTAGTAGTACGTGGAGAAGATGGACTCCTCGGCGGCCAACTAGAAGATCTATTTTGCGGCGTGGAGTATAATTCCTGCGGTGAGGCTTGCGCACCACGCTGCCCAATATTTTCACTGGGATAACCATCACCCATTGAATTCGTATAACTGCTGGGCTCGCCACATCGAGTCGAGGTTATCTTCACTGGCAACGATAATTCAGTGTGTGTGGCCATAAAGAGCATCGAATACTCCATGCAGGTTTGTTTGAGGGTAGCGAAATCTTTGTATAATTGAGTTCCGAAATTACGTTTAAAAAAAGATGACATACCAGTCAAACATTGCTTAATTATTATTTTCTGGTCTGAAATCTTAGCCTTTCCGGCAAGAGATTCCACACGATACACATAGTCCATCAGAGGCTCATTATAATCTTGACGAGACTTATAAAACAACGAAGCATGGTCTATAGGAGACGGGAATTCTAAACAAATCGCTTTTTTAATATCCTCATATTTCGTAGAGGACGATTTTGTCAAATTATAATAGCTGAGAGCCGGCCCACATAGATAAGTAGCCAACACTAACGTTTTTACATCGTCACTCCAACTATTTATAGCGGCGATTATCTCGAATTGCGAGAAGAAGTCCTCCGCGGACGAATTCAGACCGTTATACTTATCAGACATAATTCAACTTTTTTTAACAAAATAATATCAATTGTACATCACCAAGGCATCAATGCAGAGAGACCTTTCCATGGTATCTCATCATCATTCTAATGGCTGCAATCGCTGCATTGGCCATCTCATTCAATATTAATTTCTTTATTCACAGTCTTTTCTTAGACTTTTTTCTGGAAAACTTAATATGGTGCATAAAAAGGATTTAAGATTAAATCCTTACCCGGCGCCTCCACCATGTCAGGTGGACGTAGCTCTTTGAAGATGGGAGGCACTCGCTTCTAGTGCATAAATCCGTAGCCAAATAATGACTCCAATATTAGATTACAATATTTTTGTATTATCTTTTCTTCATTTCAATCCCTAATCCACACCATTATTTTCTTCAGCTCATCATTTTCTGACTCCTCACGTCTAATTAGCTTTTTTACGATATATAGGGCGAATATCGAGTGCCAGCAACAACAAACAAAGGGAAAAGTGCGCGGAGACTGCATGTAACCAATGCAATCTCCACAGCACCCCCTCGTCACTCTCACATCAAGAGTGCAATCAAAGAGGGTCATCCGAACTGTCCTTGTAGTCAGCATTGATTCGACCCACACTAATGTCGTCTCATCAATACCTCTATCTCTCATACATTTGAGTATGATGTCTGTCTAGGTGTTATCAAAAGCTCCCTCAATATCTAGAAAGGCACAGAGGGCGATCTCCTTGTCTTCAAGCGCTCTCTCCAAACGATCCGTAAGCTCCATAAGGGTGGTTTTGGTCGATTTTCCTTTCTGGTATGCATGCTGCTTCACATGCAGGGGTATCACACTAAGGTAGTTCTCCCTGATGTGCAGATTAATAACCTTTTCAATCGTTTTTAGAATGAAAACGGTGAGACTTATCGCTCTAAAGTACTTAGGGTCGGCTTTATCCCGATCACCCCCCTTGGGAATAAACGTTACACGAACCCTAGTCCATTGTAGTGGAATATGTCCCCAAGCCAAACTAGCTCTGAAGATTCTCACTACAATCCCTAAGATGGCATCTTTACCTTGCTGGAGTAGTGCAGGAAAGACGCCTTCCTCCCCTCCGGACTTATAGGGCTGGAAGCTATCAATCGCCCACGCAACTCTATGAGGTTTAATTATAGATGTGGCGCTCTTCCAGTCTTCTACAGAGGGCCTGGACTTAGTCACCCTTGTAGTCGGGGGGAGACTTGTGTGGCCCAGGACTTCTGAGCCAGGAAAGTGAACTTTTGCTAGGAGTTCTAGTGTCTCCCGGGCAGAGTTTGTAATAATCCCATTCAGCCCTCTTAGTAGGCCGAGATGAGATGGAGGCGATTTAGACAGAATCTTGTGAATCTTGGCAATGTGAGGCGTGCTGTTGATCGCCTCACAGAACCTTCTCCAAGATTGTCTTTTTGCTCTCCTCAGTTCCTTGTTGAAGCCCGTGAGGGCAGAGCTGTAGGCATTCCAGTTAATAAACGTTGATTAATTTTGTAAAACTTGTATTTATTTTCACATTCCACATCTTTTTCATTGAGCGGTACATCTTGACTTTTATCATTTAGCACATATTTTAAAAGACTAGGGTTTTAGTAAACTGATACATTTCAGGTAAATTATGGAAATAAGCGAATGCTAAGTAAATAAACAAAATCTCAAGGGTTATATCTTCATCTTTTGTTTGAAGAACATTGTGCTAGGATCATTATTTTTATGAGTTATTAGATGTTTTAACTTCGTGTATATCAGTTTACACAAAGACAACTTAATTGTAAGTACTTAGGTGCAACGTAATTTAACTATACAAGTATCATTTATTACATGATTAATGCACGTAATAGACAGAAGAACAGGTACAACTCAGAGGTTTTACATGAATTACTTATAAGATTTAATATTTACCAATAAAACTAAAATATGCTATAAAAGAAAATGTTTTACTGTACTAAACAAGATACTCAAGTTTAACCTAGCCCACTTAGTTCATGAACTAGATTTTTTTAAATCTTGTTTTTGCTCTCCTGTAAAATGATGATTTTTCATTTGTATCACTTATCACAGGAGGCACAGAATTACAGTTAGCTAGCACTACACTCACTCATACCTACACTGCATGCAAACGTGGCAAGTACAAAGGTAGGAGCTAGCGCGCACGGGCGACAAAAGTCACGGTGACAGTATACTAAATGATGGAAGCTGCCTGAGTCGCCTAGGACATGTTATAACACTGTGTTGAGTTTAATCGAAGTTGACCCAATAAACGAAAAAGTTTGCTGCCATCTCGGATATTGATATTTTAAACATAATTGGTACCGTTGTTTCTCTCGTTTCTAAACATAGTACCCTAAACCATGGTTCATGACATGACTTACGAACAATGATTTTATCGCCATCTTTTTTTTATGTTTCTTGTTCAAATACCGAGATTTGCCCTTAAAAACAATATTTTTTGCAGATTTTGCGCTTTACGCCGTTTTATCCATTGCTTTGTTGGTATCTTGCTAAAATAGATGTTCTAAGCCCCTGCATTTACTGGTAAATAAGTGAAAAAATGTCACATATAATGTGCATACGCAAAATCTAATGATATATGGATACCTATATAAATTTTGTTATAAAAATAATAAACACCCGAATTTTCACCCAGTGGGTGGGAATAAATGGGTGTTTATCGGGTAAAAACCCAGCGGTAGGTTTAAACCCGGTGGTTTGCCCATCTCTAAGCCCAAGTCACACAGAGCCGTGCCGGGGGCGGTCCGGGGCCGGGAAAGCGGGACGGTGCTATGGCGCAGCATAGCGCCGTCCCGCTTGTCCCGGCCCCGGACCGCGCCGCTCCCGCTCTGTGTGACTTGAGCATAAGGGTTGGTGACAAATGTATTCTATTCTGCCGTGTCACCACACGGCGTGACTAATGCAAGATTAAATGTTTCCTATGTAAAAAAGTACCTGGTGTGGCTGTCTACTAGTTATTAGTAGACTTTCTATAATAAATTATGTGACCTGCTTGTCCTTGCTTTAAAGATTTCCAACATTTCCGCAAGACAACTCCACAGAGTACGTGTCTCAGATAAAAAATGCAATATTTCGTTGTTACTAAGTGCTAATCAGTTGGTATGTTTAAGTTTTTTTTTTTGCGATAAGCTGGGTCAAAGGGAGTATATCCAAACTTTATAATGTTAATCGTGAATTTATAATCATAATTAGACGAGGAAATATGTTTCCGGTTGGCATTTCGATAACGCGGATATTATTAACATAATAAAGCTTATTTTTAATTAGGTATTTATTTTGCGATATGGAAAGATTTATGCTTGGTATATCGCTACGGGATAAAATCAGAAACGAAATCATCCGGCAGAAGACCAAGATAGTTGATATCGTCCAGGCTGAACTGAAGTGGCAGTGGGCTGGGCACGTCTGTCGTAGAACCAATGAGCGTTGAAGCAGACGGGTTCTCGAATGGAGACCGCGTCTCGGGAAACGTAGTGTGGGACGCCCTCCTGCCAGGTGGACTGATGACCTGAGGAAGGTCGCTGGTGGTGGCTGGATGAGGAAAGCGGGTGATCGTGCGCAGTGGACTGCAATAGGCTGATTGATTGATTTATTTTGCACTTGTAATTGTTTTTTTTTTTACTGACCCAAAACTCAATTACATGCATTTTTGTTTATTGGATTCATTTTTTGAAATTTTAATATAGATTTATGTTTTGAATTGAAATGTTTATCAATTTATCTAGTTTTGTTCAATTTTATTTTGTTTTTCTCCACTGATATTTTTGTATATAATAGAGATAATACCGGTGGTGACCGTAACTTTTTTATTGAAACTTGATATTGAAAAATCTATCAGAAATCAGAGATATTTATTGAATATATTGTAGTTATGTACTTAAGGGGGTACCCTATGTGAACACTAGCGCCACTTGGATAAAAAATCATAACTTAGTGAAAACACAAAATATCAAAAATATAAACGATCAAATCAAGTCTTGTTGTATTTTTAGATTGATAAATTCAGTTATCTATTGTTAATTGTAACCGTATAAGATTTTATAAAAATCGGTATTTCTAAAAATACTAAAGTACACTTTAAAATGATCGTCCACTTTTTTTATATATTTAGTTTTTTCGGAGTTATGATTTTTTTTCGAAGTGGTGCTAGTGCGCAGTCAGGTAGGTAGCCCCTATATATATTATGTATGCATGCATAATAATTACTGTTAGCCTATGTATTATTTACATGTATTATATTTACTTTATTTTTATTTAGGTACACAAAATATATAATTATATTCTAATATATTTACCTTCTTTATGGTGATGTCTCGAACCCCCTTGTAGCCTGCAAACCGGTCCTCTGACTGTAATAAGAAAAAAGTATTTTTTACTTATTTTCCTTCTTCTCCATTTTTTTTTTTTGACGGATCTAATGGTAATATAGCGGGCGCGGCCTTTATTTACACCAGAGTGGTAATATAGCGGGCGCGGACTTGATTATAACAGAGTGGTAATATAGCGGGCGCGGCCTTTATTTACACCAGAGTGGTAATATAGCGGGCGCGGACTTGATTATAACAGAGTGGTAATATAGCGGGCGCGGCCTTGATTATAACAGAGTGGTAATATAGCGGGCGCGGCCTTGATTATAACAGAGTGGTAATATAGCGGGCGCGGCCTTGATTTACACCAGAGTGGTAATATAGCGGGCGCGGCCTTGATTATAACAGAGTGGTAATATAGCGGGCGCGGCCTTGATTATAACAGAGTGGTAATATAGCGGGCGCGGCCTTGATTATAACAGAGTGGTAATATAGCGGGCGCGGACTTGATTATAACAGAGTGGTAATATAGCGGGCGCGGACTTGATTATAACAGAGTGGTAATATAGCGGGCGCTGACTTGATTATAACAGAGTGGTAATATAGCGGGCGCTGACTTGATGATAACAGAGTGGTAATATAGCGGGCGCTGACTTGATTATAACAGAGTGGTAATATAGCGGGCGCTGACTTGATTATAACAGAGTGGTAATATAGCGGGCGCTGACTTGATTATAACAGAGTGGTAATATAGCGGGCGCTGACTTGATTATAACAGAGTGGTAATATAGCGGGCGCGGACTTGATTATAACAGAGTGGTAATATAGCGGGCGCTGACTTGATTATAACAGAGTGGTAATATAGCGGGCGCAGACTTGATTTACACCAGAGTGGTAATATAGCGGGCGCTGACTTGATTATAACAGAGTGGTAATATAGCGGGCGCGGACTTGATTATAACAGAGTGGTAATATAGCGGGCGCGGACTTGATTATAACAGAGTGGTAATATAGCGGGCGCTGACTTGATTATAACAGAGTGGTAATATAGCGGGCGCGGACTTGATTATAACAGAGTGGTAATATAGCGGGCGCGGCCTTGATTTACACCAGAGTGGTAATATAGCGGGCGCGGCCTTGATTATAACAGAGTGGTAATATAGCGGGCGCGGACTTGATTATAACAGAGTGGTAATATAGCGGGCGCGGCCTTGATTTACACCAGAGTGGTAATATAGCGGGCGCGGACTTGATTATAACAGAGTGGTAATATAGCGGGCGCGGCCTTGATTATAACAGAGTGGTAATATAGCGGGCGCGGCCTTGATTATAACAGAGTGGTAATATAGCGGGCGCGGCCTTGATTTACACCAGAGTGGTAATATAGCGGGCGCGGCCTTGATTATAACAGAGTGGTAATATAGCGGGCGCGGCCTTGATTATAACAGAGTGGTAATATAGCGGGCGCGGCCTTGATTATAACAGAGTGGTAATATAGCGGGCGCGGACTTGATTATAACAGAGTGGTAATATAGCGGGCGCGGACTTGATTATAACAGAGTGGTAATATAGCGGGCGCTGACTTGATTATAACAGAGTGGTAATATAGCGGGCGCTGACTTGATTATAACAGAGTGGTAATATAGCGGGCGCTGACTTGATTATAACAGAGTGGTAATATAGCGGGCGCTGACTTGATTATAACAGAGTGGTAATATAGCGGGCGCGGACTTGATTATAACAGAGTGGTAATATAGCGGGCGCTGACTTGATTATAACAGAGTGGTAATATAGCGGGCGCAGACTTGATTTACACCAGAGTGGTAATATAGCGGGCGCTGACTTGATTATAACAGAGTGGTAATATAGCGGGCGCGGACTTGATTATAACAGAGTGGTAATATAGCGGGCGCGGACTTGATTATAACAGAGTGGTAATATAGCGGGCGCTGACTTGATTATAACAGAGTGGTAATATAGCGGGCGCGGACTTGATTATAACAGAGTGGTAATATAGCGGGCGCGGCCTTGATTTACACCAGAGTGGTAATATAGCGGGCGCGGCCTTGATTATAACAGAGTGGTAATATAGCGGGCGCGGACTTGATTATAACAGAGTGGTAATATAGCGGGCGCGGCCTTGATTTACACCAGAGTGGTAATATAGCGGGCGCGGCCTTGATTATAACAGAGTGGTAATATAGCGGGCGCGGACTTGATTATAACAGAGTGGTAATATAGCGGGCGCGGCCTTGATTATAACAGAGTGGTAATATAGCGGGCGCGGACTTGATTATAACAGAGTGGTAATATAGCGGGCGCGGACTTGATTATAACAGAGTGGTAATATAGCGGGCGCTGACTTGATTATAACAGAGTGGTAATATAGCGGGCGCGGACTTGATTATAACAGAGTGGTAATATAGCGGGCGCGGCCTTGATTTACACCAGAGTGGTAATATAGCGGGCGCGGCCTTGATTATAACAGAGTGGTAATATAGCGGGCGCGGACTTGATTATAACAGAGTGGTAATATAGCGGGCGCGGCCTTGATTTACACCAGAGTGGTAATATAGCGGGCGCGGACTTGATTATAACAGAGTGGTAATATAGCGGGCGCGGACTTGATTATACCAGAGTGGTAATATAGCGGGCGCGGACTTGATTATAACAGAGTGGTAATATAGCGGGCGCTGACTTGATTATAACAGAGTGGTAATATAGCGGGCGCAGACTTGATTTACACCAGAGTGGTAATATAGCGGGCGCTGACTTGATTATAACAGAGTGGTAATATAGCGGGCGCGGACTTGATTATAACAGAGTGGTAATATAGCGGGCGCGGACTTGATTATAACAGAGTGGTAATATAGCGGGCGCTGACTTGATTATAACAGAGTGGTAATATAGCGGGCGCGGACTTGATTATAACAGAGTGGTAATATAGCGGGCGCGGCCTTGATTTACACCAGAGTGGTAATATAGCGGGCGCGGCCTTGATTATAACAGAGTGGTAATATAGCGGGCGCGGACTTGATTATAACAGAGTGGTAATATAGCGGGCGCGGCCTTGATTTACACCAGAGTGGTAATATAGCGGGCGCGGCCTTGATTATAACAGAGTGGTAATATAGCGGGCGCGGACTTGATTATAACAGAGTGGTAATATAGCGGGCGCGGCCTTGATTATAACAGAGTGGTAATATAGCGGGCGCGGACTTGATTATAACAGAGTGGTAATATAGCGGGCGCGGACTTGATTATAACAGAGTGGTAATATAGCGGGCGCTGACTTGATTATAACAGAGTGGTAATATAGCGGGCGCGGACTTGATTATAACAGAGTGGTAATATAGCGGGCGCGGCCTTGATTTACACCAGAGTGGTAATATAGCGGGCGCGGCCTTGATTATAACAGAGTGGTAATATAGCGGGCGCGGACTTGATTATAACAGAGTGGTAATATAGCGGGCGCGGCCTTGATTTACACCAGAGTGGTAATATAGCGGGCGCGGACTTGATTATAACAGAGTGGTAATATAGCGGGCGCGGACTTGATTATACCAGAGTGGTAATATAGCGGGCGCGGCCTTGATTTACACCAGAGTGGTAATATAGCGGGCGCGGACTTGATTATAACAGAGTGGTAATATAGCGGGCGCGGACTTGATTATACCAGAGTGGTAATATAGCGGGCGCGGCCTTGATTTACACCAGAGTGGTAATATAGCGGGCGCGGACTTGATTATAACAGAGTGGTAATATAGCGGGCGCGGCCTTGATTTACACCAGAGTGGTAATATAGCGGGCGCGGACTTGATTATAACAGAGTGGTAATATAGCGGGCGCGGACTTGATTATACCAGAGTGGTAATATAGCGGGCGCGGCCTTGATTTACACCAGAGTGGTAATATAGCGGGCGCGGCCTTGATTTACACCAGAGTGGTAATATAGCGGGCGCGGACTTGATTATACCAGAGTGGTAATATAGCGGGCGCGGACTTGATTATAACAGAGTGGTAATATAGCGGGCGCGGCCTTGATTTACACCAGAGTGGTAATATAGCGGGCGCGGACTTGATTATAACAGAGTGGTAATATAGCGGGCGCGGACTTGATTATACCAGAGTGGTAATATAGCGGGCGCGGCCTTGATTTACACCAGAGTGGTAATATAGCGGGCGCGGACTTGATTATAACAGAGTGGTAATATAGCGGGCGCGGCCTTGATTTACACCAGAGTGGTAATATAGCGGGCGCGGACTTGATTATAACAGAGTGGTAATATAGCGGGCGCGGACTTGATTATACCAGAGTGGTAATATAGCGGGCGCGGCCTTGATTTACACCAGAGTGGTAATATAGCGGGCGCGGACTTGATTATAACAGAGTGGTAATATAGCGGGCGCGGCCTTGATTTACACCAGAGTGGTAATATAGCGGGCGCGGACTTGATTATAACAGAGTGGTAATATAGCGGGCGCGGCCTTGATTTACACCAGAGTGGTAATATAGCGGGCGCGGACTTGATTATAACAGAGTGGTAATATAGCGGGCGCGGACTTGATTATACCAGAGTGGTAATATAGCGGGCGCGGCCTTGATTTACACCAGAGTGGTAATATAGCGGGCGCGGACTTGATTATAACAGAGTGGTAATATAGCGGGCGCGGCCTTGATTTACACCAGAGTGGTAATATAGCGGGCGCGGACTTGATTATAACAGAGTGGTAATATAGCGGGCGCGGACTTGATTATACCAGAGTGGTAATATAGCGGGCGCGGCCTTGATTTACACCAGAGTGGTAATATAGCGGGCGCGGCCTTGATTTACACCAGAGTGGTAATATAGCGGGCGCGGACTTGATTATAACAGAGTGGTAATATAGCGGGCGCGGCCTTGATTATAACAGAGTGGTAATATAGCGGGCGCGGCCTTGATTATAACAGAGTGGTAATATAGCGGGCGCGGACTTGATTATAACAGAGTGGTAATATAGCGGGCGCGGACTTGATTATACCAGAGTGGTAATATAGCGGGCGCGGACTTGATTAAAACAGAGTGGTAATATAGCGGGCGCGGACTTGATTATAACAGAGTGGTAATATAGCGGGCGCGGACTTGATTATACCAGAGTGGTAATATAGCGGGCGCGGACTTGATTATAACAGAGTGGTAATATAGCGGGCGCGGACTTGATTATAACAGAGTGGTAATATAGCGGGCGCGGCCTTGATTTACACCAGAGTGGTAATATAGCGGGCGCGGACTTGATTATAACAGAGTGGTAATATAGCGGGCGCGGACTTGATTATAACAGAGTGGTAATATAGCGGGCGCGGCCTTGATTTACACCAGAGTGGTAATATAGCGGGCGCGGCCTTGATTTACACCAGAGTGGTAATATAGCGGGCGCGGCCTTGATTTACACCAGAGTGGTAATATAGCGGGCGCGGACTTGATTATAACAGAGTGGTAATATAGCGGGCGCGGACTTGATTATAACAGAGTGGTAATATAGCGGGCGCGGCCTTGATTTATACCAGAGTGGTAATATAGCGGGCGCGGACTTGATTATAACAGAGTGGTAATATAGCGGGCGCGGCCTTGATTTACACCAGAGTGGTAATATAGCGGGCGCGGCCTTGATTTACACCAGAGTGGTAATATAGCGGGCGCGGCCTTGATTTACACCAGAGTGGTAATATAGCGGGCGCGGCCTTGATTTACACCAGAGTGGTAATATAGCGGGCGCGGACTTGATTATAACAGAGTGGTAATATAGCGGGCGCGGACTTGATTTATACCAGAGTGGTAATATAGCGGGCGCGGACTTGATTATAACAGAGTGGTAATATAGCGGGCGCGGCCTTGATTTATACCAGAGTGGTAATATAGCGGGCGCGGACTTGATTATAACAGAGTGGTAATATAGCGGGCGCGGCCTTGATTTATACCAGAGTGGTAATATAGCGGGCGCGGACTTGATTATAACAGAGTGGTAATATAGCGGGCGCGGACTTGATTATAACAGAGTGGTAATATAGCGGGCGCGGCCTTGATTTATACCAGAGTGGTAATATAGCGGGCGCGGACTTGATTATAACAGAGTGGTAATATAGCGGGCGCGGCCTTGATTTATACCAGAGTGGTAATATAGCGGGCGCGGACTTGATTATAACAGAGTGGTAATATAGCGGGCGCGGCCTTGATTTACACCAGAGTGGTAATATAGCGGGCGCGGACTTGATTATACCAGAGTGGTAATATAGCGGGCGCGGACTTGATTATACCAGAGTGGTAATATAGCGGGCGCGGACTTGATTATACCAGAGTGGTAATATAGCGGGCGCGGACTTGATTATACCAGAGTGGTAATATAGCTGGCGCGGACTTGATTATACCAGAGTGGTAATATAGCGGGCGCGGACTTGATTATACCAGAGTGGTAATATAGCGGGCGCGGACTTGATTATACCAGAGTGGTAATATAGCGGGCGCTGACTTGATTATAACAGAGTGGTAATATAGCGGGCGCGGCCTTGATTATACCAGAGTGGTAATATAGCGGGCGCTGACTTGATTATAACAGAGTGGTAATATAGCGGGCGCGGCCTTGATTATACCAGAGTGGTAATATAGCGGGCGCGGCCTTGATTATACCAGAGTGGTAATATAGCGGGCGCGGACTTGATTATACCAGAGTGGTAATATAGCTGGCGCGGACTTGATTATACCAGAGTGGTAATATAGCGGGCGCGGACTTGATTATACCAGAGTGGTAATATAGCGGGCGCGGACTTGATTATACCAGAGTGGTAATATAGCGGGCGCGGCCTTGATTATACCAGAGTGGTAATATAGCGGGCGCTGACTTGATTATAACAGAGTGGTAATATAGCGGGCGCGGCCTTGATTATAACAGAGTGGTAATATAGCGGGCGCGGCCTTGATTTACACCAGAGTGGTAATATAGCTGGCGCGGACTTGATTATACCAGAGTGGTAATATAGCGGGCGCTGACTTGATTATACCAGAGTGGTAATATAGCGGGCGCTGACTTGATTATACCAGAGTGGTAATATAGCGGGTGCGGACTTTCTTCTCTATTGTATTCCTAGCATTAAAAATAAGCGTAGGCACTGTAGGAGCGGCCACCTTTGTGCTTACTGGCTATTGGTCAATTTTCATGTTGCTTTCTAAACGATTTGAATATTTTGTATATTGAATGGTTCTGTTTTTGTTACGGACTCTCGATGCTGATGACTAGAGAGTAAACGTGTTGCTTGGTTTTCAAAGATCTTCCATGAAATATTGCCTGGAATAAGTTGCTACCTAGCAATAAGGCCGCCTATCACACCTATGTTCGTTGTGTTATTTTTCATTTTAAACATCTTTTACATGAATGTAAATATTAGAATAATGGAAAAAACCCAAACCGAGTTCCGATCGGAAAAACTAGTTGTTCCGTTTGGTTGTTCAAAGTGTAAGAACGGCTCGAGCCTACCCAGTATTTCATTCATAAGGCCTACCTGAAAAATCATCGTAGTAACCATTAGCAACCACACATTGAAAGAAACAATTCAAGGAAATATATAAAACTGAATATTTAAAATCTAATATTAAAGTTGTTAAAGACAGATTATCGTCGACTGTGCAACTACGAATACTGAAGTTTTTTGGTCACATCTCTAGAAATGAGAACTCGATGGAGAGACTGGTAGTTCAGGGCCAGGTGGAAGGCAAGAGAGCACGCGGTCGATCGCCAACCCGTTGGATAGACGCCATCACAAAGGCTACTGAGTCCACCATGGTCCAGTGTATTCGCGACGCCTCTAACCGTCAGAAATGGAAGCACATAGCCAGGAGAGCTACCCTCGGAAAAGATATCGACCCACCGAACACTCCACCGTGCACCTCGTCAGCGCAACCACGATCACTCTGACAAGAGTGTCCGACTAAGATTAAAGTTTCATTCATTTATGTTTATCTTGATAGATCTTCTGTATAGTCAGCGCCCCTTAAGCGAGTGCCCTACATCCTTACTGTACTGTGGTGAGCATCCTCCTTTATGGATGCTGGCTGGCTGTTCATTCGTTTTGTTCGATATCATCATCATCAACATCAACGGTCCGTTACAGTCCACTGCTGAACTATGAGCCTCCTCCACTTAAGTGGAGGGTTTTGCCATAATCTCCACGCTTGGCAGGTGGGTTGGAAATCGCAGATTAAAAGGTTACTGTATCAGAGAGCGCTGCTGCCCGTTCCCTGTTCAAAGTGTGGTCCCTAAGTCGCCTCTTACGACACCCACGGGAAGAGTAGGGGTTGGTGACAAATGTATTCTACTCTGCCGTCACCACACGGCAATATAGTATAGTTATAGTTTAAATATAGTTTATAATTTTTGAATAGCAACGCCCCACGTTCTTTATTTGGTGGAGGCGCCGGGTAAAACGATAGAGCTGGACTAGACATGTAGTTCTGTATCACTATAAGTTTAATCATGTCGTCCCAGGAGTTTAAAGCTGAGATGACTTCAATTTGGTGAGCGTCCTCCTTTATGGATGCTGGCTGGCTGTTCGTCCTTTTTGTTCGATATAGTTTATAATTTTTGAATGGTTTCTTTTTTTATATTATAGGCTCTTAGAGCAACGCCCCACCTACCCTAACCTGCCTTGCCAAAGTACGATTTTATTTTGCTTTAAGTTTTTTTAAACTATGATTCTGAATCATACAGTACCGGAATAACTTTCGGGTAAAACTTTTTTAATTACTAGTGGTGACTCCGTGAGCCGAGACCTCGCAAGTATATTTTTTGAAATGACTGATTTGTGTTTTTTTTTACATTTTAAACCGTATTTTTTTTTTATTTCCAAAAACTGACTCGTCAAAAAAATTTATATATTCATCGAACCTGCTTACAAAATTTCACGAGAATCGGTGGAGAAACACGGCCTGTAGATAAGAACAAACTGATGGACAGATGGACGGACATATAAAAGCAATTTTGGCCAAGCTAAAACAGGGAGGGGGGAGTCAATTAATTTCCTTTAACTTATACTCTATAATTTTAAATAAGTACATATTTGAGCGTCTTGGAAGAGCGTCGGTGGTCTAATGGCTAGAGCCGCTGCCTCCCGTCCGATAGACGCGGGTTCGATCCCCACCACGCACCAATGTGTTTTCGAATTTCGAATTCATAATGCACGTCTCTTACGGTGAAAGAAAACATCGTGATGAAACCTGCACAGTCCTGCGAAGAAATTCAAAGGTTGTGTGTGAAGTCAACCAACCCGCTCTGGGCCAGCGTGGTCGACTAAGGCCTAATTGCCCTACTCCAGGGTAGGCTCGAGCCTCTTGGTGGGGACGTGTATGAGCTGGTTGTTGATGACATATTTGAACAATGAATGCATCAATCATCGGGAATCGTTGTTTTACCGGTTTTAATCCACCTTCATCTCTCGTCTCTTTCCATTCCCAGAAAACCGAATGAGACAAGACCATTTTAATTTAGTTTATTATGTTTTTACGAAGGCTATCATAAAACTAAATATGGTTCTTAGTTAAGGAAAACCGCAGTCGTCCTTGAAATGATGTTTTTATAATTCTTGCATCCTCACCCATCCATGGGCATAATTAATTTTTATCTCTGTTTGCGTCGTGTTTACGCGTATTATGTTTTTACAATGTGACTGGCTAGTCTAGCAAAGTCGGTCAGTCTAACATATCCCTTAGCCAAGTCGTCGAGGTTTAATAATTACGGGAGATTCGGGTTTGAATCCCGAATGGAATACTGTCAAGCTATATAAAATAAAAGAATAATATTTCTTTATTTCAGACCACGAAGTCCATAGTGGCGGGTATACACTTAAAAAAAACTTAAATTGTTATAATAGTACAATCACTTAAAGTTATATTGTTCCAGCATTTAAAAAAGCGACCCTCACATGCCCTCCTTCCTACGAGGGCCAGGACGCTGTTGGCGCTGGAGCGAATCCTCTGCATCGCTGCGGCGCACCGCTTGCGGAGCGTGGCATGGAAGCCGTCAACTCGAGCATCCGCAAACATACCTGACGCGCTGCAGAAGCGCGTCAGCCCCAACAGCGCCCTGAACGCGTTGTTATACTGAACACATAGGGTTTTAAGCGATTGTTTTCGATAAGCAGTCCACAGACTACAAGTATATGAGGATTCTGAATAATGTTACTTTAACTTGAGCTGCAAATCTCTTTATGAGACTTTCCTCATCAAAATGAGGAAAGTCTCAACAGCTCCTTATACGTTCCCACTGAGGGGCTCAAGCCTACCCTGAATTAGGGCGATTAGGCCTTAGTCAACCATGCTGGCCCAGAGCGGATTGGTCGACTTCACACACAACCTTTGATTTCTTCGCAGGAGTGCGCAGGATTCATCACGATATTTTCCTTTACCGTCAGAGCGTTGAATAAACGTATCTACATATGAATTCGAAATTCGAAAACACATTGGTACTTGGTGGGGATCGAACTCGCGTCTCCCGGACGGGAGGCAGCGGCCCTAGCCACTAAACCACCGACGCTTTCACATCCAAATTATACTATTATTTTAATATGCCTATATATACGTGAATCGTTAACTAAAAATGATTCATCAGTCTTAAATGTTTTAATTGCCTATCTAATTAAGTTTTATCAATATCACACATAATTATACGGTTAAAAGCAAGGAATGTTATCTTGTTTTGTTGAAATCAAAAAAAGAGGAGGTTCTCAATTCGGTTGTTTTCTTTTTATTTATGTTATTCGATATATCCACCAATTTTAACCGATTATGTTTATTATTTTTTCATTCGATAGGTTATACTTTCGAGGTAGTCCCATGTAAATTTTAATAAAATCTGATGGTGGAACATGAGGTAAAACTTCTTCGATAAGCAATAACATGATCGAAGTAAAACTTGGAAATTCGCATCGTTATTCGTCTATTCTTTATTGATATCTTCATCATCAACAGCCCGTTACAGTCCACTGCTGGACTATGAGCCTCCTCCATTTAAGTGGAGGGTTTTGCCATAATCTCCACGCTTGGCAGGCGGGTTAGAGATCGCAGATTAAAAGGTTACTGTGTCAGAGAGCGCTGCTGCCCGTTCCCTGTTCAATGTGTAGTCCCTAAGTCGCCTCTTACGACACCCACGGGAAGGGTAGGGGTTGGTGACAAATGTATTCTACTCTGCCGTCACCACACGGCGCATTGATATCTTAGTCAGTTTTTAACATGATTCTTTTTTCATTCGATAGAATTTGCTTTAGGGATAGACCCATATAAATTTTGTTAAAATCTGATAATGGAGTAGGAGATAAAAGCAGTAACTACTTAACTAGTGATAGCAACATGCATCGCGATACCGTTATTGTATTGGAAATCGCAAATACAGCCTCTGTGGCCGAGTGGTCAGATGTTTGACTCTCATTATGGAAGTTCCAGGTTCGAATCCCGGTGAGGACACTGTTAAACAAAAATGTCTCAGTGATACTTTCTTCAGTTTGGTTAGGACATTGCAGGCTGAATCACCTGCGATTGTCCGAAAAGAAAGATAATTTGTGCTTGGTTTTGTGCACGTTAAGCCATGCTACTTGGAAATTTATCTACGGAAAGAGTCGTTTATTGAACCTGGTTAAGTCAAGTCCGCGCCCACTATATTACCACTCTGGTATAAATAGTGATTAGGTCCGAAAAAAAAAAAAAAGAACCTGGTTAAAACTAGCCACTAAGGCTTTTTCATTCTTGTGCTAAGAAAAAGTTTATCTTGGAGATAAACTTATCCTTCTTTTCTTTTTCTAAAGTATTGCAGCTAGAGGTGAAAACTTCGGAATGTTTCCAACATACTTAGTATGGGTTTAGTATAGAAACAAATGTTTATCATCGACTTGTAAAGAAGAAGTAAAGAAAAGTATTTTTTAAAACTTGCTGGATGTTTTAGAAGTTTTCAGGAATGCTTTCTTAGAAATGGCAACTTTCCTAGAAGGTTTCTTTCATCTTTAGATTTTTTTTTAATTTAAATTGCAAGCAAACGAGCGGACGAGCCACAGTGGTGGTAAGTGGTCATCGTCGCCCATGGGCATTCGCTACACCAGGGGGGTAGCCAACGCGTTGCCAGCCTTTGAGAGCCCTGTATACTCGCCTATAGTTGCAGCCCAAAATGTATACGTTTGTATACACGATTGAAAAGCGTCCAAAGGTACTGCACTTCTCAAAAGATGATAATTGAATTTAAAATTGTCATAGTAATAAACACACTAATCCTGTAACATAAACAACAAAATTGCGCGAAGTTAATAAATACGCAAACTCGAACAAAAGATATTTTCCCCAAAAGAACAAATACGACCGCGTGCCAAAGTTTGAACAATTGTTCAAATTGTCAGCCGGCAGTTGTTCAAATATTGTTTAGCGTCTGTTCGCTGTTTCAATTTGAACAACGTGTGGTCGTGAGGCGAATATATTTGTTAGCGCGATAGGTTCTTACGTGTTGTTGAGCTGAGAAAATGGTTTATTTTTGAATGGGGAAAGTATTTGCTTGATTGAGTAACATATTATATACTAGCGGTCCGCCTGCGGCTACGCTCGCTTTATGTAAGATTTTCCCGTGGGAATAAGACTTTTCCCGGTAAAAAGTATCCTATGTGTTAATCCAGGGTACACTCTATCTCTCTATTCCGAATTTCATCCAAATCCGTCCCGTAGTTTAAGCGTGAAAGAGGAACAAACATCCTAACATCTAAACATCCAAAATATATTTTAACATTTTTATTATAAGTGTGATTTGCACAATTTATTATAGCAGTCATGAATGATGATTTCATGACGTGAAAGCTATTCTTAGCTAAAATGCATGTGGTTTTTTAACAATATAACATAAAATAACTACAATTATATACTAGGCGATAAGTATTGCACATCATCAGGATGTTAGGTTTTGTAAAGCATCGTTTCTCTCTCTCGCACGTAGCACTTACAAACAGATTACCTACTCTAATTCCAATGCCTAATATGCAATATTTATTTAAACCGTAAAAGAATTTACCTAATTATTTTCTATTACTTTCTTTTTCAATGGTAATATCAACATGGATGCCTGATTGAAAAAAAAAACCTACAAAAATAATCGATAAGCCACGAAGACTAAAATAATTTTAATTTTCTAGTTCATTCATTAATTTTAGATTTTGTCCATGAAAATTGACCTCACTGTACTACTCGTATAAAATTAAGTTTATCTTCCTAACTATTTAAACAAAGAACAGAATCACAAAATGTGAAATCCGCTAAAATGTCAGTTACGCCCTCTTATTATGCACAGTGGGTGCACAAGGTTAAACGTATGAGTTAGGTAAACAACTTGATAGCGTCGGTTAAAAATATACCATATGTTTGGTGGTCGAGGTGCAAGTACTGTTAACCTCATGCTAATACGAGTAGCAATAGTTTGATCAGAGAAGCTGTTTTCACCCGTATAAGTTTTATGGAAAACGTGTGACCGATCAAAACATTTTTATCAATATTTAAAGTTAATTTATTATTAAATGTAAAACTATAATATCTATCGTGATGAATATTTATTTTATTCTATTCTATTTTTTTAATACATTTATAGGTTTATGTACTTAATAATAAACTTTATGTATAAGGAAAACAATAGTGCTCAGTAATTATATTTTTATATATTGTAATATAATAAACAATTGTATTTGTATAGTATAACTTACGTTACTGCGTGAAAAAAGACAGACAAACTAAACATTTAGTCTAACATATTACTACATTCTTGAAATATTATGATAATATGATTGGGAAACGCAAAAGATGCGACGACTGTGGAGTTTCTTCGGTGAGCTCTTCTCCACAGATTCCGCCATTGTGTTAGTGAACTCACCCAAAAAAAATGTAATGACGGATCTAAGTGATGTAATAACATCCTATGGAAATAAATAATTTTGACTTTGACTTTGACTTTTGCCACCAATTGATACGAGTCCTGTGGAGTTTTTCCAGCTGTTCTTCTCCACAGTACGAAGTGAACATGCCAACTATTAACATTTCCAACAGTTTTTGGTATTTTCTAGTTTAGACTTAAAAAACATATTTTTAAAATATTAATTCGAATTAAAAAAGAACAGATATCTGTCGTATAATCGTCGAATTACCCCACTTTATAATTTTTCCTCCCCGCTCGACTCACCTTCCGTTTCTTGAACGACAAAGTTCTTCTCCATATCGTCCGAAGCAGCACGGTTGGTTTGTAAGATTCAGTGTCGACTCGTCGCGTGTGCACTTCGCTCATCACAGTCATCACTTCGGGTATAGCATTATTCACTTCCTGCCCCGTGCACTTCACTTTGTATAAGGCATTGTTTATTTCCGCCCCGCGATTTTCACTTTTGGTAGATACGTCATTATTCACTTGTATTTTGCACTTGGAATAAACGACGGCTTTGGTGATTGTTTTTTGTTCTTAACGGGAAAATAATATTAGGATCGGCAAACATTTTTAATACTCTTGAAGAATGATAAAGTATAGTTTCTTTTTTTTTAAATGTAATCGTTCATCTTATCAATTTTCTTTTTAATAATAAATAGGTACTCGGCTTTTTATATAAAAGTTAAGCTCAGATTATGAGTAAAATGCGTCTCTATCACTTGGTATTTTTTTTATTTACCTTCACTGTTCAAAAGCTACAACAAGAGTGTGCTAGTTTTATCTAAAAAGCCTTTTTATCTTGAACGAGGAAAAACATTTTTCTGTTAACAAAGTTTACTTTGGTAGTATTTGTGGCACAAAATGTCACTGTACATCTTTTATGCTTAGATATATAACTATTTGGTTACAAATATTTGCCCTATTGGTTTTAGGTTTCCAATAGTTTGTAAGATTTTAGTGTGCCCAAATTAAATACAATATTGCAATCTCAAAGATTTGTAATTTATTTTGACTGAAAGATAACGTTAAAATAAGAAGCCATAATGCAATAAATATACAAGATTTTTTTACACCTATTAAACAAAAATATTATATTATATAAATTTTTAAAACAAAACAGCCTTTGTGGCCGAGTGGTCGAGATTCCCATGCGCTTTAATGAAGTTCCGGGTTCGATTCCCGATGGGGACACTGTCAAGCAAAAATCTCTTTGTGAGACTTTTCCCAGTTTGGTTACCTGATTGTCCGAAAAGAAAGATGATTCCATGCTTCGGAAGGCACGTTAAGCCATTGGTTCCGGCTACTATCTAGTCGCTACACGAGTAAGTCAGTGTGGCCTTTGGCGGCTCTATAACACATCAGTGTTTTTGAGGTCAAAGTTTGTGAGGTCGGTTGTCGACCTTAGAACCCACACGATGATGATGATGATGATGATGATGACGATGAAAGCAAAATAATTTTAAATAATTTAATAATTCTTACTTTTATTTAATTTAAAAACTGATTTAAATGGTGATAGACTAAATCCACGCCATTTCATAAACAATGGTACCACACTTGGTATGGATGTTAACATTTAGTACAGCTCTATGTTAACTAGTCTGATAAGGTATACAAATATTAAAGGATTCGTTGTGTTTTATGACATCAGCAGGAGAGATAACAAATGTTTTTAACGTAGGTATGATATTACATTTTAACGATCTCATAGCAGTTCATATTTTTAATATAGTAATGAAAAGAATGTTAGGGTATAATCGAAAGATACGACTATTTTCTTTAGTCCTGTTTTCAGAGTATAAACGTAAATTTTACCGACTTTGGATGTTTTTTCAAATCAAATCAACGGCCCGTTACAGTCCACTGCTGGACTATGAGCCTCCTCCACTTTAGTGGAGGGTTTTGCCATAATCTCCACGCTTGGCAGGCGGGTTGGAGATCGCAGATTAAAAGGTTATTGTATCAGAGAGCGCTGCTGCCCGTTCCCTGTTCAATGTGTAGTCCCTAAGTCGCCTCTTACGACACCCACGGGAAGGGTAGGGGTTGGTGACAAATGTATTCTACTCTGCCGTCACCACACGGCGGATGTTTTTTGCTGTACTCAATTTGAATCAAGAGACTGATAAAGATAAAGATAAAGATATTTTATTTGCGATAGATATGGTAGATACAAAGATGTTAGTATGATTAAAAATAAAGCACATATCTAGCCTAAGTTTAAAGCATGCCAATGTCCATTTACTTACAAACTAGTACAATTCTGGCATAATTCAATTTTATGGTCAATAAATTATTTTATGGAGTAAAAAGTGTGCTGCATTAGCCAAAATCTTACAACTTTTTTAAATCTACGTATGGGACTTATGGATTGAAGACGACATGGTAATTTGTTCCACATTTTTATGCACATAGCGTAGCAATTTTTACAGAATCTTGTACTGAAATATTATACTTAGGTAAAGTATAGGTAGGTAATATTATAATATTATACTTAGGAACGCAAAAAGGCAATAGCTCAGCACTATGCTGCATTGCAGTGCCCACTAAGTTTATTACAAAAATGTGAGAAAAATCAATGCTATACGGCATGATTTACCTTTGCAAAGTCAAGTTCAGTTTATTTCAATACATCAGTTTATGTCATGTATGTTATTATTATTATTGTAATTTCTATTGTCTACTTCTGTTCTTTTGTTACTCGGAAATAGTTAGATACGGCTGTCACTTCAGAACAAAATGCAGAAATATACCTATACCATGGATAATAATGGATATTTATACATACATTGATCTATGAAATTCTTTTCACAAGTTTGCGAAACACCGTAACTACAAAATTCAGGGTTGAGAAAACAAATCATTAAGTTTCTTTTCACTTCTTCGCATTTTATGCAAATTCACCTATTATAAGTACATCACCCACTACGCTAGTTGTTACTTACCTACACTACAGTCTCTATTATGTTATAGTAGTTAGGTACCTACCGGTTGAATTTCAATGTTATTTTATTACCATGTCTTGTCTTTTAAACTTAAATCAAAGCAAAGAAATTTCGTGTTGATCATGTAAATTTTTCATAAAAACAATATAAAGACATTGCTAATCGTTTGATTTTTACAAACATTTTCTACAAAGGAAATATGCTGCATTTATGAAAGGTAAATTTTTCATTCTTATCTTATTTAGCCTAGACTGTCCCACTGCTGGGCAAAGGCCTCCCTCTTCTTCTTTTATGAAAGGTAAAAGGTAAAATCTTATTTAGCCTAGACTGTCCCACTGCTGGGCAAAGGCCTCCCTCTTCTTCTTTTATGAAAGGTAAAAGGTAAAATCTTATTTAGCCTAGACTGTCCCACTGCTGGGCAAAGGCCTCCCTCTTCTTCTTTTATGAAAGGTAAAAGGTAAAATCTTATTTAGCCTAGACTGTCCCACTGCTGGGCAAAGGCCTCCCTCTTCTTCTTTTATGAAAGGTAAAAGGTAAAATCTTATTTAGCCTAGACTGTCCCACTGCTGGGCAAAGGCCTCCCTCTTCTTCTTTTATGAAAGGTAAAAGGTAAAATCTTATTTAGCCTAGACTGTCCCACTGCTGGGCAAAGGCCTCCCTCTTCTTCTTTTATGAAAGGTAAAAGGTAAAATCTTATTTAGCCTAGACTGTCCCACTGCTGGGCAAAGGCCTCCCTCTTCTTCTTTTATGAAAGGTAAAAGGTAAAATCTTATTTAGCCTAGACTGTCCCACTGCTGGGCAAAGGCCTCCCTCTTCTTCTTTTATGAAAGGTAAAAGGTAAAGGTAATTTTTTCATTCTTATCTTATTTAGCTTAGACTGTCCCACTGCTGGGCAAAAGCCTCCCTCTTTTTCTTCCATCCTTCCCTATATTGGGTTTTTCATTAGGTAAAATAAATTATTCTATTACCGTATGCAGATGGAAAAGTTACAATTCTGAAACAGCTTTCGAAACGGTCCTTTTTTACGATGCAAATTAGTGGATCGTAGAAACAGTTACTGCATTCTAAAAAGCGAGAACTAAGTCTTAAAATTTTAATTAACGTCGCTATGTTAGTTAAAATTTATGTTAGTTTTTAATAAGTTTTGTTTTTATTTTCTACAAAAGTATTGTGTTCTGTAATATAAAATTGAATTATTAAATTAAATAATAAGAAAAAATAAATAAATAATAGTAATATGTATATAGTAATTATTATTATTAAATTTGTCTTTCAAAATATAACTGACCACATCATCCCTTGCAAAAATACGATTTCTGAAGTCGCGCAACATTCTTACTAAAAATTCGTATCAGCCAATATCTAATGCATTTTACTTTATAAATAGCTCAAGTGTCAGCAGCAGATTCCGCCAGGGAATCATAATTTATCACCCATATTAATTATCGTAATAATGACAATATTAATGATCAGCTGAGGTGGCCGTATCAGGCCCAGTAGTCGGTTCATGAATGATAATACCTACTATATCTGCGACATAGTGTTGCAGATTAATAGTCCCCTTTATCGATAATTTAACAACATCGAATATATCAATATTGGTGTATGTGTGCGTATGTGTGTGTGTGTGTGTGTGTGTGTGTGTGTGTGTGTGTGTGTGTGTGTGTGTGTGTGTGTGTGTCTGTGTGTGTGTGTGATAAGGCATTTGCTTTGCCTGTAGTCTACCATGCTGCGGTTAGATATATTAGGGGATGAACACAGTGGAAACGTCAAAACAAAAATGACTCTGCAAAACTATCCCTAATTTGGAGAAGACGTTGCATACTAAATCACGTATTGTCCAAATGTAAGAAAAAAAAAAAACAAAAAAAGGGGTTAGTGAGGAGGGGAAGGCATTTCCATAGATAATATATATATATATATATGAATAAATAAAGAATAAAGAAATATATCTGGATATATGAATGGATATATCCATTTATTCTTTATTCTTTATTTATTATTGGATATATCCATTTATTCTTGAAATTATCTATGGAAATACATGTCAGAAGTTTTTGGCGGATTAGTTATTAACCAAAAAAACAAACAACAACAACAACTTTGGATACCAAAGTTTTTAAGGTCGGTCATTGACTTAACTACCAACCAATACGATAAAAATATTAGGTGTACTGTACCGATAGTGTAATGTATGTATACTTAGTTTAGTATATTGATTGTACTGAACACCGATAGAAAACTACTAAACTAGTTTTAATTTTAAATGTATTATGTAAAATCGATATAAATCAATTTATACAATTAATTTGAAGCAATACTATCGGTTTTGTAGATATTTTAAGGTCATCAGACTATCGGTAGGTAGTCAAGCTAAGTATCGATTGTCGACAACACTATACAGCGACCTTGTTTGATAAATTATTACCTTCGAAAGTAATTAAAAAACATTGTACTTTTCGACAGTAGCGTGGTTTTACGTTGAAATTAAAATAAAATAAAAATAAAATTTAACTTAAGAATTTTAACCAGAATTATTTAAAAAAAAATGCTTTATGGTATACTGATGCCACACTTTTACGTCGTCGATGTAATGAAAAAAAAAATGAACTCATGCAGAAGCTTTAATCAATTTGTTCAGAAATATTCAATTAAATTTATATCTTTTAAAAGAAAAAAAAACTTATTAATATCAATGATCCGTTTAAATTAAAAACTCAAAATTTGGACAGGACATAATAATGTGATTATGCAATAAAATATAAATTGTTATTTGAAGTAAGTATATAAATATTTCATTTGTTAGTATTTATGTAAGGTTTCCGATATATCATAGCATGTTCAGGATTGACACAGAAACGAGTTATCTAATAAAATTACTAGCAAAACTATTGGAAGCTTAAAACAATGGTTTTAAGGGTTTTTTTTGTTTTGGTTTTTTTTGGTTGTTTTTTTTTTATTTGGATTTCTTTTAAATTTCCAATTTTACTTAAATTTTATAATTCAGGATAGGCTCGAGCCCCTCGGTGGGAACGTATATGAGATGTTGATGCTGTTGATATGTCATATCTGTTAAAATTTATTTGAAAACAAAAATTACCTATTATGATATTTTAGCGCCATCTCTAAAACGATTAAAATACCACCAAGACAGTAAAAACTAGTATTCTACAACGTAATAGCGCCATTTTTTCATATGGTAACAGAAAAGGATAATCCAATGGCTTTACACAACGTGTTTGTGTAAAATATTAATATTTATATATATATATATAATTCTGCTATAAGGCTGTCTACACAATCTGTCACGTGACGTCTAATGCCTCGCGGGTGAGGCCAAAACAAACAACTACCTGTGATCTTTGCCTTATTATATCAAAGAAGAACATACTAAAACCATTGCTGTACGAAAACTTATTAAGTATACTCAAGTTCCAATAAAACAAACGAAAAATAGCTGAATAAACATTATTACTGACAAAAATATTATAATTCAAACCATTAAGTATTTCTTGAGTTTTGATTCCAAAGTACATTTAGTTGTTAATTGTAAGATAAGATTGTATTTTCTTTTCAGTTAGAGAGTTAAATTATAGAGCAAAAAATACTAGTTTCATCTGATTTTGTAAACAATAATATTTTTACCATTTTATGCAATCAAGATAATGTATGAAAATCTAGTCAATAATCTAATTTTAATTTATTTATTACATAGCCACTTCTTGTGATCTAAACCTAAAACTTCTCAGAAACCACCAAAAAATAGTGTACAAAATCTATGATGTGTTGAAAAATTAACATCTGTTGCACCACTTGCACCCAGTCATGAGAATGTTAAAAATGTTACTAAACTAAAATACCTTTATATTAATAACGCTTGCCGATAATGTTATTTAGGGAAAAGAGGTTGTTAATTAGCGACTGTATATATGCAGCCAGCCGTAAAAGAACAATTAACATCGGTATAACACTTCACTAACACCAATCACTTCAACTGTACTAACACCCGTAATTTGCATTCACTAAAAACAGTTTCTTAGTTACGAAAATTAAAACTATACAATTTGTGAGAAAATTTTAATAAAAAGCGTACATATCCATCATTAAACATCGAGCTACTACAAATGCGATATGTTTGCAATATGACATTGCTAAATGTGAGATAACATAGACAAATCCGACACAAACATAAATCGCCATTTGTGACGCTCCTCACAAACCAAAAACAAACTTTATTCCACAAGAACATACGACATTTTAATTTTTCAAGTTGAAGTCAGTTACGCCTTTTTTAAATGTGGACTAAAGATAAACACTGAAAAATGTAACGTATTACTTGAAATTCACGCTTAAATCAAAGTGATTAAGAAACACTTTGCTATGATCGTGTGATGTAGGAAAATGGTACGGTAATCGGTTGTATATTTATTACTCTATAAGTGCGAGTGAGACGGCAGATAGTAAGCCAGCAAGGTCAGTGTTAGCGGCAACAAACATTCGTACTAACCGACAAATATAAGAAGATCCTACTTGTAATCCTACTACATAATCCGACTTTGCTTTTAGCATACATATCTGGTACATAGAAACGTTAATATATTATAGAGAATATAAGAATTATATATTACAGCATTTTTTACATAGCTGCCGCATAGAAATTTTAATGTCAGTGACCACATACGTGGGCATAGGTACTGAAAGTCTCTGGATCTGGCCTCTTACAATAAAAGAATGAAATAACAATTATGGAATTCGAAAATGGAACTCTTTGGGAACATTCTTACTTTTCAATTTCCGAGGCTGTCATTTGTTTTTTTATTGTGACGTCCTTTCGGAAATTGTGTGTCGCTATCAAAATGAATTTAACTCGCGAACATTTTCATTTAATGATTTTCTATGATTTTCGTTGTGGCTCTTAAGCCAAACTAATAAAAAAATGCCAATGACAATGCCAACAAGAGTGTTGCCAGAGAGTTCAATTGGCATTTGGTGATGAAGCTCCATGTCGCAGCTCTGTGTACTCGTGGTTTGGAGAATTTAGACGTGGACGACGTGATCATCTCTATGACGAGGTATGTGAAGGTCGGCCGGCGACTGCGTTTACAGACTCTAATATTGACACCGTACGACAACTTATTGAAACTGACAAAAAAGCTACTTGCCAGCTAATACGTGCTTTGTTAGGCATTGGAATGAGCCAAGTGCAAAACATTTTACATATGAATCTGAAGGTTCGGAAGCTTTGCGCTCGATGGATACCGCATGACTTAAAGGTGATCAAAAACGACTGCGTGTCCAGTGGTGCCTTAGAGTTTAACGGAGGACAGTCATTGGCTGTCTATAATATCGTGACAGGTGACGAAACTGCTTTGAACCCGAAAGAAAAAGCCAGTCGGCAGAGTGGGTCTTTCCTTTTGAAGATTTGCCGACGAAAAGCATTGGTAAAAAACTTGTTGCTTCTGCTTTCAAATCAGGACATTACACTACAATATTGCTTGAAGATCAAAGGACAGTGACTGCAGATTCGAACCCGGAACCTTTGTCCTTCAAAGACTTTTTAGTCGGAGATCATCAAATAACGGTGCAGCGGCACGCAGCGGTTAGCATTTGGTCGAACGGAAGATTTTTTATTGAACTATAGACGACTGATTTCGGTCGGTTGTGCATCAGACGATTCACGCCAATTTAAAGGTAATTTTAGATTATTTTTTTGTAAACTGATCCTGGCATGACAGAATGTTTTACAAAATCGAGTAAAAAGGTTTGTAAAAAATTTAGTCGGTTACATTTTTCTAGTTCAAACTGGTATGTGAACTGCGAAGCTATTATAATAATAATTTTATAGAATCAGGCGTTGCCTTGCGGATGGATGTCCTTCCCTTTATATACTCACCGGCACATCTAACCGCCCACCCATGTTTTTCGGGTTAATTTTAAACTACGCTTATTGTTATATATTACAATTGATTTATTGATAATTTTACGATAAATTAAACACACTTAAATAAACGTTAAATTAACTACTTTTTAACTAACATCAGCTGTAACTAATAGAATTATAAAGAATCACGAATATTCCCTGAAATGAAGGGTGGGCGGTTAGTTGTGCCGTATGATAAAATACGAGCGGTCCACCCGCGGCTACGCTCGCATTGTGTAAGATTTTCCCGTGATCATAAGACTTTTTCCCGTAAAAAGTATCCTTTGTGTTAATCCAGGTTACGAACTATCTCCATTCGAAATTTCATCCAAATCCGTTGAGTACTTTAAGCGTGAAGGAGAAACAAACATCCAAACATCCAAATATCCAAACATCCAAATATATTTTCACATTTATAATATAGTGTGATGAAAAAAATGTTTGTTGGCTTATCCTTGTTTCATGCAGCAACAGAACAATAAATCGAATTAAAAAAAAGCTTACTTTGGTCTGCTACGGCATGGACAAAAAAAACTCTCCTTTGACAGGACCAACTGTCATTTTATTCGGATACATTTATCCCAACTTCATAACCCTTCACCGTAGGTAGAGCAATACGAAAATGGCCGATTTTTATTTATTACTTGCTGTCCGTCCGTCCCTAGTTACACCCGCGTCGTTATTAGAGTTTCTCTGTTTCTAAAATTAATAACGGCATCTATGAACGTGGAAGAGATTCACAAAGTCCACCTTTATTGTTCCGAGCGCGTTACATTGAAGACGCTGTTACTTTGTTGGGTACTAAACGGTGGGAGTAAAACTGCTCAATCGGTAAAAAGTAGCCTATGTTCGTCCTTGGGTACCAAACTATCTTTATAACATCAAAATTGGTTGAACATGAATGTTTTATGTGATTCGCTTTGCATTACAACTTAATTTACTTGCTTAGTTAGAGTTAGAACTTCTTCTTCAACAATACTTTTACAAGTAATTTAAGTTTCCGAACTTTCTTAAATTAGTTAACGTCGACTCTCGTGAAAATATATTTGAACAATTTCAATTAGTGTGTGCCACTTAAACGTGTTTTCACTGCTAATATAAGTATACATTTAGCTACACATTACTCTTAGAAGTTTACGCTGTATGTTAAGCAAGCATCGGCATATTGGGTTAGGCTATTGGTAGATAAATATTCAAAATACGTTCCCACCAAGGGGCTTGTCAAGAATTACAGCGATCGGGCTTTTTCAGCGTGGTCAATTTCACTAACAACCTTCTCAAACAAACTTATTCGCGGGAAATTTTGTATACTTGCACAGTTTACTAATCTGCACAATTTTACGAACTTACATGACAATTATTACCTGAGAAAACTTAGTCGGTTTCGAGGGGCCTGCATGGCTACCTCGTTAGCAGACTGTGCGTGGTGGGGTTTGTGGTGGTGATATCAGTAATAGGGGATCGGACTGTTTACCATATTTTATGAATTTTTTTCAAAATATAGATTAGTAGCAGACGATTCGCGAAAAAAAAAACAGAATCGGTTAAAAAACGAATTCACAATGATTTTTTAAAGTTTCAATATGTCTGTCTCTTTCAAAAACGATTTTTTGTATGGAGATTAGGTATATGGATGGCGTTACTAACAAATGACGTCACAAGTGGGTATGTGCCTCTCTGTCTAATCTTGAATTTCAAACCTTTATAACTCGGTCAATTTTAAAGATAGAGCAAAAATTCTTTTAGTGTTCGATTGTTAAACTAAGAAGTTTGGATTTATAAAATAAAAAAAAAAGTAGTCTGATCCCCTATTGCTTTTATTCCCCTTTAGGTAAAAACCGCACGTGCAGAACCACGCACCCGCCGGCGGGTATGCGGATTTAAAGGCCTGGTAGGGGTCATTCTTCTCCGACGCGTTTCTCGCCCTGGCAACGTTCTGGGCCGAGGTCCGAGCCCGTCTGACGGCGCCCCCAGATACATTGTCATAAATTTCTAAGGGGTACGAGCCTTCCGCTCCCCCGCAAGTCTGCGCCTGCTATACAACATGATTTTATAATCCCTAGCAAAATTTAAATATGATGTTCAGACCATCATAAGCAATAACTTTTCCTAAGGAACATGGGTTGAAAACCCCCAAAAAAATTTCAAATTCCCATACAACTTAGTAAAGTTGATTGTGTATTTTGTATGAAAAGTCGATTTTTTTTGGGGGTTTTCAACCCATGTTCCTCGGGAAAAGTTATTGCTTATGATGGTCTGAAACTCATATTTAAATTTTGCTAGGGATTACAAAATCATGCTGTATTTACACACTCTGGTAGAAATAGCGATTAAAATGATCAAAAAAAATTTTTTTTTCTTACATCTGAAAACAATTTAATTTTAGTAGGTAGGGTACTTACCGTTTCCTCCAGAGATATTGGGAACTGAGTGATAGGCTTCACTGCTACATCCTCCAACGCCGACTTCCGTCTGTAAGCAAACAGGTTCGGGCTAGAGATTTGTCTGAGCTAAAGTACAGTCGCGTAAGTGGAGATACGAGTAACTTTTTTTTTACTTGGTTTTTACTGTTACAGATGTTTACAGGACTTTATTCACAAAAATAATAATATTCTTTAGAAGTTATCTTCTATTCCAAATCAAATCAAATCAAATCAAAATTGTTTATTTGCAAGAACACGACATTAAGGTTGTTCATATAGTATTCGTACAGTATTCTGCTTGAGTACAAGCGTGCAAACATTAGTACATAACAAATTACAAAATATGTCAAGATATAAGTAATAAACTATGTCAAACAATAATAATAATCAATAATTAGTCTAAATTCATGTCAGTGAAGAATTGAAATTTATAAATTCATTAATACTATAAAAACATTTGTCCATTAGCCACTTATGCAAAGATAATTCAAAATATAAAAACACTTGGTATGACTCCACTATTGTTCGTGACTGTACATAAGATGTGGAATATTTCCAGAAAGCTTTTAAATAGGCATCTGAGAACTAAAATGGACGACTGATTTTTCGATGGTTTTACATAACTTTAATCACACTATACATTTACTATAAGTGAAAATATATTAGGATGTTTAGATGTTTGTTCCGCTTTCACGCCTAAACTACTGAACGGATTTAGATGAAATTTGGAATAGAGATAGTTTGTACCCTGGATTAACATATAGGATACTTTTTACTGGGAAAAGTCGTATTCCCACGGGAAAATCTTACATAACGAGAGCGTAGCCGCGGGTGGACCACTGGTACAATATAATCATTCTTCAATAGACGGCAAGGATGTATCTAATGAATATTAAAGAGAAAATAAAAAATGTATGAATCAACAGGCCTATATTGCTATCTTAAATGCATCTTTGAGATAGAATAATCTCCCGCTTTTAAAGAGAAAAACATACAGATGTCGGTCATTCTATTAGTAATAAGGGCGTAACTGTAAACACTTTGGCTGCTGAAAAAAAAACGCAATTATACAGCCATGCGCACCCCTACCCGCCTCGGTAGGTGCGCCGCATACGTTAGAGGAATTTGGTAACAGCGCCGTGCGGGTAAACCCGCCTCGTAGGTGAACAATTTTCCAATGTCACTGCGTGGCCCCTACGTCGTAGGTGCGCTGCGCGGCGGCGGCGCGTACGGCTTACGTAGTAGTGTGCATAGCAGGCATTATTTTTTAATTGAAAATAAAAAATGTTCACATCTTCTGTAAATTTGTGCAATCAACGCGTCTATAAGGTTTAAATTCCATATTTGACTGCTCTAATATTAGGATGACTATGTCCTGTCCCTTTTTAATCTTTAACAGGCAAAAAGGACGGATGAAGAGAGTGAAAGCGAGAATTAGCCCCAACATGAAAGGCTTTAAAAAAGTTGTTCAAAATTTTATTTAAACAATCAAATTCAAATTTGACAACTCGTAATATAACTATAGCGTATTCAAATAAGCTCTTCGAAACCAAAGATATTTTTTTGGTGTTTTGTTTTCTTGCATGTTTATTTTCTTTGAAAATCGGACTTTTACAGTTTCCTACAATAGTGTTAACCAATGTATGAACAGAATTTTCATCAGGTATAACTGGACCACGCCGTGTGGTGACGGCAAAGTAGAATACATTTGTTACCAACCCCTACTCTTCCCGTGGGTGTCGTAAGAGGCGACTTAGGGACTGCACATTGAACAGGGAACGGGCAGCAGCGCTCTCTGATACAGTAACCTTTTAATCTGCGATCTCCAACCCGCCTGCCAAGCGTGGAGATTATGACAAACCCTCCACTTACGTGGCGGAGGCTCATAGTCCAGCAGTGGACTGTAACGGGCCGTTGATGTTTGATGATGTCCCTTTTTAATCAAACAGCAAAAAGGACGGATGAAGAGCGTGACAGTGAGAATTAGCCCCAATGTATATAAAAAAAGGCTTTCAAAAAGTTATACAAAATTTTATTGAAACAATCGAATTCAAATTTGATAACGCGTTGTATAATTTAACTTTAACGTATTCAAATAAGCTCTTCGAAACAAAAGATATTTTTTGGTGTTTTGTTTTCTTGCATGTTTATTTTCTTTGAAAATTGGACTTTTGCAGTTTACTGCAATAGTGTTAACAAATGTATGAACAGAATTTTCATCAGTTATAACTGGACTTTGTATTAAGTACCGTTGAACTTTTTTAATTTTTCAATGCCAGAAAAGTTAGTCGCGAAAAATTGTCCTCCAAATGCCTACAATACCAACATGGAACATTGAATGTGCCCCAAATTAAAAACATTTTTTTTATCATTCTGCTTGTTACTGTTAGGTACGTATTTATTTGTAACCTGGTTGTATTAGCAACAACTCGTTTAAGGCGGTTCTATTTTTGATGAAAGGCAGTGAATGATGAACAGTGAATGCTTCATGTGTTTAGACGCAAAATGTAAAAGTAAATAAATGTGTGAGCATTTTTCTTGTGATGTCACGGCAAGAGATAGTGTGTGTTGTAATTTCTTGATCTTGAATCGTTACTTCCAAAATCATTCATGGTGCTAAAAATATTCTATGATTATTTTAAAATAAAAAGAAACACTTTACTCTGACCATTTGCAGTGAAACAAATGAATAAATGACTGCCGCGGCTGTTTACACGCTTCATTTATCGTTAATCTCGATGAATAGTGAACGATGACCGAGCGATGTCCGATGAAAGCGAACGGACGGATTTGAATTTCACCACAGAGGCACATTAGTGATGAAAGATGAAATGTCCTAATTAAACATTTCATTTTCGATGTTTCATCGATAAAGCATCGAAAATGAAAGCATAAATGAACCGTCTAATACCGCCTTTAGGTATGTAACAATGCATTAGTCATTTAAATATGTGTATTGTATAGCATTTTTCCTCTCTTGGTTCACTCTATAAATGCTATATCTAGACACAAGAGATAAGCCTAATATCTCCCCCCCATTTTTACTCTATTTTATTTTCTCTTTATGTAAGTATTAATCAGCCGTGTGGTGACGGCACAGTAGAATACATTTGTCACCAACCACTACTCTTCCCGTGTCGTAAGAGGCGACTTAGGGACTACACATTGAACAGGGAACGGGCAGCAGCGTCTCTGATACAGTAACCTTTTAATCTGCGATCTCCAACCCGCCTGCCAAGCGTGGAGATTATGGCAAAACCCTCCACTTAAGTGAAGGAGGCTCATAGTCCAGCACTGGACTGTTTTTTTTTTTTGACGGACCTAATCACTATTAATACCAGAGTGGTAATATAGTGGGCGCGGACTTGCGGGGGAGCAGAAGGCTCGTACCCCTTAGGAAATTTATGACAACGTATCTGGGGGCGCCCTCAGACGGGCTCGGACCGCGGCCCAGAACGTTGCCAGGGCGAGAAGCGCGTCGGAGAAGAATGACCCCTACCGGGTCTTACTGAATTAATTCTACTATTAGTTCCGCGTCCCCGCCGGCGGGGGCGGTTGCTACCTGAAGGCAGCACTGGACTGTAACGGGCCGTTGATTTGATTTGAAGTATTAATGTACCTGCCCCATTAGTACTTGCACTAAACATTATATTTGCTCGTTAAAAAGTATAAGGGGAAAAAGTTTTTTTAACCTGAATATCTCATTTTTGTAAGCCCGTATTGCTTTGGTCCTATGTTATAATGAAATCTCACGCATATAACACTCTTCCAAATATATTATGTGGACATCGGAAAGGCCTTATTCTCCAGAGATTTGACAAAAAGGTTTAAAATTTTTTTTTTTAGATTACCATTTTTTACACTCTTTCAAACGTGCTATGTGTCTCCCTGAAGGCAAAATTTTTAGGTTTTGTGCTAATGGCCTCGATTCGGGATAATATGATCTAATTGTAATTTTAAAATCCAGCTATCCTTTTCGTTTTTATGACCAATGAAAGAGAGGTGATGAACGAATGATAACCTAAAATAAGGGCATATCTGTCAGTTTAAGAGATTTTTAAGTTGCATGTTTTAAGTGCTCTCTAAAATTGTGCAATCGGCTCGGCCGATAAGGTTCAAATTCGATGTTTGACAGCTCTAATATTAGAATGGCCATCTCCTGTCCCTTTTCAATCTTTAAAAGGTAAAAAGGACAGACTAACTAAAATTAAGGATTAGAGCGTGACAGTGTGAATTTTCTCCTTTATTTCTTTATTTATTTATGTAATAATCAGCGTCAAACAGTGACGTTTATAACCTACTAGCGATCCGCCCGCTACGCTCGCGTTGTGTAAGATTTTCCCGTAGGAATAAGACTTTTTCTCGTAAAAAGTATCCTATGTGTTAATCCAGGGTACAAAGTATCTCTATTTCTAATTTCATCCGAATCCCTTCAGGAGTTTTTACGTGAAATAGATAAATATAAAGATAAATACATCCATCCATACACTCATACTTATACAAACTTTCGCGTTTATAATTTGGTAAGGATTTCAAAAACGAAAGATCCGTCTAACTTTTCAAAGGCCTGCTCATTTATTTATCTGGACAGATGTCCATGGGAATAGATTGTTTGAGTAGCAGGCTTTTTCGATATATAATAAGCATTAATTTTGTAATTGACAATATTTTATTTAAAAAAGAAAACGCAAAAGATGCGACGACTGTGGAGTTTCTTCGGTGAGCTCTTCTCCACAGATTACGCCATTGTGTTAGTGAACTCACCCAAAAAAATGTAATGACGGATCTAAGTGATGTAATAACATCCTATGGAAATAAATTATTTTGACTTTGACTTTGGTCGGCATTATCGGCGAGGTTTCAAAAACGTATATACTTATTACAAAAACAATTTTATTCTTATACCTATGTGCAATTTATTTGAAACGCTTCAAGACCCTTTTAAATGTTATTTCAGTGCCTTTTCCTCCAACTGTATGGCTCTTAAGCTCCTTAGAAGCGAAAAAAAATCCCTATCTTACCCCACTTCGATTACTCCTCACAATACCACTCTTCCATCGGAGCGGCCAATTACATGTCTGTACCAGAATACATGGGTCTCTTATAGTATAAGAGACAGCGCTGTTTTTGTGATTATGTCATTTCATACCTGATGAATATCAACAAAACCTGCGAAGAAATCTAAAGGTTGGATGTGAACTCGACAAACTCGCATTTGGTGGCAGGATAGCTTCTTTAAAATTTGTTTTTCCCCACGAAGATTTAAAAACAGAACCTCCAGAACGGGAATTCAATGCTAGAGCATGCTAAAAACGGTACTCGGTCCGACCCTCCCACGGAATAAATAAAAACCTTTGTATAAACATGATTTGCGAATAAGGGATTTGGTTTAAGTGCAATTACTAACACAGTACTGTGGGAGACGTTGTTACTACGGGAGGTACTGTGGGAGGCTTTTATTTCTAACAAAGAACACACGTAAATATTCTGGATATAGAATTTATTCAGAGAATATCATAATAACATGAAACGCGTGTAGACTTTAGGATGAAAGCATAAAGACACGCAAACAAAAAAAGAACTATTCGCAATTCAAAAATTACAAATTTATAGAAAGAAATATGAAAACATCCCAACAGCTAGTACAGGAGGCTGATCCTTACAGTGCACACTATGTGCACTAAGAAACGTTAAGATCGGTGTATGTACTGTACCTTCGTTTAGCTGCGTATAAATGCTGAATTTAAACAAAAAAATATTGCCAAACGTAGTTTTAGTGTTTAAGTTTGAGTTTGTGTGTGCTCCTTGGGAACCCACTAAAGTTCTGCTCACTTCTTCGGAGATAGGTGCGTGATCTTTGAAACATGTGTGTCGCACTCGCATGTTTCGAACTTATGTCGCACTTCAGTTATTTGTAATTCAGATGTCGCACTTCCGTTATTCGCACTTTTGTCGCACTTTAATTATTCGCAGTTCAGATTGTCGACCTTTAGACATTCGCAATTGAGTTTTGTCACACTTCCGTGATTCGCTCGTTGATTATGTCGAAACTATGTGGTAAAATCGTGTGATAGTATAATATAAAATTCCAAGCAAAAATACCTTCAAACCTCCTCTAATACCACCTCCTGTACTAAAATCCACGGGTCCCCAAGGACCTTAGGACCCGTTTAGAGGCCTTTGTTCCCTAATACGTCGCTTACGACTTTGTGACGTCACCAATTTGTGAGCGTAATTGGACCTCTCAGGTAGATCAAAGTGGGTTTTACTCTTTACTGTATTTTTTCTAAATTTAACGTCTCATTTCAAAAGCTTAAGATTTCTCAAAACATCAGTAGATACAAGTTCGTTTTTCTATTTTTTTAAGTATACGTGACCGGAATAAAATATGTGCTTTTTAAGACTGATAAACGGTAATGATAAACTTAAAAAAACAATATTAGAAAAAAAGACGAGGTACTACCGAAAAAAAAAACTACTATGATTCAAAAATGTCTATGGTATTTGAATGTCTGTAGGAATATTATCAACAGCTCATAGACGTCCCCTCCGAGGGGCTCGAGTCATTTATTTTTATTTTATTTATTTGGTTCACCAACAATAAAATTGTTTACACTAATTCTTATAACATAACCTTTTTTGCACATTGTAGACATGATAAGTGTAACCATTACTTATGGGTAAACTCCACATGCACGATAGTCTACCTTGAAGTAGGGCGGGGCGAGCTGTTGATAATACAAATTAGTCCATAGTGCATATAGATGAAGAGAAAGTGCTTTTATTTTTTATCTAAGATTTCTGTGGAATGTTGCTGAGTTTTTACGTTTTATTTTTGTACCGGGATTTGGGAGACGCGCGTTCAATGTGTTTTCGAATTTCGAATTCAAATGTACGTTTATTCGACGCTCTTACGGCGAAGGAAAACATCGTGATGAAACCTGCACACTCCTGCGAAGAAATTCAAAGGTTTTGTGTGAAGTCGACCAACCCGCTCTGGGCCAGCGTGGTCGACTGAGGCCTAATCGCCCTAATTCAGGGTAGGCTTGAGCCCTTTGGATAATGATGAGCTTTTGATGATGACCGGTCCTTCATCGTAACAAAATCGAATAAACACATTGGTACGTAGTAGACATCGAACCCTCGCCTCTCGGCAAAGCAGGACTGGTTGTTGTGGAGATCCTTGGGAAAGGCCTTTGCCCAGCAGTCTTCCGGCTGAAATGATGATGATGATTCTTTTATACTGACCTCAACAGGATGATCTTGAACACCGGTCCCACGAGCCCCTTGATGATGGCTGAGGCATTTAGATGACATCTCCCGTGCAGCACTATACCGTTCACCTGGAACAAATAAGTAGGTATGTTGATATTTTAATATACAATACATAAATTTAACTGATAATTTCTGCTTTGAAAGTCAAAACACTTCAAACATAAATCATTAAATTAGTTTAGGAAACAGGGTCGTAACCTTTTGTTCTGTTCATCAACGGCCCGTTACAGTCGCACTGCTGGACTATGAGCCTCTTCCACTTAAGTGGAGGGTTTTGCCATAATAACTGTGTATTGCATTTACAAATAAACGATTTATCTATCTATCTATAATCTCCACGCTTGGCAGGCGGGTTGGAGATCGCAGATTAAAAGGTTACTGTATCAGAGAGCGGTGCTGCCCGTTCCCTGTTCAATGTGTAGTCCCTAAGTCGCCTCTTACGACACCCACGGGAAGAGTAGGGACTGGTGACAAATGTTTTCTATTCTGCCGTCACCACACGGCTTTTGTTCTGTACGTAGTCTAATTAGTTTAATAATTACTCGTATTATCTGTCACTCCTATGTACAATTTTACAAAATAAAGAATTTTATTTATTTATCATAATATGAAATGCAAGTGTAGCTACTCTACTAATTATTTATGAATTAATCATATCGTGTCCCGCATGCTCTGGCTGTAGGAATTTATGAATGCGTCAAGAATTGCAAATGGCGGCAGAATTAAAACATAAAAAGCCATCGGCATCGACGATTTGCATAATTAATATCCAGATTACACAAATAAAATCTCGATCAAGACAAAAAACCAATTTTTAAATTTTTGCTCTGGGCGGGTCTCTATATAACCCGCGCCCAAGAGATTTACAGGCACAAACTATGCTAAAAAAAAAAACAATCCACTCCGCTAATTTGGAACAACAATTGACCAGACGTTTTTATCATCTAAGTAATAATTTATCGTATAATTAGAACATAAAATATTTTAAATTTTAGTCTTAAATTGGCTATCGGACAGATTTATAATGTCATCTGGTATTTTATTATAGAAGCGAATACAGCGGAGGCTTCAAATATTTCCAGCTGGATTATCATCTCATGAGTATTAACGCCCCACCTAGATCAAAACAAAAACTAGGATGCGCCAGCGACGTCGTCGACTGATCTCGTCCGATTACAAAAACAAAGGATCGAACGAATCATCTTCAATTATAGTGATAGAAATGATCGAGCTTCGGTGGTGTAGTGGCTAGGGCCGCTACCTTTCATTCGAGAGACGTGGGTTCGAACCCCATCACGTACCAAAGTGTTTTCGATTATGTATGTTTATTTGATGTAACAGTGAAGGGAAATATCGTGAGGAAACTTGCACGCTTGTGAAGAAATTTTAAATGATGTGTGTGAAGACGAACAACCCGCGTTAGGCCAGCGTGGTCGACTATGGCCTGATCACCCTACTGTAGGGAAGGCTCGAGCCTTTCAGTGAGGGCATATATCAGATGTTGATGATTCGATGCTGTTACGGTGAAGGAAGACTTCACACGCTTGCGAAGAAATTCACAGGTTGTGTGTGAAGTCGACCAATCCACGCAACAAGGCGTTAGTAAAAAAGTAATTGATATTGTTCCTTCCTCTCATATTTTGCGCGAAATTTCTTAAAATAATCCAATGTTTTCATCCAAAGCCAAGAATCAAGATCAAAGTAAACGCATGGCATCAATAAAAATACGTCAACAAACCATCCCACTTTGATGTATTATTTTTATGCGAACTATGAACAATATGATGCTAAGTTTATTATTTAGATTTTATAGCTGAACTGGCAGACGTACGTATATGAAATATTATAAATCATCAACATCAACGGCCCGTTACAGTCCACTGCTGGACTATGAGCCTCCTCCACTTAAGTGGAGGGTTTTGCCATAATCTCCACGCTTGGCAGGCGGGTTGGAGATCGCAGATTAAAAGGTTACTGTATCAGAGAGCGCTGCTACCCGTTCCCTGTTCAATGTGTAGTCCCTAAGTCGCCTCTTACGACACCTACGGGAAGAGTAGGGGTTGGTGACAAATGTATTCTACTCTGCCGTCACCACACGGCATATTATAAATATAAATAAATATATGGGGACATCTTCACACATGGCCATCTGATCCCAAACTAAGCAGAGCTTGTACTATGGGTACCAGACAGCTGATATACATTACTTAAATAGATAACAACAACCATATACTACATACATACTTATATAGATAAACAACAACCAGACACAAGGCAAACACAAGTGTTCATCACACAAATGTTTGCCCTGGGCGGGATTCGAACCCACGACCCTGTGCGTCGGAGGCAGATACACTACCACCTGGGCTACGGAGCCGTATTATGTACTTTAAGTTATTTTTGTAAATACTCTAAATAAAGGAGAGTCCAGTATGGAATTTTAAAGTCCAATGCATTATACTAATGAAAACGTTTTAGCTAAATTGCTTTTGTTCAAGCCGTAAAAGATTTGCAGACAGATAAACTAGATACATTTGCATTTATTTTAATAATATTAATAGTAATTTGATGACTATATCCGGAAATATACTCGTACGTTCATTCCACGCTCTTACGGTGAAGGAAAACATCGTGATGAAACCTGCACACTCCTGCGAAAAAATTCAAAGGTTGTGTGTGAAGTCGACCAACCCGCACTGGGCCAGCGTGGTCGACTAATGTCTAATCGCCCTAGTTTAGGGTAGGCTCGAGCCCCTGAGCCTCGGTTGGGACGTATATGAGCTGTTGATGATGATACCGGAAATCTAAAACAGAGACAAAAACCAAACACTCACAATTATTATAAATGTGAAAGTGTGTTTGGATGTTTCTTTGCTTCACCTAAGAAACTGAACGGATTTGGATGAAATTTTAGAATGAAGTTTGTACCCTCGACAGCCTCGATTAACACATAGTGTACCTTTTACGGGAAAAAGTCTTATTCCCATGGGATCAATCTTAAACAACGCGAGATTAGCCTCGGGCGGACCGATGTCAGTTGCACGATCTAGTCACATTATGTTGCGGTGGTGGAGGCGGTAAATTTAAACTATGATGTTAGATGTTACGAATAATATTTATTTTTTATCATGAGAGAGATTTTTATACAAGGGCAGACAATCCAAGAATCAGCTCGTGTCGATCAAGCAATATTTTTCTTCTTCCAAATTCAAAAGATTCTAAAAGTTTTTACGGCCAGCAACAGCCAACGAGGCAAAGACGTATAGGACATCACGCTAATATTATTACTTTGAACTCTGCAATCTTTCTGCTTTTCCTTTATTGCGTGACGGTTGACGCCAATCATGATTTTGGAATACATTTGAAGCATAAACCAGTTTGTCCAAACAACCACATCTACAGTCCATTAAATTGGTAAAACAACGACGAATCCATCATGAAACCCAATTGGTGCCAAGTTGCACGATCAAACAAACAATTACGATATTTCCATACATTAACAGCTGATCTAAAGTTCGCTTGTTTTTGGAAAGACGCCAGGTCGTGGTGAGGACTGAGTGGCGAGCGGAGACGTTAGCGGAGTGATTCTGTCGAAGTTGACGAGGGCGGATGTTGTTTATACAAGTAACTATGAGTACTAACAGGAAAGCAAGACTTAGTATGACTAAACTTTTAAATTACATTACATTTAATTTAAGTTTTGATTGTCTTCCTCACTTACTCTATAGGTACAATATAATTCCCCTGCTCTCACATAATTTTCGCCTAGCGCTGAAAAAAAAAGGCTATCCCAAATAAAAAGAAGACCAAAACAGCGGGCTATAAGTATAACCTGATGAACCAAAAAATAAAAATGTTGGAAGCATTAGTCACATGAGCCATGTTAGTGATCTTTTGCAGTTCCAAAGCACTGACAAGGGTTTGTGAGGCAGGTTACCAACCTCATAACCTACACGACGAAGATTTGCATCGATGTCGTGGCCATATCGTAGAATTGACCACATCATGAAATTTTCGATCATTTCATGAAATGGTTATTGTCCATTGGCCACATCATGATGTGCCTTGGCCAGATCAATGATAAGAAATCGTTTGTCGATATGTTAAAAACGCAGTGTTACTTCATGAAATGGTCAAGATTATTTGATCGTATCGTAAAATTATTATATTAATTGCCGTTAGAGGCGCTGGAAGCACTTTCTTTATGTACCAAAATAGCGGCCGCGTTATTCCTCGCAGTGAAAAAGTGAATAATTCGTTATTAAAATGAGGAATAAAAAAAGAGTTTATGATGAAAAAGTACTCTGAAAATGTCTGTCGGACTTAGAGAACAAGAAGTACCAAACATAATTTAGATTCCTATTAAATATTCATGGACGCCCTACTTTCACGATATGGCCAATTGTGGACGACAAAATCGTGAAATGTTCACGATTTAATGATCTGGTCAAATTTAGTTGACCACATCATGAAATGTGACCATTTCATGAAATGATCGATATGGCCACGACATCGATATTGCATGCAAATAGCAGCGGTGAATGAAATCCGAAAAATACAGAATGATTTGTTGACATTAAAGTTAGTGTTATTATAAGTTAGGTCGCAGGGAAAAAAGGTCACACGTTAGAATAAGTCCAATTTGGTTACAAGATTAGATAATCGCTTTCTGCTGCGCTTGTTACCATATCAACAGCCTTCAAAATAATGCCGAAACTTGGACGCTGATTGAAACGTTACCGTGCTACATTTTACGACCAAACTTTGCTTACTTCATCCGGCTTGCAGTGGGTCAGGGTTTTCTTAAATACAAAGTTTAATATTCAAGCATTAAGGTATATTAAAACTTTTCTTGATTTATATTATAATAAACCGGTACGATGAAAAAGAAAAGCTTCGTCGGTGGTTTAGTTGCCAAGGCCGCTGCTTCCCAATCGGAAGGCGCCTATTCGATCCCCACCACGTTTAGATCAGTTTGTTTTGTTCGAATTGAGAATTAAAAAAATCTATTTTTGAAGCTTTTTATTTTTTTATTCTTCAGTGGGCGTCCGGCCCTCGGTGTACATGTCTTCATGGCACCACAGGATATAGCTGAAAATCAGCGCTGTGTGAGATCACGGTCTAACCAAGGGTCTAACACAGCACACGCTGAGCCAATTCTTTTTGCCCTAAGTTATTATACACCGTGAAATTTACATCGTTTTGTTCCCGTCGTGTAGTGAAAAATTTTTGGTCTCTCCATACAAAATGGGTCGGTCGGGAGTCTCACTTTGTATGGAGAGACCAAAAATTTTTTTGTTGTTGATGTAAATTTCATGCTGTATACCACCCCAAAAATTGTTATTAGTCAGAATACCTTTGTTTTTATTTTTTAATAATAATTGTGTTTGTATAGATACCCTTATCTTTCACATGGATTCTACATTATGCTTGTACTATGTTAATAGTGGTGTATTTGGCAATAAATTACTTTTATTTCTTTCTTCTTTCTTTCTTATGTTTGGCACGCTTTTTATACGCTTACTCGGAGAAGAACGGGCTGAAGAACTGCAGTATACAACAAAGTCAAAGTCAACAGAACTACAGATTAGTACTTATAAAAGTGATTTCGGATTTTGAATTCATATGTACGGAATGATACCTGCGTAGAAATACAATGTACGTGAAATCCACCAACCTGCACTAAAGTATTATTGCCTTAATAACTTAGGATATGGTCTAGCCTCTTGGTGGAAACCTAAATAAGCTGATAAACGCACTACTGAAATGTCCTGGCTTATTGATGGAACGTGAATCATGCACGCTTGTTATATTTACGTCTGCTAGCACCGACACTTATAGACAAGAAGTATAGAATGATATGACAAGTAAGCTTCTCTTGTCCATCCTCAATGAGTCCTCAATAGTCATTCCCGTCCATTGAAGCCATTTTCTTTCATGTCACCCATTCACTCGCCTCCTTTGATGTTTTGGAAATTTTCCAAAACCTCCCAAGATTAAGACGTGTCCACAAAAAGATGCGATGACTTTTAGGAATTATTTGTGCGATTAATATTGTTAGTGTGCTTTTGTTGTTCATGTAACAGATTTATTGATAAATGTAGCAATATGCCAATAATTATGGTAGATCCAGATACTTTGGTTTCGAATCTAGGTGTGGGGATGATGTGGTAAAAAATCGATTTGTCTTTTGAGACTGTCTCCAGTTTGGTTGGGATCATCAACAGCTCATATACGTCCCCAACAAGGGGCTCGAGCCTACCCTGAATTAGGGTGATTAAGCCTTAGTTGACCACGCTGGCCCAGTACAGTGCTCAACATGCATGCATCTACTAAACTACTATATTATTATTTGACAAAAAAAGAAACGTAAAAGATACGACGCATGTAGTTTCTTTGGTGAGTTCTTCTCCAGAGTCCGCACATCGTGTAGTGAACTCACCCAAAAAAGTTAATAGACTATTCATTTCATTTCATTGCTGGTTGGTCGACTTCACACACAACCTTTGAATTTCTTCGCAGGAGTGTGTAGGTATCAACTTTCATCACGATGTTTTCCTTCGCCGTAAGAGCGTCGTAGTATTCTAAGAGTGTGGTTGGAATAACTTGGGATATTTCACATTCTAATAGATAGTGTAGCATCGGGCCTCGTTGGTCCGAGTGCTATGTAGTTTGATACTGGCGATAGTATTCTTTTTGCAATATATTCGTTCTCTTTTTAACTATTCAGTTTAGAAAGAGAACGATAGAAACTTCAGACGGGCTGGGGCCGTGGAAGTTTGACGTACTCACTCTCCGACCGCCGTCGTGGCAGGTTGTTTTTAGTGGGTCTAGCCCACGGGCGAGCCCTACCCGGGGCAGTGGGCTTTGTAAAAGCAAATAACTAAGGAGTTTTTTAAAAATTGTTAAAATGTGCTATAGATCTCCGCTATTTTTCAAATAACGTGAATAGAATAGATGTAATGAAGAATAAAACAAATGAAGAGTGTCAAGAAAAATATATTAAAAGAAGCTGTTGTTGCTGCTGTTGCTGCTGCTGGCTGGTGAGCCAGAAGCTGCTTTGGAGATTATGCCGTGGTTTCTTCACTGAGCAATGTCTGGAGAAAGAAGAGATGGACAGCAACAGTTCACCCCGCCGAGAGGGCTTTGATGATGATGAGTGTCGTGTGATGGAGCTCGTCGAGAGGGAGGAGTATTCCCAGCGAGTACCCCGCAGAGTATTTTTATTATTGATTTATTGAGTATGAACGCACGGACGAGGTGGCCGGGAGGCGATTGATGACATCGTCAGCAGGGTCGCAGACATAAAGAGGAAAGTTCCAAGTTATTTTGATTTTATCCCAGCTAATATTTTATTTATAATTTTCCATTGTCAGTTTCAAAAATGGCAGATATTTTCTTTGTTTAATTCTTGACAGTGCAACTATTTGAATGTTTAGTCTGTTATAAATACTTCTTGGAGTAAAATGGCGATCCGTTTCGTCAAAGATAAAGTGTCGTGTCTTGGTCTGTCACTTTTGTAAACAGATGTTTACGTATTTATTTTTATTTATATTTTATTGAATTCCCTTTTATTGTATTGAGGTAGGTAATTTCTTTTGGGGTTATGCTTAGGTGACCTGCATAATGTAAAATAAAACATAAATGCATTATTGTCACTAGTTTTTACGAATTGTTTGTACGTTTTTCTAAACGGATTGGTAGTTAGGTAGTTGAGGTTTCGTGTACGATGATTAGGTTGAGATTGTTTGCGCTGTTAGTTGGCTGATTAGGCACAGTTGATACACCTGCTTTAAGAGACATAGGAGCTTTGTAGGGTGATCTGTTTAGGATCACACGTATTCTATCTGTCCTTTTCTAGGTTAGTAAAAGGTTGAGATTTCTATGAGTTATGATGAGGTATGGAGTTAGGATATGGGAAGAAGTGATAGGTAATTTTTTTCATTATATATACCAATCCAAGTTGTTGTCATTTTCAAATCCACATATTTAATAATTTGAATATGATATTGTATCTTGTAAGAAGACATGTAATGTACTTGTATCTTAGTCTAAATAATTATTTTTCTTCCAAGTCGCTAGTTATCTGGATATTGTTGTTACTATATTGTTTTTTTATATGTATTAATCCTATTATTTGTTTCATGTGCGGGCTGATAAAACTTTTATATTTAAACAACAATTAATATTTTCTTCTACACCTCCTTACTGACGCGAGATGTACTTCAGGACATCAGTGATGCCTGAATGAAAAGAAAATAATTTTTCATATTAAAAAACAACATTTATATCTTAGCTCTTCTGATTGTTTTTTCTATATGTTAACTTCTCTTTCTTTGGAAACATAGCTTCAATTTTAACACCTTAACTTCTTTTTCTATTTTGCTTTTAAATTAAATATAATTTAATTCTTGAGATTCTTGAGTATTGTGGTTGGTGTTAACATTGTTTTGATTATCTTGATTTAATTTTTTTATCGTTAACTTAAATGTTTTAAATTTCATTTTAAATTTTACATGCTATGTCTTTGAAGAATTTTATAGATTCAGGTTAGGGTTTGCATTTTGTAATTGAGGTAGCTGTTAGCTTTGGTTTAGGATGGTAAGATATGGGTCCTGTTTTAAGTATTTTTGGAGAGGTTTTTTATTTAGAAAAATTATTAGAAAATATTTTTCTGGTAATTAGACTTTAGCTAAGTCCAGGATCTAAGTCTTCCATTGTTTTTTTTTATTAGATTTTTATTAAGTGAATTTTTCCCTCTCTTAGGTAGGTAGTTAGTTACTAGTAGATTGTAACTAGCAAAAAAATTTTTTGGGTCTTCAACCAAAGAAAATTTTTTCAGGGGAGACCGGGGGTAGTTGTAGCATCGGGCCTCGTTGGTCCGAGTGCTATGTAGTTTGATACTGGCGATAGTATTCTTTTTGCAAGCTCTCTTTTTAACACGTTAATAGTTAAAAAGACTATCGTGTTATTCGTTCTCTTTTTAACTATTCAGTTTAGAAAGAGAACGATAGAAACTTCAGACGGGCTGGGGCCGTGGAAGTTTGACGTACTCATCTGCCGTCCGCCGTCGAGTGCGGACCATAGTATTATTTCTAGTGCTAAAGTTATAAACAGTGCGTTTAAGTTATAAATAAAGTATCGTGTTATAAAAGTGTCTTTTATATTTAAAGTAGCGAGTTGTAGCCAAGGAGGCTACAGCCGCTACAATAGCTAGATAAATTGTTTATTGCCACAATAACTTACAAATGAAAACTTATACTAAAGTATTGTGGCAAAAGGTCCATACTCAGCTTTTGTACTGTTCTAAACCAAGTCTGTAACAGTGCTTCTAATCACCTTGGTTGTCCAAAAAGTAAGCAGATTCCGAGCTTTCGAAGCAGGTTTGACTTTTATCTAAGGAAAATAAACTGAATCTGAAACCACACGGGGTTCCTGACCGGAACTTGTCAAATGGTTTTTCAGTGACCTCTTAACAGCCCATATCTGCATAGGAATCACGTGGTTCAAAATGTATTTTTGAGAGCAAAAATTGTAATTAAATATTTTATCTGAACGTTGTCCAACACTGGATGGCCATTGTTATCGGCAGTTTTAGATATATGTAAGTTAATTTAATTTTGTGAAGTTCTAACAGATACTTGTTACTAACACAGCATGAACCTATGGATGTTAATCTGAAATAAGTTCTAATTATTTTTAATCTCGGCCTCGTAGGATATGGCGGGATGTTGACTCTTTTTTAAGGAGTTGGGATGAGGAAGCCCAGGATAGGGCAGGATGGAAGAAGAGGGAGGCCTTTGCTCAGCAGTGGGACAGTCTAGGCTAAATAAGATACTAATAAGAACTAGTTTTATACTTCAACGATTTTTTGTTGATAAGAGCTGAGTTTGTATTCCATTTTTTGACAATGAAACACAACGTCCTTTCATTCTGATTGCCTGCCAACCCCCCAACGGAAATGTTACGTCATCATTTTAACTTTGGTTATCAGAACTTCTATCATAACTTAACTGACTACGGGATGTAATTAAATTGAATAATTTCCACGAGTATTTTTTATAGTTTGATAATTCTTCTTCAGTGGGTTGTAAGGTCGACAACCGACCTCACAAACCCTAGTGTCAGTGTTATAGAGCCGCCAAAGGCCACTGACATGGCTCGTGTAACGACTGTTTCAGTAGATAGTAGCCGACACCAATGGTTTTAACGTGCCTTAAAGAACGCAATCATCTTTCCTTTCGGACAATCACATCTGGGGTACAGCCTCCGTGGCCGAGTGGTCGAGATTTCGACGCCCATTATGGAGATTTCGGGTTCGATTCCCGGTGGGGACACTGTCAAGCAAAAATCTCTTGGTGAGACTTTCCCCAGTTTGTTTTGTTTTTTGTACTGAATAAATAATATTTATTCAGTACAAAAGACTTACAAAAAATAATTCTTTTAACAATATAGGACTTAGAACTAATTAAGTATATGAACTTGTAGTAGGTTGACAGGGCATCTATCAGGACCTAAACTAGGATAAACCTGTAATATAGGTACAGACAAATGCTACTCCGTATAGATGTCACTTGTAGACTAAACCGTGGTGGTGGCGAAACGGGCGTGAAGAGCCATAGAGATGGTTAGGACGTTGCGGGCTGAAACACCTGACTGTCTGAAAAGAAAGATGATTCCGTGCTTCGGAAGGCACGTCAAGCCGTTGGTCCCGGCTACTATCTAGTCGTTACATGAGCCAAGGCAGTGGCCTTTGGCGGCTCTTAAAACTCTGACGCCAGGGTTTGCGAGGTCGGTTGTACGTACAACCCACACGATGATGATGATTATGATCTAGGGACATCACAACACAAAGTGATTGTTGCACTGGGGTTCAAACTCGGATCCTCCGCAACGAGAGTTGACTGGTCGACCGCTCAGCTACGGTGACAGTTAATATTAGTCTTCCGATAGTGAAGATCTAAAGGCTCTAAGGATCTAAAATATGAATCACACTAATATTATAAAAGCGAAAATATATTTGGATGTGTAGATGTTTGGATGTTTGTTCCGCTTTCACGCCTTAACTACTGGATGAATTTGGATGAAATTTGGAATAGAGATAGTTTGTACCCTGGATAAATACATAGGATACTTTTTACTGGGAAAAGTCTTATTCCCACGGGAAAATCTTACATAATGTGAGCGTAGCCGCGATCGGACCGCTAGTCGTGTAATATACACTACTAGTGCGGCGTTTTAGCGAACTTGGCGAACTGTGTGTCTAGATAACCCGCATTTGGCTAGACTGGTCGACTAAGGTCTAATCACCCTAATGCAAGGTAGGCTCGAGCCCCTCGGTGGGATATTTGAGCTGTTGATGATGAATGCACCTTTGCTTTCGTGAGATATTGGCCAGCGTCTCGATGACTCATTGCTGTCACGTCAACAAAAGATCTGACATCGCTAACGAGGCACAGTTATGTTTGGACTCTGACAGGTTTGTTCGTCGGCTGAATCCATTTTGTTTAGAATCATTTGCAACTGTCTATTTTGAGTCTACATAGATGAAATGAGCTGCATTCTACTGCAAAGTGGGCGTCAATGTAGGTACAGTGCAGTTTTAGCAACGAAATATAAAATTAATGGGGGATTTTCCGAAAACCAATTTTAAAAGAAATAGTTCACGAATCTTCGATAGATGGCGTTGACGATTCGTGGATCCGAAAAAATCGAGAGAGACCCCCAGGGCCATAAAAGGATTAAAAAAAAAGAATCCACGAAGTACACCTGGCGCCATCTATCGTCTTAATTAGAACTATTACTTTCGTCCTAATTAGAGAATCACTTTCAACCGACAGCTGTCAAATTATAAAAAAATACTGCTTCTAATTTCACGATTGTATTGAACTATGTTCCATCTTTTTTTAAAAGACTTTATTATAATTAACTTTCAACTATTTATTTAAAATAAAATAGATTGGGGCTTTTTGGTATTTTCTTTTTAATTTAACATTTTTCAATGATGGAAATTAAAAATCATGGCTCAGAAAAAATAAAAATAGGCGGGAAAGCAACAATCCGATTTACATTTGTTTCTTGAGTTGTAGGGTTTTGTTTACAATGAGTTCATCTGATTCTGATATGGAAGTCACTAATTTTTTCTTTAGCTAATTCGTGTTTTTATTTTTACTTTCCTTGTATTCGTAATGAAAAGCACAGTGTTTACCACGGGTTAAAGACTTATTTAGTGCCTCGAACTATTAGCGCCCAAACCCCTTCTCGGCGCTAAATAAGTTACTTTCACCCCTCGTATAGCAATGTACTATTATTAAAGAAGTAGGTTTTAGGCAGCTCATAATTTCTAAGACCGGCAAACGAGATGTCGATCATAAACCTTATACCCAACACGATATGATTACAAGTATAGTGTTGTGACCAGATCATCAAGATATCTTCTGTTGTGTGTATCTGCCTTCTCCAATTCAAAAACACATATTGGATCATTTTATCAGCAATACTAATCGAATCGCAGACTCTAACTCTCATGAATTATTGATAGTAGGAGACTTTAATCTTAGTTCCATTGAGTGGTCTTTTAACTCAAATATGAATTTTTTATTAGCTAATACTAACAATAGTACTTATGGCAACATGCTTGTTGACTTCATGGCTCTTAACACTCTTAATCAATATAATCACGTATTAAATAGTAAGAATAAGATACTGGACTTAGTTCTCAGTCAGGTTGCAGTAACTGACATACGTGCAGCGTTTGATTCTCTTTCTAAAAATGATAACTTACACCCGTCTCTTACGTTTAGTATTTCTTTTCCTGAAAACGCTCCATTAACTCCAAAAGATCAGGAGTATCGTTTTTGTTTCTTTAAGGCGGACTACCAGTCTATATCTAATGAGATTGGATGTATTGATTGGGTTCAAACAATGTCGGGTTGCAGAAATGTTGACGAGATGGTATTTGTTTTCTATAAACATGTTAGGGAGATTATATCTAAGTGTGTTCCAAAGAAGAAGCGCCTCTCTCATAAGCATCCTGTTTGGTTTACTCCTCAACTTGTTCGTTTTTTGCGTGAAAAATTGAAATATCGAAGGAAATTGAGAATTTTCCATAATAACCCTCTGGACAAAATAAGCTTCAACATGTTAAGAGATAGATGTCGTTCCCTCCAGGACTCGTGTTACACCAACTACATGACAAGATTAGAACGCTCTCTAAGGTCAAATCCAAAGCTTATATGGTCGTTTGTTAAGTGTAAAAAACGAATCCGGAGTACCTATCCAGCAATCATGAAATTGGAGGACAAAACTGCAACTAATGGCCCAGACATTTGTAATCTCTTTGCGTCGCATTTTTCATCGGTCTACAACACTTCCAAAGCACACAATTCGTCTTACTGCGAGTCCTGTAGTATTGGGGGCAACTCACTCTGTACGATCTATCTCAGGGTATGCGATGTGCGTAGGGCTTTAAAAATACTTGATAGAAATAAAGGTGCTGGGTTCGATGGAATCCCTTCAGTGTTTGCGGTTGGTTGTGGTGATGCTCTTGCTTTGCCACTAACTATAACTTTTAACAAATCGTTATCTACGGGCACCTTTCCATCATACTGGAAGGAATCCCTTGTTGTCCCCTTGCACAAAGGTGGGGACGTGAACGATGCAAAGAACTATCGCCCGATTTCTATTTTACCGGTGTTTGCCAAATTGTTTGAGAAGCTCCTGTGTCCTTTATTTACTGCCCATTTCAAGCAAATACTATCCTCTAACCAACACGGGTTCACAGAAGCGCGATCCACGGCCACAAACCTTATATCATTTGTGGAGAAGCTTTGCCATTCTATAGATTCGAAAAAATCTGTAGATGTGATCTACACTGATTTTAGTAAAGCTTTTGATCGCGTACTTCATAATCTTCTGATTAAAAAGCTTTACGCATGTGGTGTTGCCGGTAACGCATTAGCATGGTGTTCTACGTATTTAGAAAATCGCTCTTCTCGCGTGGTTGTTGATGGATATACATCTGACAAGTTTGCAACTATTTCAGGAGTCCCACAAGGTTCTCATTTGGGACCACTCCTTTTTAATATCTTTATCAACGACATCGGTCAGTGTTTTCATCATTCAGAGGCATTTATGTTTGCTGATGGCTTAAAGCTTCTGTAGGTTATTGGTTCGCCTAATGACTCTCAACGACTACAGTCCGATTTGAATCGCTTGGTAGAGTGGTGCGACATAAACGGTATGAACCTTAATACTGACAAGTGCTTCCATATTCATTTTACAAGAATGAAGAATTCAGATCACACAAATTATCTCATCAAAGGTAAACCGTTGAGTACTTCACAAAGCATTCGGGACCTAGGCGTTTGTCTTGATACCCAGCTCCGTTTTAATGTGCATATAAACAAAATTGTTGTCAAAGCATTTAAAACCTTAGGTTTCCTGCTCCGTAACATCAGGGGCTTCAGATGCGTGTCCACCAAAGTGGTTCTTTACAATGCACTCGTCCGCTCAGGGCTGGAATACTGTTCTGTAGTTTGGAACCCTCATTATGATGTTTACGTGAAGTGACTGGAAGGGGTGCAGAAACGTTTTCTTTGGTATTTGTCATACAGCTGTCATATGGCAAAAAAATTGCCAAGGTATTCGGATAGGTTAAAATACTTTAAAATGGATTCACTATCGGATAGAAGACATTTACTGGATAATACATTTCTATGGAAAGTCGTGAGAGGTCACATCGATTCCCTTGGACTTCTTTGTAATATAAACTTTAAGATACCACGACAATTACCTAGATCCGGAAAATATTCCCTTTTTTCGGAAAAGATGGCTAGGACAAAGTTGGGCTTCTTCTCTCCACTTAATCGGCTAATGAGACAGTATAATTCTTTGAGTAAAACTAAAGACATCGACATATTCGCTGATCTTTTGGTTTCATTTAAATTGTTTGTACTTCCACGATGCGCTAGTCTCTAATTTAATTTAATTACAGTTAATCGTAGGTGTATCGAAAAAATTTACCTTTAGTGTGCTGTTCTTTCCTGTTTATTATTAACTAATTAATATTTGTCTGAATTTATATAACTTTAATTTACATTTTTCTAATTATTAGCAATTACAACATAGATTTTAGTGCTGTTAAGAGTATATATAATATATATATGTTTTTCTTCTGTTTGCTTACATCGTGCATGTCGTTGTTACCTGTAACTGGAGTAGCATTTAGCTTTTCATTTGTGTTATAGTTTATGTGGTATTTAATGTATACTCTGTTGGTAACCTAATAAATAAAATAAAATAAACAATAAAAGCTACCGTTTCACAGCTCAAGTTATGTTGGCCAGTCTCCCTCTGTTTAACTGTCAATTTGTCCGTAAAATACTGCGTAGGTATACTGTATTTACCTTGACAAGCTTTATCACGAGCGTGATTTCGATGAGTTGTTGTTTCGCCGAAGAAATGGGTTGGCGAAATGAGAAAACGATGTTAGCGATGTGATTGTTGAACAGATTTGAGTAGGTAAATTCTTAGGGTTTTTTTTGTACTATAGAATAGAATATAAATGTTAGAATAAGAATAAGAAGAATAAAAAAAATCAAACAATTCGCAATTTTCGCATGTGTCTTTGGCATACAAAACTGGATAGTTATAACATTCTCTTCTATTATGTTTTTGTTTAGAAAGTTCAAAAGACGTGGAGAGGTTAAGAGAGATAAAGAAAATCTTGTCCTTATCATATGGGTTGTCTGTCGACAACACGAACATTGGTGTAATTATTGAGCCTAACACTGACAGTGGTGTCAATTCCACGGGCGAAACTTAAACTTAATTTTATATCAGTGTTGTCACTTTCTGACCCACGACGATGAAAAAGGACAGGAGATTGTCAACCATCGTAAGCACCAAATTTTATAGCGCAAATGTCAAGTTTTGACGTGTGCCGTGTAATTTTAAACGGCTTGTTTTAGGGTCCTGCTTAAAATTGACATTTGCAACATAAAATTGACGTTTGTGACATAAAATTTGACGTTTAATAGTGCCAACAATCTCCCGTCCTTTTTCATGGTCGTGGGTCAGAAAGTGACAAGACTGGTATAAAATTAAGTTTAAGTTTCGCTGCATAGAATTGACAGTGTAGTTGTTATAACATGACTCATGTAACAACAATATTCCTTAAAGAAGCAATGGCTTAAAGTGCCTTCCAAAGCACGGAAACAAAAGAAACTCAATCATAGCGTAGATACAGTCCCTTTCAATAGAATCCGGCAATAATGTAAACAAACCAATTTAAACACGATTACTCCGTAATTACTTACATTTATGTATCAGTCCTGATCATATTCACATTTCAAGGAACCATAAATTCTTCTTACAATCATTTCGCCCCCTATATTTTAATAAAAAATACTCGGCTCTCTTTTAATCTGCGATCTCCAACCCGCCTGCCAAGCGTAGAGATTATGGCAAAACCCTGCACTTAAGTGGAGGAGGCTCATAGTCCAGCAGTGGACTGTAACGGGCCTTTGATGAACCTAATACCTACCGCATGGGGTGAAACTTGAGCTGCTTGTTTTGAACTTACAATTTTTAAGGATAAAAATTAATGAAAATCTATTCGCAAATAAGAAGAATACATTTACGTGGGTATTTATACCCGAGAGCAATGAATCTGGGTCATTTGAAGATAGGTATGTAGGACAAATACATTTTATTGAAAGCAGAATAATAACTGAGCCCGCGGGCTGAGTGGTTGTGGGCTGAGCTGACCCCAGCAGCATGACAGCATTCTTAGCTACCGAGATTTTCAGGTGTGTTATTTACCCGACCCGGATTCTTTGTTCTTGAGGGTATTTCATTTGTTTTGTTTTATTAATATACAATATATTATTATTATTATTATGCTCGCAGGAGTGTGCAAATTTCATCACGATGATTTCTTTCACCGTAAGAGCGTATAAACGTAAAAATGAATTCGAAATTCATATGTAATTCGAATAGGAATTCGCACTGGGCCAGCGTCGTCGACTAAGGCCTAATAGCCCTAATTCAAGGTAGGTTCGACCCCTCGTATATGAGCTGTTCATGATATTATTACGTTAATGTGAGTGAGTATTGCCACAAAGTAAGTGGCGCGGCGCGGGGCCGCCCCAGACAGATAGTCCACTCGGAACAAACTGCCATTTCGGCACATTTCGGGCACGCACACAATGACGTATAGTTTATAGGCGTTGCTACCCAGTTCCCAAACAGTGTGTAAACAGTGCAAGTAGTGCAGTGAGTCTGGTAAGATGACGTATTTATTTTTGAAGAAGGCAGAAGTGGCCCTTCAATAAACCTTTTTATTATTTTGTGGTATTGCAGCATCGGGCCGCGATGGTCCGCGTGTTGGTCATGTTTAATTTGTATTTGGTCTTTTTTCAAATACCCATTTGAGGATGATTTGTGAGGTCGGTTGTCAACCTTATAACCACACGATGATGATGAGTCGACTACGGGGACTTCGTGATTCAAGTCATTAGTACCGACAGTAATCTTATAGTTATCCTAAACATAAAATAAATGATAAACCTAACGTAGCCAAGGGAGCAAGGGAATACGAAGGTCCAGGGTTCGATCCCCGCGCAGGGCCGTAAAGGACGCACCCTATCACGTTACACTGTCCAAGATTGATGTTGTGTCGTACAGTCGGCCACACGTAAGAATTACTCCTAAATCATTGCTTGTAATTTTAATGTCGAAAATGTGTATTATTATTATTATTATTTGTTACAGCATTATTGACGAAAATTATGCACTTGTATTACTAATTCTTACTAATAACATAAACGCGAAAGTTTGTAAGCTTGGATGAATGGATTGATGGTTGTTACTCTTTCACGCAAGAACTACTGAGCGGATTGGGATGAAATTTGGAATAGAGATAGTTGTACCCTGGATTTTTACGGGAAAAAATAATATTCACTTGTCTTTTACAAAAAATAATAAATATTAAAAGACACGAACGATAAAAGAGGAAAGAACGATATTATTAGGTCGATCGTTAGCATCCGTCAATGGCAGTCGGGCTTTCGTTTTAATTTTCGCTTTTTAGTTTATTCGAGTGTGTTTAGTGTATAATTTCGATAGTGTAATATCCAGTGAATGACTCTGAACATTAAACTTTAATAGGACAATTGAAACGCTTGCATTTAGCCGTCATTTATTGATGACTTGCAGCGGCCACGTGGTGGCTTCAGTAATGCTGCTATCATATTACTGGAGTCCTTCACCGTACGTCTGAAAAGTGCATACTATATATATATATAGTATACTGTCTTCCAAGCGATCTTTGCACTGGCTGCCCAGGTTAAATATATAATTTAATTTTCTTTTCCGTTTGTCTGGTTTTGATCCACTGGTTCTTATTGCTGTACAGCAATATCATTTAATCACATTTTTACTCTTTTTTTTTTCCTTTTCGCGCAGCTGTATTGCATTTTGGTCTCAATATATTTTTACATTTATTTATATACATAATATTTATCTATTTTCTTTTTCTCAATATATAAAAGTTATAACACTTATCTATCTATATATATATTTATGTTTATATATATTATTTATTCCGTATGTATCTATGTTTTACATCGGTATTTATTATTTTATTTAGAATTTTGTATAGTACTTATTTGTGGGTATATCTTATATATTTCGACTGTCCGCGCACTTCATTCATTTATTATGTAGTGTGTAACTTGGTAATTACTATTTTTTGTACCTACTTATTTGACGCATTCATTGTCACAACTGCTTTCGGCGTTTTATATTGAATACTTAAGTGGATAACTGTTATTAGCCTAAGTCTTAATTCAATATCACTGTATTTTTTTAATTCAATTATGTTGCTGTTGTTATCCCGAATAAATAAAAATAAAATAAAAAATAAAAAAATACTATTCGCTGATGATGCAACCATCATAGTGGGTGATCAAAATATAATAACAGTCGAAACCACTGCAAATCTTGCTTTGGAAAATGTAATCGGATGGTTAAAAGTAAATAACTTAAGTATTAATCTGAGCAAGACAAAATTTATGCAATTTAATTTAAAAAAATCGAATCTTATAAAATTTTACATTAATTACCTTGGCAATACAATTCAGGAAGTAGATACATTTAAATTCTCAGGCATTAACTTTGACATTCATTTAGACTGGAATACTCATGTTGACTTTATTTGTAAGAAATTATCTAGTTTTGTGTTTGCGTTAAATAGATTAAGATCAACTGGATCTGCTGAAGCGGCAGTATGTTGCAGGTATATTAAACTACGGGTTAATAATTTGGGGCAACTCAGTTGTAATACAAAAAGCTTTTGTTCATCAAAAGAAGTGCATTAGAGCTATTTGCAATGCACACTAAATGGCTTCTTGTCGTCCTCTTTTCAAAAAATTACGGATTCTGCCACTACGTTGTATGTTTATAAAAGAGTGTTGTTTATTTATAAAATCCCATATAGATATGTTTACGTTTATACGAGATGTCAGTAATAGGCGAGTCAGAGCCCAATATGCCAACATGTTATATCAGCCACCTTGTCGAAAGAAAATTTATGAGCGAAACGTCTACAACGTGTGCATTATGATATATTATAATAAGTTGCCTGAAGAATTTAAGACCATTGGTGGTGTACCTTTTAAAAGAAAGCTAACAGCTTGGCTACTTACGTTGCTCCTTTGGTTTACAATAGGTTATGTAATGACGTTAGTGCAGTTAAAAAATACAATAATCACCGGTTTCAGAAATATCTCTTGGATAAACTTAAACAACTAGACTACGCACACACACACACACAAACACACAGATACACACACACACACACACACACACACACACACACACACACACAGACAAACACACATACATACATACATACATACACACGCGACACATATAATATAGTTAAATAGATACTTATATAGATTACGTTTCTTTATATACTTAACTGTTTAGATTTAGACATAGTATGGGAAGACACTGACGCCTGTAGCACAGCGTTTGCTATTACAGGCTTCAGCATCTAATGTAAATATTGTTTTGCTTAAGTTAAATAAAGATTTATTTATTATTATTTATTTATTACTTGATAGGGAATTCTACAGTGTTAAGGAAAACTTAGATGCTGGCTTTAGGTAGTGGCATATTGTTTTTAGTGAAGGTAATGTATTTTGTTGGTTTGTGTATTGTCTGTATGTGACTTGAATGTAGTTTTATAAACCTATGTTATTTCTTGTTATATGGTCTGATCAATTACTATTATTATTTTACTAGAATAAATTTTTAATATTGTGATTATGTTTTGAATTGTATTTTATCCAAATTTGCATACCTGGCAGGTTGAATACGTACTAATAATATTATTTTGTTGAGAACTCTCCGAACTGTATTCTAGCAAATAAAAATTTCTAATTACACAGCATCCTAGTCTTAGGATGTCTTAGCAAAACCACTTGATACTATCGAAATACTACAAGTGAAACGCCATAAATAAAAAAAATTGAATTGAATTGAACGATATATTGTATGTGCTATCGATCGTACCGCAGTCAATGTTTTGTCTCATTCCGTTCAACTTTTATCGATTGTCTAATGGTTAGGTCAGATGATCGATCACATGAGCAATTGGAATAAATTTTCAGGTATATTTACAACGGCTTCTTTAGGTAATTTGTTAATATCATCAACAGTTCCTATACGTCTCCACCGAGGGGCTCGAGCCTACACTGAATTAGAGTGATTAGGCCTTAGTCGACCACGCTGGCCCAGTGCGGGTTGGTCGACTTCACACACAACCTTTGAATTTATTAGCAAGAGCGTGCTGGTTTCATTATGATGTTTTCCTTCACCGTAAGAAAGAGCGTCGAATAAACGTACATACGAATACGAAATTCGAAAACACATTGGTACGTGGCGGGGATCAAACCCGCGTCTCCCGGACGGGAGGCAGCGGCCCTAGCCAATAGACCACTGACTGCCTAATATCAGCTCATTGAAAATCCCGCCGGGGGCATCACACTAATATTAAAAATGTGAAAGTATGTTTGAATAATTATTTAGATGTTTGTTCCGCTTTCACGCCTAAGTTACTGAACGAATTTGGATACAGTTTGTGAGTTTGTATCCTGGATTGCACATAGGATACTTTTTATGGAATAGTCTTATTCCCACGGGAAAATCTTACACAACGCGAGCGTTACCGCGGACGGATAACTAATAAATTCATATAGAGTTTTTTTTAATAAACAAAATTTCGAATTCCTGGCTAACTACCGATCATTATTTTTATTATATAATTTATATTTATTTATTTAACAATTTATTGTACACAATAATAATAAAAATAATAATAATAATAATTAATATTAATAATTTATTGCATAATAAAACCTGACAGGACACTTAAGCTCAATTTCTTCCAGCCAACCTAAGAGAATCATGGTGTTGCAATACCTAATAATTTACCATCCCAACGTTTTCGTTTTTTACTAGCTCTAGCTCTAGCTGCTTGAATAATCTTAATAATTTGTTTAGGATTACTTATCGATCATTCTTTCGAAAAGAAAAATTAATCCGTCTGTATCAGTCTCGGATTGCCAAAGATAATATAAAGATGCAAACCCTGCCGAATAAGAGTGTTTTTTTATTTTTTATTTTAGCTAAGTTTCAAAAATATATTTATACCTTCCCGCTGTCGTGTTTTAAAAGGTAAGGTTGGAAAATTTATAGGCCAATTTGTAGGCAATTTGGTGGCTTAAAACTCCTAACAGTGATGGGGCTATTTGAGCCAGCTACTGCTTGTGTAAATGCTCCTTCGAATAAGGCATTTTTGTTCAAAATATTTTCTGGACACGTTTATTAATTTCCTTTGTTGTGCAATTGTGAATGTTAAGCAGATGTGGCCAGTAAGAGATCTATGAATAAAAATAATAATAATAAAAATTAGAAATTTATAGTAATAATAATAATAAAAATTTATTTTTTAATTCTTAATAGCTTTCCGCCCGCAGCTCGTGTTTTGTAAGGTTTTTTTTGTCGGAATAAGGCTTTTTCCCGTTAAAAGTATCGTATTTATTAGAAACTATCTCCATTCAAAATTTCATCCATATCTGTCAAGTACTGCGTGAAGGCGGAACAATCATCCAAACATCTGAACTTCTAAATATCTAAACATCCAAATATATTTTCACATTTATAATATAAGTGTGATTTAATAAATTTATTTATTCATTAAATAATTATAAAGCATCGTATACATGAGCTATGATAAAGCAGACAATGAAAATTAATACATTATGTTTTACGTACAAATGTGTCCCGGACCTTTTTTTTTTTTATATTTCGTTTCACGAACTGAACGAACAATCACCCGAGGAGCGTTATAATAATAATAATAAATAATAAATATGTAGGGACATCTCACACACGGCCATCTGACCCCAAACTAAGCAAAGCTTTTACTATGGGTATCAGACAGCTGATATACATTACTTAAATATATAAATACATACATATATAGATAAACAACATCCAGACACATGGCAAACACAAGTGCTCATCACACGAATGCCCTGTTTGCCCTGGGCGGGATTCGAACCCGCGACCCTGTGCGTCGGAGGCAGGCGTACTACCAACTAGGTTACGGGGAGGCGTGCGTGCCAGCGTTGGGGGTGTAGTAGCTAGAACCGCTGCCTCCCGTCCAGTTAGCGCGGGTTTGATCCCCAACACTAATGAGTTTTCGATTTCGATGCTCTTACGGTGAAGAAAAACAATGAGACGAAACATGCTTGCTCCAGCGAAGTAATAAAGGAAGGCCAATCCACACTGGGCCGGCGTGGTTGACTAAGACTGCCTTAATTCAGGGTAGGCTGGAGCCCCTCGAGGGACGTACGTAAATACACACATAAAAAAAAGTTTGTGATCACTAGCATACGCTAATACAATTTTTTAAATTTAACTTTATCTAGAAAAATTCTAACTGGTGTGTTTTCTTTAAATAGTTTTTTTTATTATTTATTTGGTTCACTAACAATTGTTTACACTAATTCTTATATATAATATAACCTTTTTACCCGACTGCTTTAGAAGGAGGGTTATGTTTTTCGAGTGTATGTATGTATGTATGTATATTTCTTTGGCACGCTCTACAGCCTAAACAGCTTGATGGATTTTAGCTACAGAGGTATCGTTAGATTCGTCTTACTGGTGAGAGTGACACTGGGTACATCTTATAAAAAAACCAAGATGGCCTATTTTTACAAGCGGGACAGCGCTATGCCGCGCCATAGCACCGTCCCGCTTTCCCGGCCCCGGACCGCGCCGCTCCCGCTCTGTGTGACTTGGGCTTTATTGATGTGTGTATTTATGAGGGTGTTAATGATGATGATAATCGTCAAGGTCACGAGAAGTCCTGTCGTTGTAGACACCCTTGGAAGAGGACTTTGTTCAGCATTGGACATCTCCTGAGATGACTAAGAGAGATATTGAAAAAGGGACACTTTTTACTTCGCTCGGACATGACAGTCAAGACAGTTTGTAATAAAGTGGAGCGGGCGAAGTAAAGGCATTGTTTTGTTTCAACGCAAGTTGAACCGTGTTGAAAAATGAGAGTTCGGAGGAATAGTACTCTTGTAGAATTTCGGGTGCAGAGTGGTGTGAGTAAAGTACCACATACCTACATAAGGGTAGATTTGTCAATGGTTTCATACAGTTGGGTTTCTCATAAAACATTTTTATAATCATATGAAAACCCCGCTATCTCATGCACTGACGTCACAGATACTGGCACACTATGGTATTTTTTAGGGTTCCGTAATAGCCAAATGGAAAAAAACGGAACCCTTATGGATTCGTCATGTCTGTCTGTCTGTCTGTCCGTATGTCACAGCCACTTTTTTCGGAAACTATAAGAACTTTACTGTTGAAACTTGGCAAGTAGATGTATTCTGTGAACCGCATTAAGATTTTCATACAAAAATAGAAAAAAAAACAATAAATTTCGGGGGTTCCCCATACATAGAACTGAAACTCATTTTTTTTTTTCATCAAACCCATACGTGTGGGGTGTTTATGGATAGGTCTTCAAAAATGATATTGAGGTTTTTAATACTATTTTTTTCTAAACTGAAGAGTTTGCGCGAGAGACACTTCCAAAGTGGTAAAATGTGTCCCCCCCCCCCTGTAACTTCTAAAATAAGAGAATGATAAAACTAAAAAAAATATATGATGTACATTACCATGGAAACTTCCAACGAAAATTGGTTTGAACGAGATCCAGTAAGTAGTTCTTTTTTAATACGTCATAAATCGTAAATCGCGGCTACTATTATTACCACCTTGTCCAACTACGCGAGGAGGCAAATTGATAATATTTTTGGAAATATGTCTTGTCAAACTGGAAATTATATTAGCTTGTTTAGCTATCACAAGCCTATATGGGCTCGCATATTGTTAGATCTTTACCTTGGATTGGATAAATCCCACCACATTTAGGTACCTAATTATAATGTTTACTTATCATAAACTCAATTAAAAAAATACACTATTATTAAAACATCGATCAAAGTTACAACGAACTACAAGAACTTTTATGTTACTTGCTGCTACGGAACCCTTCATGGGCGAGTCCGACCCGCACTTGGCCGCTTTTTTTTTTCATCATCATCATCAACAGCTCATATACTTAGAATTAGGGCGACTAGGCCTTAGTCGACCACGCTGGCCCAGTGCGGGTTGGTCGACTTCACACACAACCTTTGAATTTCTTCGCAGGAGTGTGCAGGTTTCATTACGATGTATTTCTTCACCGCAAGAGCGTCGAATAAACGTACATATGAATCCGATATTCGAAAACACATTGGTGCGTGGTAGAGATCGAACCCGCGTCTCCCGGACGGGAGGCAGCGGCCCTAGCCACCAGACCACCGATGCTCTCTCTTTTTTGAGGTGTTTTTGGGCGAGTTTCACTATTCCAATTATCCATGCAATGATAATACCAAGACTATACGTTTTTTCCCCGTGCACCGAGATCATATCAATCAATCAATCAATCAGCCTATTGCAGTCCACTGCTGGACGTAGGCCTCCCCAAGGGCACGCCAAAGCGCACGATTACCCGTTTTCCTCATCCAGCCACCACCAGCGACCTTCCTCAGGTCATCAGTCCACCTGGCAGGGCGGCGTCCCACACTACGTTTCGCGGGACTTTATTTATAGCAACAACGGTTGAAATTCGTTCGTTCTTCCATTTGTATGCTGACTCTGCTCATTGAAAAAACTGCTCGTATGTTTTTGGCTGACTTCACTAGGCTGGTTTTTTTGGCAAAGAAATATACGAAGTGAGAGCGAAGTTTGGCAAACTCGGTGCAAAACTAGAACACAATGGACTTTTACTCTGCAGTCGCTGTGTCTAGCCAAATTAGTGTTCAAGTTTTATTTTTATCTGTCTCGTGATTGATGAGGTGCATTGTGCTACGCTCGCATTATGTGAGATTTTCCCGTGGGAATAAGACTTTTCCTAGTAAAAAGTATTCTATGTTTTAATTCAGGTTACAAACTATCTCCGTTCCAAATTTCATTCAAATCCGTTGAGTACTTTGTACGTGAAGGTGGAACAAACATCTAAACATACAAATATACCTATATTTTCACATTTATAATATTAGTTTGATAATAAGACATTATAACAGGAAAAGAGAATGCTATTTCATGCTAAAATTCTATTCGGGCATTTAAAAAAATATGTAAATACGCTTACAAAATTAGAAATGCAGCTACCAAAGAGGAATCTCAAAGATAATAATCTTATGTCGCTTATTTTGCGATCTCGCACTGAAATAAATATGACAAGGACCATAAGGGCTGAACCATAAAACAGATATTATATCATAGTAAAAACATTATGTGCAAATGGTTGAGGACAGAATGGCGTCAAAAAGTCGGCGTAGCTTTATGTATAGCCCTTCTGCTACAGAACTCAATAATCTTTACTCAATATGATCCAAACTGAACCATATACACGACGAGGAAGTGAAATATGTGCAGTGATGAAAATTCTTAAAACTACTTACTACGAGTACTTACATAAAAGATTGTCATGGAAAAAAATTGACATCACAAAAAGCTTTGTGAACAATTTTCACCATCCGTCAGGGTCGAAATGGCTAAGCTAGTTTCTGGCTAGTCTGGTCTATTATTTGAGTTTTAGGTATGTACCACACTTAAAATATATATTTTTCCTAACTGACCTACTGCTAGTATGTTTATCGAAGTAGTTTGTTTATTTGTTTTCCTTAAATATTAGGCAAAGTCCCACAAAGATGTACAACAGTTTATCTGTGGTATCAACAAGTCCCTGTTTTATAAAAAAATAATTAAAAGTATGTTTATACACGGTGTTACAAAAAGACGAGTAAATTTTGTATGGAGACCATCTACATTTTGTATGGGAATGCGATTTTTTTAAATCGTTTTTCGACCTATGTTCTTTGGGGAAAGTTGTTCAGTTTTACGAGCAGATTCACACCCTTTCGGCTTTATTTGTAGTTTTGTAACACTGTAACTGAACATCTCATCTCTAAAATAATAATCAAAACTGGCCGTTGATCATCTAATAACAGATCCTTTCTACGTTGTGAGAGTAACCCAAACTCTTTTAGAAATTTACAATGTGATCGTCTTTATATTATGTTTTCTAACTGCGGAATTACACATAGAGTCGCCTACTCAACTTCTATGTTATTCCTATATACTGATTTGTCCCTATCTCTCGCCCGAACACAGGAGTATCAGTTGCCAGCCGGCAAGCAGCCTACTCCTGATTACCCATGCTCGTGGACTGAAAGAATAAAGTCACCAGGAAATCCCAGCGACTTTATTAAACAATACTAACTTCGTATTCTGAAAAGAACTTCGAAGTTTATTGCTTCTGCAATAAGAGCCCAGATTCCTGAAATGGATCACAAGGATTATTACATGATATATGTAATTTAAAAGGTATAAAAAGATGGCTCCAGGACTGCCTCAGCGAGTCCTTAGAGCCGGCGACGGGTGTGTCGTCTGTAGTTCTAAATAGAACTTCTAGTTCTTAGAGGAACTTTCGTTGAGGGGCATTTCCTCAACAGAATGATCAATAACCAAGTTTCTCTGATGATACTTCCTGGAGACGACCATCCTAGCTCTACGCACCGGGATACCCTTTTCCTTAAGCTATGTCAACCGTATTGAACAATACAGTTACATAATCTCTCTGTGTCTTCCATACTACCATCACACAAGGGATCCAGCAAGATCTAGCAAGATCCAGCCCTGACGAAGGAACTAGTTTTAGTTCTTTCAGCTAGTTGATTGCTAAGACCCCAGATCCCGAGCAAGACGGCAGTCTAGCAGCAAAGACCCGATACGCTCACACCTTTACAGCAAACTAACTGTTAAAGCATTTACGAGACGAGTGAGAATAAACGCTCCACCAACGCGCTCTCTGTGAGTCACTTCCCACTCTGTCCTTCAGAATGCTCCTGTCCTCCCCTCACCACAGAGGTGTAGGAAAAAGGTTAAAATAATAGACAACCCCGAAGGATTGTCTACAGCGGACTCTGGTCCGACCGGTGCGCCTTAAGCGATGGAAGGAGACCAAAGTATCCTTGTTGAAAGCATAAGCTTCTCGTGGTAAGCCGAAGCTAGTGGACTACGTCCAATCGATACTAGCCGTAGCGTTCCCGATACGGCTGAGCCGCTGTGGTAACCTTTTGGGAGGCTAATCCCGTCTTCCACCGAAGTGTCCAACGTATTGCGTTCAAGGGTGTGTTTATAGGATAGTTCACACGTGAACCAGCGCCTATGATGGTAAACCATCTTCCAACGAGCAAGCTCGAAGGGATGACCTCACAGCTGCTACTGACTGTGGGTCTCATATCTGGATTGCTCCTGCATACTGGATCTCCGTCTATCCGAACGGTACTGCCAGGGCAGATCTGCTCCAACTTCATATCTCCATATATACATATCTCTGCCGCGTGTCTCCGTGCCTGAGACCGCATATGAATCTAAAGACTCATTTCAGCTATCGCTCTGAATATAGCTTTACAGCCTTCATCATCGCTCGTCCAGTCCACTGCTGGACTATGAGCCTCCTCTCCTTGCAACCATATGTGTCGATATTACATCGCACAGTTGATTCAGTAATGAATCATACATGATGATATTAGCCAGAGCAGTTCACGTCCAGTTTCTCGTTCTCAATTAATAAACTCGTTCCAGTATGCCTCTTCACAGACTTATGTCTTGAAGGAAGCCACTATGTCCTCCGCTATCTCCATTATCGGGGTTAAGACTTGAAAGACCATCATCGACACTAATCAGTCTGAGGTCCACCGCACACGGCTGTGGACAAGTCCCCATCCGCGGCTATGTATTCAAGTCGCTGTATGCGTCTTCGGTCAATCAGCGGTTCAGAGCTAGACATACAGTGGTAGCGGCATTCATAGCAGCCCGATGGTTACTCCACATCTTCACAGGTCAGATACGGAAATCTCTCCACAGACTTGCGTCTTGAAGGTAGCCACTAAGATATTGTTAACTCCACTATCGGGGGTAAACTTAGTGTACTTATCACGCCTAGGATGCGACCCATACATCAGCGGTTCAGAGCTAGACATGCAATGCCAACAATATCATAGCAGCGATAGTTATACCTCGTCTTCATGCGTCAGATAAGGGCTCTCTATGAGATGGTCAAATATAGTGCATTATATGATCAGTTTGATCCAGCGGCCGTGTCCGCTTTCATTAGGTCATCTAGGTGCGTCAAGCCTATGATTCCCTTGATTTTCATTTTTGACCAACTCGGATGGGATATGTCATCCATAGAGGCATAATTAACCGTTCCCATATCAAACAGGCAGCACGCCAGTCTTCAGGGACCGAAATCCCGTCGAAAGGCAGTGAGAGGCTGTGCAGCGCCTGCGACTTTAGGTTCGGCAATTATTTCACTTGGTTTTCCAAGTATAGACTTATATTAGTCTATTTTTGCACTTTTATAATAATGTCAATTTTCTTGAACTTAACGTTCCGCCAGCCATCTATTCCTAGACGGCCGACTGCCTCCCACCATGTATATTGGCGATACGCATCGACGGTACGCGCTAGGTCAACAGGCCCTTTTCCTAAACTTGTTCGATATTTCTGAAACTCACAATGCGAACGTATCTCAGTCTATGCACCCCAAGTATGCATTTAGTTTTGCATTATCTCTTTTAGTTTCTGAGTTATTAATTTTTGAAATATCAAAAATGTCCAATACAAGAACGTATTAAAATTAAAAACATTCATTACAAGAACGTAATAAAATTAAAAACATTCATTACACGAACGTATTAAAATTATAAAAATTCATTACAAGAACGTATTAAAAAAACAAAAATTCTCTTAATTCGTCTCGAATCTTTTATTATAACTTTCTCTATGTCTTACGACAGACACACGTTGTTCTACATAGTTTTAATTTACATTAGGGTCGGGGAGTTACATCCAGCCCCAAAGTTTTGTTGAAATTCATGAAGACAAAAATTTCCATCAGCTTAACTTCATTTGGAAAGTATTTCATGTGTTAGATTAGGACTACTATTATTTCCCTCACTCGAGGTACTGTAGTTCTATCTCAAGCTTCTGTTATCTTTCCCTCGCTTGAGGTACTCACTCCAATGTTTACAGGCTTTTGATTAAAATATGTATCTTAGAAAAGATGCACGACGCAATGAAAATAGTCATACACACGCGAAGAAAAGGAAAACAAAATCAACCAGTAAACCTGGGATCTGGTTCTCTCTCTCGTTGCACGCGTGCACGAGTACTATACAATTCCGTGTGTATGCACATCTTTTCTAACCGCATTTTTATTGTGTTTACGAACACGCAACGTTCGACTCGGGGCGCGGATTTTTACCCTTCTGCATCGAACATTCTGCGCGACGCCGAAACATCAGCGCATCGTCGTCAAGCCGACGATGACGCAATTCAGTAACGGATATTTTCGTAATACGCACCGTCGCAGCATACAATACATATGCAACGGCATCGTAATACGTTAATGATCCTTTCGCAGGTTCCCCGACAGAAATCTGGTTACGACTTTTACTTCCTCTGAATGATCAAATTTGGTCAACTTTCCAGCAACGCTGACGACCGTGAAGCCACCGCGTGTCGGTCCGAAAACCTCACCAAATCATTCAACTTTCGTCTTTCCCTCGCTCGAGGTACTCACTCCATTGGTTTCAGTTTCGCGTTTATATTTCCCTCACTCGAGGTACTCACTCCATTGGTTTCAGCTTCGCGACTATATTTCCCTATTCTAACTTCTAACCTAATCATGTTTAAAACCCTATAGTGGAATTTTCTATATTCCCCTAGCTAACAAAACCTACACAACTCTAACTTTCCTAACTCTCAACTAAATCCTAAATTATCCATCTGGCTCATTAAAACTTCTACCCTAGTGGCTACGTCCATCTCCGTCAACCACACCTATATTAGCACAATCCTAAATTATCCATTTTCTATCTAGCTAAATAAAACTTGTACCTAAGTGGTTACTTCCATCTCCGTCAACCACACCTAAACAAACCTAACCAGTCCAAATTAACAACAATAATATTAATAACATTCTGTGGCTCGCCACCGACCACATGTTAATTAATTTCCTAACTTGCCTTTTGTCTTGCTAGACTTTTATTGTTTTAATCTGGACTTAATCTCTACATTGGATTGTGCTACTCCCTAACTCCTATTGGTGCATAATTTCCTAACTTGCCTTTTGTCTTGCTAGACTTTTATCGTTTTAATCTGGACTTAATCTCTCCATTGGATTGTGCTACTCCCTAACTCCTATTGGTGCATAATTTCCTAACAATTGAAATAAGACATTAAGAACCATTTAGAACTCAGTGTCCAATCTTTATCGCAACAATATAACATTATAATTAACTGACCTTGAATTTGTGTCAGTCAGCCCCCGAACTTTTGTTGGTTTGCACAGCCCCCCAACAATTGATGTTCTGACCATTTGCATGGGGTTTATGTGAGCCTTATACGTTGTAAATCTGAGTGTTTCGAAAAAGAGTCTCCACCTGTCCTACCTACATCGAACTAGTTCCAACGATCGTCTACGCAGCCATTAGTTCGCTTAGATATGACAATGTCCCTCCATCTGTTCGAGACACAATTCTCGTACAGCCCCCCAACAATTGATGGTCTGCACACTTGCATGGATGTTAGCATTATACGATATAAATCTGAGTGTTTCGAAAAAGGAGTCTCCACCTGCTCTACCTACGTCGAACTAGTTCCAACGGTCGACTTCGCAGCCATTAGTTCACCTAGATAGTGCAATGTCCCTCCATCTGTTCGAGACACAATTTTCGTAATTCTGCTTGCTAGACTTGGTTCGCTTCTTCAGAAGCGTTTATGATTCATCCAACTAAAAGTGCAAGTGGCAGTATTGTTCGGTTCTGCGTTTCGGACTAACTTGCGAGGCATGTTGTCCGTTTTAAACATAATGTTATAAAGTGCTTCCTAGCCTTTCCTTTCTCTTCTATGTCTTTTTGCGAGGAGGTTTTTGCGCCATCTCTTCCTCCTCGCGGCGGTCCTCATAATATGAATTACCGCCCACTATCATGCACCAAAATCCCTATTCACCTATTTGATTTTTATCACTGTCTAGAAAGTCTTTCTAAAAAGTTCTTCTTTTGAAGACTCACTTCAAAAACCATCTCTCTTCATCCATATTGATCCATCTATTATTTCCCTCGCTCGAGGTACTGTGGATCAATAACCAACTCTCTTCATCAATATTGGTCCATCTATTATTTCCCTCGCTCGAGGTACTGTGGATCAATAACCATCTCTTCTTACTGATCCCCTCATCAGTTTTCGAAGACTTACTTAAAAGTTCTTCGTTAATGTGCACAATGTGCATCATTCACTTGCTTGCAACTACTTCTCTTCCATTGCAACTACCCAAGTGTTAAGCCAATTAACCCGGCGAGTTTGTCGAACTCACTGAAAACATTTGTTTACCATCAACAAGACAAAAACGATTCCGCCCGGAATTAGATGAGTTCCACAATAAAATGACAAACCGCCACTAACCTTGTAGTTGACGCGCAATTCGCTAGAGCATCGAAAACGTAAACGATACAATCGTCAGTACGCTCGACACCCAGCTTTTAAACGACTTCTGAATTTAGCTTTTTGTGATATACATCCGAAGCCGTAGAGGCCCCTGAGACATCGCTAAATAAGTCGACATTGTTACAATAAATGTTGAAAACCGTCTCCGGTCTTCCTTCTCCCAATCTTCATCATCAAATATTTCGCTTTTCCATTGTTTATTATTATAGTACAATGACACTATTTATGTTTTACAGTGTCCCCAATCACTGTTTCATGAACGAATCATGCCTATGTTTTATTCTTTGAAGTTTCCTATCCCACTTCTTACAATGTCCCTCTTCACTGTCTCATGAATGACTCATGCCTATGTTTTTATTCCTTGAAGTATCCTATTCCACTTCTTACAGTGTCCCTCTTCACTGTTTCATGAACCTTCTATAACAATAGAAAAGTTTGTTTATAACCATAGTAACCTAGCAAACTAAAACTAAAGCCCTCATGCACCACTAACCAAATATAATTCGGTCTGTAATACACAAAACCCGTTTCAATCTCTATGTCCTATGGGTATTTTTAGACATTCACATTGTAAAGTTTCTTTCCATTTCACACGCAACAAATTGTGGCTTATAGCCACCGTTCACGATACAATTTAGAATATCCTGGTCACGGCACCAAATTGTAACTGAACATCTCATCTCTAAAATAATAATCAAAATTGGCCGTTGATCATCTAATAACAGATCCTTTCTACGTTGTGAGAGTAACCCAAACTCTTTTAGAAATTTACAATGTGATCGTCTTTATATTATGTTTTCTAACTGCGGAATTACACATAGAGTCGCCTACTCAACTTCTATGTTATTCCTATATACTGATTTGTCCCTATCTCTCGCCCGAACACAGGAGTATCAGTTGCCAGCCGGCAAGCAGCCTACTCCTGATTACCCATGCTCGTGGACTGAAAGAATAAAGTCACCAGGAAATCCCAGCGACTTTATTAAACAATACTAACTTCGTATTCTGAAAAGAACTTCGAAGTTTATTGCTTCTGCAATAAGAGCCCAGATTCCTGAAATGGATCACAAGGATTATTACATGATATATGTAATTTAAAAGGTATAAAAAGATGGCTCCAGGACTGCCTCAGCGAGTCCTTAGAGCCGGCGACGGGTGTGTCGTCTGTAGTTCTAAATAGAACTTCTAGTTCTTAGAGGAACTTTCGTTGAGGGGCATTTCCTCAACAGAATGATCAATAACCAAGTTTCTCTGATGATACTTCCTGGAGACGACCATCCTAGCTCTACGCACCGGGATACCCTTTTCCTTAAGCTATGTCAACCGTATTGAACAATACAGTTACATAATCTCTCTGTGTCTTCCATACTACCATCACACAAGGGATCCAGCAAGATCTAGCAAGATCCAGCCCTGACGAAGGAACTAGTTTTAGTTCTTTCAGCTAGTTGATTGCTAAGACCCCAGATCCCGAGCAAGACGGCAGTCTAGCAGCAAAGACCCGATACGCTCACACCTTTACAGCAAACTAACTGTTAAAGCATTTACGAGACGAGTGAGAATAAACGCTCCACCAACGCGCTCTCTGTGAGTCACTTCCCACTCTGTCCTTCAGAATGCTCCTGTCCTCCCCTCACCACAGAGGTGTAGGAAAAAGGTTAAAATAATAGACAACCCCGAAGGATTGTCTACAGCGGACTCTGGTCCGACCGGTGCGCCTTAAGCGATGGAAGGAGACCAAAGTATCCTTGTTGAAAGCATAAGCTTCTCGTGGTAAGCCGAAGCTAGTGGACTACGTCCAATCGATACTAGCCGTAGCGTTCCCGATACGGCTGAGCCGCTGTGGTAACCTTTTGGGAGGCTAATCCCGTCTTCCACCGAAGTGTCCAACGTATTGCGTTCAAGGGTGTGTTTATAGGATAGTTCACACGTGAACCAGCGCCTATGATGGTAAACCATCTTCCAACGAGCAAGCTCGAAGGGATGACCTCACAGCTGCTACTGACTGTGGGTCTCATATCTGGATTGCTCCTGCATACTGGATCTCCGTCTATCCGAACGGTACTGCCAGGGCAGATCTGCTCCAACTTCATGAAAATGAAATGAAAATGAAAAATGAATTTATTTGCAGAAAGTTTACATCCAATTAGTGCGCTAATCCTTGCACTAGGATTCCCTGTATTGCAAGGACTAGGCTACTTCAACTTAACTAGGCTTATGTGCTAGTGTAACCCTTTAAACATTACCAATCAAGATGTGTGCAGAAAAAAATAAAATAATAATAATACAGCAAATGATAGAACCAGCCCTATAGGAGAGTGTTGTTGAGTTGAAAGTGTGATATGTGTGTGTTGTGTGTGTGTGTGTGTGTGTGTGTGTGTGTGTGTGTGTGTGTGTGTGTGCGTGTTTGTTATTGTGTTTGTGTGTGTGTGGCATATATTATGTGGTGTGTGTATTGAGGCATAAGTGTGGAGTGGGGTAAGTGTATTTGAGAAATATAATCGATTTGAAAGCAAGTTTTTTTTTTTTTTTTTTAACAACAAAATGATATATTTGCTATCCTAAAGGTATAAGTAGATTCTCTGTATCTGCGTAAGTTAAAGATTGGAGCCAAGTTACAACTGTCTTTTTACAATTATGTTTAGTCAGTATAAGGATTTGTAATTTTTTATTAATTTTTTCATAGAGGTATGGACCAGTAAAGTAATTAAATCTTCGTGCAAACTTAGTACGTATACGGGGCTTATTCCATGTGAGTTGACGACGGGAGGTTCCAATGGCAGACCTAAGTGACACCTTATGGAAACGAAGCACAGCTGACAGAACAAAGAGCTGTCTCACTCGCAGGAGCTTTGTTTCTGTATATAGAAGATCAGTGGAATACCGATATGGCTTGCTAAAGGCAATCTTAATCACCGCTCGTTGTGCTCTTTCAATCTTAAGAAGGCTTGTTTTGTTTGCTGCACCCCATACTATAACACCATAGGTGAGTAGGGACTGACATATAGCACCATATACAAGAGCAATAGTTTTAAGATCGGCAACCGCTCGAAGTCTTCTGAAGACGTGTATTACTTTCCTAATTCTGTTACTAAGAGTTTCAATTTGTTGAGACCAATTCATGCGGTCGTCAATAACAAGACCAAGATATTTTATTTGATTGACCCGCTCCAATTGAGGGCAAGAGCAAGTTCCTCTAAGGCAGTCTGTGTGTGAATGCAGGGTAAAAGACAGGCTTGATGAAGGGATGGAATGGTCCGATACTCGAAAGGTAAGTACTTTAGTTTTTCCAATATTTAGGGTTAAAAGATTATTCTGCAACCAGAGTGCTACTTGCTGGAGGCCCTGCTCAGTCCTGACCTTCACTTCCTCCCAGTCTTTTCCATAAAAAATCAGAGCCGTGTCATCGGCAAACGCGAAAAGTTTCATATTAAGAAGTGTTATTGAGCACAGATCGTTTACATAAACCAAAAAAAGCGTAGGGCCAAGAACGCTACCCTGGGGGACACCAAAAGGGATTTCAGTAAGATCACTGCAGTTTTCACCAATCTTAACCTTTTTCATATGTTTCTCTAAGCAAAAGGTTAAGATTGGTGAAAACTGCAGTCATATCTCCATATATACATATCTCTGCCGCGTGTCTCCGTGCCTGAGACCGCATATGAATCTAAAGACTCATTTCAGCTATCGCTCTGAATATAGCTTTACAGCCTTCATCATCGCTCGTCCAGTCCACTGCTGGACTATGAGCCTCCTCTCTTTGCAACCATATGTGTCGATATTACATCGCACAGTTGATTCAGTAATGAATCATACATGATGATATTAGCCAGAGCAGTTCACGTCCAGTTTCTCGTTCTCAATTAATAAACTCGTTCCAGTATGCCTCTTCACAGACTTATGTCTTGAAGGAAGCCACTATGTCCTCCGCTATCTCCATTATCGGGGTTAAGACTTGAAAGACCATCATCGACACTAATCAGTCTGAGGTCCACCGCACACGGCTGTGGACAAGTCCCCATCCGCGGCTATGTATTCAAGTCGCTGTATGCGTCTTCGGTCAATCAGCGGTTCAGAGCTAGACATACAGTGGTAGCGGCATTCATAGCAGCCCGATGGTTACTCCACATCTTCACAGGTCAGATACGGAAATCTCTCCACAGACTTGCGTCTTGAAGGTAGCCACTAAGATATTGTTAACTCCACTATCGGGGGTAAACTTAGTGTACTTATCACGCCTAGGATGCGACCCATACATCAGCGGTTCAGAGCTAGACATGCAATGCCAACAATATCATAGCAGCGATAGTTATACCTCGTCTTCATGCGTCAGATAAGGGCTCTCTATGAGATGGTCAAATATAGTGCATTATATGATCAGTTTGATCCAGCGGCCGTGTCCGCTTTCATTAGGTCATCTAGGTGCGTCAAGCCTATGATTCCCTTGATTTTCATTTTTGACCAACTCGGATGGGATATGTCATCCATAGAGGCATAATTAACCGTTCCCATATCAAACAGGCAGCACGCCAGTCTTCAGGGACCGAAATCCCGTCGAAAGGCAGTGAGAGGCTGTGCAGCGCCTGCGACTTTAGGTTCGGCAATTATTTCACTTGGTTTTCCAAGTATAGACTTATATTAGTCTATTTTTGCACTTTTATAATAATGTCAATTTTCTTGAACTTAACGTTCCGCCAGCCATCTATTCCTAGACGGCCGACTGCCTCCCACCATGTATATTGGCGATACGCATCGACGGTACGCGCTAGGTCAACAGGCCCTTTTCCTAAACTTGTTCGATATTTCTGAAACTCACAATGCGAACGTATCTCAGTCTATGCACCCCAAGTATGCATTTAGTTTTGCATTATCTCTTTTAGTTTCTGAGTTATTAATTTTTGAAATATCAAAAATGTCCAATACAAGAACGTATTAAAATTAAAAACATTCATTACAAGAACGTAATAAAATTAAAAACATTCATTACACGAACGTATTAAAATTATAAAAATTCATTACAAGAACGTATTAAAAAAACAAAAATTCTCTTAATTCGTCTCGAATCTTTTATTATAACTTTCTCTATGTCTTACAACAGACACACGTTGTTCTACATAGTTTTAATTTACATTAGGGTCGGGGAGTTACAACACCTGGTATAATAATCAAATAAATATATTTTTTATATTTACTCTAATAAGCTAGTATAAGCTAGTAATAAGTAATATAGCGCTACAGGGATGTTTGGAGAAACTAAACACTTAGACCCCTAGAAACATATGACGACGAACCTAGAGGCTCCCTTATACAGACATGAACTTCTGCCCAGGACATTACCAGAAAGAAAACCGCAAAGGAAAGGAACGGCCCTCATAAGTAAGAACATGAGTTCTGTTGTACTTCTGCATCCTCGGCACTGGAAGCGGATGCAGTTGCTATCAGAAGGTGATGATGTAATTAAACTATATAATCAGCTTTGCTTAATTTAACTACTCCATTTCAGGACTCACCTCAAGAAGCTCGTCACCAACTTTCACCGCTGGCTGAGCCTTAGCAGCGGCTCCAGCAGGGTTGAGGCCACAGATGAAGACGGCCATGCGACTCCGGTCCCTGTGGCCAGCAAGACTAATGCCCAGGCCAGCAGCTGGAGTCCTCTCCAACTTGACTGCCAGAACGCTGTCGCCGAGAGCTGCATATTTTTTGCGGAGTTTATCTGTGGGAAAAGGAGATACAATTTTCAGAGTCTATGTTTGTAGAACTTGGGAACAATTTTTTTTTTTTTATTATTTGTTAACATTGATATTTTATAAATACACAGGATTATTATGTTGCGCTTCGCACCTTCCGTCAAATGGATATAGTAATAAATATAATAACAGCCTCCGTAGCCGAGTGGTCGAGATTTCAACGCCCATTACGGAGGTTCCGGGTTCGATTTCCGGTGGGGACACTGTTAAGCAAAAATCTCTTTGTGAGACTTTCTCTTTCCCCAGTTTGGTTAGGACATTGCAGGCTGAATCACCAGATTATCCGAAAAGAAAGATGATTCCGTGCTACGGGGCCCCGGCTACTATCTAGTCCTTACATAAGCCAAGTCAGTGGCCTTTGGCGGCTCTATAACACTCACACCAGGGTTTGTGAGGTCGGTTGTCGACCTCACAACCCACACAGTGATGATGATGATGATGATGGGGATCACATGGGGACTATACAAACTGACAACAATAACAATGACGTAACGTAAGCCTATCTATTTACTAGGCCATCAGAAACCCGTCCAGAAGCGCTCCATTTTGAAATCCTTTTCGCCTGTCCACTTAGCCGACAGACATAAGGGTGCTCTCACACTTGACCCCGTCTTTGTAAACTAACAAAGAAGCGACACATTACAAGCGACACATTTGTACAATGTCCATGGAAACTTTCTGTTGGAGGAGCCTTTATTATTATACTTTTGCAACTTCGTAAAGTGATTTCTTTAACTTTTTCTTCATTTAGGAACTTGCTGTCGCAGTTTTGCTTTGATTGCGTATATGTCGCAGTAAGATAGTTGTAGCCGTAATATGATCATATTACTAGGGATATGATCATATTACTAGGGATATGATCATGTCACTAAACTAATCTAGTGAAATAGTTATTATCGATCAAATTTACCCAAATTGTATGCCTGCAAGCAGGCATGGGTGGTCACAAGATAACTTAACCCCGAAGGGTATGGCGGAGGGAGCCGAGCTCGCTTCGCTCGCCTGGCTCCCTCCGCCATCCCCTTCTAACCTAATATCGGGGTGCCCCGAACTCCCGTGCTCGCTACGCTCGCACTCGCCCTGATTGTACTTGTACTGTACTTTATCCATTTTTTTATAATAATGGAATGCTTCGTACAGTCATTTGATCGATAATAACTATTTCACTAGATTAGTTTAGTGATATGATCATATCACTAGTAAGATAGTTAGAGGCAGCTTCCATATGAGAGGTGCCGATGAGATGACGAAAAAATATCTTAAAGAAATATCATAGATGTCCAAAATAAATAGCTATCCACTTCTTACAACAAACGGAAAATAAAAATGTGTATTCAAAGGTTTGTGTAGTTAACGTGGAGAATGGGAAGGGAATTTTTGACTTCCCGGTTGTCCACGTGGGAAAAATAACATGGACAGCGGGAACAAACCATCAACGCCGAGCCAGTGTGTTCTATTGCGGCCTAATCGCCCAAATAATATAAAGCCCAATTTGATGAATGAAGTATTCTTTTCTTTCTTTCAAATCACAAAGTAGGTGGCGCGGCGAGGGCCCCAGACAGAGAGTCCACTGAGAGAGAACAAACATTTCGGGCACGCACACATTGACGTATTGTTTATAGGCGTTAACCACGCAGTTCCCAAACAGTGCTCCATAGCGTTGTTTACCTAAAGAGTGAGGGAGAGAGTGAGTCTGGCAAGATGACGTAATTATTTTTGAAGAAAGCGGGAGTGGTCCTTCTGTAACCCTTTTTTTTTGTGCCCAAATTCTGAATCTGAACCTGAATATGAGCTGACATAAACCTCATAAAACTTAAGACACAAGTGAAACTGTGCGCATACAGTAACAGACAGTCTACATCAACAGCTCATATACGTCCCCACCAAGGAGCTCGAGCCTACCCTGAATTAGGGCGATTAGGCCTTAGTCGATCACGCTGGCCCAGTGCGGGTTGGTCGACTTCACACACAACCTTTAAATTTCTTCGCAGGAGTGTGCAGGTTTCATCACGATGTTTTCCTTCGCCGTAAGAGCGTCGAATAAACGTACATAATATGAATTCGAAATTCGAAAACACATTTGTACGTGGTGGGGTTCGAACCCGCGTCTCCCGGACGGGAGGCAGCGGCCCTAGCCACTAGACCACCGACGACGCTCTTAACAGAAAATCTAGGACTACTTTATAGCAAAAAATATTACTGAAATTTACTGTACGTACGAGGCTGTAGGACGAAGAAAATTGAGTTTGTGCTGAAAAATGGCGGATAATGTGGCAATTCCCTGGAAATTGGCCTAAAGGGTGTTGCAACTACAATATTTCACTCGCGAAGGGTTTCTGTGACGTCATCGGTTGTTTAATAACGTAGTTTACATTGACTTATAAAAATAGAACTTTGAGGCATTTTTAAGTTCAGCATTACGTCATTTTCGGGGGAAAAGGGGATGTGATGTAAGTGGCGAAAATAACACCAAGTTTTGTTTTTGAAAACCAAACACAATCTGTGTTACGAAATAGTTTATAAAGTTTATTTTTTTTAATTTGAATCAAATGAGTAGTTTATCAACTGTGGCACAAGATTGAAAACAATGGAAGCGCAGAGGTAAGGCCTTTGCCCAGCACTTTGGAACAGTCTAGGAAGAAGAAAAAATAAAAAAAAAAGTTGTGTATTGTTGTTCTAATGTCTTTATTAAGAACGTGATGAACAAAAGCCATTTTAGTGGGTCAGAACATCGAACCTTCAGTATATTTTTTATACCTTAAACGAGCAATATATATATTTTATATATACATAATAAGAATTTCGGAAACGGCTGCAACGAAATTTATCATATAGGGAGTTTCGGGGGCGATCGGTCTAGCTAGATTTTATTTTTAGTAAAACGGGATTTCCCCGTGTTTTCAGGCTTAAAAGAATTGGTACGCCGCATACATAATTCAAAGAGGCCGTTTTTACTACTATTTGTCCATTCTGATTGATGTTACACTTTATAACACGTTTTTTTATACAAAATGTGGCTACCTGCGTACATTACGGCGTCTTCAAATACTAATACTGTTTGATGTTTGTTTGTAAAACCGGTAGATAATGGATTTACCAAGAAATTCCAATGTGCTTTCATGATCACAATCATGTTAATAACACAATATTACGTGAGATAAATTTTATAAGGTGTTCGGCGTAGGGTGATACTAAAATGCTACGTAAGTTAAACAATTAGTAGGTAGAGACACACGATAACATGGCTCGCCCTTCTACATGCCACTCATTTTGCATGCCACTCTTGGCGAAACATGACTGAACTTTGTATCAACATATTTTTAAGACCTGTTTATACCATGTTTGACGCAAATAAACCATTCTATTCTATTCTATTCTACATTTTAACATAAATTGAAAGGAGAAAAAAGATACGAAAAGTTAGTTAGCAGAGTTACGAACTACTTGTGCGGTAATTCTCGCTGAACCTTTCGGGTCTATTTGTGGAGAAAATTAAACAACTTTTTCGAACAACTTTGGCGAGTTCTTCTCCACAGAGACCGCACATAGTGAAACTCACCCAAAAAAGTGTATGGCGAAACTAAGAGATATAAACTATTCATTTTATTTCGAAATTTGTGTCAAAATACACAAAAAATGAACACTTAAGTTGTGCAAAGAAAAGTTGTTTAGTTTCGTAGGCTCAATTACATATATTTTTTATAAGTTTTTCTTATTTTAACTATCACGTTTAACGTTGTGTAACTCATAATAACATTAATAACATGAAAACTATATCTATATACATACTTAGCAATATTCAAATTTCTCGGTTTGAACTAAAACTTTTCATAGAAGTGGAAAAAAGCTTAAATGTGTAAGTGTAATCATGTATGTATCATGTATGTATGTGTAGGTATATACGAGTATTATTAATTGAAATTGTTGTGCACGTTACTATCCGCTTCTTTTCTAAATTCTCACTTCCAAGGTCTGCTGTAAGACATTTCTTTAGAAATAAGGAGTGCCTGTTGTGTCGTTTTTCTATGTGATCATTTTCTGTTAACTTTATTATGTACAATAAATAATAAAATAAAATACTTAAGCTTCTTACTGTAGTAAAAGGATCATACTTCTAATAATTGTCCTACCCCTGCTACAATATAACCACAATATAACTCGAACCGACCGAACCCAAGGAGAAAATACCTACTTAAACAAAAAGTAGTTGCAAGCTTTTTCAGTACTAAAGCTCCCATTATTAAAGGGTACATTGTAAGAATATGAACTATCTGTGTGAGAGAGACAGAGCTATACCCGTCTCCTTTCTTCAGTAGTTTATTTTCCGACAAGCCTCTCTCGATAGCGAAATGATACCGTAGTACCCTTCACATCATGCTTAACTGTTTACTCTAGAACCAGTAGTGGTGTAATTACAAACTGGACGGTTGTTAGTATGAAAAACGTGGGAATAAATCTACATAATTACGAAAAACGAGATTATATGAATAATATTAATATTAAAGGTGTGTGTGGATGTTTGTCACTCAATTACTAGCTTTACGGAACATTACGCTACTATGGTATTATCTAACAAGATAAAAGTTACACCGAGGATTTTTTTTATGGCTGAGTAACATCTAAATCTTGCAAAACCGCAGGGTCGTAGCAAAATTAAAAAAATCACAATTGTTTATTTGCATAGAATAGGTGTACATGGTCTTATAGTGAAACAAGTTCTCTATTCCGCTAACATACATTAGCATGCAAAATTAATAAAATTAAATTAAACAATACGGTCTAAGTATTTAGGTCAAGGAATTCATGCACACTATATAAACAATGATATATAAGCCACTCTCTTAGTTTTTTGATCATAGCATTGGTTGGACCTTCTTTAAATCTCTCTGGAATTTTATTATATACACGGACACACATACAATAGGGGCTTTTCTGGCAGAGACGCCGCTGACGGATGTTCATCTAAGTACATTTATTTTATTAATTTATTTTGTAGTACTTACTTACAATCTTCTCTTGTCTAGTCCAATAAATAAATAGTTTACAACAACCTAACAACACCCCCCCCCCCCTTGACACCCCTTGTTACATTTTTATCTTTTTTCGCACTGAAATATACATTCACAAAATAATTGATGTAAAAATTTGTACTTTTTGAACCTTTGTGTATTTACAATTTTCGCGCAGCAACAAAGCGTGGATTGGTTTGAGTTTTTGCAATGCGATAGAATATGGAGCGGAGAGTGACAAAGGATTTTCACAAAGGGAAAAAGTCGAAAACAATGCAAGCAAAGCCGCGAACGGACAGCTGGTATAATACAAAGAAATACCACACGTTTTTTCGTTCATTCTACAGAAGAATGATATAATTTAATATTTTCATTCCATCTCTTTTGGTAGGCAAATCCCTTTTAATTATGCTAAGTATGTGGCCCAGCAGCCGCCACCAGCTATGCTGAGCATCACACGAAGAGTGTTGTAGAGGGTTATGTGGCAATAACCAGGGCACAATCCGAAGAAGGTATTTATATATTATATTATCTGATATCGAAAACTACTTAGGTATTTTCTATCGGAGATCAGGACATGAAGTGAAGAATTTAGCAGAAAAAAGACATAATCGAAACAAAAGAAATCTAAATTTGAAAATGAATTTAAAATGAAAGATAAAACTGCCAGCAAGAAAGGTTGCCAGTCATAAAACAGGAAAGAGGACGAACGCCTCGTTACAAGTTTTCACTAGATTCTGTTATTTGGGTTGGCCTTCCACGCGCTTTGTGTATTTTGACATCGCTGAAGGTAAATTAAATATACTACTAAAAATGTGAAATTAGTTTTCACATTCTCATTTCATTATCAAAAACTCCTGTTGTTAAAACTCATACAACTACATTATGTATTTCATTGAAGTTAAAATATGTATGTTAAAGTGGACGGAGAGGTTACTAGGTCACTTTTCGATCTCTTCTGTTCGAAATCATGTTTTGCCTTTGAGTGCTGTCCACGTTACAGGGATGTGGCCAACAACGGGGACAACGAGACATATTTTAAATTATTTAATTAAAGTTTCGCTCTTCCCGTTCAACGGGGACACGGCCTATGGGGACAACGAGCGACAACTACATGAAATTTTTGCTAGAGATTTTAAGAGCATTTGTTTGCTCGCATTTCAATATTCTTCAAAATTATGCATTTTAATTATATCATGCGTATCTGACCGCTTCCGTCTGTATTTTTCGCAAATAGAGATGATGAGTATTTTATTCATATATTTAACACGATTTGTCTATTATTTCATGTAATAAAAAAAAATACGGAGATATATTGTGAGTTGAGAGAAAGTACATAATTATGATGTCACGCTCAAGCGTTACTCAACTAAAGAGATAATATGTTCGGTATTTACCCCCCTTTCGGATTTTGTACTCAAATTTTCCATTCCTTGCAAATTACAGAGATTTGCCTCCTTTTCGAAGTCCCATACTTTTTGTTAGTACTTTGCTCACTTTCGCTTATACCAAGCTGTGACGTAATTAGCCGCCTCTCACCAACTTTAGTGCGGTTTAACTAAGCAATTTTATGTTCATCAACATCAACGGCCCGTTACAGTCCACTGCTGGACTATGAGCCTCCTCCACTTAAGTGTTTGGTTTTACCATAATCTTCACGCAGGCGGGTTGGAGATCGCAGATTAAAAGGTTACTGTATCAGAGAGCGCTACGTTCCCTGTTCAATGTGTAGTCCCTAAGTCGCCTCTTACGACACCCAAGGGAGGAGTAGAGGTTGGTGACAAATGTATTCTACTCTGCCGTCAACGGCTAGATTTTTATGTTAATTTGATAAGACAAAAAATACTTAATATTTTTGTATTAGCTGACTGACGGACAAAATTGAATTTCGTTTTCTTTACACAGGCATATTATGCCAATAAAAAATATCTCACTAGAGTCTTCGGGTATAAAAAGTTTAGTGGGCGGACGTGCCCTATCGAGCTCAATGCAGCGCTTCGCAAAGTCAATGCTAGGTCTTTAACTTGACCTAGAATCTACACCGTCGAGAACCGCAGTCTGGATGAAAAGATAAGCTAACTAAAGGTTTTATTTTCTAGAATTTATTTTGTAATGTTTGAACTGGCTATTTCTCTTCTTTTTTTTTAAAAATATGTCATGATGTTCATATTCTGAAGGGCTGAACAGAGCATTAAAACTATCTCCATCTTATGAACTGTAATATTTTGTTGAGTTAGATACTTGTACTTGAATTTTGTTTTTATGTATTTACAAAATTTTCAGACAAATATCTTTTAGATTCAATCAACAACAAATAATATTTTATCTTTATTGGGATTTATCGTTTAATTTACTTTGTAGGCAAAATCATAAGCCAATAGGTTTATTTTTTATTTGTCCTTACATATAAATATTGCATCAATTATCGTCCATCAGAATTTAAGCTCTTTTCCACTGATTCCGCTCTTGTGTCACCCAAAAAAAATAATTATGACGAATCTAAGTGATGTTAAATTGAGTTTCTCACTTTTTTTACTTTTGACTTTGAATCTTTGTTTATATAGTGTGCAAGATTTCCTTGACTGAAATACTTAGACCATATTGTTTAATTTTGTTTACGTGACTTTTTGTTTTTGACTACGGTAATAACGTGGCTAGATCACTGGCGCTATCATATTATTATTACGTTTGTTTGTATCTATCTACTATAATAATATCTTTGGGTGATAAACATTGATTTTTTACGCAAAAACTTGCATTTTTCAACCCTGAGACCTGACCTTATTTCGATCCAAACATTCTCTCGAGAGACAAATATGTATCAATTGATTAAATCGCACAAAAGAGTTAGATATTTATATTTTTCTTGTCTGTCACTCTGTCTATCAACAGAATGTAGATGACTTTGGAAGGGCGCCAAATATTTCTTTACTACAGGAAAAATCGGCTATATGAATTTTCCAGTTGAATTAAAATTTTCATTTAATTATGTTCCTTGGCTATTTCGATAAATAAATCAGTTTTATTACATCCCAGTTCTAATTGTGTACAATTTTCATGGTCAAGGTGACAATTTAGGATGTAACAACTATAAAAGAGACACGAAGAAAATATTACAAATGGTTACGATTACCTTGTTTCAAACTATTTAATAACCTAGGTAAACAATAGAAATATAAAGAATGCAGACACGTATAAGGTACTAGCGGCCCGCCAGCGGCTACGCCCACTTTATTTTTGAATTTACCCGTAGGAAGAACATATTTCCTGTGGTAAAAAGTAGCCTATGTTACTCAGGGATAATTTAGCTTTCTAATGGTGAAAGAATTTTTAAAATCGGTGCAGTAGCTTTTGAGTTTATTCGTTACAAACATGCAAAAATATTATACTTTCCTCTTTAATATTATATTAGGTCCTTACATATGAAATTGGCGTTTTGTATGGGAGGAACAAAAAGTCGAAAAATTTTTATATAGTATATTTATTTAATCAAAGTATGAGCCATTGTAATCTATGCACTTTTGCCATCTCATAGGTAGTTCATTGATCCCTTTACTAAAAAAACCATTCGGACGGGAATCAATAAAATCTTTGAAGGCGATTTGGACTGCCCCATCTGAGTTGAATTTTTTCCCTTGCAAGAAGTTATCCAAATTTCGAAAAAAATGGTAATCTGTTGGAGCAAGGTCCGGGGAGTACGGTGGATGCCTTAGACATTCCAATTGAAGCTCTTCTAATTTGCTAGCCGTCTGTTGTGCAGTGTGTGGTCTAGCGTTGTCGTGAAGCAGCAGTGGCGTAGAGCGATTGACCAGCCTCGGTTGTTTACCAGCTAGCTTTTCCATCATGGTTTGCAATTGCTGACAATAGTCATCTGCCGTAATCGTCTGGCCAGATTTGAGAAAACTGTAATGAACGACACCGGCGCTAGTCCACCAAACGCTTACAAGTAACTTTTTATTGGTCAATTTTCGCTTGGAGCAGGCTTTGGCTGGCTTGCCAGGGTCCAGCCATTGCGATGAGCGCTTCCGATTATCGTAGAGAATCCACTTTTCATCACAGGTAATGATTCGATTTAAAATCCCTTCGTTATTGTGCCGGTCAAGTAATGTAACGCAGCAGTTGACGCGCGTTTGCCGGTTTGCTTCACTCAATTCGTGAGGAACCCACCTTTCAAGTTTTTTAATCTTCCCAATTTGCTTCAAGTGGATTAAAACAGTTTTATCACTAACACCGAAGCCTGCAGCTAACTCGGACGTGGTTTGCGATGGATCCGCTTCCACAATAGCCTTCAATGCTTCATTATCAACTTGGGTCTCCGGCCGTCCACGGGGCTTGTTTTGCAGGTCGAAATTTTCAGAACGAAAACGTTGGAACCAAAAACGCACTGTGTTTTCTTTTGCGACACAACCGCCATACACATCATTAACCCTTCGAGCCGTTTCCGCAGCACTGGTGCCACGGTGGAACTCGTACTCGTAAATAACGCGATATTTCAAATTTTCCATTTTGTAAATCGAGCGATGCAAACAGAAAAAAGATAAGTAAAAAAACAAATGAATGACGGTTTACGAAACACAACTACATGTGGAAATAGCTGTATAAATTTGAATTTCGAATTCCTAACCAAATAGGAGAAATTTGTGATCAAAGTGGCCAGTACGACAAAACGCCAATTTCATATGTAATGACCTAATATTAGTATACTCGAAGAAGATATAGGTAATACTCGTATCAGAGACGTGGTCGCTTACGATGGTCCTCATAAAAAAGCTCAAGGTCACCCAAACGGCAATGGAAAGGGCTATGCTCAGATTCTTTTTAGACAGTGATGTCCTCCTTCCTCCTCCGTCTTTTGTCTACACCGTGAAATTTACATCGTTTTGTTCCCGCCGTGTAGTGATAGTACCTGTCAAACTGAACAACTTTTCACGAAAAAAAAATTCCAGTGACAAAATCATTTTTAGTCTCTCCATACAAAATGGGTCGCTCGGGAGTCTCACTTTGTATGGAGAGACCAAAAATTTTTTTGTCGCAGGAATTTTTCTTTTCGTGAAAAGTTGTTCAGTTTGACGGGAACAAAACCATGTAAATTTCATGCCTTTGTATTGATGTTCGCGCGTAATATCCTTGGTGGTGGCAGAATATCAGTGCCTTCAGTAACTACGTGTGGTTACTGGTGCAATATGCTGAGTTGCTACCATTTCTTGGCAAGTATTTAGAATGCAACTTGTAAAGTGTGATGCCTTGAATAAATAGTTTTTTTTTCTTTCTTTCTTTCCTCTCCAAACTGGGGAGGCTCACAAAGACAATGTCCCCACCGGAATTCAAACCAAAACGTCCGTTATGAGAGTCGCACGTTCGACCACTTGGCGATGGAAACTTTTATACTCTCACATTTATAAAATTAGTATGATATTCTTTTTTTTTAAATAAAAAAAATATCAGTCTGTCTTTTGATGCACTTCCACCAGACTATTATAATACCTAAAGGTAACTGCGTAAAATTGGCCCCATAAAATGAGTCAATATAAGACCCCGTCATAAAATGTGTGCACCCATCCACATCATAAATGAAAACATTGTATCGTTCACGTAACGAAAAGCGATTGGTGTGCAACCAATAATAGTTGGATCAAGGAGGATGTTATTATGAGTATAACAAATTAATACACTCACCGGCACATCTAACCGCCCACTCTTAATTTCAGGGAATACTCGTGATTCTTTATAATTCTATTAGTTACAGCTGATGTTAGTTAGCCTAATTGACTCAACTAACTGTAAAAATGTTTTCTTGTAATCTTGATTGGTGTCAATAAAGAATATTTGTATTGTATTGTATTGTATTGTTAAAAAGTAGTTAATTTAACGTTTATTTAAGTGTGTTTAATTTATCGTAAAATTATCAATAATTCAATCTTAATGTATAACAATAAGCGTAATTTAAAATTAACTCGAAATACAAGGGTGGGCGGTTAGATGTGCCGGTGAGTATATTTGGTATTCGGCGGATGAATGACCTACCTACCTAGGTACACGTGGTAAAGTTTGTCGAACGCACATAATAATATAGTAGGAGAGCTGGATGAAAAAACTTTACGTCATCTAAAAAGTGCCAAGGTACGAAAAGGCAACGTTTTATTTTCATGCGGTTCTTAATAACTTTTATCTTATGTGAGTTTCCAAGTTGCAAAATGTGCTAAAAAAACAACACCTTTCCAGAATCAGAATCATAATATTTTATTGAAATACGGTAGTAACATGTTAAAATTAAAACAAAAGAGCAACGTGTTCGCCAGTATAGAGTGGCATACAATAGTAGTCACATTATTTTTATTACAAAACTATTGGAAAATTATCTTCTTAAAAAATAAAATCTCAAAATTACATAAGAATAATTAACAAGTTAGGAATTCATTTACACTGTAGATAGTCTTTTCAATTAGCCATTTAAACAATTTTGTCAAAAACAGACACAAAACGTTCCAGGATTTTCTCACGTAACCCCTACGGTAACCCTGTAGATTTAAGAAGCCAATCCTATTCTAAACCTCTACAAACAGGCCGCATCGTAGTACCCGATGATGACAATAATGTGTGGCCCAGCAGCCGCCACGGAGCTGCCGAGCACCACACGAAGAGTCTGGTAGTGGATATTATTATAAAACGTGGCAAAAAACAGGGTTCAGTCCGTAGGAAAAGGTAATTATTTATGTATTTATATAATTTATATTATAAAAACTGGAAATAGCAACAAGGATTCGAAATGGTAAAAGGATAACTGAGCTTTTCACTGTTAGAGATCAGGACGTGAAGTGAGAAATTTAGCAGAAAAAAGACAAAATCGAAACGTAAGAAATCTAAATTTGAAAACGAATTTGAAATGAAAGATAAAACTGCCAGCAAGAAAGGTTGCCAGTCAGAAAACAGGAAAGAGGACGAATGCCTCGTTACAAATGTTTGTGCAGTCCGTTCTCGTACTATTATGTTATTCACCAAAATTCCTGTATATGAATTCCTGTATTCCTGTAAGTACCTGGGCTGATTGATAACTGGCCGAAACGACGAACTTAAAAAAATTATACGCAAAAAAAAAAAATTACATTATATTTTGGCATCTTTTTGAAAATAGAACGCCAAATTTGAATTTAATCGAACTGGTGGAATTTGTTTGATAGGACGTAGAACTTTCTCTGTCGTAAATTCTCTTAACAATGGAAAGAAACGAAATTCGTGCGGTGATAAAGTTTTACGTTTTAAAACAGAAAACAGCAACCCAGATTAAAACCAAGCTAGACAGTGTTTTAGGTAATTCTGCTCCTGCATTGAGTACAATTCACATCTGGGTAACTGATTTTAAACGTGGAAGACAGAGCTGCGAAGACGCCCACAGGTCTGGCCGTTCAAATGAAGTCACGAATCCGGACATGATCAAAAAAATTGACAACAAAACAAAATTGTATTGAATGATCGGCACTTGAAGTTGTGAGAGATAGCAGAGATGGTGAGCATTTCATCTGAACGCGTTTTTAATATTTTGCACCAACATTTGGGAATGAAAAAGCTTTGCGCGCGATGGGTGCCGCGTTTGCTCACTGTTGACCAAAAGCAACGTCGAGTGGACGATTCATCGGAGTGTTTGGCGCTGTTTAACCGAGATTCTAACGAGTTTACGCGGCGTTATGTAACAGTCGATGAAACCTGGATACATCATTATACTCCCAAAACAAAAGAACAATCTAAGCAGTGGACTGAGAGCGGAAGACCTGCGCCCAAGAAAGCAAAAACGGTTTTGTCGGCCGGCAAAGTGATGGCGACTGTTTTTTGGGATGCTCGAGGGATTATTTTAGTGGATTGTCTGCAAAAAGGAAAAACAATAAATGGAGAGTACTACGCAAGCTTGCTGCAAAAATTAAGTGAAGAAATCCAGAAAAAACGACCACATTTGGCCAAGAAAAAAGTTTTGTTCCACCATGACAACGCACCTGCACACACGTCAATGGTTGCAGTCGCCAAACTCCATGAATTGCGGTTCGAATTGCTACCGCATCCACCCTATTCCCCGGATCTGGCCCCGTGTGACTTCCACTTATTCCCAAACCTGAAGAAATGGTTAGGTGGCCAGAGATTTTCATCAAATGAAGAAGTCATTGTTGCCGTGGACGAGTATTTTGAGGGGTTGGAGAAAACATTTTATCAAACTGGTGTAACGGCATTGGAGAAGCGCTGGACTAAATGCATCGAGGTAGAAGGAAACTACGTTGAGAAATAAATTTATTTTAAATAGATTTTTAAAGTTTTTCTTTGTCGTTTCGGAAATTTATCAATCAGCCCTCGTATATTCGTATCTGTGGGCTTCTTGTTCTTCTTCATCGTGTGGGTTGAAGGTCGACAATCGACTTTCGAAACCTGGTGTCAGTGTTATAGAGCCGCCATAGGCCTGCTTCTGTTGATAGCAGCCGATACCCACATATTGACGTGTATGGGGGCTTATTTGATCAGGTATTGTCTTTTGCAGCGGATATGGGTATTTGTTTGTTCCTAAATTTACCATATTTTATAAATTAATTTAAAAACAGTATAGTAGACGATTCGCGTAGAAAAAAACAGAATCATGAATGATTTATTAAAGTTTCAATAATATTATGTCTGTCTCTTTCAAAAACGATTTTTTGTATGGAGATTTATACGGCGTTACTTGCTTGTAAGCATGTGTGCCTCTCTGATTAACCTTGAAATTCAAACCATTATAACTCGGTAAATTTTAAAGAGAGAGCAAAAATTATTTTAGTCTTCGATAACAGAAACCAACATAATTGGATTTATAAAATAAAAACGTAGTCAAACACTCTATTATGTAGTGTAAGAACTGATTAAAATTGAATATAACCTAGCTGCCCGCTCACGGCTAGGCTCGCGTTCTATAAAATGTTTCCCGGGGGAAAAAACTTTTTTCGTAAATCCAGGTTATAAAATATGTGTGCCGTCATCCAATTCCGTTCAGCAATTTTGCGTGATTGAATAGCACACGTCCAAACAAAAATATTTTATATTTAGTACAGTTGTACAGTTCAAGAGGATAAAAATATGGGATTGGTTTATAATCTCTGCGATAGTAATAATAGCCGTGTTTTAACTTCGCGCAATCGAGTGAAAGCAATCGAGGAGCAACCAATGGATGGACTGATAGGGATGAGTTGATCGGCGGCGCGCGTATCTCGATTCCATTACTCGATGTAAAATGGTACAGGCGGTGAGAAAAGTGCTTATTTAAAAATTATATACCTAGTACATATTTTATCTTGATTTTCAATCTTCCAAAATGTATAAGAAATGAGTAACACCGCGTAACACTTTACTGCATACACAAAAAAAAAAAACATTCTTCTTTTTCATCGTGTGGGTTGTACAAAAAATACGTTATTAACCTTATTAAACACGTAGGTAGTTTGGCGAGTTCATTTAAAATGGTCACATAGTCAACATCAACATCAACGGCCCGTTACAGTCCATTGCTGCACTATGAGCCTCCTCCACTTAACACAGGCGGGTTGGAGATCGCAGATTAAAAGGTTATTGTATCAGAGAGCGCTGCTGCCCGTTCCCTGTTCAATGTGTAGCCCCTAAGTCGCTTCTTACGACACCCACGGGAAGAGTAGGGGTTGGTGACAAATGTTTTCTGCTCTGCCGTCACCACACGGCGTGACGTAGTACACTTACATAAATAAAAAACACATTTAAGGAGAAAAAACAACAAAAAACAAAACAAAAAATATTCCTTTAAAATAATATCTTTTATTTCTTATAAATTGAAGAAAATATGGTCCTGGCCCCAAAACTATGATTCCTTATACTTTGTTTTGTAACGGTTCTAATGCCCGTTAGTCAGATGATGTTGTGGCTTGTGGACGCATGGGAAAGACTAATTCGCACACGATTAATTAATTAATTTATGCTACACGTACTAGCTTAGGATCTACATAGGTTACATTGCAGTTATGTACATGTGCCTTGCATGCAGTGAGAGGATTATTACAACTCTAAAATAAATCAAGATATAAAATTCACAAAAAATAATAACAATAAAAATAATACAATTTATAAAACATTGGGTTATGTATAAAGTTTGAATAGATTAAAATTGTAAACATTCAATATTGTAAAAAGTAAATAAGATTTAAAATTGTGAAATTAAAAGTCATAAATAATAAAACTGTACTATACTAACTATACCTACACCCTGCTATATTTTTGTAAATAAATTATTCTAGTTAACAGTTTAATAAAAATTTAAAACTAATTTGTAAACTGTTTAGGGTAAAGACTAGATTAGAGTATGATACTTTTATAAAAACTTTTTTAAAGGGTAATCAATGTTTTAAATAGGTAAATGACTTGAAAGATCTGATCGTTTCTTGAACCCGTAATTTGAACTGGTGAAGATAACTGGGTATAAATTTAGAATTCTCAAATTAAATAAAAGATGAAACGAAATCTTTTTAACAATTTAGTTTCGTTTCACCTTTTATAGGTCCGTTGGCTCCATTTCGGGTAGCCATTAAAACTTCCTAATGAAGGTGCATGGGAAATGTAAAGTTCCCTTAGTTGAAACCACAGGACGTCTATACGTATAGCGACCATTATTTAGTATGTACGTACTGTAACGACTCTCCTGCCGAGAGCCGCCATTTAAAATATAAAAGACACTTTTATAAAACGATAACTTTTTATTAAATCACAAATTACAAAACTTGTACTGAGGGACATACAATCGTCCGCACACGACGGCGGACGGCAGGTGAAACGTCAAATCTCTGCGGCCCAGCCCGTATGAAGTTTCTATCGCTCTCTTTTTAAACAGAATAGTTAAAAAGAGAACGAATATATTATAAAAAGAATATTATCGCCAGTACCAAACTACATGGCACTCAGACCAACGAGCTACAGTACACAATGACTAGTACATACTAAATAATATAAGCCTTTGGTATCATCCATGCCCTATTTCATTTCTAGAAACCGATACCAAAGGCTTATATTTTGTAGTGTTTTGATTCGTTTTCTAATTTTCGTTTATTTTGTTAGCTTGTGTTTTTGAAGTTTTTTTGTTAGTAATTATAAAAAACAGTTGTTACAATTGGATACCCCATACCTAATCCCCTGTTTAGATATTTATATCTAAATATTTTTTTGTTACATTTTTAATTAAATTACAGTTATCTCTTTTTGGGACGTTAGTTTTATTGCGTCACCTTCCTTGTCTTAATTAAAACTTTGTGTGTTCATCTGTTTCTAAAGGTACAAAGAAAATTGTTTGATTTTAAAAGTTAAAATACTTATTTATCTTTTGATTTACATACTAATCAGAATTGCAGTTTCGATCCCGCCCAAGGAAAACATTCGTGTGATGTTGTGATTGCTTTTTTGTCTAGATCGTATTTAGCTATGTATTATTAGCCGGAAATAATTAACCGATCGACTAGGACATCCCTATACAGTTTCATAATGTGTCACATCCCTAGTTCTCTATCTTTGACGTTTGTATTATTGGGCGGCTAGCGCGTGTTGTAAGCATTTTATTAGAATAATGTAAATAAATGTACCTATTTAAAAGTGGTTTTCACGTTATATTAGTATTTATATTTTGTCTAGTTTGAGATCAGACAGAAAGCCATGGGTGAGATGTTTCCACAAATTTATTTATTGATATTAATATTAACAAGGCATTAAATTTATTCGAATTCATCACGCTTTTAAAACAGGTCCCAGTTCCCATAAAAACCGAAATGAGAGTGGATCTGTCCCTAGGGAGGAAAAGATAATTTAAAAATCAAACCTTGATTAAGGCCTTTTGAACTCGGCTATCTCTATAATAATTATACTTTTATCATGCTGATAAATAAATTAAAATTATTTTGATACTTTTTAAAACCTTTATTTATTTTATTTTTATTTTATTTTATTCGGAAAACAAACAGTGATCTTAAACAAATTACATAACAATGTTACTAACCAAACACTATTTACATGTTTTCGCATGTACACAACTAAAGCTAGTTTACATTATGAAAAATATAAAGATAATAAATCCATTGCATAAAGAAGAAAGGAGATCTACACGGAACATGAGTGATCATCGAACCAATCTTTAGTTATAACATTCTTAAAAACATACGCTTTTGTATTAAATAGATCTAAATTAGGAAATTTAACCATCTCATTGAATTTGTTTGCAGATCTGACAAAAAATGAGTTTTTTCTATAATTAGAGCCGCACTGTGCAACATATAAGTACGATACATGCCTAACTGGCCGATTTGGAACTTTTAGTTTAATCTTTGATAGTAAGCACGCAGAATCTATTCTATTCTGAGCAATTTTAACTAGGAAAACGATATCTGCTATAGTACGTCTGACTTGGAGTGGAAGAAAATGTTGCTTGTGACATCTAGCAAATAATCAGTATCATTAGTCTTACACTTATATTGTAAATACTTTAAAAATCTTCGTTGGATTGATTCTAATCTGTTGATGTAAATGTCATATTGTGGATTCCATACCTGCGAACAATACTCGAGAAGACTGCGCACAAACGAACAATAGAGAATTTTAACGACCTTAGGATTGGAGAATTGAGAGCAGGATCTCATAAGAAAACCCATTGCCTTATTAGCTTTTCTGGCTATATCATCAATATGCTTTTCATAAGTTAATTTAGTGTCATGTATGACACCAAGGTCTCGAATCAGATCAACACGCTGAAATTCTTGACCATTTAAGAAGTATTTATATTTTGGGAATAAAGCTTTCAACCTTTCTTTATTATGACAAATACTAATAAACCTTTATTTATTATGACAGTGGAATATAAAATAATTCCTCGATACATCTAAATGACATGACAGAACCATTCTTTTAAACTTTTGTGTAAGATTTTTATGTAATGCTTCAACGTAGTTGTAAAATCCTATATTTGACATTATTAATCATTCTATTCTTATAGTATAAATATAGTTTTTTTATTATATTTTAAATTGTTTTGACTCGTATTGTAGGTATTAATTTTAATAAAAAATTTTGCATGTATTTTTAAATCTTACTTTATATTATTGTATACCCACCATCCCTTAGATTTTACCACAATCTTACAGTTAATGATTTTTGAATTTGAACTCTAGCTTGGTTAACTTCACGCAAATCTTGTATGGCATATTTTAGGCCTGATAGAACTACATCATTGCAGCTGTCCATTTTAGTATTTTAACAGCCACCGTGGCCGAGTGGTCGAGATTTCGCCGCTCATTATGGAGGTTCTGAGTTCGATTCCCGGTGGGGACACTGTCAAGCAAAAATATTTTTAAGAGACTTTTCCCAGTTTGGTAAGGACATTGCAGGCTCAATCACCTGATTGTCCGAAAAGAAAGATGATTCGGTCGGTGCTTCGGAAAGCACGTTAAGCCGTTGGTCCCGGCTACTATCTAGTCGTTACACAAGCCATGTCTATAACACTGACACTCAATGAAGAAGAAGATTTTAGTTCTCCTAATTTATCCTAATGTCAAACTTTAAAGCGTGTGAGGAAATAGTCAAAGACTTCTTCACACAAAATAACGACCTTCAATTACTTTTTATTGTTATAGACGCCATTACGCGCAGTACCTGAAAATATAATTTTGAAGCCGAATTTGTAAGCAAATGCGGCAAAGTAATTTCTTTACAAAGTGAAAGAAAATGAGCATGATTGGAGCAAAGTAGTAGGTACATAAAATAAATTCTAATGTTTTTTTTCAAAGGCAGGTTTTGACATAGATTTTTATGACAGGCTTTTTTTTTGACGGATCTAATCGCTATTTCTACCAAACTGGTAATAACTGGTAATTTAAAAAAAAAAAACACCCTATTTTATAAAATCTTATCCCAATCTAAATATCGGTAAATATCGAAAAAGTAATTTTATTTTCAAATGAAGAAATATAAGAAATAAATATACCTAAAGTAGAATAGTCGTAAGAGGCGACTTAGGGACTACTCATTGAACAGGACACGGGCAGCAGCGCTCTCTGATACAGTAACCTTTTAATCTGCGATCTCCAACCCGCCTGCCACGCGTGGAGATTATGGCAAAACCCTCCACCAGGCAGGCTCATAGTCCAGCAGTGGACTGTAACGGGCCGTTGATGTTGATGAAGTAGAATAGGTACATAAACTACCCTGTTAGGCAAATAACAACAACAAAGTAAGTAGGTATACTAACATTATTTTTGGTAAGACTTTTCCTTTCGCTTGTACGCGCTTCCAATGCATCACTGAACATACCTTTTATACTGTATTGCAGTCTGAAACAGCTCACGTCGAAAGGTCAGGTCAATGACCTCGGCCAATCAAATAGTTTTATTGCTCACTCAGTTTTTATTTTATTTCAGATCACCGAGAGCTCCGTGTTTAAATAGAAAAGAAAGACAAAACTATTTATTACAGTGAAAATAAGTAGTTTGACTATTGCAAAAACTCTCAGGTAGTTTTTGTATTTATTTATGGGCTTACTCTTGACCATAATCAGGTTCGCGAGGGACGAGATGAGTGGTCGATGATGGAACGAGTTCGCCCAGAACATGCCTGTTCACTCTAACTTTGAAAATACTTGGGTTATAAGCACTCGGAAAAACAAAAGCAGGCAAAGAATTCCATTCCTTGGCCGTGCGCATAATAAAAGATGATAAAGCGCTTTGTGCGGCAAAGTTGTGAACGAAAATTTATGTCGGGGTTAATTCTCACTGTTGTGCTCCAATCGTTAACTTAAGTTCGTCCTTTTCACCTTTTAAAGATTAAAACAGGACAGGAGATGGCCGTCCTAATTATCAGAGCTGTCAAACATCGAATTTGAATTTTGTTGACGCGTCGTCGATTGAACGATTTCGGAGACGTCCAAATCATCTACATAATAGATCTTTTCAGGTACAGTGGGAGACGTAGCCAGAAGCGCTTTAACTTCTACTTGCAAATTATACGCATAAAGATTCTAGATATTGAATTTATTCAGAGAAATTCATAAAAACATGAAACGCGTGTAGTCTGGAGAATGAAAACATAAGACACGCAAACAAAGAAAAAACTATTCGCAATTCAAAAATTACAAATTTTAGAACGCGACATGAAAACCGCCCAACAGCCAGTAACAACAAAGGAGGCCGATCCTCTACGCCCTTAATAAATCATCATTCATTCAAAATAATAATCATTTGTTCATAAGAATTCATTTCCTCTCTTTCATTATTCATAAAATCGAAAAAGATAGATAGATTTTAAAATTAGGATTAGATGTGACATCGAGAATAAGCCCATACTAGAAAAGAAAGTGTTTGGATATTGAATTTGTATGTTTGGATGTTTGTTCCGCTTTCAAACCTAAAGCTCTAGACGGATTTAGTATTATGGAATAACACATAGGATACTTTTTACGGGAAGAAGTCTTATTCCCACAGGAAAATCTTACACAATGCGATCCTACGTAAGAAATCTGATTTTATTAGCGCTTCAGTTTTGAAACTGTTTCAGTTACCCCATTGACTGAAAAAAAAAACGGAATTGAGTACAATATGTACCGAAATAGTACAGAGTTTTGCAGGTGTGGGATGTATGGATCGGTCAGTTAGCAGTTATTTCTGTACCATTACCGTGGAATTCGCAATAAAGTTCCTTCATCGAAACCGGTTACAAAACTGCGCTTTCGTAGACGGCCGAAGCGGTACAGCGTTCGCCTCATTACGGAGGTTCTAGGTTGAAATCCCAGTGGAGACATGTGGTCAAACAAAAATTACTTTTCGAGAAATTGAGACTGTCCTCAGATGGTTTCCAGTTTTTTTAACAGTAGTTTAGCCTGCAATGTCCTGACAAAACTAGGGACCATCACATTTTCCAAAAATCAAAGATAGTTATGTGCTTCAGAAGGCACGTTAAGCCGGGTGGCCCGGCTAGAATAGTCGTTATGTGAGTCATGTCAGAAGCCATTGGCGAATCAATAATTTTGAGACGAGGGTTTGTGGGGTTGCGCTGCTGCCCGTTCCCTGTTCAATGTGTAGTCCCTAAGTCGCCTCTTACGACACCCACGGGAAGAGTAGGGGTTGGTGACAAATGTATTCTACTCTGCCGTCACACGGCGTATTTATTATTATTATTATATTCTGTCTAAATAACAATTTCTTTACTGTCTTACAAATTCCTGTAACTAAAGTATTTTATATCTCATCAAGTCTAGGTTTGACAATTCCTTTTTATTTTCTCACGGCAACAATGTAACCACCTTATTGCCGAGAAAAAAAAACCTACAAAACTTATTACAGCTTCAGCAATAAACTCTCTGGGATGGTATTAAGATCCGTAATCCTTTGGCTTTACACGTTCGTTCACTCGAGCCTGTGTTAATATCAAGATATTGTTGCACTTAAGAGAAAATCCTGTGAAATTAGAGATTGGGGTGCTGTGACGTCATAAATGTTTTTTTTTGGTACTTTAGTTCATAATTCATTCATTCATTTATTCATTGCAATCATGTACTTGGTAAATTTACAAAAGATGTTCGTATGTGGATTTGTGACGCACATGAACCCTGCTAGGGTGTAGCAAAATTAATAATAACACATTAAATCGTATCGCTTTAGTTTTTGTTAGTACCACTCTAAACTTGAAAATACAGATAAATACATACATAATTCTTTATATAATAATAATAAATATAAATGACTACGGATTCTAAATACGAATAAATTAATACCACCAAATAAAAAATGTACCTATATTGGTGTTTTGACAAACTAACTCGTGTCTATTGATGATACAATTATGGAGTTTCACAAGTGCCAACAATCGCAAGTATAAATTATTTCTAACTAGCGGTCCGCCCGCGGCTACGCTCGCGTTTTGTAAGATTTTCCCGTAAAAAGTATCCTACGTGTTAATTTAGGGTACAAACTATCTATATTCCAAATTCAAAATTTCATCCCAATCCGTTTAGTAGTTTTTGCGTGAAAGAGTAACAAGCATGGATATCCATTCATACATCCAAACTTACAAACTTTCACGTTTATAATATATTAGTAATAGTAATTAGTAAGGATGTATTATAAAATTGGTTTATTCAAATTCGATTCGATGAAACGACTTCTTTCTGCGAAAGTCCACTTTCCTCGAACAACTATTTCATAATGGGAACATTTTAAGTGCTCCCTAAAATAATTTTTGCTTGCCAAAATGGATTAATACTCACCAAAATATTGTTACCCAAATCACGGCGGGTGCGAGCGTATTGAGCACGGGAGTCCGGAGCACCTCGAAATTAGGTTAGAAGGGGATACCCGCCATATCCTTCGGGGTTAGGTTGTCTTGTGACCACCCATGCCTGCGCAGGCATGCAATATTTGTTGGATATTTAATAATACTTCATGAAACCAATTTGGTGAGCATTTATCCGTTTTGGCAGGTATTTCGAATTTATTGGTATTAATATAAGTGCATTTCTGGTAGACATTTAAACACAAGCGTTTCATTATGCGCATTTTTTTTATTTCAGGCATGTGACTATGGGCAGTTATATCTTGTTATTTAAAAACATTGGAAAAAAAAATATATGCGACAGCCACGGAATAAGAAGTCTTGCTTCTCAGAAACTCCACGGAAAAGTTTAAATAAAAAATGTGTGCCCTACGTCGTAAATAATTCAATGTGTTACTGTTGACCGCTGGCTACCACGGCGATCGAACAAATAAATGAATTTTTCATCAACGCTGCCTATTTTCGAATAAAACACCAAAGGTTCAAGGTATTGTTAGGTGGTATTGAGTTTTTATAGTGAGCAATGTCAAAGTCAAAATATTCATCGCTGATTCATGGTCACAACCGATTATTACAAGAGTGTGATTAAAATACCTATAATATATTATGACGACATAACTATTTCAAGTCCGCGCCTTATCTTATCTTATCTTTGAAGGGGCCGAAACGTCAGAGCCTCGGAGCACTTCGATCCTATGGGATCTTTTGTGCCTTCCCATCACTCCCCAGTTTGTCAAACAATTCAGCCATGAGCTTTATAGTGAGACCTGAACTCCGCGCCTGCTATATTACGACTTCGGAAGAAATAGCGATTAGGTCCTAAAAAAACCGAACAAAATTAGCAAAACAAAAACAAAATATTTGTTCAACATTAAACCACTTTTGTGGAAAAGAGCATGTTAATATGCAGCAGTCAGAATATGCGGTTGGTCGCTTTATTAACCACCCTGAGAGCGTCATTATCCCGTAGGGGCGGAGTTCGTAGTGCAACTGTTACCTATTTTATACAAGCTACGGTACAATGCGCGCGCCCCTGCCAGGTGGACTGATGACCTGAGGAAGGTCGCTGGTGGTGGCTAGATGAGGAAAGCGGGTGATCGTGCGCTTTGGCGTGCCCTTGGGGAGGCAGTTGTCCAGCAGTGGACTGCAAATAGGCTGATTGATTGATTGATTTATTGACTGTACTACAGTCCGTCAGTTAAACCACGTACAATTAGTTTACAAGCTAACATACATTTTTAGGTTCTACTGTCTATTTGTAACTAATGAAAATAAAAAATTCAGACAATACTCTTTTTTTTTCTGTCAAGTACGCGAAAATACTTTTGTGTACGAAGAATCTTTCGTAATTTTTCTGTTGTTAACTAAATAAAGTATTAATAATAAACTTTAACTTAACAATGATACAAGAAATATAAGAATTAAAAATGGTTAAAAAGTGAAAGTTTCTATGTGAGAGGTTAATACCCGTACTAACTTACCCAGCATACAGATCACCCACCTTCCAAAACAATGACGCCTAATTTGAATTTACAAGACCAAAAATATAGTTGAAAGTAGGCTCATATAGATTCAAAGTAGCTTGAGAGCATCGGTGGTCTAGTGGCTAGGGCCGCTGCCTCTCGTCCGGGAGACGCGAGTTCGATCCCCACCACGTACCAATGTGTTTACGAATTTCGAATTCATATGTACGTTTATACGACGCTCTTACGGTGAAGGAAAACATCGTGATGAACCTTCACACTCCTGCGAAGAAATTCAAAAGTTGTGTGTGAGACCAACCCACACTACTGGGCCAGCGTGGTCGACTAAGGCCTAATCGCCCTAATTTAGGGTACGCTTGAACCCCTCGGTGGGGACGTATATGAGTTGTTGATGAAAGTAGCTTGCCCTTTCAATAAAACTGTTAATGATGACTTCAAATAACTACGAGTTCAAACTAGAAAGAAACCGTGATGAAATTTTAATTGCCGTGGGAATTTCAAAGAATTACTATAATAACAGCTTCTGTCAAGCTGATTGACAAATTGCTTCTAGATAATTAATAACAGGTTGTCTTCTAGCTTATAAAGGAATAGGGGATCGGACTACTTTTTTTTATTTTATAAATCCAAACTTCTTAGTTTCTGCTATCGAACACTAAAATAATTTTTGCTCTATCTATAAAATTGACCGAGTTATAAAAAGGTTTGATTTTCAAGATTAGACAGAGAGGCGCATACCCACTTGTGACGTCATTTGTTAGTAACGCCATATAATCTCCATACAAAAAATCGTTTTTGAAAGAGACATATTTAAACTTTAAAAAATCAGTGTTAATTAGTTTTTCAACCGATTCTGAATTTTTTTTTCGCGAATCGTCTGCTACTAATCTATATTTTAAAAATAATTCATAAAATATGGTAGTTTTGGGAACAGTCCGATCCCCTATTATATTTAATAACAGGGTTGTCTTCTAGCTACGGAAATAACGGAATTATTAACTACAGGTGTAAAATTTCACATCACTCTTAATGTGTTATTAAAAATTAAAAAGTTGTGTGTTACGGTGTTCGATACGAGTATTTTAAAGTTCAAAAAAGCCAAAAGCAACTTTTTACAACATTATAATCTCTTCTAATGGATAACTGACCTCATTAATTCTCTGCGAATTTTGACTTTTTTTACAAATTGATCAGCTAATCGAACCAAAAATTGTTTGAAAATAAAGAATAAACATTGAGAAGAGCGTCGGTGGTCTAATGTAGTGGCTAGGGCCGCTGCCTCCCTTCCGGGAGATGCGGGTTCGATCCTCACCACGTACCAATGTGTTTTCGAATTTAGAATTCATATCTACGTTTATTCGACGCTCTTACAGTGAAGGAAAACATCGGGAGGAATGAAACCTGCACACTCCTGCGAAGAAATTGAAAGGTTGTGCGTGAAGTCGACAAACCCGCACTGGGCCAGCGTGGTTGACTTAGGCCTAATCGCCCTAATTCAGGGTAGGCTCGAGCCCCTCGGTGGGGATGTATCATTTAACATTTTGCAATGTTTTTTTGTACATACATGATAGATATGAGAGAAACAATCGTAAAGTGTAAAATATAATAATTTTATATGCCAAATTTAGCCGTCTGGTGACGGCAGAGTAGAATACATTTGTCACCAACCCCTACTCTTCCCGTGGGTGTCGTAAGAGGCGACTTAGGGACTACACATTGAACAGGGAACGGGCAGCAGCGCTCTCTGATACAATAACCTTTTAATCTGCGATCTCCAACCCGCCTGCCTTAACTTGCCTGCACTTAAGTGGAGGAGGCTCATAGTCCAGCAGTGGACTGTAACGGACCGTTTATGATATAAGTACAACAGTGAACTATATCTGAAAGGTAAATAATAGTACATCAAAGTCGCCGATTTATCAATGCCCTCCAAATATTGACTCGGCATTATTGATCAACGTTCCGGTTTGCGCTGACGCAGCTCGGGCGTGAATTATTAATACCTGAATATCCCGTTGGGAATGAAGGCTGAAGATCTGAAATCGGCCGTACTTATAAAAAAAAATCCATGTGTTTAATGACTAAGCAAGCATATATTTATTTTGTGACAAAAATTACAAATTGATGATGTAAGTATTATTTCATGTTTTTTTATTATTATTTCAGTTTGAATTAAATAATAAAATAAAAAATAAAATTGTTTTATTTCAGGTCAATAAAGGACCCATAGTAAAAAGTACAAATTTAAATTTACATTATAAATCTGTAACCTTAAAAAATAAAAATAAAATTAAGATTCATAATTGAATATCAATAAATGTCACAATAATAGTTATTAATAATAATTTAACAGTCAGTCTTTTAATACAAATTGCCTACATGTCATATATGTGGTGCAGAATACAGCTGATACAATTTCATTGTCGCATTTTATTAGTCTTAAGTGAAAGGCAGCCCTTTGCCTACGCATTACAGCATAGAAATCATCGACCCGGTTCTCAGCAAACATACCAGACGCACTACACCGCCAGGGCAGACGCAACATGGCTCTAAACGCGTTGTTGTACTGCACACGAAGAGAGTTGTATGCTCTCCTCGTGTGCTTGTACCAGAGCTGGCTGGTATAGAGCGCCCGGCAGTATGCCTTGAACAGGGTCACTTTGACTTGGTCTGTGCTATAGGTAAACCGTCTTGCAAGCATGTTACTTCTACAAGCAAGACTTCTCCTCTGCCTTTCCAAATCACCATCATCTGATAAGTCATCCGACAATATATGTCCAAGATATTTAAATTTGTTTACAATTTTTAAAGTTGTATCACATAGCTTAATAGGGGGTATAACATCAGGACCCTTTCCATATTTGAAAATCATAACCTCAGTTTTTGTTACATTGTATGTCAGCTGGTGAGTATTAGCATAGCGCTCACAGACAGCTATTAGTTTTCTTAAGCCAGCGACGAATTAAAGATGAAAAAAGAAATTACAATAAACTTAAGAAAACTCATATACTGGTCGAACCCCACCAGAAACCGTTCATTAATTCATAATGTAGGTAAGTTTATTCGACGCTCTTTTGGTAAAGAAAAAAATCTTGAAGATATCTACAAAAATTAAAAGGTTGTGTGTAATAAACCGAACAACTTAAACTATAAAACTTACAATTACAATTTGAAGTACATTGCGTGGCTACGGCAAAATTGGCTAATCAGCAAAATTTATAAACCTTTATCTTCTTGGTATATCGGCTGCGCAATGTACTTCTAATTGTAATTGTAAAATGTAAGTTTTATTAAATAGGCCCCTGATCACCCTAATTTAGAGTAAGATCCAGCTCTTTGGTATGGGTGTGTATGTGTGTGTAAGCTATACAAAAAAATACAAAAAATACAAAATCTTTATTTTTCATCGCTTATTTACATAGTTAAACATTTCTGAAGTCTCCTTTTAGACATTAGTATGTCTGTGTTAGGAGACTCCGCTCCTCGTTTAGTACATCACAATGTAAATATTTTTAAATAAAACAGTTTTAAAGAGTGACATGTATTTCTAACTTATTACTAATAATTTAGTAAAAAATATCCAAATGTGTACTTTGTATTTAAGCTGACAACAACAACTTACACCTGTACACCTGAATTTGAGCTTAATTAAACTAGGGTTGCCATATGGTTATAAAATCCTGACGAATAAAGTCCTGACATTACGCTAAAGCGCCTGCCCACCACGGTGGTGTAGCAAAAGTAAAAATGAAGGTATCTATTTTTCTATTTGCATAAAATTTATAAGCAGAAAAAGAAAGTTTTAGTTCTTAGTTTTTTTTTAGTTTTGATTGTGTTGATTATTATTTACTGCCAATAGTTGTTAAATAGTTGATTGTTACCGAAGAAAATATCAATAAATAAAACTAAATGTCTATGATTTTGTTTTACACTAAAATCGAAAAATCCTGACACTCTCCAAGTCCGGCCGGAATCCTGACAGGGACAAAAAAACCTGACATGTCAGGACAAATCCTGACGTGTGGCAACCCTAAATGAAAATGAGTGCCCGTTTTGTTCCCGCCTGCAATATTCTATGATAAACCTTCTATAATAGGGTTAAACCACAATTTATCAACGGATTAACTAAACCAATAGGCTTAACAATCTACCGAACGAAATTGGTGCAAGCAAGCCTAATGAGAGATTCGTTAAATTTGATCATTTTCCTTACCGGGCATATAAATTAGAAATATTTGTGATCCGAATTGGATATCATAAATTGGGTCGGATTTTCTCTTTCATTTGGGTCGATTTCAACATTGAATCGCTTGCTTTATGAAAAGGTAGTATTGGTTTTACAAAACAAGATAGGTATTTTAAACATCGTAGTTCTTTTGGACATTTTTCAAATCACGTTTTCCGCTAAGACAAAAATTATTTTACCAAGGGACTCTAACCCTACTCTCCAAAACCATAAACAAAAGAAAAAGGAAAAATATTTACCAAGTTCCAACTCAGCTTCAGCATCTTCGGAGATCGTCTCCATGACCCTGTCAGAACATGGCTCGAACTCGCGCGCGAGCGTGCACCGAGCACGACCCGCACGCCGCACGCCGCACGCACTCGCTGCACGCTGCGTGCAACGTGTCGGCTTTGCGACGACCACGGAAATTTCACTGGTTTCACTTATAAACAACGTCGTGGTTTTCGTGCACTAGTCGTAGATGATCACTAAACTTGACATCTTTGTGATGTCCACAGAAATCACACTGGTTTTATACTAAACTTATAAATAACGTTGAGGTTTTCTTGCACTAAACAGACGATCACTTACTAAACTTATCAGCTTTGTGACGTTCAGGGTTTCACTTGTAAATAACTTTGAGGTTTTCTTGCACTAAACAGACGATCACTTACTAAACTTATCAGCTTTGTGACGTTCAGGGTTGCACTTGTAAATAACTTTGAGGTTTTCTTGCACTAAACGTGTCAGCTTTGTGATAACCAGGGAAACATAATTTTATATACCTACTGAATATTAATACTGTTGATGTCTTCGCACACTAGTCATAGTCTCAGAAAATAATCACGAAGCATGTCAGCTTTGTAACGACGTTCAGGAAAATTTTACTGATTTCTGATGATGAATTGTCTAAGTTTTCGTTTACTAGAATTTAATCATCAATACTAAACGTGTTGGTTTTGTGACGTTCATGGAAATGTCACTAATAGTGCTGATAATAGAAATAGTTTAAATTTTTATTCATAGCCTTCAATTACCTTAATTTCAGTTGACGAAATATTACTGATGTCACTATTTATTTTATGCTACCGTTAGTTGAAATATTACAGATGTCACTATTTATGCTACCGTTTTAGGAATAAAATGTTGTAAATGTTGACTTAATACATTCTTGAGAATCTATTACTGACATTTAACTAATACGGATAGACAAAAAATAAAAGCTCTAAAAATTTAAGTTTTGTGCTTGTTGAACAACACTTTTTCACCTGACATTTTGAATAATATTGTCTCAAAATTTCATTTAACCTCATTAAGACAACATTCTCAAATATTTTTTCTGTCTCAATATTATTTTCTAACTTACAACGAACTCTTAAAAAATTAAAATATTATAATTTTCTCTTAAAGTATTTAACTCGTCTTTAATGTAAACATTAAAAATAACTCATTAAGCAACTTGGCATAAATTTCATGTTATTTATATAGGGGTGTAACGTTTTTATGATCAGGTAAGGAACGTTGAATGGTATATTTTAATTAGCAGCCATCAATTTGGGTTATGACTAGGTAGGGCTGTAATTTTAATACCTAATTTATACCTCTAAATTAACGTTGAAACATTATGTTTGCTGTCATCGGACTTCTCGAAAGATTAAAAATTTGTAATAGAAAATGAACGATATGTATCAATCAATCAATTAATCAGCCTATTGCAGTTCACTGCTGGACGTAGGCCTCCCCAAGGACACTCCAAAGCGCACGATCACCCGCTTTCCTCATCCAGCCACCAGCGACCTTCCTCAGGTCATCAGTCCACCTGGAAGGGGGGCGTCCCACACTACGTTTCTCGAGACGCGGTCTCCATTCGAGAATCCGTCTGCTCCAACGCTCATCGGTTCTGCAGCAGACGTGGCCAGCCCACTGCCACTTCAGCTTGCTACATTTCTGGACGATATCAACCACCTTGGTCCTCTGCCAGATGATGAACGATACGTACACTTGTTGTTTTTTTTTTTACAGTTTTAGTGTTTATGAAATTTCAGTCTAAAATAAAAGTCTAATTATTTGACCTTTTTCCTCCGAGATTTGACCTTAGGCGGCAAATAGCTAGAAAAGTTAAACCTATGAAGAACCGAACCTGAAATTTTAACATCTTACAGCTTCAGTAAGGCAAGTAGTTGCTTCATTTATTTAACATTCGTGACTAGACAACTAAATAAGCATTTGTAGACGCTCACGAGCGTTACAATGGTAGTCGCATTATCATAATGGCGTGTCAGTGCGCATGTCTGCTTCGAGCCTATTTGCACAACTAGTGTTTGATCGAAGGATCGGTTTCGGCCAGTTTCGGCTCACATTCAGCAAGCTATTCTGCAACAGTCAAATTGATCTCTAGTCAAATTATTGCCATAAAATAATTAAATTTGGGTTTATTGGTAATTCTTTATTTCGAACATTAGTATTGCAAATCAAGACGATATGCCAGTCGGAGGTTTTCTACCGTGTGCCTGCGTCTAGCCAAAGTGTGAACGATTGGTTATAATTTTGGTTCGAAAAACTGATGTTTCGGCAGATTTAGAGTTGACTGCAAAGTGACAGCGTTATTATACCTATCGCATCGTAAGAATGCCGTCCTGACAGCTGTCATACACGTACAATTTTTCTTTTATCTCTTTTGCACCCATTTAGTTTTCATATTTCCTGTCTGCTGTCAGGATTCTTACAATGCGATTACTATATAGTTGGTTATTAGGAAAAAAATATTAAATGATCAACTATTTTTTGTCAGTCGATGGGCATGTATGCGTCTAGCTTATTTGCACAACTAGTGTCTGTAGGTTACGGTATTGACTATTTTTTGCTTGAATTTGGATATTTTGGCAACTTTTAGTTTAGTTTCAGTTTCAACTGCCAAACGACCTCCGGATTACGATCAGAACAAAAAGTAATTGACACCTTATTTTTTAGCAATTATATACAGATTAAGATTCAAACGAAAGGAAATCTGCCCGTTATTATTAACCCGAATATAATTAAATATGCTAAGTAGAGCCATTCTACAAATAAATCGATAACAAGCACCAAAAAAATCAGTCAATCTGGATTTAAATTCAGCCGAAATTAAAAACTCAAAATTCGGTTACACATACGCACAACTCTAGAATCCCTTTTTGGTTAGATACTATCACAAGCTATATCAGTATTCATTGCCGATTCACAAGGCGCTTCAAAAGGAGGAAGGATAAGTTGAGCGGCGATGTAGACCAAAGAGAATCCTAAATGATTGTGTTAGGCTTCATGCTTGTTATGTTAATACGCCTTCAATTGTTGAATAAGAAATTACTTTAAGGTTGGTTCATACTGGTAACGAAATAAATATTTATATTATTTTGTAGTAAACGTACATTTTAAAAAGTCATGCTCTTATAAACGGATAAACAGATCGAACAAAACAAATGAAAAAAATTAAAATAAATTAAACAAATAATAACGAAATGGGTTCTTCTCCACCAAATGCGTGAACATGTCAATTGAGACAAACAATAAATAATTCCCATTCAAAAATAAATTAAATGAAATTGACTTTGACTTTGATGATGAAATCTATTATGAATTAAAAAGATCTACTAAGCAGGGCTTACAAAACGAGAAGGAGCTATACAAATTATCTACTCCTCATATATTATAGGAATAATAAATAATAAATAATTTATTTAAATTTTACAGTAAATTTGTCATTAAAACTTATGAACTATGATTTAATTTTGGTGAGTTGACATATTTAATGGATCTGCTAGTGTCTTAAAAGGTTACCCTGAGCTAAGACACCAGCAACCTTCCTTAATGGAACTAACAAAATTAGGCTCAGAAGCAGTAATAAGGCGTACAAAGGAATTATAATTTTCATCGTCTTTAACATCTCGGTCGGAAGAGGTCCACTGCTGAACATGGGTTTTCAACGTGAACGATCCTGTACTACTTGCATCTTATTATATATTTAAAAATTATAATAATTTATAATGTTTATCAAAGGAAAACATCGCTAAGAAAATGCACACGCCTGCAAAGAAATTCAAGGATTTTGTGTGAATTTCACCATTTGCATTTAACCCGTTAATAAAATCTGATTAAGTAAGTAAGAAGTAAAAACACTTCATTGCACACAAAAGGAACATAAAACAATAGAACAAGAACATATAGCTTGAGTGCGCAAAGGCGGCCTTATCGCTTGTAGCAATCTCTTCCAGACAGCCTTTGGGAAGAGGACATTCAGAAAGAAGACTGCGGTAGTGCAAGAGAAAAAAAAAAGAAAACAGGAGAGTAAAAATAAGATAATACAGTAAAATATATAAGTTAAAAGTACAATAAATGCTACACATATACATGTAACATATACATGATTCCCTAATTTAGAGTATGTTCAAGATTTTTAATAGGACAATTAATTACGTCACTGAATTTAATACTTTCCCATTTTCTTGTGAACCAACCTTAACATACTAATTAGCGCGTCAGTTGTTTCAGTAGATTTTCCTTAAGGTCGTGAAGATGACAGCTCTACAAGTAACTGTTACTAACTAGTGCCCGGTAACTGGTACCAGTAATAGTGACAAGGCCGGATGGCTTGTTAAGCGACAGTTGAATCGAGTTGTCTTGTGTATTGAAGTGTTGAAAAGAAGGTATTTTTATTATAGTAGAATTTGCAGAAATGGAGTGAATTATAACTACAAAATTTTTGGTTTAATGCAGTACTAGTGATTGCTCTTTTGAGGTGTTTGAATAAAAAGTGCATCACTGCCGTTTTCGCTAGAATATAGTCTGAAAGATACAGTAAAATCCTTATATTGCATTTTCTTCATTAATTTTCTGGGTAGTGACGTGGTAATAGTTCCTATTTATTACGTGTAATGTAAAGTAGTCGTTGCAAAAATAAAACCCATCTTCTAAAGTACACCTGGCGAGTGGCGAGTCCTACAATGTCAGGAGTTGCAGGCACAGTGGAGAGTCTCTATGAGGCCAAACCAAATACAGTCTGCGTCGCTGGGCATTGCATTAGTCAAATACTGTATTTGTATACAACGGTGAGAGGCGACTTAGGGACTACACATTGATCAGGGAGCGATAATTCTAGGTCAAGTAAAAAACCTACCTAAAGCATTGACTTTGCGAAGCGCTGCATTGAGCTCGATAGGGCACGTCCGCCCACTAAACTTTTTATACCCGAAGACTCTAGTGAGATATTTTTTATTGGCATAATATGCCTGTGTAAAGAAAACGAAATTCAATTTTGTCCGTCAGTCAGCTAATACAAAAATATTAAGTATTTTTTGTTTTATCAAATTAACATAAAAATATAGCCGTTGACGGCAGAGTAGAATACTTTTGTCACCAACCCCTACTCCTCCCGTGGGTGTCGTAAGAGGCGACTTAGGGACTACACATTGAACAGGGAACGTAGCGCTCTCTGATACAGTAACCTTTTAATCTGCGATCTCCAACCCGCCTGCCAAGCGTGGAGATTATGGCAAAACCCTCCACTTAAGTGGAGGAGGCTCATAGTCCAGCAGTGGACTGTAACGGGCCGTTGTTTTTTTGTTTTGATACAACGGTGTTACATAAACCCTGCGTTTCGAGACGCGCTGAAATCATTAAAGCACCCGTAATCGCGTTCCAAATTACTGTCAGCTGTCAAAACTCATATGTTTTTTTGCTTTTCTGATCGCTGACAGCGCTGAAAGTCTCATTCGGAATGCGCCCAAAATTGAAGCACTTTTCCCATACATAGGCTGACAGATGACAAAAAAAGTCGGCCCTTTCATTATGATACTAAATATAAGTTTAAGTTTTAGTTTAAGTTTAATTTATGTTTAAGAAATAAATACAAATACAATACAAATCGCGTGGTCAGCTGATCGATACTCTATTGGGAGATGCGATTTATTTTTCATCAGGCAATTTAGGTATGGTTTTATGATAATTTTGAAGAAAGAAGTTTCATGGATTGTTTCGCCTTTCTTGCCTAACAGGAATTTTTATAAAACCCTGTAGAAAAAAATAACAATCTGACGAAGTGGCCAAATAATACAGTGCCTTTTAACATGTCTATAGATAATGATCAAAACAAACGTTCGCTTCCTCGATGCAAAGGTCAATTAGTGTACCTATATCATTACGAGATGTCGGCCCTCGTCATATAGATATTAGTAATGTCCATGTTACCACAGAATGTAATACGTGATTTATCGTTATAGGCGGCGATTCTAGAGTAGGGGATCGGACTACTTTTTTTTATTTTATAAATCCAAACTTCTTAGTTTCTGCTATCGAATACAAAAAGATTTTTTGCTCTATCTTTAAAATTAACTGAGTTATAAAGGTTTGAAAATCAAGATTAGACATACCCACTTGTGACGTCATTTGTTAGTAACGCCATCCATATACCTAATCTCCATACAAAAAATCGTTTTTGAAAGAGACAGACATATTGAAACTTTAAAAAATCATTGTAAATTCGTTTTTCAACCGATTCTGTTTTTTTCTTCGCGATTCGTCTGCTACTAATCTAAAATTTAAAAATAATTCAAACCAGTCGTTTCATTTGCCTCCTCGAACTCGAGTGCCGTCGCTAAACTGTCTGACCGGCGTGATTTAGAAAATATTGTACGCTAGAGAAGCTAAAAACGTCTCCGTGCTGAGTGGTCGAATTTTCTATGCTCGTTACGGAGGTCCCAGGTTCAAATCCCGGTGAGGACACTGCCAAACAAAAATCTCTTTGTGAGACTTTCCCCGATTTGTTTAGGACATGCTGAATCACCTGATTGTCCGAATAGGATTCCGTGCCGTTGGTCCCGGTTACTATCTTGTCGTTACACGAGCCACAGTGGGCTTTGGCAGCTCTATAACACTGATGTCAGAGACTGTGAGATCGGTTGTCGACCTTACAACCCACATGATGAAGAAGATCCCTAGGGGTTTGTGGTTCTAAGTAGCAAGTCTAAGTCACACATTGCAAAAGACATATTTCACTAAACTACTTATTAAAAAACAAGTGATTGACAGATCATCAACCTTACCCTGCGTTCTGAGACGCGCTGAAATCGATTAAATCACCCGTAATTGCGTTCCGAAGCACTGTCAGCCATACATTTTTTTTGCTTTTCTGATCGCTGACAGCACTGAAAGTCTGATTCGGAATGCGCCCTGATGAAATATTTATTGATGCTAAAGTTGTTTTTAATCTGAGTCAGGGAAATATTATTTTTTCGTAATTTATCCTATTCTTTACTAAAAAAAAACCTAGTTTTAGTTCTCTTGCAAACAGACTAGTCATATTTTGCAAGTCTTGCTGGGCAAAGATCAACTTTGCGTAAAAACAAATAAACAAAAAAATTACGTAACCGGTGTTACAAAAAAGTACGTAAAAAAGATTAAATATTCAAAAATAAAGAATAAATCCAAGGACATTTACACTTCAAACAAGTTTTCAACTTTTTTATTTAAATCAGCTTCTTAGTTAATCATTGTTTGAATAAATATTTATCTAAATTATTTATATTACTCACGTCATCGTTCAATACGGAATTAAAAGTCCAAAAATACAATTAAAGTACCTATAAATTAATAAATTCTTAAAAACATTATTTGCATAACACTTCCATTGGGTACAATTTACATTGCTAACAAGTGAATAAAATTAAGTGGTCGAAATTCACATGGGAGAAAAGAACATTTTATGTAACAATTAAGTGTTCTTTTCGTGCCAAAGTAGATGTACCTAACATTAAATTTAGGTAATAGGTTTGTTGACCTGAGGAAGGTCGCTGGTGCTGGGTGGATGAGAAAAGCGGGTGATCGTGCGCTTTGGCGTGCCCTTGGGGAGGCCTACGTCCAGCAGTGGACTGCAATAGGCTGATTGATTGATAGACTGTAGTACAAAATTGTACGTGGTTTAACAAGCTAACATAAATTTTTAGGTTCTACTGTCTACCTGTATCTACCTGTCTATTTGTAATTAATGAAAATAAAAATTCAGACAATACTTTTTTTTCTGTCAAGTACGCGAAAATACTTTCGTGTACGAAGAATCTTTCGTCATTTTTCTGTTGTTCACTAAATAAAGTAATAATAATAAAGGTCAATTACTCTTCATGCACAATGATACAAGAGATATAAAAATGATTAATTGATTGATTGATTAATTATTGATTGCATAGGTTAGTTGTTTATATTATCAAGTTTGTTTTTTTAGGGGTCCGAGCCTATAGCTCCCTGCAAGTCCGCGCCCACTATATTATACTTTGGTATATATAGCGATTAGATGAATTCGGGAAAAAACATTTTGATGAAATACAATGTTAAATAAGGCAGAGATAACACCTCTCTAGATGAATGAATGAATGAATGAATATACTTAGATACCTAGATGATCTAGTGACCAACTCGAATTGCTGTATTTGAGTAGTTCTTGATCTTGAGACGGTAAGAGAGCGTCGGTGGTCTAGTTGCTAGGGTCGCTGTCTTCCGTCCGGGAGACGGGGGTTCGATCCCCACCACGTACCAATGTATTTTCGAATTTCGAATTCATAGTACTTTTATTCGACGCTCTTACGGTGAAGGAAAATATCGTGATGATACCTGCACACTACTGCGAAGAAATTCAAAGGTTGTGTGTGAAGTCGACCAGCCCGCACCGGGCCAGCTTCGCCCTAATTCAGGGTAATCTTGAGCCCCTCGGTAGGGACGTATATAGATACAGAGCTTTTGATGATGAAATTAGTACTGCGAAGCAATGTAAGTTATCCGATAAAATTGAATAGAATAAAATTATATTCAATCCAATAAAAATATATGGGTGGATTTCCAATCATGTCTTGTCAATGTTTTCCTTTACCATTAGAGTGATAGATAAACGATCATTATAGTTTTAAGACGTCCAATCAAATAAGAGCAACGATTGATCAAAATATACCTGCGTCTATTTTTGTGACTGTAAGTTAAGTACTCCGTTTGATGAGCAATGCGTCAATCAATCAATCAATCAGCCAATTGCAGTCCACTGCTGGACTTAGGCCTCCCCAAGGACACGCCGCTTTCCTCATCCAGCCACCACCAGCGACCTTTCTCTTTTTTTTTTTTTGACAAGGACCTAATGCTTGTGTCGCAAAATCGACGTATCAAGTGTAACCGGACTTTTGGGGGAGCGGAAGGCTCTTACCCCTAGTATTATAGCAACAGCCTAAGGGCGCCCACTCGGGGGCACGGACCTCGGCCTAGGACGTTGCCATGGCGAGAAGCGCGTGGGAGAGGAATGACCCTGACGGGGTCTTCCAGGATTATGCAGAACTTGATTGGGTCTACCGCGTCCCCGCCGGCGGGTGCGGTTGCTACCAGAAGGGCATTCTGTGGAGTGTACTCTATTGGCAATGGCTATCTCAACAAAAGACTGGATGGGATCGACAGGATCGGACAGAACATGCTTAGGCCGCGCCCTTTCTCAGGTCATCAGTCCACCTGGCAGGGGGGCGTCCCACACTACGTTTCCCGTAATGAGCAATGCGTATTTAATTATATTACTGAATGCGTTGGTGGTGGAGTAGCTAGGCCCGCTGCCTTCCGTCCGAGAGACAACTATTCGAACCTCACCATGCAAGTGTGCTTTGCGAATTGTAAATTCTAATGACTGTTTTTTGCTCTTACAGTGCAGGAAAACATTGATAGAAAACTTATCTTATGTTATCCTAAATTAAGGTGATTAGGCCTGTCTAAGTCAACCGCAATGGCCCAGTGCGGGTTGGTCGACATCACACACAACCTTTTAATTTCTTCGCAGGATTGTGCAGGTTTCCTCACGGTATTTTTCTTCACGGTAAAGCTTCTAGTATGATAAACGTTAATTATGAATTCGAAATTTAAAAACACGGATTCAAACCGGCATCTCCCCCAACCATTCGGTCGGGCCCCAACCATTACACCACAAACGCTCCATAAAAAAATATGATTAAAAAAAATCAGCAGTTCATCGACCTCTATCTATTCACGTATTAACATTTTTATAACGTATAAAAAAATAATGACATCGCTGCTGCCTACGTCGTCGTCCTGTTTATTTCGCAAACAAACTATAAAAGGGTCTTCTATTTATTATGTTTTGAAAATAGAATTGACCGAATAGATAAGCTAGTAGAAAGTTGTGACGATCACATAATATTTAAAAAATTGATGAGAGTTGGCTAACTATATTCTTGTAAGCACTCGTATTTTCCTTGTGTCTGGATGTTGTTTATCCAATTTATATATTCGTCAGTGGAAAGGTAAAAGTACTAAAGCGCCAAATTGGCGAAAATGGGTTATATATACAGTTCGATTGCATTTTTTTTTGCGTCGATTAGTTTAGGTGGTTTGTTAATCTGAGGACTTTTTTGGCGTTTAAGCCATCCAAAATTTTGGGTCTGATCGCTAGGCCGATGACTAAAGCGACGCCTTTTTGGTGTTAATCGTCTCTCCTGTAAAGTTGTACTTGGCGCTTTAGTATTTTTACCTTTCCAATGACGAATTATGTATTTAACTATTTTTGTATGTATATTAATGTCTGATTTTAGTATAGTACTAATTCTATCTAGTTTGGGGTTAGATGGCCGCGTGTGAGATGTTCGCATACGTTTAAAAAATTCTTATGAAGCAGATGCAATTTAGAGAGGAATAAAAGACGATCGCTAATAGCGCGAGGCGATGCGCGCGCGTCAGAAATCTATAGTTAACAAAGAAATAAGTACCAGGGCTTTATGACATTTAGAGACATGTCATAAATTGATTGAGCGGGATTGGCGCAAGGCCACAGTTTAATGGATTATTGCGATGACACGCTATTGTAGCTCAGTTCACAGTATATGTAGAATACTTCTAAGTTATTATATTACAGAAATAATATTTGTTTTAATATTTTCGTGGTTGTTCACGGTTGACACTTGAGTTTGTTACCACGGTTATATTACAACCATGAAAATCAACAAACAACGGATTTCTGAAAAAGTTCTTCTTATAAGACACTGGTTATTGAAGATGAGCCGATATTAAGTAGAATTTTAGTGGAAAGAGTCCAAATCGTTGAGAAAACAGTAGAGGGGCGTAGTTCATATTCAAATTTTAGAATTACTTCGGCAGAACCAGCAGAATATAACCGCCTGTGGACAGTAATTAATCCGGTTGCCTGGAAGAAATTGCTATCTAGCAATAAGGCCGCCTACTAGGTACTTTTCCGTGTGTGCAATAGAGTCCTATATTCTTTTCTAATCTATACTAAAGGTACTATTTTAATTATTGTTATCAAGTCTGTATCCCTTCCGGGGTGAGCAGGGTATCAAGTAGTACCCAAACCTCAGGTAGACTCTTTATCAGATGATGTAATTTGCAAGGTCGGTAACCGCCCTCACAGACCGGAACCAATATTATCCAAAATTTGTGACAGTGAAAAATGTGACACAATAATGTATAGGTAGATAAATGTTCTATGTCGTGTTTTATGACGTCATAATAGTTGCAGTATTATAATAATAATAGTTATGACAGAAAACTATTCCTTATTGCTTTGGTTTAGAAATTTTTCACCAACACTCTAGATTTGTTTGTTTACATAGATGTTCTCTGTTTACTTATTATTCAACCTTCTGTATAAACAACCGTTCAAATTTCCACAAAAACAATTACATTTGAACACAGTCCATTTTTATAACACAAAAATAGCGCTCGAATTGTAGAATAAACTTCAGCAAATTCAATTTCATATGAATTTCAAATTCGGAACGAGAACAAAACACACTCGCGGGAATGGAAAAGCGCGCGAAAAGTCGAACGTCCGGCCGCCACCATTTTCCTCGCGCTACTGAAAAGCCACGTGCTTCAAAATTATTCTGCCTCGAGGCAAAAACATCTCATCAGCCGCGCGCGATTCGGACCAATATAAACTTTGGACTGTTTGCGTATAGCACTCCAAATTAAGGTGAGCTGCTGAGAAAAACAATATAAATTGATTGGTTTTTATTTCAAAATGTAATACGGTAGGTTCTGTCTGACGGAATGCACAATGATATTTTTGATATGTGTTTGCAGTTACAGATCGAAAATAAAATTGTTTTATGAATTATAAAGTAGTTCTAATTAATGTAAGGTCACAGAAGAAATATAAGGTACAAATATTTTTAAGACATGTTTTTGTATATCGGTCTAAGCTCGAAAAAACAAAAATGTGACTCAGTAAACTCTGGTTAGTTTTTTTTTCGTTGCTTTTTGGTGCATTTTTGACAAAGAAAGAGAGCATAATGTATTCAGAACACGACTTTTTACTCACCCTTATAAATCTTGGTTCTCGTGCGTAAAATTTCCGTCCTACTAGAAAAACAAGCTTTTTCTGCTAACAAATAAAATATGTTCACAATTATTATTACTTTTATAGTCTTTTGCAGAAAAACGCTAGAGATGACGGTAACATTCTGTTTGTAATAGTTCAGACGGCGAAATTATTTCGGTCATAACGTGGAAAAATTATCTAACCATATTTGAGCTTACCTGATGATGATAGATAATTAAGTTGTCGGTAAAAAAATGATAAATAATTAAGCTTCTTATTTTTATGACTATGACTTTTTATAGTAATAGTTGACGACCAAAGTCAAAGTCAAAGTCAAAGTCAAATTAATTTATTTCCATAGGATGTTATTACATCACTTAGATCCGTCATTACATTTTTTTTTGGGTGAGTTCACTAACGCAATGGCGGAATCTGTGGAGAAGAGCTTACCGACTTTGCAACCTGCATATGAAATTATCTCTTTAGAAAAAGTCAAGGAGATGCTTATTAAGACAAACATGTACCTAGTCATTAACCCTAAAATAACTTCATTCAGCATTTTTTAACGGATCTAATAGCTGTTTCTACCTAAGTGGCAATATAGCAGGCGCGCACTTGCGGGGAAGCAAAAGGCGCAGACCCCTTAGAGACCCCCACACTAGCGTCTTTCAAGCGTCGTTGTCGTCTTGCCAGCGCTCGAGCAGCGTCGACTTGACGCTGGCGCGACGTCGCCGCGACGACGCCAGCGCTGAGCCACTGCTGAACTCCGGTTTACGCAGCGCTGGAGTCGCGATCGCATGGTGCCTGTCGAAAAAACGTTGCTCTCCGTAGACCAGCTTTTGGCAGTGGCTCAGCGCTGACTTCGTGGCGACGACGTCGCGCCAACGTCAAGTCGACGCTGCTCGAACGCTGGCAAGAGGACGACGACGCTTGAAAGACGCTAGTATGGGAGGTCTCTAAGGGATCTGCGCCTTTTGCTCCCCCGCAAGTCCGTGCCTGCTATATTTCCACTTAGGTAGAAATAGCTACCCAGTTATATTAACCCAGATACTTGTAGCCTAGGTAGCAGCGACGTAATATTTACTACTAAGCTGCCATAAGTGCTCGAAAAGATTTCCCATCATCAATATATTATTTGATCATAATTTTCTTTCCCTCTTCGTGTAAGAGTTTAGATTATCTCCCAATAATTGAACTGGGGCGTGTTTTTCCAACATTTTAAAGACAAAATTAAATAGACCTTTTTATAGAAGTCTTTGATATAAATAATCATTGTCTACAATATATGTAGGTGATCGCATATTACAATACTAGTACCTACGAATTCTACCAATAATAATGGCGGTTTACCAAGTCAGAGGTAATTTTAAGATTCAGGCATCAGTGCACGCACAACGTACCAAACGGCTTGGTATCAAACGGCTTGACATCTGGTATGATAGCTATCATCTCATATATATGGTATAATGTTGTGCCTTTTCTAAGATATTGAGTTTGAAAACATAAAAAATACAGGTAACTAATAATTATTTCATAAGTTGGTAATATCCAAAGGCGTTCAAGCAGTTAATATTGTGTGTTTTAAGCTGAATGCTCGAGAAACGTCTTTGAGTTCAAACACGGTTCGAACGAAATCCAATCGGACCGCAGTCAGGTGGAATTTATCTCAAATTCCAGAAAAATGGGATACACTGCTCTTTGGGACGGACAGCAAAGTATTTTTAAAGATTATCTTAAGAGTATAAGATAGACGTATGCATTTAAACATTACTAAAATTGTCAGAGTTTTTGATGATTGATTGTTGAGTACACTCCACAGAATGCCCTTCTGGTAGCAACCGCACCCGCCGGCGGGGACGCGGTAGACACAATCAAGTTCTGCATAATCCTGGAAGACCCCGTCAGGGTCATTCCTCTCCCGCGCGCTTCTCGCCATGGCAACGTCCTAGGCCGAGGTCCGTGCCCCCAAGTGGGCGCCCTTAGGCTGTTGCTATTAATACTAGGGGTAAGAGCCTTCCGCTCCCCCAAAAGTCCGGTTACGCTTGATACGTCGATTTTGCGACACAAGCATTAGATCCATAAAAAAAAAAAAAATTTTTTTCTTCTTAAAACATAATGGGTCTTACTACAAACGGCGTTTAAAGTTAGACACTGCCTAAAACTAATACTGTCACTTTTTTGAACATACTGATAAATGGAGACAGCATTAATTTTAGGTAGTGTCTAACTTTAACAACCGTTTTGTAGTAAGAAGGAATATATTTAAATCGTCAATTCAATCCCTTCTTTTCCTAAAATCCTAGTGACTATCTTTTATTGTCCTTTTTATATTGATTCATCATCATTCACAGTAAATCAATCAGTAAGTGAGTTTAAAAAAAATCGAAAGGACTGAAATATGTCAAAGTCAAAGTCAAAATAATTTATTTCAATAGGATGTTATTACATCACTTAGATCCGTCATTACATTTTTTTGGGTGAGTTCACTAACACAATGGCGGAATCTGTGGAGAAGAGCTCACCGAAGAAACTCCACAGTCGTCGCATCTTTTGCGTTTCCTTTTTTAAATAAAATATTGTCAATTATAAAATTAATGCTTATTACATATCGAAAAAGCCTGCTACTCAAACAATCTATTCCCATGGACACCTGTCTTCTAAGTAATCAGATATCCTATAGTAACCTTTTTTATACAATTTCTGTTTTATAATTATTTTAAACTTGTCTAAAGGCAAGTTTTTAATATCAGTAGGGACCTTATTGTAATAGCGTATACAATTGCCTTTAAAAGAATTACTAATTTTATGTAGTCGGCTGACATAAGCAACCAATGTCTTTTTTGTAGTTTTTAATTATTTTTAGTTTTGAAAAATTTCGAAAAGCGGAGTCGACAAACAAATAATTATAGAACCTGCTCACTAAAAATTCATAAGAAGCGGTTGAGAAATGCGACTTGTAGAAAAGAACAGCTGGACGTCCGATGGACAGGCGAAAGCATTTACCCCAAGCTTTCACAAGCTTGAACGGATAATGCTTCGCTCGGTCAATAAACACATTACTAAACCGGAGAAAGTTTTATGTAATTGTCGACGGCCATTTTTTTTCAATCGACCCATTTGTCCAGCAGTATATAAATGAAAAGTAAGCGTCGGTGGTCTAGTGGCTAGGGCCGCTGCCTCCCGTCCGGGAGACGCGGGTTCGATCCTCACCACGTACCAATGTGTTTTCGAATTTCGAATTCATATGTACGTTTATTTGACGCTTTTACGGTGAAGGAAAACATCGTGATGAAACCTGCACACTTCTGCGAAGAAATTCAAAGGTTGTGTGCGAAATCTACCAACCCGCACTGGGCCAGCGTGGTCGACTAAGGCCTAATCGCTCTAATTCAGGGTTGGCTCGAGCCCCTCGGTGGGGACGTTTAAGAGCTGTTGATGATACAAGTGAAACGAAGTATAATAATTATAATCTTGATGACGATGATTCTTAGGCAACTAAAAAATTCATTTTTTTTTTCGTAGCATGTGCCGTAGGTTAGTCAATGTTCTTCGCAGTGTGTATCAGGTATACAGAAATAGAGCGGATCGCTGTATACATGAGTTTACAGCCAATAAAATATCTTACGTTCAACGCTTGCGCAGGCAGTACAGTCGAAACATCGGGTTTGGTGTACATTTTTGCGGTCTCGAACTGTTTTACTTTTTTGGGCAGTCGCCGCCACCGTCCTTGATATTGGCGTGACAAATTACAATATAATCGATTGTGCCTTATAGAGTGCTTTCATACACGAAATGCGCTCCTTATAGAAAGAAAAAAAAAACCCTCTTCTTTTCTTTAATTTAAATTGATAACATGGCTTCAAAGAAAGAAAAGAGAAAGAAACAGATTAAACACGTGTTATCTTCTTTACGCGCATTCTATGTTCTATGCATAAATATGTGATATTATGTAAGATTTATTTATACTGAGTAAAGATCAAAATTAGCATAGGAATAATACTCTTATAAGTTAAATAAAACTTACATTCAGATAATCAGGATGCAATTTTTTATGAAATGTACCTCCGAGAATCATCATTGGCCTTGACGTCTATTGCAGACGAATCAAACAGTGTGTGTAAGACAACTTTTCTCGTGGCTGTGTAAGCCAATACGGGAACGACAATGACGTCCGCAAGCTCTGCAGATGTACTCGTCACCCGCAGAAGGGAACGATGCAGCTTGGTGACGTTTTGCTCTTTTTTGAGCTAAGACAGTAAACCCAGCGTCGTCATGAGTCTTCCGCCCGTCCCCCACGCTTTTACGCCATTTGTCTCTGTCCACGGCTGTCCTCTCCCAGCCTTGCTGTTCTATCCCAAAAGCGGCCATGTCCCGCTTGGCACAGTCCTTGAATCGCAACAAAGGTTTCCCTACGGCTCTATTTGCGTTTGCAACAGCACCAAGTAGAACGCGACGTGGCAAGCGGGAGGGTTCCATCCTATACACATGCCCCAACCATCGCAAACGTCCGAGAATATACCTGATGATTTTGCTTCATTTTATGGTGATTTTGACAAATAAATCTAAATGCAGACAAACCCAGCAACAACAGCCGTACAGTGGCATAATATTTCAAATTGTACGTTGTTTCACGTACATGTTTTTGAAATTGTAAATACGCTTCATTTTGATGATTTCATTTGTGATTGACAGTTTAACAGGCACTTTATTTTGTATGGAACAGAAACATGTGGTTTTACAAAATATTCGAGGGAAATGTAGACAATAAAGTTGATTTGTTTGCTGTAAAACTGAGAACTTCTGTGGTGTAGTGGCTACAGCTACCTTTCGTCCGGGAGACGCAGGTTCGATCCCCAAATGTGCCGGTGTGTTTTAGAATTTTGAATTACATTTATTCAATTTATAGACTAGGGCCTAGAGTGTCACTGAGGGAAAAGTTTAAAGAAATCAATATTCTGACATTTGTGTGTCAATATATGTATGACAATTTTGTGTATGTAATTTTCAGAAGCACAGTGATATACACAATTTTAATACTAGAAATAAAATTTATGTCAGCCGACTAATAGAATAAGTAATTCTTTTGAAGGCAATTGTATACGCTATTACAATAAGGTCCCTACTGATATTAAAAACTTACCTTAAAAATGTAATGACGGATTCAAGCGATGTAATAACATCCTATGAAAATAAATAATTTTTGATTTTGATTTTTGATTTTTACCTTTCGTTTGGGAGACGCGGGTTCAATCCCCAAATGTGCCAGTGTGTTTAAGAATTTTGAATTACGTTTATTCGACGCTCTTACGGTGAGGAATGTCTCGTCTCACCTTCGTGATGAAACCTGCACACACCAGCGAAGAAATTCTAAAAAGGTTGTGTGTGAAGTTGACCAACCCCCTCTGGGTCAGCGTGGTCGAAGGCCTGATCACCCTAATTCAGGGTAGGTTCGAGCCCTTCTTTAGGGAGAAATGGTATGATCTGTTAATGTAGTCATTATTACTTAGATTAGGTAACATTGTACGTATGAATGGAACACCATGAAAGTTGTATGAGGACGGTCGATCGATGCGCCGAATCTATTTCCAATGCGCGAAGGCCGTCTATGATAAACAGTAATAATATGTACGCTAGAACAGGTGTCGATATATTATTATATCTATTCTTGTGTAGATATGACGCGGTGAGTAGCCACGGAAAGTGTCAATACCGTAGTCAAAGTCAAAATAATTTATTTCCATAGGATGTTATTACATCACTTAGATCCGTCATTCCATTTTTTTGGGTGAGTTCACTAACACAATGGCGGAATCTGTGGAGAAGAGCTCGTAGTATAATTATATTGTGTCAATTTAATACTGACAAATAGACTAATAAGGTAAGAATTTGCTTAATTGATCAGAAGGAAAGTGACAGATGAAAGACATGAAAAACTTAACAACTGGCTGCTTAGATAAAGAATTGGCTGTGTGGTTATTTAGTTTTTTTTTCATGTTCGTCCCCTTATTAACAGCTCATTATACGTCCCCACCGAAGGGCCCGAGCCTACCCTGAATTAGGGTTATTAGGCCTTAGTCGACCACGCTGGCCCAGTGCGGATTGGTCGACTTCACACAAGACCTTTGAATTTCTTCCCAAGAGTGTGCAGGTTTCATCACGATATTTTCCTTCACCGTAAGAGCGTCGAATAAACGTACATATGAATTCGAAATTCGAAAACACATTGGTGCGTGGGCGTGGTGGGGATCAAACCCGCGTCTCCCGGACGGAAGGCAGTGGCCCTAGCCACTAGACCACCGACGCTCATAGTCCGTCCGTTCGTACCCTACCCTGTAGCATTTTTTTTAAATACCGGGTTCGTTTTTTAAGGAACTCCTGTGTAATTTCATGTTTCTAGTTAGTAGGTTCACCATCAGAGTCAAAGAATCTGAGTTTCATAAAATTTTACTGAAGAAGTGGAGTTTCTTTTTGAGCTCTTCTCCACAGATTCAGCCATTATTGTGTTCAGCATTCTCACCTAGAAAATGTAACAACGGATCTATGGAATGACGATGATTGGTATTTCCCCAAAGGATGGAAACTATTCTCTTATAATATGTTCTTTTGACGATATTGCGTATTGACTGATTTAGAGGTAAATCGTATTTTTGATCAATATTAAATGGAGTATATAGATACATTCTAATCTAGAATAAAAATAAAAATTATACTTAACAAAAATAATATATATTAAGAACAAAAGTTCATAAGTAAAACATCACTATAGTAACACGAAACGCCGTGAGACTAAACAAAAAAGCACGTTAACTTAATAAACAAATACAAATAGGTGAAAAGATACATTATACAATACACAATTTTTTTTTTTAATTTGCGTAGGGGATCGGACTGTTCACCATATTTTATGAATTATTTTTAAAATACAGATTAGTAGCAGACGATTCACGAAGAAAAAAACAGAATCGGTTGAAAAACGAATTTACAGTGGTTTTTTGAAGTTTCAATATGTCTGTCTCTTCCAAAAACGATTTTTTTTATGAAGATAATATGGCGTTACTAACAAATTACGTCACAAGTGGGTATGTGCCTATCTAACCTTGAATTTCAAACCTTTATAACTCGGTTAATTTTAAAGATAGAGCAAAAATTATTTTAGTGTTCGATAGCAGAAACTAAGAAGTTTGGATTTATAAAATAAAAATAAATAAGTCCGGTCCCCTATTGAAACTATCTCCATTTTTCGTTTAGAGGCGGTAGTCCAACCTGCACACGCCTACCAAAAAATTCAAAGATGTGTGCTATGTCCACCATTACACAAATCGATCAAATCCGGAATATTACTTTTTTTGAAGTTTATATTAAAAGCGTCAGTGGTCTAGTAGCACTGACTTGTGTCCGGGAGACGCAGGTTCTATTTTCACCACGTACGTACATACCAACGTGTTTTCGAATTTCAAATTCGTATGTACGTGTATTTGACGCTCTTACAGTGAAGGAACTCATCGTGATGAAACCTGCACACTCCTGCGAAGAAATTCAAAAGTTGTGTGTGAAGTCGACCAACCCGCACTGGGCCAGCGTGGTCAAAGGCCTGATCGCCCTAATTCAGAGTAGGCTTGAGCCCCTTGGTATGTGTTGATTATGAATAAATATTAAAAAGAAACAATCTCCCAAAGGTACAAAAAAATAGCTTTATCAGTTACGACGTTCTTTTGGGTAAAATAATTTAGTTACGTGATTTAATTTTTTCATACAAGAACGTTGCATAACACCGTAATTTGAAGGTTCCAGAGGCACTCGCATCTTTCTATAAATTCTGTTATTCCCCTACTTATGTAACCAAAAGAGTAAGCTACTTAGAGGTCCTCAAACAACAAAGTTTCAAGTTCTTTCCCCACTTACTCCTATTCTTTCAAGCGAAAACATCATTCCGAGTTTTATATGAAATGACAGTTACGTCGTTTATTATAAGGTCGTTTAGACAGAATCGCGAAAAAGGGAGTTACGCCGTTTCAACACGCGACGAAACTTCATCAAAGGACGTTCTTGCTCCTTTCGTACTAAAGGCGTTGAGGTGATAAGTGTCCAAGTTAATACTATCTACATGTTTGATACTAAAAAAAAATGTTTTTATCATAAAATGTTACACGATTTATAATATTTTAGTTTTCTTTATATATTTTTGCTATTAAAAGAAATATTGCCGAGAGACATCCTAATGTGCATAGTAATAATGTTTATAAAAATAAACACACATCAAAAAAGGTCATGTAGTTTGTGAAAGAGCGGGGGTGAGGCGAAACGAAAATCAATAACTCTCTTGTATGGATTTTTTTACCTACTGACTGTACTTTGAATTAATTTCATGGACCAGTTGGGAATTCATATAAGGAAACTTAAAACTTACTTCATTTATTTCATGGACCCGATGGGAAAACAAGATCAATAGAATGCCCACTGTTCATCCCACGTTAAAAAAAGGTTTTTTCTAAAAATGGTTATCATCTGTTTGTAAATATAGAACAATCTGTAAACGTATATCTTTACTATGGCACAGACTATGGCTAAAGCACCATTAAATACCTATATATCCAATAAAGTAAATTATAAAAATTAACAGTTCGTGGAACGTTACTCGTATTTCTTATTAGTTGCAACATGTTCAACCATTACAAAAAGGTAATTACTCGTTATCACTAGGCCCTAAAACTCACAATAGTTACACCATATTTTAGATCCTCCCCTCTCGAAGTTGGTTCAAAAATAAGGTTCACGTTCACGACTTTTGGCGTGTTCCATAACCTCATTGCATTTCTGAGTTTCGTTTCATAATACCTTTGCACTTCAACCAACCATGTGCATTTTTCTGAATGCAATTATTTTGCCACCTTTTCAAAAAGAAACGTGAAATGTGACATCACATTCCGAGTAGCCGTTATAAAAAACAAGACATTAATTTTTGTAAGTTAATATGGAAAATAAGATCATCAATGGGCACTGCCCACTTTCAAAGGTCCTGAAGGCACAGTCTTATGTTCGACCAGCATCAGACAAGCATAGAAATAGACATGCATGAGGTAAAAAGAGAAACTGACAAGGGTGAATAATGTATCTTTCCACTCACTTGTTGTGTAACCGAAGTCATCTTCTTCTTCTGGGTCGGCTTCCTTCTCTTCTTTGCTGCGTTTCACTGCGCCTGCTGATGCTCGATCAATCTAGAAATGTTATCCGGGTTTAATTTCTTCTCTTTCAGTTATTGGTTAGTTGTTCTCTTTGAAAAATATTTAAGTTGTATGTATGCTAAAGTCATCACCAAGTTTTTATGGACGACTTTAATCTTAGGGAGATCTATTGATTTTTTTAAAGACTAAATTCTACTGTTGTTATTTACCTCCACTCCTCTTTCAGAATAAGTTCTTCCTCCTAAATCCCTCTCGTCTTCTTCATCACTGCTCTCCGAGTCTGAATACACGGGTGCCTTAGCTGGCTTCTCTGCAGAAGATTCTTTTTCAGTCTCCTTCTCCGTTGCATCCTCTACTTCTTTCTCATCTGGTTCTGATGTGACTGTTATCTGATTTGGAAAAAGAAAACATATTGTAAAAATGTTATTTATTACATCTTACGATTAGATGCACATCTCATAAAAAGGAATTTCATCTTTGTACTTTCTTTACAGCAATGTTGTTCTATGAGTAACCATTTTCTTATTTCTATAATTCTGCAAAGGTAGTTTATAGCACTGTAGCCTGATATTACAAATTGCACTCTTTGCGCATCTGCTTGCGTGTATATTACCTTTATCTCATGCTCTGGTGTTCCATCTACCGGTGGAGGAGGCGCCGGGCTTTTTCTCGTATGCATAGGTGTGGGTGGTGGAGATGGTGCTTCCACATCTGATGAGTCCGTGTTCTGTAAGAAAATAGCAGCATTAAGAATATGAGTTTCTTCAATCTGAATATCAACTAATGGAAATTGATAATGAGATCGAAGATGGAATACGCTTTTCAAGAAAGTGACTGATTCTGCAGGTCAAGAATGAGGCCTTTGTTGTATCAATGGCTTTGGTACCAGGGTTTGAGAGGTTATTCGTCGATATGATTATGAAGATACAGAGTGAGCTTTGATGTAGACTTACCCAAGCCAACAAGCTTTGAACTGTCAAAGTGACTTTGTCTCCAGCTGCCTTGATGAGCTGGACGGCTCTTTCGTGCTGAGCATTCCTGACACACACGCCATCTACTTCGAGGATACGGTCTCCAGTCTGGGAATAAAGATTATTTTCATTGTTTCAGAATGCATTTTAGTGTTAACACTTTTTCATTCAGTTGTGTATATTTAGCTTCTTATTGAGATTTAAGTAATCACATCGAACTAATATAATATATAAATGTGAAAATATATTTGGATAAAGACTTACATGTAGTTCTCCACAGTTTCCTGCAGGACTGTCAGGCACGACATTTTTGATGAAGATGCCGAAGATAGCCTTCTCCTCCCCATCTTCACTGTCGTTTGTGGAGACTATGTCAACCTGCGACGAGAAAGCAGAAATTAGGAACTTTGCACTTGCTAGGACCCTGGACGGTATTTTTACTACGTAACATTTTTGGTCATTGATGGTGAAATATAATTTATACAACTGAAACATAATGTGTATTACTCTAAAAACATCTGTTAGTTATTACGCACAAGTGATACTTTAATTTTTATGGTCACGCATTATTGGCGATTATCATTAATTAAGAAAAATGGCTTCAACGGCATGAAATGATACCTTTAAGACTTGTAAATATAATCACGAGATTGTGTTCTTTAAGATTATCACCAGAAACGGTAAAAACAGTCTTCGGATGACGGTCAGTTTATGTAAAACCCACAAACAAACCCGCTAATATTTTAGACAATATCAGCACCAGGTTCTATACCTTCCCACCGACGATGCTGACGCCAAGTGGGGCTCCAGGAGTCCTCTTCAGGGTCACTTTCCTCGGAGACCCCCACCTCTGGACGTAGTCTTCTTGTCGATCAGGGGACACGGTTACTGTCATGGCTGCTAGAGGAGTGTAGCTGAGGATAATAATGGTTTCTATTAAAAACTATCGAAATAAGTTTTAATTAAAGTTTGAGCGTCGGTGGTGTTTAAGCTATGGCCGCCGCCTTCCATCTCCGGGATACAGGGGTTCGAACCCCACCACGTATCAATATGTCTTCAAATATCCAATTCACATTACGTCTATTCAACGCTCCTACGCTGAAGGAAAACAACATGAGAAAACCTGCATAATCCAGCGAAGAAGTATGAAGTCGACCAACCCGTACCTGGGCTGGCGTGGTCGAATAAAGCCTGAGCGCCCCAATGCAGGCTTGAGCCCTTTAATGAGGAGTGGGTATATTCAATTCAATTCAATTCAATCTATTTATTGCAGGCATTAAGCCCATAAAATGTTAGTAATACACACAAATAGCTTAAAATTAAAAAAATGTTAGTAGAATACAAGGATGAATTATTTAATTTTATTTAAAATATTTAAACGACGACCGATGAGTCGTCATCCAATGCCACATAATTGGACTATCAAATCTATCTGCATTCAGAGCAATGAGGCTGTTGGAGCTGCCGCGCACACGCCGCATCAGGGATGCCATTCGCTTTCTCAGCAACCCGTAAAAATCATCAACACGGGCCTGCGCAAACATCCCCGATGCACTACAATACCGCGGCAACCGCATCAGTGCTCTGAACGCATTATTGTAGAGGACGCGCAGGGCGCTGAACGATTTCTGCGTATATCTAACCCATAAGCCACACGTGTACAGAGACTGACAGTAGGCCCTGAAGAGTGTGATTTTAACTTCCTCTGTACAGCGCGCGAACCTACGAGCCAGCATGTTACATCTTACCGTTACCGCCCTGCGCTCCCTCTCCATATCATCATCATCTGACATGTTTTCTGTCACCCAATGCCCAAGATACTTAAAACGAGCCACTCTAGCGATCGGCGAGCCTCCTAGGGTAACTTGTGGGACTGCATCGTAGCATTTTGAGCCGGCTTTGAACACAAGTAGCTCGCTTTTAGTTGCATTGTATTTCAGACCGTGCACTTGGGCGTAGTTTTCACAAATGCGGAGCATCCTCCTCATTGCACTGATCGATGGACTCAGCAATACCATATCGTCCGCATAGCTAATGTTGTTTACAAACTGACCATCAATTGAACATCCAATTTTGGTATTGCTGAGTTCACAGATCAGGCTGTTTATATATAGGTTGAAAAGTTTCGGTGAACTTAGACCCCCTTGCCTTACACCGCATTCCAACCTATACCCCTGCGAAAATGCTCCTGCCCACTTAACATAATTATCTTGATTGCTATACCAATATCTAAGCAAATAAATTACTTCTTTAGGTAAAGTCGTCCCCTCTAGCTTCCTCCATAGGCTGTCATACGAGACCAGATCAAACGCCTTGGAAAGATCGAGGAAGCACGCATATACTGGAGTCTTTCGTTTGGTGTAGTACTGGACGGTATGCTTGAGACAGAGGATTGCCATTTCAGTAGATAAATTCGGCCTGAATCCAAACTGAGCATCATGAAATTCAAGGTGTTCATCCAGCTGTCTTTCAACCAAACCGTCCAGCACCTTAGCCAAAGTTGTTGCCAGGGAAATTGGTTTATAATTATTTAAGTCACCAGAGTCACCAGTTTTATTTTTGACTATGGGTACTACCATTGTTTTCAGCAACTTTATATATGAGCTGTTGATGATGAAAGCTGTTCGACCCGATTTGAAGACTTGCTGTCATTAAAATACGGTCGTTGTGGAGATCCTTGGGGGAGGCCTTTGTCCAGCATTGGACGTCTTCCAGCTATGATGATGATGATGATGTCAATAAAAATAATGGGTTTAAATATACCTTGAAATAAGGCAATCAGGCCGCACCTAGACAGTTAGACTTAAGAGATACAAGTTCAAAAACATATCCTGTTATATGTAATACGTATATCATTATGTATTCTACTCCGCCGTGTGGTAGAGTAGAATACATTTGTCACCAAACCCTACTCTTCCCGTGGGTGTCGTAAGAGGCGACTTAGGGACTACACATTGAACAGCGAACGGGCAGCAGCGCTCTCAATCAACAATAAAGGTTTGAATATAATAATTGAGGATTTGAAGCACTTCATTAAAGACATACAAAATAATATGGATGAATGTCTCGAATGTAACAATTTATCAGATGTATTGTATGCTTCAACCGAGTCGGTAAAATGTTTTCGTCCCCAATAATAAATTACTAATTCCATCTGAACATGTTTCACAAATAGACATTGATAATTTTAGAATTTTTCATCAGAATATCGCTGGACTTTATAATAAAATTGTCATTTTAGAATTGACTATATCGGAATTAGATAGCGAAGTTGATGTTTTATGTTTTTGCGAGACAAATATTAAGCAAGGTTTAGAACAAAATATAATTTTTCAAAATTTTAAATTAGTTTCGTCATTCTGTCGACACAAAAATAAAGGTGGTACATGCATTCTGGTCAAAAAAATACTAGATGCAAAATCAATAACTTTACCATTGAACTTGGCTACACCTTTTTATTTTGAATGCTGTGGCGTAGAGATTATTGGTTTGAATATAATAATAATTACAATTTACCGAATTCCGGAACAAACCAAAACTCATATTGGAGTTTTCCTTTATAAATTAGATAATCTACTGCACTACTTGACTTCTAAATACACAAAAAAGAAAATAGTGATATGTGGCGATTGGAATATTGACATTCTAAAAAATAATTCGGCATCAATAAACTTAATAAATGTGTTAGGTATGAGTACATACCTACGCCTCTTTGCCTCTTTGGCTGTTACTGGCCACTTATATTTGAATTATTTTTAGAATGAAAGCTTGTCAGAAGAAAAAGGAGCACATTTTGTTTAGATCTCGGTATCGGATCTTTGTATATGATAAAACTAATTACTAAAATATATTCAAATTATATTCAAATTACCAGACGTTTCTGTTATAACCCGCTCCACCGCTGCATGGTGGAGGCAGGGATATTGATATTTAGTGCTAAGGTAGGGACGATAAGCAGAGGTTGATAATGAGATGAAGAAATATGTTGTGTACGTTTTATAATGTTGTTGGGAAATGTGGAATACAGGTACGTGTGAGCTTGTAGATGATGATCATGTTCATGTTTTATATGTGGGCGAGGAGTTTATATTTTTCATGCAGAATTGATGATGATGATAGGGGGAGATAAGTAGTATCAGTGCGGAATGTAGGTAATGTGTTTAACGTGATTCTGAGGGTGTTGTTGGAAGTCGTGTTGTTTGGTACTGGGGTTGATTTAGGGATAGTTTACATGTTGGTTTTGGGGTTGGTTTGAAGGTTACAACCCACTCAAAAGGACATATGTGCCCTGTGGGGTGGCCTGACTTTGGTCACAGTACACTTTCGTCCTCTTCAAAGAATGAATAGGTTCAGTATTATGAGGGTTCTGGTTTGATGACAGTAATGGTATGAGTTTGAAAGCAGGAATGGAAGACAGCTCAATGTTGGTTATATGATTGTAACAGGTTTCAACGAATTGTGTGAAAAATGAAACCGTTTAGGTTGCGCTTGTAATATATGTAATGTTATTGTTTTTGCTAGTACACAACCTTGTGTACGTACTTATTTATTTTCATGTGTAAAAGTTGGCATGAGCGCCCTCTTTTAGTTTCTGTGTGAACTGCTTTTGGATGGTGCGCAATTGGTTGTCTGAAGTCGTGAACTGATGAGAGATGAACAAGTATTGTATACTGTCATAGATGGCGTTAGGGAGATTGTGTGATTGATGATTATGTAGGAACTCTTTTTGAAGCATATAGGTCACGTGCAGGCACAGCTGTCCTTGTCAAAGACATCTGATATGTCGGCCTTGTCATAAAGGAAACTACTCTTTGGCACAGTTTTCTACTTCTTAGTTAAAAAAACGACGGGTGTCAACTGTCTTTGGCAGTCACGTCTAAGTGGACGAAAATAATGTAGCGAGTCAGAAAATTGAGTTGATTTCATTAATTGTGTGTAATTAGGTACCTATATGCTTATTATCACAATGAAGCTGATAACGTGAGATTAGTCAGAGAGAGTACACGTAGAAGAGAGGTCCCGTTGTATATAACACCGAGGCTTAATGTAGTCAAGCACAGTGTGGAGTACAACCAGGTAACTTTTTTTAATAAGTTGCCGGTTGAACTGCGAGGGAACCTCACGCTCCATAGCTTTAGAGTCAAACTAATATTAGAGAAGTGTTTCTATTCTGTAAATGATTTTATTTAACTTAATTTAAACGTGTTTTAACCTGATGCATGCTAGAATAGAATTTTGACATAACTCTGGATTTATTTAATTTTATACTGATTTTATTTTGTGATGTATTATTTTATTTCGAACACAAACTATGTTTTGTTAACGAATAAATGAAATTGAAATTGAAATTATCGTTGTGAGACTGTGATATCGACGGTGAGGTCTTTGTTCGGGAACTTTGTAAAAATGGGATAGCTTCCACTCCTTATCTAAAACGCCTTATATGGGAATATCTCATGGCGGGACTGAGCTATTAGGTCTATTTGAGGATGGTAGCGATTATATTCCTGGTGGGGTGGTGTTTTTAACGTTTCGTCTGGATGTTGCACGGGATCTCAGATTGTTTGTTGATGTTTTTACTGTTGATATCACGGGTTCATGGTCTTTATGTACTTTTATTTTGCAATGAACGCATACTGATACCAGATTGTTTCAGATAACCGCTACTGATGGCTGTGCTGTGCTGATGGCCATTCGAGAAAAATCATAGTTGCAGTCATGGTGTGTGGTAGCGGCCTGGTTGCCGCACTCTAAGACGCAGGCCGCCATGTTGGTGCCTGACTGATGATGACCATGGATGCAGCTATGATACGGGAGGGTATCTCTCCCGTGGACCTTCACTGGCCACAAGTGTTGTGTCTGTGTGCGCGAGTGATCGTAGGGAGTGACGCGTTTTTTTATTTAGGTTAAGCATGTTTTTATAGTCAGTTAGGGTGTAGTCATAATTTTTCCAAATTTCTTGATATTGTTCATTTTGGCCCTAATCGTAGAATGATTCATAGTCTCAGCATGACGAGTACTTTTTCGCCTGTTTTTTGCTCGTCAAAATTGAAATAACTTGCGCCACAAACGTGTTGTTTACTAGTTTATCCTTTTCCTGGTTTGTTTACAAGTTAGTCCTTCATGTGGCGTCATGTGTATTTTAATTTGTTAGTAGCACTAACTACTGATGTGAATCGTTGTTGTTAAAGAGAATGCTTTAGGATAGATAGTATATTTTACTTATAAAATAGAATGCGCTCTTTTCCGGAGGGGGAGGGATGTTAGGTATGAGTACATACCTACGCCTCTTTGCCTCTTTGGCTGTTACTGGCCACTTATATTTGAATTATTTTTAGAATGAAAGCTTGTCAGAAGAAAAAGGAGCACATTTTGTTTAGATCTCGGTATCGGATCTTTGTATATGATAAAACTAATTACTAAAATATATTCAAATTACCAGACGTTTCTGTTATAACCCGCTCCACCGCCGCAAAATGTATTGCAAAACTATAACTATTATGTACATATCCAAACCACAACAAGACAAAATGCATGTTTAGATCAAATTGCAAGTAATATAGGAATAAAAAAGGTAGTTGCAGAAGTATTAACCTTAAATCTTTCTGATCATGAAACAGCACAAATTTTAAATATAAAAGTAAAAAAAATAAACGCTTTCTCCACATGGTTTGAAAAAAAAACGGGACTATTCTAAGGAGAATATAAGAAAGTTTGTAGACAGCATTGCATCGATCTCATTCGCTGATGTTATCACATGTGACATTCTAAATGAGGCTTTTGATGAATTTCACAATACGATTCGTTTATTTTTTAACTTATGCTTTCCAATTTTGAATATTAAGATGAATAACCGGTCAAAGAAACTAAAATGGATCACAAAAGGATTAAAGATATGCTGCAAAAAAAAACGTAAACTTTTAATCACATGCAGAGCTACATATAGAAATAAAAAAGAAGACAATAAACTCAAACTAAAAAAATACAATGCTTTGTTGAAGAAATGCATTATGACAGCGCAACTAATAAAAAATAGACAGTATATAAATGTTAATAGTAGAAACCCTACCGCAGTTTGGAAAACAATCACATCTACCATTTCTAATAATAATCACAAAAATGACATTAACAGTATACGTTCTAATAATATAACATATAATGACCCCTATAAAATTTGTGACATCTTTAATAATTTTTATATAAATATGACGGCAAATAATAATAATGGCAATAATTTAAGACCACATAAAAATATGACATCTATAAAAATGAATTCTAATACAATTTACTTGACACCGGTTACCACAAATGAAGTTTACAATTGAATTATGACATTAAAGAATACTAAATCAAGCGGATATGATGACATTAATACAAATGTAATAAAATTGTGTGCAAATAGTTTATCCCGTCCTCTTGCACATATTATAAACTTATCTTTTGAGCAAGGTCTTTTTCCAGATAACCTCAAAATATCGATTATTAAACCCATATATAAAAAAGGAGATATACTAGACCCTAACAACTTTAGGCCAATTGCTTTTCCGGCTATCTTGTCAAAAATAATTGAGAGAGCAATGTATAATGATGATTTTATCATGAAGCATGACATTCTCTGCTCTCAACAATATGGCTTTCGTAAGGGAAGCTCCACAACACTTGCTTGTTTTAATTTGATTAAAATGGTATCAAAATCTCTAAATAATAGACAGCCCATCAGTTCAATATTTCTAGACATGTCGAAAGCCTTCGATTTTGTGGATCATGAGATATTATTACATAAATTAGAGAAGTATGGGATCAGAGGAAATGCATATAACTGGCTCAAAAGTTACCTTAAAAATAGAAAGCAAAGTACAGAAATTTCAAAAATTTCTTTAATTAAAAACAATTTAGTAAAACAAACATATAGATCCAAATTTTTGATAAATGGATCTGGGGTTCCACAGGGCAGTATCCTTGGACCATTATTATTTCTTCTGTATATAAATGACCTGCCTAATACAATATCACATGATATAATTTTGTTTGCTGATGACACTACCCTTAGTGTAGGATGCAGCGGCAGAGAGGATTATGAATACACAATAAATAAGTCAATTAGCGATGTCATAGATTGGTTGAAATTAAATAACTTAAAGGTAAATATGGACAAAACAAATATGATACAATTTAGATCTTATAATTCAAATCCACCGAATATACAGATTAAACATAATAATAATATAATTAATAATGCTGATGAAGTAAAATTTTTAGGACTAATAATTGATAAGCACTTAAACTGGAAAGCACATGTAGATTTAGTATGCAGCAACTTAGGACGGTTTGTATACGCATTGAAGCGTTTAAGACAAACGGTTTCAATGGAAGCTGCATTGATGGCCTACCATGGCTATGTTTCATCAGTACTTAGCTATGGACTTGTATTATGGGGAAACTCTACGGATGTCGAACGAGCGTTTATATTGCAGAAGAAATGTATACGCTCTGTTTGCAATGCAAAGTTTGACGACAGCCTGCAAACCACTTTTTAAAAAACTAAATGTTCTTCCCCTACCATGTTTATATATAAGAGATACTTGCTGTTTTGTAAAATCATTCCCTGAACATTTTACGCCATTTACAGAATATTCTACAAGAACACAAAGATCAAAATACAGAAATCGGTTATATCAACCTCCGTGTAAAAGTTATATTTATAAGAAAAATGTATATAATATGTGCATTGTAATATATAATAACTTGCCTGACTGTATTAAAGAATTAGATGGACATCAATTTAAAATTAAAAAGGTTTCTACAGTGTCAAAGAATATCTGACAAATAAATATAATTAAGGACCAATTATTTTAAATGCATGCTGATAATTTATTCTTTTCACTCAAGTAGTTTGTTGTGTTTTTTAAAATAAATTACCTACTATATCACGACAAAAATAAATATTTGCGCGCCGGCTTGCTGGCTTGATATATTGGTTCAAATGTATTTAGTTTTAAGACCTTGTTATTAACATATATCGAAGCAAATAAATTTTTCTTTCTTTCTTTCTGATACAGTAAACTTTTAATCTGCGATCTCCAACCCGCCTGCCAAGCGTGGAGATTATGGCAAAACCCTCCACTTAAGCGGAGGAGGCTCATAGTCTAGCAGTAGACTTTAACAGGCCGTTGATTTGATTTGATAGCATTAGGACTGACTGCAGACACCACCGGCTATATTTTATTCAATGAATCAACAAAAGAAACTGTTTATTGAATCTCGTTGACACTATTGTTGTTGCTTAAATAGGAAAATAACCAGGATCTTTCTGTTCAATTGGAGCATCGCATTGGTACGTTTATACGACGCTCTTAAATGGAGTAAAAACATCGTGAGAAAAACTACTGGCTCTTACGAAGAAGTTAACTGTGTTGCGTGTGAATAGGACCAACCCGCACTGGGCCAGCCTGATCAACTTAATTCACAGTAGGCTTGAGTTCCCCCTCAGTGGAAATGTTCAATGTTCTACTGTTAATGAGAGAGATATCGCAGCAGCTGATACACTTTTTTTAAATCAAAATTTCATAGCCACGGTGTTACGTAGCACCTAAAAATGTGGATCGTACCTAGATCTAGACACAAACTACAAACAAATGGAAAATGAGCTTAAGGGTCGGGCCACACTTATCGACGGCGATCGACGGTTTGCCTATACAAAACGCGCGCGAAGTATGGAAATCCTTTCGCATCGGACGCGGCGAATGATGCTTAAAGTGCTAGAAGTACTACAGCAGGTCTTAACTGAAGAAAAGTTTCAAGAAAGATTTCAAGGAAAATAGTCAGAAGGGCCCTGTTACAGAAGTCACATCCTTAAAGACGTTCATAAAATGGACTCATCATAATCATCATCATAATATTAGCAGATAGACATGCAAAACAAAATTTCATAGAAACGGACATCAAGATAGGAGATTTAATAATTGATTATTAAAATCTCAACCACCTTCATACAATGTTTTATGCAGATGAAGATAATTTCACTGTAGAAGAATGCCCCTGTATGCGGCTGAATCAGAGTGGAGACGATATGGTTCACCGGACGCGCCTGCTTCACCTATATTGTCATTGGAGCATAGACGAGAGTAACTTCGGTCCAAAGATTTTTGACGTGCGTCGCCTAGCGATTGTCTTTTGTTCCTCTGAGCTTCGGTCAATAAAGGTGAATTCACAAACGTGCCAATCCGCACATGGCCAGTGTAGTTGATTGTGAAATGATCTCCCTGATTAAAGTTAAGTTTGAACCTCACGATGAGGACATAATGGGCTGATAACAAAGCATCAAAGTTATTTTGTCTTTGGTATTCTTCGCCGTGTGTTGACGGCAGAGTAGAATACATTTGTCACCAACCCCTACTCTTCCCGTGGGTGTCGTAAGAGGCGACTTAGGGACTACACATTGAACAGGGAACGGGCAGCAGCGCTCTCTGGTACAGTAACCTTTTAATCTGCGATCTCCAACCCACCTGCCAAGCGTGGAGATTATGGCAAAACCCTCCACTTAAGTGGAGGAGGTTCAGAGTCCAGCAGTGGACTATAACGGGCCGTTGATTTTATTCTTAGATAGAGCTTAGAGCCTCGGTTGTGTAGTGGCTAGGGCCGGGAGACGCGGGTTCGATCCCCACCACGTACCAATGTGTTTTCAAACTTCGAATTCAGATGTACGTTTGTTCGACGCTCTTATGGTGAAGGAAAACATCGTGATGAAACCTGCACACTCCTATTGAAGAAATTCAAAAGGTTGTGTGTGAAGTCGACCAACCAGCGGAGTACATTGTAATTATGACTCATGTATGATTCTTTATATATTTAAAAAAAAAGTACAAAAGATACAATTCCTGTGGAGTTTCTTCTGGCCGTTCTTCTCCACAGAGGGCGTACACTGGTAGTGAACGTGCCATCCATGATAGCTTTGACGGCGAAAAATGATTTGTAAAAATCTTAATTCGAATAAAAAAAATAACTTTGACTTTGAACCCGCACTGGGCCAGCGTGCCAGAGCGGTTCTGCTGGAGAGCATGCTCCGTGGCAGGACCCGATATAATGTATAATTTCTACAAAACTATTCATATACAAATTTTAATATTTTGCTACAAATTTATACATTTAATATACATTTTATACCATTGATCGTATCCATCATACTCTAAGTGGGTTCTGCCCTGGAGCATAACACGACTAAGGCCTAATCGCCTCAGGGTAGGCTCGAGCCCCTTGGTGGGGACGTATATGAGCTGTTGATGATTATTAGCTAGATTTGATTTAAAAATATTTTCTGGAGAATTTTACTTTATAAGTTTTATCTTTATCTGGAAAACGTATCATAAACGTCCTTCGATGTAATATTTGTGAATGTGCGGGTGATCGTGCGCTTTGGCGTGCCCTTGGGGAGGCCCTACGGCCAGCAGTGGACTGCAATAGGCTGATTGGTTGATTGATCGTTTTGTGAATGAATTTGACCGTCTATTCTGTCTTTTCGTTTCTATACACATGTTTTCTGAAAGACAATATATATATTTAACCCTATTACAAAGTATGTAAAGTGGCAGCGGAACAAAGTGTTCATCGCTTGGAAATCGAACCCAGAAAAAGGAAATCCCTGGCTGACGCAAAACAAATAAAAAAAAAACAAAAAATAAATAAATAATGTAAGAACTGAAAAGGGTTCCCGACAACTCAACCAAAAACAACTTATAAGAAAACATGCAAAAAAATCTATTTAGATTCAATATTTACTGAATACTGCCGTGTGGTGACAGCAGAGTAGAATACATTTGTCACCAACCCCTACTCTTCCCGTGGGTGTCGTAAGAGGCGACTTAGGGACCACACATTGAACAGGGAACGGGCAGCAGCGCTCTCTGATTCAGTAACCTTTTAATCTGCGATCTCCAACCCGCCTGCCAAGCGTGAAGATTATGGCAAAACCCTCCACTTAAGTGGAGGAGGCTCATAGTCCAGCAGTGGACTGTAACGGGCCGTTGATGATTTACTGAAAACCGGACGTCATTATTTCGTTGCACCTGCACTGGTTGAAAACTAAGACGAGCAGATGTGTGCGCTTGTTATCTCGCTCGGTTGAGCGTGTGATTAGATCAGGATGCACATGCACCCGGTGCATTCTCGCTGGGCTACTGTAGAGTACACTTCTTTCATGTTAAGTATGGTATCTTCAACAGCCCTTGACAGACGAACTTATAATACAAGCGAGGTGTCTGGATTTATGTAAGATGATTTCATGTACTATGCGAGCCAAGTAAGTAAGTAAGTAAAAACACTAAGGTGTGTGTAGTAGCTAACTATAGTTTGTTTCATACCTATCCTGACCTGCTACATGAACAACAAAATACACTAAATCAAATTACTGATGCGTACCTATGTACAACAAACATTAATTCATACGTACTTACCAATTCTCAAATCAAAATCTCACACCGATAACTCTTGTCCCAACACTACATTTCCAATTTAAATTATTCTAGAACCAGTTCGAAATTTAAAATACAAAGCTGATATATTTTAAATCCTCAGCGTGGACAGGACACAAGCGGTCAGTCCTCAGTGGTTGGTACACTAGCACCGAGGTCGGCCACTGTAATTCAATTATGAGTATTAGCAATTTTTGTCTAGTGATGGGGACAATATCGATAAAAGTTATATAAAAAGTTGATTTTTCCAGTAAATATTGGTGTATTTACTTAGAGTCTGACCCCTGGAAAAATATTTTGAACAAGACAGGGTAAAGTTTTGATTTGCATGAAATGCAGTACTTGTATAAGATTATTTTACACGAACGTTAAAATACGTCCGCCAGCTATTGTTGATGATTGATAATCAAGTTATATTTAATTCACTCATAAATAAACTAGGCCCCAGAAATAGCGACAGCTTTGTGTCTGAGCTTGTACTGGTCAGTCAGCTGATACATATTACTAAATTGATAATAATAATAATTTATTTATTTTTCTTTCACAAAGGTATGTCCTTAAAACATCAAATACTATGACAAAACATTAACTCCTTTATAAGAGACTGGTATCTGCACTAGGGAATCCCTGTCTGACAGATTACCAGGCCCCCACCCAGAGACATCGTAGCAAGCAAGTACAGTAGTTTTAATATGGTAGGATAACAGGTGAAAAGTACACAAAAATAAAAAAGTCAAGAAAGTGAAAGCAAAAAATGTTGGTAGGTAAGGTTCAGTGTAAATAATGTAGCGAAATTTGTTTGGAAGTGAGTGAGGGTGTGAAATTTTGACAAAGGTAAACCGGAAGAGCGCGGCCTACCTAACTAAATGACATGCTTTTTGTTTTCAAAACTGTGAGTTCGGAAAATGGAATTCATCGCTACACAAGTAGTCAAATAGTCAGTTGATCAGCAATCCATATGAATTAATGCCGTAATAGCATACAGAACTCACAACACTCACTCAACAACTTACCGTATTGAACGGATCGTGAAAAACACAGTAAAAACAACAATTTCACTGTTTACAAACAAGCACACACTAAATTGGCGGACACGTACTTATACTTACTAATTAAATGTATTGTATCACTTTACTTCCCCATATAAATCCTAATTTAACCAATCATACAACATCACACAATTTCGACTACTCTCTCTTACTCAACTCTTCTTTTTCAATTTTGCTATCTTATCAATTCCTCTCTCGCGTATGCGATATGCGTTAGAAAGAGAAAGAAATAATGGGAAGCCGACCCGTCTCGGCTTCTATGGCGCCATTTTATGGGTGTGTTTCAAATCAAACTGACAGCGTCGGCAACATGCGCGTGAGAAGGCAAATATGGTAGTAAGCCCTTGGAGCGCCAGAGACAGAGTATACGGCAATTCACGAACTTGGTCGGTCGTGCGACACGTGCGTGATCGAATATGCATTGACGTGCTTGTAGAGCACCGTCCGCCTCGACTTGTATTAAAAAAAGCAATGTATCTTGCGCTCGCGTGTACGTAAATTACTATCAGCATTAGAGGCTGTTGGCTTGTATGGACCATTCACCACTGATAGGTATAGTGATAAATACATACATACAATAGATAAACAACATCCAGACACAAGGCAAATACAAGTGCTCATCACACGAATGTTTGCCCTGGGTGGGATTCGAACCCGCGAACTTGTGCTTCGTAGACAGGCGTACTACTAACTAGGCTACGCTACGGGGCCGAAATTTTTAATTATTTTTAACTATCGATACTTTCCAAATACCAACACTACGTATCAGTTTATTTTCATTTTCCTTAATCCTACGTAACAGGGACTATCTTCTATTACTTTCCTTCCTTTTGTGGTTATAAATATAACAAACTAGCAGTCCGTCCGCGGCTACGCTCGCGTTGTGTAAGATTTTCCCGTGGGAATAACACTTCTTCCCGTAAAAAGTATCCTATACGTTAATCCAGGTTACGAACTATCTATATTCCAAATTTAATTTCAATCCGTTCAGTAGTTTTTGCATGAAAGAGTAACAAACATCCATCCATACATCCATCCTTACAAACTTTCGCGTTTGTTATTTTATTATTATTTTAAAACGAGTCGATAGCTGATGACAAGTAATGTACTAGAAGCTGAGATTTCATCAACAGCTCATATACATACGTCCCCACCGAAGGGCTCGAGCCTACCCTGAATTAGGGCGATTAGGCCTTAGTCGACCACGCTGGCCCATTGCGGGTTGATTGATTTCACACACAACCTTTGAATTTCTTCGCAGGAGTGTGCAGGTTTCATCACGATGTTTTCCTTCACCGTAAGAGCGTCGAATAAACGTAGTACATACGAATTCGAAAGAAAACACATTGGTACGTGGTAGGGATCGAACCCGCGTCTCCCGGACGGGAGGCAGCGGCCCTAGCCACTAGACCACCGACGCTCTGACATTTAGTAGAACCAAATGTCCGTAAATTGCTCAGTTAGTTTAATATCTGTAGTAAAATGTCTGTTTTGAAAAATATATTTAAAAAAATTGATGAATCTATGTTTACAAAATACAAAAAATCGAATACTCTGAAAAATATAACGTTTTTTTCAATAGTCGTTCAAAACGTTTCAGTTTGAGTCTATAATTTGTTTTTTATTATTATTATTATTTAAGCAGGCAAACGAGCGGACGGGCCACAGTGGTGGTAAGTGGTCATCGTCGCCCATGGACATTCGCAACCCCAGGGGGGTTGCCAACGCGTTGCCAGCCTTTGAGAGCCCTATATACTCGCCCCTTGAAGAACCCCATGTCAAAGCACAAAGGAAACACCTCAGGGGGAGCTTATTCCACATCCTGCATTTTTCATCAGTTATACGAAACCTTAAAAATGTGGGAACTAAAAATATGTCTTTGAATACTATAATAATAAGTACGAGCACAAAAACTCTAATTCCCTTGGTAATCGTCCATAAATTTATAAGTATCTTACCTACCTAATAATAATTGTACAATGACATCAATTTCGTTCATAATGAGTTGAATCACGCACGAAGAGGTTTCAAGAATCACTCGAGTCTAGTCTATAAGCGATTGAATGCACTATGATAATTTCATGTAGTAGAAGTACTTTAAATACTACCACCTTTTTTTCTGCTTTATAATTATTAGTTAGCCGTGTGGTGACGGCAGAGTAGAATACATTTGTCACCAACCCCTACTCTTCCCGTGGGTGTCGTAAGAGGCGACTTAGGGACTACACATTGAACAGGGAACGGGCAGCAGCGCTCTCTGATACAGTAACCTTTTAATCTGCGATCTCCAACCCGCTCGCCCAGCGTGGAGATTATGGCAAAACCCTCCACTTAAGTGGAGGAGGCTCAAAGTCCAGCTGTGGACTATGAGAACGGGCCGTTGATGTTGATGGAATTATTAGTAGAATTACTTTCTTGGAGGACTTGGTATAAGGGTCGGGCCACAATTATCGACGGCGATCGACGACGGTTTGTCTATACAAAACGCGCGCAAAGTATGGAAATCTTTTCGCATCATTCGCCGAGTCTGATGCGAAAGGATTTCCATAGTTTGCGCGATCGCCGTCGATAAGTGTGGCCCGACCCTAATCAACAGCATGACAAGCTTGATATTGATCCATGTAGTCTTTTTTAAATTATTTATTTTACTCTTTCGAAGACGATTGGGAGTCACTGGCACACGATCGAGAACGGTGGAAGAAAAAAGGGGAGGCCTTTGTTCAGCGGTGGGACAGTTCTGAATAGAAAAAAATAAAAAATAATAACGTACGTTTGTGTATAGCTAGAACAATCTACTTCCTTTAACATACGACTTTGAAATGCTTCGGCCAATGACAAGATGTCGCCGTTATTATTTATTATTATTATTATTTGCTACTGCAAAATATAGGTAAAAGCGAACACGCGCAATGCGCGAAGCAACTACAGAGCGGACAGAAGTTTGGCGCGATCTGTAAGCTCGAGCCTCTCAGTGGGGACGCATTATGAGCTGTTTATGCTTAATAATTATTACAATCATAATTTATATTTTAGACACAGTCCATTTTTGTTAGTAACAAATTTTATTTGACATGTAAAACATTCTACTACTAGCTTTCCACCCGCGGTTTCACCCGCATTTAATGAGTTTTCCCGTAGGAATGAAATGTTTTCCCACGGTAAAAAGTAGCCAGTCTTATTCCAGGGCCTAACCTAAATGTGTGCCAAGTTTCATCCCGAGCCGTCCAGTGGTTCAAGCGTGATTCGGCAACAAACGTATTGAATTAAATCTTTTATCAATAAATGTATTGAATTAAATTGAATTGATGAGGTAAGAGTCGAATGCTTGCGTGATTTGCGTATATTCTCCTATTTTAAACTCCGAATTTTGAAATCGATAAAAGAGCTTTATTTTATGCAAAAAACAGAAAATGTACATTAATACAATTAGGAAATTACTCTGTTACAGACAGGAGTGTACCCCTGAGAATTCGGACAATATATTCAATTACATCGTCCTCCTTTTCACCGCCCGTATGAAAACACTTAGCTAAATTAGAATATCATATCAATATGCTGAAGTGATGTCATCATATTTGGGATATATGAAAATATAAAAAAACAATATGAAATTATAGTTTTTTGGTATGTTTTGAACAATCCAAGTCATGGTATCTTCAAATCAACAGAAAATTATTTACATTTTATTTGCTTTTTAGCACATTAAAACAAATAAATAAATAAATTCGCCGTGTGGTGACGGCAGAGTAGAATGCATTTATCACCAACCCCTACTCTTCCCGTGGGTGTCGTAAGAGGCGACTTAGGGACTACACATTGAACAGGGAACGGGCAGCAGCGCTCTCTGATACAGTAATCTTTTAATCTGCGATCTCTAACCCGCCTGCCAAGCGTGGAGATTATGGCAAAACCCTCCACTCAAGTGGAGGAGGCTCATAGTCCAGCAGTGGACTGTAACGGGCCGTTCATGTTGATTTGAAACAAATAAAAACTTTTTGAGTCTTTCCCCAGTTTGGCTAGAACATTACAGTTTGAATCATCTAATAGGGAATATGCATTAAAAAATACTAGTTTTTATCATAGTTCATCTGAAAGTATACAAAAATAGAATACTGACAGTCAAAACAGAATCGAAATTGATCGAAAAATAAACTAGATACAACATTCTGTTTTTGTGAAGGCAATAAAAACGTTTTTATTTATTTATTTATTATTAAACAAATATATCTGTCCCTCTTTTCATCATCAACGAAAACAAAATTTTCTATGGCGGATGTATGGCCCGCGTGACCAATGACGTCAATGGTCATGTCGGACCTCTATGTCTAACCATCCACTTTAAAGCCTTATAACTTTGTTTCTGAGCAAGATATTTGAAAAAATATTTTTTTATGTGTTCATCTGGAACATGAAATATTTCGATTAATGAATTTAAAAAAAATGTGCATATTCCCTTTCGTTCTTCAGAAGGCACGTTTAGCCGTGGGTAGCCCCTACCCTGGATAGTGGACTACTTTCTTCAGAAGTAATCTTGACACGAGCTATGTAAGTACCATTTGGCTGCGAGTCTATAACATCACAGGTAACACTGACACCAGGGTTCATGAGGTCGGTTGTACATTCAACCCACTCGATGAAGAAGAAGCGATTGAAGTAAAGTTGCTTAGTGGTGGCGCCTTTCGAAAGATATCATGTTCAATAAATTATATGTTCCAAGTAATAATAGGTTTAGTATGTTTGAGAACACGAGAATTATATTTTATTCTATGTAAAAATGAATAATAACCCTAGCTAATAACACTAGCCCTTTATGTCTTCATACCTCGTTATTTCTAAAATTTTGGTCGATACTTTAACTTATTTTTACAGTTTAGTAAATAACCATCCAAATACAATATTTTCCTGAATCCCACAAACGGCGAGACGTTTAAAAACCTGAATGCATTGACAAAAGATTTGCCGGCACGTGCTAACGCGATGAAGCCCAGTAAGGACGGACTCATAATCCTTTTACTGTACCTATCTATACATACTTTCAGTAAACAATGGACTTTCAGCCGTATTCTATTGTGACACAGATTATTTTCTAAGAACCTTATTACATGCCCGAGATAAACCCGGTCATTGAAATCTAAGCTTTATATATTACAGAATAAAGTCTTAGTAGAAACTGTTTTTTGAGAACAAAATAATTTAAAACTTTATGTTGTAGTAAATAAGGTAAGTTTATAGACACAGACGAAAATATCAGCATTTAATCTACATTATTCATAACTTTCAAATACAGTATTCGCTTTTTAAGCTAGTCAAGTTCAAAAAACTTCTTTCTCTCGTCATGTGACGGCTGTCCGTTTATATTACCTTATAACTCACACGATAACTATATAGATAATATAACTGTTATAAGTGAAGACTGGGAAGATTGGGCTGGCCAGTGGCCACGTCTGTCGTAGAACTGACGACCGTTGGAGCAGACGGGTTCTCGAATGGAGACCACCACGTCTCGGGAAACGTAGTGTGGGACGCCCCCCTGCCAGGTGGACTGATGACTTGAGGAAGGTCGCTGGTGGTGGCTGGATGAGGAAAGCGGGTGATCGTGCATTTTGGCGTGCCCTTGGGGAAGCCTACGTCCAGCAGTGGACTGCAATAGGCTGATTAATTGATTGAAGTGAAGACTTACCTAGATCTCCTTGAAGGTACAATAAACTTCAACGGGCCTGCTGATTTTCTTCTGCTTTTAGTCACTGGCACCATCAGCAGGTCTTCTTCTTCTGTGGCTGAATCAGAACTATCCACAGTCACTAAAGCTGGTGCCGACAATCTTCTATCCGTTAAGGATTTAGGAGTCACTAAAAAGTCACGGATCACTTCACAATATTTACAAGATTTCGCTTCGGCAGTATAGGCTTTTGATATAGCGTAAGCATAGTTCTCTAGGAAACACTTGTGACAGCCTGGCACGTAATTTGTTTCTAAATCGGTTGATTCTTCACTGGGTTCCTGTTTCTTCAGTTGCATTTTCTTCTCCATTGCCGCAATGTTGTTTTCTAACCGCTTTTGTTGTTCGTCTTTTTGATTTTTCTCTTCTTCTTCTAATTTTCTCTGTCTGACTTCGTCTAGTTCTTTCTTTTGTTTTATTTCTTTTAAACATTCATCTTGATCGTTGTAGTATTCGACGCATTTACGTTCAGCCTTGGACGGTTTATTTGGACTTCTCTTTCTCTCTTTTTTATGTTTCTTATGACTAATGTTTATGTTTAATGGTTCGATTCTAAGTGATTTCATTTGTTTAATAATGTGTTCTTGCACATAAGGATGTCCGTAAGTCGCCTCGTCTACACTACGAATACGTTTGGCACTTGCATCGTTGTCTTTGTTTTTAATAGCTATTTTATCTTGTTTACCAGTCTCTTTGATCTCATCACCGTTCATTTTACGAGCGTTTTTTACTGTACACTTTGCTGAGGAATCATCGTCAAGGCATGTTTCGTAGCCGTCAATTTCATGGTCAATGTACAGGAGTGAACTGTTTTCCTCTTGAACTAAAATTCTCGTTGTAGCATCGTAGAAACTACTGTCATCTGTTGGAGAATTTAAGCACTCTTTCCAACTTTCATCGCTTTTTATTTTCTTTAATTTACTTTTAAGGCCTTCGTCTTCATTCCAGTATTTATCGAAACTTATCCTTTCTAGTCCTGTTGGCGTAACAGCAAAAACCATTTCGTCCGATGTGGAAATGTCTTTACTCTGCTGTTTAGTTAGAGTTCTGTCTTCGTCGTCTTTTCTGTCAGCAGACTTACTTCGCGTGTCAGGCAAATCTCTAGGCGTAATCAAAACATCGTCTTCAGTTACTGTCATATCATCCTGGTCTAAAGATTCTTCTGATTTTGATTTAATATTTGCTTCTCCATTCATTTTTTTCTCATGAATTATGCTCTTTTGTTTATTTTTCAGGTTAATATCTTCTAAACTAAAATCTGCCAGCGCAGATAGCTCGTCGTCTTTGATTGAAGAGTCTTCAGGTTCTAAGCAGATTTGGACCACCTCCAGGCCTTCTCCGTACTCTTGGAGACACTCGTGGAATGAGTCCATGCCGGTGTGGTCATCAGATGCCAGTGAGTTTATGCATTCCTGTTGGAGTAATGATTTTGTGATATTATATTTTGTTGGTTGGTGTATGGTGCGAATAAAATTAAAGCAGTAGACTGTAGGTATAGAGCCGTATCTTTACCGAAAAGTCAATGAACGTAACTAAATAAGATAACGTGGCAAAAATTTGACTTTTGATGCAATTTTATTTCATAGCTACTGCTACTGGTATCGAATGTGTGTGTGTGTGTGTGTGTGTGCGCGTGTGTGTGTGTGTGTGTGTGTGTGTGTGTGTGTGTGTGTATGTGTGTTTTATGTACATTATGCAGAATGGACTCTAGCAATATTAATATCGCCCTTACTGCTACGAAACAAAGGCTCTCTATCTCAAGGTCATTGTGTCCACCCGCAAATGCTAGTAATTGTACAATGTTAGTATAGCATTGTCTATTGCTAGTATTATAAAAAGTGGGATTATAAAGAATGAAAATATTCACATATTTTGTAACATTTTTATTGCAACACACATAACAAAGCATTTTGGAACAACATTTAACACAGATCAGCTTAAAGCATCATTATCAGTAACCACTAGCTTATTACAGGGTTTCAATTGTAACATAATTTGTATCAAACCCGATTAACAAGAACCACCTAGAAAGACCTGGGTAATTTTGTCTGTAATGAAGAGAAAAACCACTGAAATATTGAACAAGATAATTTGAGTAAACAAGGGGATTATCATTTTAGAAATGATTTTAGCAAGTCTAAATTGTGTTCAAAATTTCAGTGGCCTGTTCCACAAAACTTTATAGTTTTATTGGACCTATATAAGTGTCTCATAGTTATATAGGTACATGTTATGTTAAAATTAAAAGCCTGTGAATACATTTTACGACGCTATTTTCACAACAATTTATATATCCTATTAAATTAGGTAACTAATCTTTCGCTCATTTTCCATATTTATGATATCTAAGTACTACTCGTATAAGTGCTAGTGTTTATTATTAATTTGACTAGAATAATAGACTTCAGTCGCCAACATGGATACCTATTTGATAAAAAAAAACATGCTTTAAATTTATTTCGGAGTCCATCATTGTATTTATTTATTATATATTTTCTTAAGTTTCTCATTTTGTAAGGTTATATTAATAAATTAATTATATTTATATAAATGTTGATACAATTTAGCGAAGCAGTGCCAATATTTATAAAAAAATTACCTTAATATCTTGATTGTTAGCTTCAGTTCTTTATGGCCATAAATTATAGTAATTATTAATTTTATATTTGACAATAATTATTGTATATTATTATATTGTGCAAGCTTATTTTCTATGATATGTTTTAAAATTCCTGTACGTGGAATTATGTCATTAAACATCCGTAGAATTTATTTTAGTTCATTTTTTCGAAGTTAATTTAAGCAAATTTATGATTTTTTGATAAAAATGTTAAAAAATATCTTTCCACAAAAAAATCTTCTTTTGTTTTTGTAGTTAAACCATATTTATAAACATTAAAAAATACTGAATAACTGGAGTGTACAGTTTCCACCAAAGACGTTGAAACAAAAACAAGTATTTATTACAAAAAGATATATTTAAAACTTAATATTAAATGTTAAGTCCGCATAGTGTTTTATCATTAGGTATTTCGATTCGTCTTTTATCACGATATAAATTGACTAGAATAATAATTGTATTCCTTCTACACAACCCTATGTAAATAGACATCAATTTCTTAAATAGCTAACAATAATATATTATTATTTACGCCCAATTTTCATATAGAATTAGACATTTTTACAAGATTATAGAGTAGGAGTAGAGATCGACGACTATGGAGTTTCTTCGGTGAACTCTTCTCCACAGATTCCGCCATCCCAGTTAGTAATTAGATAGTAGAACCACAGAGAAGTAAAGAACCGTGTCTTAAATTACTTGCTATATTTTTTATTCTACTCGAATATGTTTTATAGCTTTCATATTCTTACTGACAAGTTTGTATTTTCTACTTTGACCACAACCTAGTCAAGACATAAAATACTAAGAAAAATAAGAGGCGTATTCACTACTGATACACAACCTTCAACAGACTATGAAAATAATTACAAAACTACCTCAATGGCTCGAGTTTTGGCAGTAAGTATGCGTTATTATGACTATCCATTTCCTTAAATAATACGACTTTTGTATGCCTACATTCGTTGTATTACCTTCTCAAGTCCTCGTCAGTTCATAATTGTTTCTACCAAATAGCTCAAGTCTACTCTTGAATTAAAGCGATTAGACTCAAGGAGGTTCAAAGCTGAAGAATCATATTCATAAACAACTCTTAAGTTTACGCATCAAAGATTTAACTCATCACTCGTCAGAGTCCCTTTATTCATCCTGTACTCGTTCTCTGGGACTTCAAGTGTTACTGTGTACTTCAGTTTGTCCTCTTGTCATTTCATCGTGATTTCTGCTTTGATTGTCGGAGACACTCTGAAGGGGGAGGGCAGTGGGGAGGGCGGGACGCGTATATTTTGAGCACAATGAAGCTGTAGTTCCATTATGTCGTGGTGAAGAGACATTATGAGACGAAAGATTTTCGTGAAGTACTCTAATTTCTGGAAATAAGAAAAAAAAGAGGTAGTTAAGCTTGCCTTTTATTCTACTCACTAAATATTATGCCGAAAGTTGTGAAATCATTTTTAATAATGTTTTATTTTACTGTAAATATTATTATTAACTATTTGGATCATTCTAGTTTTGGAAACTTAAGCATGCAATATTGTACACTAAAGGGAAATATTTCTAAAATGTTTGACAAAATATACAATATATTTATAATTAGTGTAATGAAAATAAATCTTAGAGCGGTAATATTGTTCCCTTTACTGTACAAAATAAAATAAAAAAGTTAAGGAGAATATTTGAAAAATGCATGCAAATTTAAGTCAATTAAGTAATACTGCTCTAAGCGTTAAAAAAAGCATTAAAAATAAATCAAACTTACATTTTCCCCTCAGTGTACAATATCACACAAACACTTAACTTTTTATGTAAATCCATCTTGAACCTGTTTACGAGTAATCTTTAGAAGCGAATAATATTCATAAAATGACAATCATCACGACTTAAGTAGTGTCTATTGATACGGCTCTTTAATTTGAAAATTATAAACAGTTTGTGGCGCAATAATTACCTATATTTTAAGAAAAGTAATATAATAAAAGTATTTTTTTCTTGAGGTGGTTTATCTTAGCTATTACTTATGGATACTTTCTAAATTTTACCCGACTGCGTCTAAATGCCAATGGTTATGGAATTTTATCAAAATTATTAACTATACATAAAAACTTAACCTAAATTATTCGTATTTCTATTACTAATTGATACTTTTCTTTTGGAGAAATAAGAATATTGGAAATTTCAATTTTGTAATCGTCAAAATAACCACATAAAATACTTAAACGCAGTCGGATTTTTATAATAATGATTGAAACTATAATAATGTTAAACATACCTGGCTACCTTGAATGCTTTGATCATTCGCTTTCTCTCCTCCAACCACCGTACTGCAGGGCAAAGGCTTTGCTATACCTATTCTAACAATTCCTGTAACAAAAGATACATTGGTTTTATTAACATCATGAACATTGGCTTAATTATCAGGAACATTTGTTTTATTATCAGAAACATTGGTTTTATTATCATGAACATTGGTTTTATTATCATGAAAATTCGTTTTATCATCATAGACATTGGATTTATTTATAATTACAATTGGCTTGTTCTAAAAATCTTTGGTTATATTCTAATGGACATTGGAATCATTCAAAACAAAAGTTGGACGATGGAAAGGACACCGCTAGAGCAGCTGGATGTTATTAACATTAAGAAATATCATACTAAGTAGGTATAGGGCGTTTTAAAACTGGTTTTAGGGGTCTAATCGTGAGAGTTAAAAATATGATTAGGTATAAATGCGCCCTAGAAAAAAATGTAACGACAAGATTGGATTGGTAAAAAAAGATTGGTCGTAAAATTTTAAAGAGAGAAATCTAAATTGGTTTCAATCGGATTTGTTATTGGACGGATATTGGAGGAATATGTATTAATTAATAGAGTTTGTACTGATGATAATGAAGACATTGGACAAACTAATACGAATATTGTATTCAATTAAACCAGAAGGATCAAAACTAGCATAATTTTGTCCAAATGTTCCGCACATTTTTAACACGAAAAGATTTGTTACAGTGTTTACAAAACTCACATTTAATTTTAAAGACAGATAGAGGAAAAATAAATTATATAGAACACATTACTGGTCTGTTACAACATTAATACTTCAACTAGATATTGATACAAATGTTTGCAATCTCAAATGTCTCTTTGTTATATCTTTTATCTTATTTAGTTTGAATAGTTTTAGAATCATTATCAATTTTATGTTTAAATACAGTGAGTGGTAAATAATGATATAAGCTAAGACAGGTTTATAGTATTCTCCTTATGTAAATACACTTCTCATCAAAAACATCGAAACACCTTGCAAGTTTATGTTTTGTAAGGAATAACAGAAAAATTTGTATATTTAGGAATATAATGTCAAATGTCGTTTAATAGTGAGTAATATGAGGTTTTAAAATCCTATGTGATCATTCATTACTCACTATTAAACCACATTTGACATTATATTCCTAAGTATACACATTTTTCTTTTAACATAAACTTGCAGTGTTTCGATTTTTTTGATGAGAAGTATATTATGTAAATAATTTGAAGGATTTATTTTAGGAACTATTAATTCTACATATTATTTCTGATTATACCGGTATTTTGTTTTTTCGTGGAGTCGAAAAAAGAATTCAAACTCGCTGCCGTACTAATAAATTACTATTGGAGCTTATCAGACAACAAACAGAGTTATAAAAGGAAAGTGAATAGTCCTTTGGGAGCACAAGAGTGTCATTAAGAAATGACACTTGACAATGTGGCCGGAGGGCTACCCCGGCGCGGCGTTAGCAAGTGATGTCCTGGACACCACGAGCCCATTCACCCTTCATAAACAAGTCCTGTGCCCTCCACCGCTGATCTTACTATAATGAGCGCTTTTTGGACAGATTTTCCCGTGGGAATAAGACTTTTCTCGATAAAAACTATTCTATGTGTTAATCCAGGTTACAAACTATCTCCATTCCAAATTCCGTCCAAATCCGTTCAGTAGTTTAGGCGTGAAAGCGGGACAAACATTCAAACATCTAAACATCCAAATATATTTTCACATAGTGTGATGTGATGAATGAGTACCTTTGGGTGCGCTCTTGATAGCACTAACAGCGTTTGCGAGTGATGTCCTGGATACGTCAAGCCCGTTGACTGATATCAGTCTGTCTCCGGGAGCAAGTCTACCGTCTGCTGCAGCCGCGCCACCAGCCACCACTGATCTCACTACTATGACGGAACTGCCTGGTTCTGTTGGGTCCTGTAACGTAAATGATAGATAGATATGATTTACTCCAACAACCAACGCTCATCACACATCCCCCTTTACAGACGAAAGCGTGTAAGTGTATCTGACATCATCATCATGTAACTCTGGAAGAGAGTTGACGGTCATAAAACAGTTAGCCAAAAACTGTTACATTTATGAATTTCAAAGAAATTGGGAATGTTGTGTGTCGACCCCACAACGGAAACAGTAAAAAGAACCAAAAAGTATAAAAACAGAAGTTTAACTTTGATGTTTCCGTCTAGGAAGATATTGTTAGTCTAGTAAATTGGCTTTGTTATAAGATAATTAATACTTATACAAGGCCAGGGCTTAGAAACATGCTATCTAATTCCAAAACCAACATACCAGATAATCTAAAATGGAGAATCCTAATCCTCTATCTTCCTTCAGCAACTGGATGTACTCTATGCTGTCACTCCACATCGCCAACCCGCTCAAAGGCTCTAAAGATCTCGACCGGTTTCTTTCCAGATCATCTGTGCAGAATTCTGGAAATACCATAAGAAAATCAATGTGAAAACTGTTGTTTGGCAGATGTTTTTTTCTACTTTCCTTTTATTGTCGGCGGTATACTTGGCTAGGATCTCAGTCTTCTCTGCCAAGGTCATGGTTCTTTTGAATTCCTGTGTTCCTACGTTTCTTGTGGTGATCCCATGCCGGATGTTTACAACTGTTGCAAATAGTTCCAAACTATTCATACACCAGTGTTTAAAGTTGTTTAGAAACACTGTTATCATCATCTCTTAAGGTACCTAAGTACTAAATTGGAGCCCACAAGGGAAGAAGGGGAGGCAACCGATAACAGTGACAATTAATATAAATTTTCAATGGTCTTTGGCATTTCTACAACACTGATTTGTGAGGTTTGTTATCGAACTTACAAACCACACAATGAACAAGAGAATTAACTATTAAGCTTAGGTGTAGACGTCCACTGCTGGACAAAACCTTCTCCCAAAGATCAAAACTATGATTGATCACATACTATCTACTTATGGTCTTTGCGTATTCCACTCACCATCATGATCGTGGCTTGTAGACATGATTGTTGTGGCGCTACAGAGAGATGCCACAGAACTCTCCGACTTGGCTTTGATGAGCCTCTGAGGAGGAGTGAGGAGGTCTTGCAAACTGCCGCCTAGAGCTTTACTCTGAAAAAAATAAAAATAATTTGAGGTCTTTCACGTTTTGTATACGCGTTACAGTTATTAGGACCTGTACAACCAAGTTTATGGTTATTTTTGATTGTTTAGTGGAGAGATTTATCCCTGTCGATTCAAAGATGATTCAAAGATGCATTTATCTATTCTGGGTGCAATTTGAGTTCATTTTTGTGGGTTTTTATGACACCCCAATACACGGAATGCTAGAGGGAACAATGACTCTGGTGGTATTACCTTTATCTTTCATTTTGCTTACGTTTTTATTGCCTTTAACTTCCTCTGCATGTTCTGTGCTATCCTGTGAACTTCATATTTCTCCTTTTAATAAATACTATTGAAATAAGGTGAATTCGGGATTTATAATTTATCTCATCCTTCACACGCTTACTTCAGATCATTGTTATGTTATTTGAATTGGGTTAAAAATATCCAAAAGATTTTGATAGATTTGAATAGAGCTTGATTAGTAGCTATCTCTTATGCTCAATTTCATGAAGATCGAAAAAAACAAGCAAACACACTTACGTATTAATGAATATACGAGTAAGTGGTAAAGTGCGGTTTATTTAGCCACCTTTACTCGACAGGAAAAAAGATACATATTAAAAAGAACCTACACCAACAGAAACTAGGTCATAAAAACATTTTAAAATCCCATTCCAGTACTCCCCAGACACAAATAGCACCAAACACCATTTCCTTTACTTTATTATTACAAATAAACACGAAACGATTCTAAACAAGCGATAAAACAAAACACTGGCAACAAAATAATCGATCTCACAATACAATCGCTTCGGCGGATTCCTCAAACTCAAATGTGGATTGGCTGGCCATGAGTAATGAACTCTTCAACTTGACATGCTCTTTGGAACAGTGCCAACTTCAAATCTGTAAATCAGCAGCTAGCCAGTAAAGAGATATTCATTGGCTTGCAACTGTTTCGTCTTCGTCTTCCTCTTATTTTACATTACATGGAGTGAATATCATAAATTTTGAATCCATTTTGAGAACTGTTTTGGCTAGGTGTATGATGGGTTGCCTGGCTAACATCAATATTTTATTTTATTTTATCCCACATCTGATATCCCACCTGTTTGAAGTGAGAGAGTAGCAGACAAAAACAATACATAAGATTATGCCCCTTTCCTTCAAGGGGTTTGCCGACCATTTTTTGCTCTTTTTACTTTTATTAATCGGTGATTTTTTCAGAAACTCATATTCTCAGTCCCCATTTTTTCGTAGATAAAAAGCTGTAGTACAAATCTTTTTATTTACGTTCGAAGTATCAATGTTGTAACATAATTCGTGAATTTGTAAGCAATCATAAGTGAGTTGATGATGCATTACAATCACAATTCGTATAGAAACATGGGAATACCCACTATTGGCTTTTGGGCTAACATCAGATAGGATTTTGCGCACGAAGTCCTTGTATGAAAAACGGAAAACGGATCTTATTAATAACAAGGCAATGAACCAGAGTATCTCAAAGTTGTTTCAATATTTAAAGAAGTGAAGCGCAAAACGTACTTGCCAATATCAACAGAGACATGACATCTTTCAAGGTGACAGACGAGACACAATCTGTTTCATATTTGCTTCGTATAAATGATTTGTAATTAAAGCCGGTTGTATTGGTTTTGAGATATATTCACGCAGTTTTTTTTTTCTGTTTTTGTTATTTTTTCTTTAAAGAAATCAAAGAAGATGGAGACCATGAACAATAAGTTTTTTTTTACTAGATCAAAATTAAACAAAATCTAGTAAATAAATGCATTCGACGACGCATAGCATTTAACGTATATGCATTGAAATACCCGTGGAAATACCTATATGAGAGAGTAATTACTCGTAGCCACTTTACGATGGTCAATCAAGTCAAGTCAGAAGCAACTTATATAAAAACAACTGTGTCACCACCGTCATAAGTATTCTGAAAACTTATATCCGTCTCCTTCACTCACCCTGGTAAAACTAGTCTGCTCAATCTTTTGTTCTTTCTCCTCGTCTCGCTTCCTCACGACGACGAGCCTAACTGGTGACGTCACAGCCCTAAGTCTTGACACCACTTCAACGTGATGAGCTCCTAGTACTCTCCAGCCGTTTACCTGCAATTCAATTAAGAATTTAAATTACTTGGAAAAAGTAGTCTGGTTAGTTACAAATTTTACATAAACTCAACAATCCATCTATTTGCAACAATCCATTTGAGGAAATAGTCTCACATTTTTTAGCTTGTTTAGACTAGGTCTTGTTCAGACTAGGTTATATTTCTTATTTCAAGAAAAAAATAAAGCTAGAATATGACAGACCTTTAAAAATAAATGTTTCTTGACCACCATCATACTGATGCTCTGATGTAAATACATAAATTTAATTATTTCCTAATCATCTTTTGAGCTATTGACTCTATAGAACAAAATACAGAAGTAGTATTCAACATTTAAAATATTGACTATTGCAAATTCTCCAAGACTCTTCTTACTAAAACACTTTTATGAACTACTTATACCAAAGAAAGAAACACTACTTATATCAACAAAGGTTTAAAAAGAAAGATTCACCTCTAACAACTCATCCCCAACATTGTGAATGCCCAGTTTGGCCACCGCCCCTCCAGGCGCAATGGCTCTGATGTAATGTCTGGCCTGGACTTCCTTGCCACTCACCACCCTCACTGTACCCTCCAGCGATATGCCAAGACCAGTGCTGGGCTCCTTCATTAATGTGCCAACCTGGAAAAATTTGGGATTATTTATTAAAGTAGATGAGATGGCAACTCTATCACTGTCACTTTCTAGGCACATAAAATGAACTTCCTTAAAGGTGGTAAAACCAGTCATCTAATAGTAGATGTCGTGGCAGATACACCTCAGTGTTGCCTCATATAGTTTCTGCGATGCATTTCCTACTCTGTTAACGCTTTTCTAATTTTAGAGGGATCTTTCTTTCTTGTTGTATGGTTATAAGTACTTGTAAGGTCGACAACAGACCTCACAAACTTACATGTCAGAATTATTGAGCCACCAATAGCATCTCACATGGTTCCTGTAACGACAACTCCCGTAAATAATAGCCGAGACCAACGGCTTACCGTGCCTTTTGAAAGAGAATCTTATTTTTCGGCCAACTAGGTGATACAGCCTGCAATGTTCTGACCAAATAGTGAACATTAAAATTTTGTTTTATTTAACCAGCGTCCAAATCGGGATTAGAACCCAGAACTTTTATGAAAGCCGAATGTTCTACCGCTCTGCTACGGAGGTTGGAAAGAGATAATTAAATTATCTACATAAATCTCAACAAAATCCAACACCATACTTACAATAATATCATATTCGTACTGATGCCCTGGCCAATCCCGTTCTTCTTGCAGTATATCCCGCCACTTGTCCTGGATTCTTCTGACCTCTCTCTCGCACATCTCGTCTTCTCTCCCTATCACTATTTCTGCTTCCTCTGAAGGGGACATTGGGGAAGTTGGATGAGGTTGTACTTCAGAATCTGCCTCTACGTCTATCACTGTTGATTCGTCGTACTGAAATTTAAAAAAATCTTCTTATGGTTCGGATATTTATTTATGCTGATAAGTACGAAGATGGTATGCAGTTACTGAAATGCGAGTGAATGTTGAAGTCAAGCGATGCAGGCCCGTATAGGGTGTTATGAATTAATTGTCATCTGTATACAGAATTCAAAGGAATCTTTATACTGGCGAAATCATAATTTAGAATGTCATTTATTTCAACATCATTATTAAGGGGGCGTAGCCCTCTGTCGTTGCAGTATTTTCCATGTCGCCCGTCTTGGGCCGTCGTCTTTACGTCTTGATATGTGTGGCTACAGCACGATTCTTTCATTTGTGTCTTATATTGAATTCTGGGCCTTTCTCTCCCTCTTGTTCCCTCTATTTTACCTTCCGTCATTAATTTAAAGAATTGAAAAAAAAAATCTTAGTGTGGTGGAAAAGATTTAGCTGAAGTTAGCACGTGATCACAAAGGTTGCCATCAAAAGAAGGTTACTTGCTCTTCAGTACCAACAAATAACAACAACAACAACATTAACAATAATCTTTATTTCTTAAAGTAGTTTCTTAACATAGCGGCAGGAGCCTCCTTTTAAGCCGAAGCCTGTGTCAGGAGACACCGCTCTTCCTTAGTTACATAAGATTACAATTAATAAAACTTAGTTTAACGATGACGTAATAAATGTAGAATAGTGTGTGTGTAGTCTGTCCATGTATAGAAGGTGACAATATTCTGTGTGTGTGGAGGTGTGGGTATCTGTCAAACATTGTTTTACAAGTGTGTGTGTGTGTGTGTGTGTGTGTGTGAAATAGATGATAGTTGATGATAAATGAAATACTTACTACACTAAAACTATATTTGGCGAGGGAGGTGACAGACGGGCTGGGGGGCTGGGTCGGCTCCCGGCGGCCATCTTGTGCCGCCAGCGCTCTCTGCAGCTTCTCAAACCCCGCGCCGCGGAGGTACCTGAAGATAATTACAATCTCATTGAATTTCTATCGTCATCGTCGTTTTCTGACAGCCCACGTCCACTGACTGCTGATTGTAGGTCTCTTTGCCACTCTTGATGGTTGCATCCAGCTTGACTCTGCTAGTATGTCAATATCGTCGGCCTATCCATCTGGTGGTCTATTCATTGGCCTTGTTATTCCCCAAATAAATATATTTAATCCTTCCATTAGAACTTTAGACAACGTAAAGACAGCTTGAGGTCAACGACCGACCTCAAATACACTTGTGTTAAAGTAAACATGGCTCATTGTAACGACCAACAAGGTGATTTTTCTTTGACCACATATCTCCACCGGGATTTAAACCTGTGTATTGTGAGCCGACCGGAGTCTCTGGTTAGGTTAGGTTATAGGCTATGTGACGTCATACTAAAATCAATATGGCGCCTTCTATTTACACCCTGTATAATTTGTTTACTTATTAGATATTAAATAAATAATTGAATAATTAATTAATAGGTAAGTAAGAATTTGAAGATATTTTTTTGTTTCATGCCTTTTAGAGCTCGTTTTTTCCGTAGTCCGGTTTTTAGTTTTTAAACTTATTTTTACGTAATAAGGTACAAATTAGAATACCTTAAAGCTTTTAGTTTGACAATAGGTCCTTTGGCATCTCTGAGCAGTGCGACAGCCTTGTGATTGGTCACTCCATGCAAGGACACACCGTCCACCTGAAAATAAATAAAAATACTTGCTTAAGCATATAGCTTTCTGCTTAGATAGAGAGGACTTCAAACAAAACTATTCTACACTAGCAGCCCGCCCGCGGCTACGCTCGCGTTGTGAAAGATTTTCCCGTGGGCATAAGACTTTTTCCCGTATCCTATGTGTTAATCCATGTTATAAACTATCTCCATTCCAAATTTCAGCTAAATCTGCTGAGTACTTTAAGCGTGAAGGCGGAACAAACATCCAAATATATTTTCAGATCTATAGTATTAGAGTGATTAGTGAGAAGTGTGATTCGTCCAGATTACAATACAATACAAATAAGAAAAGAAATAATAAATTAACGTAACACTTTTAGAAGCTTACTTTCTAATTAAATCATTAAAATACAGTTAATAAGATGATCACAGTCTGATGTCTCGAGGTGGAATGAGGAAGTTTTGATGAAAAATGACAGAACCGAAACGGAAGGATTCGAAATTTGAAAATAAATTGAAAATGAATGATGAGACTGCCAGTACTTAAAAGTACTGAATTGCCAGAAACAAAATAGCAGAAAACGGTAGGATAGCAGTAGCTGCTACACTGGTATAGTTTATTAACCTGCACAATTATCATGGCAAAGCATAAACAATTTCCCAAGAAAACTTTATCGGTTTCGAGCGGCCCTGTATACCTCTTTTGCTGTCTGTACAATAAACAGATTTATTACGAGAACCTACTGCGTCACATGGAAGAATGGCAAATAGGATGGAGGGGAGGGGGTCGCTCTTAACAAGGTTACACAGAAGCTTTCAAACATCGCCTCGATGAATATGCAGCAGTATAAAAATGTGCAGAACCGAGGACAATGTGGACTGCATCGCGCGAGGTCAACGGGAGATGCAAATCAAGGGTAGCGATAGAAGAAAAACTATATGCCATTTAAACAATTTGTTAGTTAAAATCAAAACCGCTAGGGCGGATGAAATTGAACAACTTTCTTTTCACAACTTATGAACGCTTTTTTACCTTCAACATCGTCATCATCAACGGCCTGTTACAGTCCATTGCTGGACTATGAGCCTCCTCCACTTAGTGGAGGGTTTTACCATAATCTCCACGCTTGGCAGGCGGGTTGGAGATCGCAGATTAAAAGGTTACTGTATCAGAGAGCGCTGCTGCCCGTTCCCTGTTCAATGTGTAGTCCCTAAGTCGCCTCTTACGACACCCACGGGAAGAGTAGGGGTTGGTGACGAATGTATTCTACTCTGCCGTCACCACACGGCTAACCTTCTCCACTTGTATAATAAAATGTGGTGCGATAGTATGTTTGGATGTTTCTTCCGCTCTCACGCCTAAACTACTGAATGGATTTGAATGAAATTTGGAATGGAGATAGGTTATACCCATTTAGATTTTGAAGAAAAAAAGAGAAAATACTTGAACAACGGGAGCGTAGCCGCGGGCGGACCGCTAGTTAAGAATATTTTCGCATAACATTTTTAATAAGGTTTTCATTTGTGGTTTCCTTTTGTTCATTACCATATTTTTAATGTCATAAAAATATAATTCTGTACGAACTGCACGGTTGAATTTAAATAAAAAAAAACAAAATGGCGTCCTTGCAACAAAACCATTAATAAGACATCCCTTTTGACAATCAAATGAGATACTAAACTTTTATGGTTAATAAAAGATAAAACGCAGTATCCCCTTTTTATCACTTTACGACACACTAAAAATCCCTAATTACTACAAAAATGTTTCCGACTGCAATAATTGATTAACATAAAGGTTACACTTAACCTAATTTTGTTTATTTATCCATGCGTCTAATACGAGGGTTTCATCAACGGCCCGTTACAGTCCACTGCTGGACTACGAGCCTCCTCCACTTAAGTGGAGGGTTTTGCCATAATTTCCACGCTTGGCAGGCGGGTTGGAGATCGCAGATTAAAAGGTTACTGTATCAGAGAGCGCTGCTGCCCGTTCCCTGTTCAATGTGTAGTCCCTAAGTCGCCTCTTACGACACCCACGAGAAGAGTAGGGGTTGGTGACAAATGTATTCTACTCTGCCGTCACCACACAGCTAATTTTTGGGTTTAGTGCTACATTAATAACATCGATGGGCTAATAACTTGTTAGCATGTTACTAGGTGCACTAGAAAATTGCCTCACAATAACTTTTGTTATACAACATTTACAAATTTCAAAAAATAAATTTTGACTTTTCATACAGACTGATCAGCTGACTTATTCAATTTGTATGAAAATTATTCTATATTAGAGGCTTTTGAAAAATTGTGCAATAAAAGTTGTTCAGCTTAGTGGCCTGAACCTGAGAATCTATCACTTAATCTGTAACAAAAATAATCTATACTGCCCGAAAATAATCTATACTACCCGAAAACAATCTATACTACCCGAAAACAATCTATACTACCCGAAAACAATCTATACTACCCGAAAACAATCTATACTACCCGAAAACAATCTATACTACCCGAAAACAATCTATACTACCCGAAAACAATCTATACTACCCGAAAACAATCTATACTAGCCGAAAACAATCTATACTACCCGAAAACAATCTATACTACCCGAAAACAATCTATACTACCCGAAAACAATCTACACTACCCGAAAATAATCTATGCTACCCGAAAATAATCTAAGCTACCCGAAAATAATCTATGCTACCCGTAAATAACCTATTATATACCCGAAAATAATCTATACTACCCGAAAACAATCTATACTACCCGAAAACAATCTATACTACCCGAAAACAATCTATACTACCCGAAAACAATCTATACTACCCGAAAACAATCTATACTACCCGAAAACAATCTATACTACCCGAAAACAATCTATACTACCCGAAAACAATCTATACTACCCGAAAACAATCTATACTACCCGAAAATAATCTATGCTACCCGAAAATAATCTAAGCTACCCGAAAATAATCTATGCTACCCGTAAATAACCTATTATATACCCGAAAATAATCTATACTACCCGAAAACAATCTATACTACCCGAAAACAATCTATACTACCCGAAAATAACCTATTATATACCCGAAAACAATCTATACTACCCGAATGATTTTGCGTTATTAAAGTAACACTTAGCTAAGCCGCATTGAACTTTTGCCAATCATGGTTTTAATATTCCTAAGAACTAGCTAAGGCTCTGCTCCCCCATTAAGATAGCAGCAGTGACTTTATGTATTAAGCTTCGACCACTCAGAGTGGAATCGGCGCGGTCCGGGGCCGGGAAAGCGGGACTTTGTATGACGCGGCATTGCATCGTCCCGCTTTCCCGGCCCCGGACCGCGCCGATCCCGCTCTGTGTGACTTGGGCTTTAAGCGTAACAGCGATTTCATTCCGATACGCATGTAGCATTTTTCGTTTGTAAGAAAAAGTTGGTTTTGCCGACGGTACCACTTGAGTGTCTGCCTCAATTATGGATTCAGTGGACGTCCACAACTTGATGTAATACGGCTATATAGGAGTTAGAGTAAGCAGTTGAAATTGCTGACCGTACATGTTGAATAGATATGTCTGAGGTGCACTTAGCGATCGGCATAAGTGAGTTGTAATAACCATGTTTGCATATAAATTAGCAACTGTAAGGTCCCTTTCAATAAAATCCGGCAATAATTAAAACAAGATAATTTTTTTATACTATCTTTCCAAAGACAAACAAGACTTTGATGAATAAAAAATTAATAAAAGTTTTGTCGTTCGAGTATTTTTTATTAAAATAACTATCATAAAGAAGTTAATATGGGGCGAAATAATTGTAAGAAGAATGTAAGGATCCTTGAAAAGTGAATATGATCAGGATTGATCTCAAATGTAAGTAATTACGGAGTAATCGTGTTTAAATTGGTTTGTTTACATTATTGCAGGATTCTATTGAAAGGGGTCTTATAGATATTTATGTTTGCTTGTGTTTTTGTTCAGGCTGTGGGATCCTCATCGTCAACAGTTTATACTCGCCCCACCGAGGAGCTCTTGCTGAATAAGGGTGATCAGGTCTTAGTCGACCACGCTAGCCCAGTGCGGATTGGTCCGCTTCACACACAACCTTTGAATTTCTTCGCAGGAGTGCCGGGATTCCTCTTAATGTTTTCCTTCACCGTAAGAGCGTCGAATAAACGTACAGTTATGAATTCGAAATTCGAAAACAGTACCATGACCATGTGCTATGCAATGTGTTAGGTATATGTGTTCATACCTATACGTCTTAGCCTCGTTGGTTATTGCTGGCCGTAAATACTTTTAGAATCGTTGGGTTTATTTGAATTTAGAAGAAGAAAATATCCTTTGATGGGCAAGAGCTTATTTCATTGTTGACTGTCTTTGTAGAAAAACTTATCTCGTGATAAAAATAAATATCTTCATATTTTTGCATCTAAACGCGTCTTTTAATAATACCGCCTCCACCCATATTTCACAATGTAAGTGCAATGGAGATTGAACCCGCGTCTCCCGGATGGAAGGTAGCGGCCCTAGCCACTACACCAACGACGCTCTTTTCGAGCTTACCCTAAATTAAAGCGATTGCGTGGGTCCTGTGCAGACTGGTCGACTTCACAGCTTTGAAATTACTTCATAAGCAATATCATTATCAAGATTTTGCAAACGTAGTGTGACATTAGATAGGACAGATTATGGTCAATTAAAAATCAATAGGAGATATAATTTATTAACATCTGACAGTTTATGTTAGGCCTGATCACTCTCAGGGTGAACGAATGGGTGGAAATTTCACGAAACAGAAGTCAGTCTCATTGAAAGTTACCGATTAGAAGAATTCAAATCAAATCAACGGCCCGTTACAGTCCACTGCTGGACTATGAGGCTCCTCCACTTAAGTGGAGGGTTTTGCCATAATCTCCACGCTTGGCAGGCGGGTTGGAGATAGCAGATTAAAAGGTTACCGTATCAGAGAGCGCTGCTGCCCGTTCCCTGTTCAATGTGTAGTCCCTAAGTCGCCTCCTACGACACCCACGGGAAGAGTAGGAGTTGGTGACAAATGTATTCTACTCTGCCGTCACCACACGGCGGATTAGAAGAATTGAGTGGGATCAATAACAAGTTGATAGTTATTTGATTGGACGTAACTGCCGCCCCGCAGCGATGAGGTCATCCAAGAGCTGGTCAGCCTTGGCCGTGAAGGGGGGGGGGAGATGGCTCCAGATAGTCGGACGTGCGCTGCCAATACAGGGGTGTTTTTTATTCTGTGCACTTTTTAAATATGGTATTAAAATTTTCTCTAAGAACATGCTGAAGTATGACAGCAAAATTTCGACCTTTCATACAAATAATGAGCGTCGGTGCACTAGTGGCCAGGGCCGCTGCCTCCCGTCTGAGAGACTCAGGTTCGATCCGCACCACGTATTCGAATTTCGAATTCATATGTACGTTTATTCGACGCTCTTACGGTGAAGGAAAAACATCGTGATGAAACTGTGCAGTGCAACCCGCACTGGGTCAACGTGGTCGACTAAGGCTTAATCGCCCTAAACCAGGGTAGGCTCGAGCCCCTCGGTGGGGACGTATATGAGCTGTTAATGTGAATGGTCTTTATACCATATTTGCATATCCACTGATTAAAAATTTAATTGTATGATTTTAAGGTATTTTTTTTTAGGTTTTAGTCTTTTACAGACCTCTCAAAACCTGGTGTCAGAAAGAGCTGAGAGGCTTATATAGAACTACTACTCCACCATATTACGGAAATCCGTAGCATGCCTTCCGAAGCACACAATCATCTTTTCAGACGAACATGTAATTCAGCTACGTCCTAAGCCAAACTGGGGATTGTTTTTTTTTTTTTTTTTTTGACGGACCTAATCACTATTTATACCAGAGTGGTAATATAGTGGGCGCGGACTTGCGGTGGAGCAGAAGGCTCGTACCCCTTAGGAAATTTATGACAACGTATCTGGGGGCGCCCTCAGACGGGCTCGGACCGCGGCCCAGAACGTTGCCAGGGCGAGAAGCGCGTCGGAGAAGAATGACCCCTACCGGGTCTTACTGAATTAATTCTACTATTAGTTCCGCGTCTCCGCCGGCGGGGGCGGTTGCTACCTGAAGGGCATTCTGTATTAGTGTGTGGCCTACACGCAATGGCAGCTTTAATCGCGACGGTGATCTCATCGTCCGGATCTGTGAGAGCGTGTCTAGGACGACGCTTGAATCGCGTAGTGGGATGCGGAAAGTAAATTGACGCTTTTCTCACCAGAAAGTTCAAACTGGGGATTGTCTCACAAAGTGATTTTGTTTTGACGTGGACAGAACTCAGGACTTTTACCTAGAGTGGAATACTCATGATCATCATCATCGTGTGGGTTTTAAGGTCGATAACCGACCTCACAAACCCTGGTGTCAGTGTTATAGAGACGCTAAAGTCCACTGACTTGGCTCATGTAACGACTAGATAGTCGGCACTATCCGAAGCACGGAATCATGTTTCTTTTCGGACATCAGGTGATTCAGCCTGCAATGTCCTAACCAAGTCTCACAAAGAGATTTTTGCTTGACGTGTCCCCACCGGGACTCGAACCCGGAAACTCCAAAATGGGCGACGAAATCTCGACCACTCGGCCACGGACGGAGGCTGTTAATAAACTGTGGAGTACTCTGATTGCTAGACCACAGAAACCTTATGATACTCTGTTAACAGTAGGTACTCACTTCAACAATTCTGTCGTTGACCTGAATCTTCCCGCAGAGGTCTGCAGCGCTGCCATTACTGATGCTCTTGACGAATATGCCACTCAGCTCCTCTGCAACCAACAAAACAAAATGTCAATCAATCAATTAGCTTATTGCAGTCCACCGCTGGACGTAGGCCTCCCCAAGGGCACGCCATAGCGCACGGTCATCCAGCCACCACCAGTGACCTTCCTCAGGTCATCAGTCCATCTGGTAGGGGGGCATCCCACACTACGTTTCCCGAGACGTGGTCTCCATTCGAGAACCCGTCTGCTCCAACGCTCATCGGTTCTGCGACAGACGTGGCCAGCCCACTGCCACTTCAGCTTGCTACATTTCTGGACGATTTTAACCACCTTGGTCCTCAGCCAGATGATTTCACCATAGCTCGCTGAGTGACATGTAGCCGATGGGCCAGCTTCACCGTCAACAAAAAAATGTATTCTACAATACATTCAATATTCGTAAGCGTGTTGGTAGCTCGACCGGCTCTATGGTTAGCTCGCTGCCAGCTCATATACACCCCCATTGAGGGGCTCGGGCTTACCCTGAATCTGAATAATAATTCGAATACTATCTTCGGTAATAAAGACCATATATCCATGACCCATCAGCGCTTGTAGGGGAGCCCAGACGTTATTAACCCCATTATGTTCAAGGCGGATAACCATGCTTATGGGAAAGATACGAGTCCTGTGGAATATAAGGAGAAAGTACTCTAGTAGTGAACGTGCCAACCATGAACAAACTTTCCTTGTCCTTTATATTCTTCTTCATTATCGTGTGGGTTAAACCGACATCACAAACCCTAGTGTCAGTGTTATAGAGCCGCCAAAGGCCACTTATTGACATGGCTCGTGTAACGACTAGATAGTAGCCGGGCGGGACCAACGGCTTAACGTGCATTCCGAAGCACAATCTTTGTGATTCAGCCTGCAAAAGTCCTAAACAAACTCTGGAAAGTCTCACAAAGAGATTTTTGCATGACAGTGTCCCCACTGGGAATCGAACCCGGAACCTCCATTATGACCGGTGAAATCTCGACCACTCGGCCACGGAGGCTGATCTTTGCAAGCTTTGACAATATCGAAAAATATTTTCGTAAAATTCCAATTCGAATAAAAAAACAACAGATTTTGTTTTCTCATTTCTAAATGGTGAGAGGTTACCGAAAAATTGTCTTTACATGGAACCAATCTAAAATTCCCGAATAAGACACGAAAGAGAACGACTTTAATTTGAACATTTGGTACAATAGGGGATCGGACTACTTTTTTTTATTTTATAAATCCAAACTTCTTAGTTTCTGCTATCGAACACGAAAATAATTTTTGCTCTATCTTTAAAATTGACCGAGTTATAAAGGTTTGAAATTCAAGATTAGACAGAGAGGCACATACCCACTTGTGACGTCATTTGTTAGTAACGCCAAATTATAATCTCCATACAAAAAATCGTTTTTGAAAGAGACAGACATATTGAAACTTTAAGAAATGACTGTTAATTAGTTTTTCAACCGATTCTGTTTTTTTCTTCGCGAATCGTCTGCTACTAATCTATATTATTAAAAAAAAACATAAAATATGGTGACCAGTCCGATCCCCTATTGTTGTTCTCCGCACGAGTAATAGGTATAAGATACAAGTTCGCGGTAGGAGCTGTATTACTTCAGCATTCCGCTTCGGTAAATAACTATAACAGCTACATTAAAAGGCCACGTGGTTTGAGAATGAGGGCAAATAACACACGCGAATGTAAAACGCGGCGTTTTTTAGCATGCAGAGAAAATGTTTTGACAGACCGATCGAAGCTAAGTCATCTGCTCAGCATGCATAGTTACGTTACGAAGTGAGTTGATTCTGCATTTTAGTCTACAAAATAACTATAAATAAAACAGGACTGCAGTTAAATTCTGCAGATAAGAGAGAATAACAGTGTTCTCACTTGCAACGATATGCTGAGTCAGCTCCATTTCTCTGTTCAGTACAAGTCACATCACAACAACCTAGTTAAAAAATGCATAATTTTGTATAAGTTTATTTCTATTGTGGATCTTGTGTTTTGTATAAGTACATTAAATAAAATTTATTCTATACTATTCTATTCTAAATTGGATTTTCTGTAAAGAGCATTCGATTTTAACTAGAATACATGTTTATATCTTCGTCATCTAACGGAATATACGGTAGTCTGGGTTGTCTAACTGGATCTGTGTGTTGGACTAAGGTAAGGCTTGTTGGACTCAAACTATGAGTAAAATACAGGTAACATAAAAAAAAAATGCTTCACACACGGCCATCTGATCCCAAACTAAGCATAGCTTGTACTATGGATGCCAGACAGCTGATATACATTACATAAATAGATAAATACATACTTAAACAAGTTACTATCGCTCATAATTTTAGATCGTCGAATAAGCCGTCTGTACTGGATTTGTGTGTTAGACTAAAGTGTGTGCTAAGCTTCCTCGGAAGAGCGATACCTCCTGACACAGGCTTTTCTTAGCCTAAAAGGAGGTATCACCCCTAATTATAAGATTAATTTGTTAAAAGAAATAAATAACTTTTAATTTTTTTTTTTTTTATTTTAATTTAATTTAAAAAGTAAGGCATGCTTTATCACTTTACTTAGTTGGGACTCTCTCTACACTAAGTCACTTAGGAACTAAGTGTTTAATAAATATTTGATCTGTGTCATCGGTGGTTAGAGATTTTTCTATGCGATACCGCCGGTTTCATGTATTTTCTTTTGCCATACACGTAGCAATGCCGCCTGTATCTTGAGCTCTTTTGTGCTAGGAATGTTGCGAAGATGATTTTATTAGATTAGGTTAAGTTTATTTAACGAAATTTTGTACAATGAATATGTAACAATTACAATATGTATCTATACTTTTGTGTGACAATATATTTAATGATTGAATTTTCTTTTTAAGTGCTTGTGATTTCACGCAGAGTTTTTCAGCATCGTGTGGTAATCTATCTGGAAACAATCTCGGCCTGGCTTTAAGTCACGTGTTGCCAACTTTGCCAATATGAACTCGAACAACAAAGCTTCTGATATGTTGGTCTGAGACAAATAATTTAGAAAGCTTGACGGATAGCTTTTAGGCCTGGAAATAGTTGAAAGCTAAAACTGACGCCAAGTTAGATTTGAAACACAAATTTTTCTACAAGAATCTAGTCTACATTTTGTCATTGTACTAGATGCTAAGGTCATTCAACTAGCCATTTGACCAGGGACGGGAGTAGTCCCGTCCGTAGAACGGGTAGCCGTTGAACTACCTTTTCAGTCATGATAATACAAATGAATATATGTTTATCAGATTCCTCGACAGGGTTACCCTGCATAATTGCAAACGTTATAATTATAACCTTTGAATTTCTTCGCAGGAGTGTGCAGGTTTCATATCACGATGTTTTCCTTCACCGTAAGAGCGTCGATAAACGTACATGAATTCGAAATTCGAAAACACATTGGTACGTGGTGGGGTCGAACCCGTGTCTCCCGGATGGAAGGCAGCGGCCCTAGATACTAGAACACCGACGTTCTCTGAATATACCTACTGAATATAAATAATGTACATATTAAAATAAATTTAAGTAAGTAAATATATTAGACCGTGCGCAAAGAAAAAACTCGTTTCTCCACAGACGGCCGAGTGTAAAAAGCATTGATTTCTCAATGGTAAAAAGCCCCAATTGAATTTTCTTCATTTCGGTTTTTATACACAAAAGGTCGTATTTTTCCTACAGAATATTTTCGTTTTCGTTTTATTCGACCGTATATTGTCCAACAACAAAATCACGAAAAAACGTTGAATTTGTAAGAACACACCTGTACCCTGTACACTGTACCTTGTACCCTGTACACTGTACCTTGTACCCTGTACCTGCCATTAGTTCCATTAGTTTATTACAGTGTGTGGTGCGGTCCAAGTGTAAAGATTAAGCGTTTCCCGTTTGGACTTTCTTGAGATTTATTTAATTGTTGTACATACATCTACCTTTACAGCTAAGCCATTACGATAGTGTAGTAATTAATTACATTAAAATTACATTACATAGCACAAAACATACAACGCAACCTTTTGGAATTCACTCAGATACTATCCGTCCTTTTTTGGATAGATAACACACATATTTACCGGGTTATTACCACGACTTTGGTTTAAATTATATTTTGTTGTAATAACCCGGTTACAACCGCGAAAACCTAAAAGTGTTCTTGGATAGATGTTTATAAATCATCGTTTTCAATATCACATGGAAGGGTAAGGCCTGCGACCGCGCTGGGCAGTGGTCAAACTACTAACAATTTCATAAAACCCTAGGCTCAGTGTTGTTGAGCAATTAAATTAGACTTCTGACATGGCTCACGTAATGACTGCCAGTTCAACGTGCTTTTTGAAGCACGGTATTTGTAACCTTTTTTTAGAAAATTGGGTGTTTTTTTTTTTTTTTATTTATTCAACATCTCGTCGTCGTTATTATCGTATTTATAAGTCGTCAATCGTTATTATAAGTATAAACTGAGACACCAACCGCAACTAAGATAACATTCGCTCTTCGTATAAACCCTAGAGGTTTCTTTCTAGAAAGTGAATAGTGATATGATATGTAGAGTGAGACTGCTTGCCAAAAATTCATTTTTTTTTTATAAATTGTTCTGTCCTTGTTTATCTTGACAGTTTATAAAGAAACTAGGATTTCTTTCCAGTTCCTTGTTTGTTACATTTCTTTTCTTTCTTTCTTTTTTTAGTTGACACAATTAATTGTTGTGAGGTCGTTCATTCGGCCATTATAAAAAATGTTAATTTGCTATCGCTCATGACTTGCGCTATACTCTACATGGCATAACAAATCTATTTTCATTCCCTATTCGCTATAATAAGCTGTATCTATTCTGCTTGTTTGTACCACGGCGAACTATGTTACGAAAACATTTCATGTACATTGTACATGCAGGTATTTGTAGTACAATATGACTTTTTAAAAAAGATAAAGCGTAAAAATGTTTTTTTTTGGTGTGCCGTATCTTCACTTACTTTTTTCTTTATGTTCTTTTTTCAAACCGAGTGCTAAAATTCAAGGACCAGCATTGATAGATGCGCGCCTTATGCGCGCGCCCTTAGATAGAATGTTACGTCATTTAAAAATATAAGGATTATTCATTCAACCTAATTTTGGTACCGCCACTTAATTTCTACAACCATGCAACGTAAGTAGCAAACATTCGATTGATGAAGATGATGAAATAGGGGATCGGACTACTTTTTTTTAATTTTATAAATCCAAACTTATTAGTTTCTGCTATCGAACACTAAAATAATTTTTGCTCTATCTTTAAAATTGACTGAGTTATAAAGGTTTGAAATTAAAGATTAGACAGAGAGGCACATACCCACTTGTGACGTCATTTGTTATAGTAACGCCATATAATCTCCATACAAAAAATCGTTTTTGAAAGAGACCAGACATATTGAAACTTTAAAAAATCACTGTAAATTATTTTTTCAAGCGATTCTGTTTCTTTCTTCGTGAATCGTCTGCTACTAATCTATATTTTAAAAATAATTCATAAAATATGGTGAACAGTCCGATCCCCTATTATTGTCAGAAATTTGAAATTTTTTTGTTTGTCTAGTTATTCGAAGTCGAATAAGTGCGAGTACACACACGGCCTAAAGATTGCAGAGATAAAATCGATATTCCCATAAGAATCGGGATAGAAATGGCGCTATCCAATCCAGTCATCATACAATATTCAGCAAGCGACCTAATATAGATCCCTTTCGAGACCACACTACGCTTAATGGCATCTTGAATGCCATTAGCTTAACATTGCTATACTATACATTAGTAAACTGTATATTGTAATGCATCTGTAATGAAGATTACATACAAGACAATTTTGAACTGCTCATTGAATAGATTGAAAAAAATAATTATAAAATAAAATCTTTTTAGCCAGCAATTTTTACAAAAGGCAGTCATCCTAAAAAATCAATCAAAATTTTATAAGAATCCATTCCGTTTTAATAAAAAAGCGCATAGCTCTGGCTGGTTAGTGTCCAAAAATATCCTTTGGACGCCATAAAATGTAATTAAAAACGATAAAGTGTTTATTTATTTTTTACCCGTCTATTTTGTGGCCAGTTAAGCGTATTTGTAGCGGCAAATACTTCTGGTAATTCGAATATTTTACTTTTTTTGGCAGACGTGTTTCGGGGAACAATATTTTTTTTAACTATTTTGTGTGTGACCCAACAAAAAAAAAAGGATTTTGCTTTCTCTATCTACGATTCACTATCTTTCCCAACGCAACGGTCAGCTAATTTGACGCCAAGAAGACGGATCTGTGGCGGGTAAAATGTACTCTTCTAGCCTCTCCTCTGCTAAATTAAGCTTTCCTTAGAGCTCTTTGATATACCTACTTGGAAGAGGAAATTGAGTTGTTGATTCCGAGTAACTTGCCCTACTCTATTTAGAGAATGTATTTATTAGGTATGATAAGTGTAGCTTTGATGTCGAAATATTAGGTCCTTACATATGAAATTGGCGTTTTGTATGGGAGGAACAAAAAGTCGAAAAATTTTTATATAGTATATTTATTTAATCAAAGTATGAGCCATTGTAATCTATGCACTTTTGCCATCTCATAGGTAGTTCATTGATCCCTTTACTAAAAAAACCATTCGGACGGGAATCAATAAAATCTTTGAAGGCGATTTGGACTGCCCCATCTGAGTTGAATTTTTTCCCTTGCAAGAAGTTATCCAAATTTCGAAAAAAATGGTAATCTGTTGGAGCAAGGTCCGGGGAGTACGGTGGATGCCTTAGACATTCCAATTGAAGCTCTTCTAATTTGCTAGCCGTCTGTTGTGCAGTGTGTGGTCTAGCGTTGTCGTGAAGCAGCAGTGGCGTAGAGCGATTGACCAGCCTCGGTTGTTTACCAGCTAGCTTTTCCATCATGGTTTGCAATTGCTGACAATAGTCATCTGCCGTAATCGTCTGGCCAGATTTGAGAAAACTGTAATGAACGACACCGGCGCTAGTCCACCAAACGCTTACAAGTAACTTTTTATTGGTCAATTTTCGCTTGGAGCAGGCTTTGGCTGGCTTGCCAGGGTCCAGCCATTGCGATGAGCGCTTCCGATTATCGTAGAGAATCCACTTTTCATCACAGGTAATGATTCGATTTAAAATCCCTTCGTTATTGTGCCGGTCAAGTAATGTAACGCAGCAGTTGACGCGCGTTTGCCGGTTTGCTTCACTCAATTCGTGAGGAACCCACCTTTCAAGTTTTTTAATCTTCCCAATTTGCTTCAAGTGGATTAAAACAGTTTTATCACTAACACCGAAGCCTGCAGCTAACTCGGACGTGGTTTGCGATGGATCCGCTTCCACAATAGCCTTCAATGCTTCATTATCAACTTGGGTCTCCGGCCGTCCACGGGGCTTGTTTTGCAGGTCGAAATTTTCAGAACGAAAACGTTGGAACCAAAAACGCACTGTGTTTTCTTTTGCGACACAACCGCCATACACATCATTAACCCTTCGAGCCGTTTCCGCAGCACTGGTGCCACGGTGGAACTCGTACTCGTAAATAACGCGATATTTCAAATTTTCCATTTTGTAAATCGAGCGATGCAAACAGAAAAAAGATAAGTAAAAAAACAAATGAATGACGGTTTACGAAACACAACTACATGTGGAAATAGCTGTATAAATTTGAATTTCGAATTCCTAACCAAATAGGAGAAATTTGTGATCAAAGTGGCCAGTACGACAAAACGCCAATTTCATATGTAAGGACCTAATATTATTTTGTTTAATCTTACTTCGAATAAAGACATTTTAATATTTTTTATCTTTTTATCTTTTGAAAAAAAAAATGTTATGGATTAAATATTTTTTTACTAAATTACGATTTCATGTGAAGTTGCCGCGTTGGTGTTGGTAATAAGTTTACCAACCGTAACAATAATAAAATGTTTAATTTTATGAAGTAGGTACATTAATGCGTTAAACTAAAAAAAAAAACATTTTTTTATGAAACAGATGACTACGATATTTAGATTTTAGACAATTTCATTTCCTTTTCTAATCGTGTGGGTTGTAAGGTCGACAACCACTGCTCACCTAAAATATATAATACTACGGATCGTCCGCGGCTACGCCCGCGTTATTCCAAATTTCAAATATATACATTCCAAATTTCATCCAAATCCGTTGAGTACATTAAACGTGAAGGCGGAACAAACATTTGGATTGTTTGGACATCCAAATATATTTTCACTTTTATAATATTAGTGTGTGTGATGTGATATATACCAATATATACCAATATTAGTATTAAAATATTGTGACCATATAATATTAACAGAGGAAAACCAATCCTTCTACGCAATATAGTTTCGACTAAGGATAGCCTCCCAAAGTTGCTAAGTTGGGGTAACCGTAGACGTCTGCATATTCTAGCTTTATTGAAGACGACCCAGTTTAGCCGAAAGCTAAAGTTGGGTTGCGAGACGTCGATCGAGTTGCTAGACTGAACTAAAATACCTACCTACAGCCTAACAAAGGAACATTTTGACAGCAGTCAGATTCCATTGAAACTATTATTGTGCTGTAAAATTTGACAGTTCTCTTTTTAAAGCTAGTAAATGGTGTGGTTTATATTTTTCGGTTTTAAGCAGACACAAAATTATTTCGCTACTTTTATAACTTCAGAAATGTTTCACTTATATTTGCATGCTATTTATCTTTATGGGAAAACATGTATGTACCTTATTTTTATTTTTTTTACTTTTACTACCTTTTATACCGTGTTTTTGGCAAATAAACACTTATCTTATCTTATCTTTTCAATTAATGATATTTTAGTAAAGATAAATTCTATTCTTATTGATTTATAAGTTCTTTATTACACTAATGTTAGGTACAAAGGCGAACTTAATGCTATCAAACTATTTCTTTCAGTACTACTACCCTACTTTTGTTTTTTTTTTACCCTAGGTACAAGTACAACTCGCTGAAGCAACGTCTGTTTAATGTTATTCTTTGTGATAAGATACGAAAGCTAACCACAGGTCTGGTTTAAGGTTATCTTAAGATTTATTTCAGGCTTTATAAAATGCTAAAATATTCCTTACCTTGTTCGCACACGTAGCCAGCAACAGTGATGCCCAACCCTAACGCGGAGTCCTTGTTGAGACACACTTCGTAGCTCAGAGTCTCAGGTTCGCCCGACCCTCGCACTGCCATGTCTAGTGGTAATCTGGACAATAAAATACTAAGTTACTATCTTTCTCCTCATCGGCATAGTAAAAATTAATTATGTAGGTTATTCGTAAGGTCGACGACCGACATTACGAACCCTGCTGAGCCGCCAAAGCTCTGACAGTCTGAGATTCTTACTGGGAATTATTTTCTTTGAAAATACGCTACATCGAGCGTAAAATTCACAATGACAAAAATATATTCGTAGTAAAAAAGGCATAAGTCTGACCATTTTTTATGTCAGGTAAAGCAGAAAAATATTGCAAAAATAAAAATGGTTTTAAATATTTTATTCGTGCAAGAAAAAGGCTGAATAGAAGCTTAAGAAAAATAGCCACCGGTTACGACGACGACGTCGCGCCCGCCCGATTAAGCTTTTTGCAGTAAAAAATAAAATTATGAATTTCGAAAGAATTTATTGGAGTTAACGGAACAAACAACTGGCTATTCTAGCCATAAAGTTTTTTTTTTCTTCTTCCTAACTAATGGCGACACATCTTATGTAGACGTATTTCGCCAGTGTCGAGTGATATTTGTAGGTTTAAGATATATATCCTTGGATGATTGTTCGGTGAATTGGGCTCAGTAATGTGATAGTACAATTACTGAAGCCACCACAAAGCCTATTGGCATCATCTAAAAATGTCAGCAAAGTGTAAGCGATTCAATTGTTCTATTAAAGTTTATAGTCCAGAAACATTCACTATCGAAATTATACACTAAACACTTCAATAAACTAAAATAAATAATAACGAAGACACGTCCGCCATTGTCAGATGCTGACAAAAGACCAGCCATAAAGTTAACAATAAAAAGCATGACATTAATAGTATTTTTTTACCAAAACCAGCCAGTTCTTTTTGTTTATTATTTCTTACAGACGGACAGACTCTTTTTGTTTATGACAAAACACTGGCTATATGAAAATAAAAATATGCTAAAAAGTTTAATCTCAACAATATCGCCGTCTAAAGCAAAGAAAACAATGGCGCCTTAGTTATTTTTGCCGCGTTTTTGCCGAGTCGTTTTTATGTCAAATACTTAGGGAGGCAAATCACGGGAGAGAGTTGGAGAATATCGGAAGGCTCCACGTGTGGCGTGTGTGGTGCATGGCTAATGTAAAGACCTTCTTAGGAGAAATGTGCAGAATGTTAAAATGTTTCGTTTGTTGATGGCGAAAATTGGTATAGTGTTTATAGGACAAGTCAAAGATTCAAAGATTCAAATATTTATTTGTGAAACACACGTCAGAAAGATAACATAGGTAGAATTATAAGAGTTCCAATGTGTTCTGCCTATCGGCGTACAAATTTCACACATTAAAATAATAGTTAAAATAATATTACTTAGCTATATCTGCATAATACAAGGTCAATAACTAAATATATATAATGTCAATAATGTCTATTTAAAGTTAAAAGTTAAATATTCCTAAAACGAACTAAACGTGCAGATTTAAATTAAGAAATTATAAAAGTAAATAAAACAAACCAATATCTACTTCATAGTTTATAAACAATAGCATGAAACTTAGTATTTTAAAATCTATGAACAAAGTTTTTTATTGAGTATTTAAGTATTTTTTTAATGATGCTAAATAAAAATGATTTTTATAAAATACTAGCTGACCCGGCGAACTTTGTACCGCCTGAAAGCTTTTGGGCCGCGGCCGCACTGGCCGCGCGACGGCGATCTCAGTACATTTTCGTCGCGTCACGTCGCGCAAATGTACTGAAATCGCCGTCGCGAGACCAGTCCGGACGCGGCCTTACTTAGCTAAAATTGATTTTTGGTTTCAATCAAGGTAATTAGAAAATCACGAATATTATTAAGATGTATAATCATTTATTTCAGTAAAGTACCTTATTATATACTACATTTTTAGTTTTTTTTTCGGGCGCAAGCACAAATAAGGCTGACGGTTTGCCAACACGTGAACATGCCACGTACAATTGACCATATGAGAAACATGGTTGTTCTAAATTTAAGCCACAAATGGTCAAGGATTGTCCTTGGGATTTATTTATCGTCATTGCGAATGCTAGACGAATCGGAAACTGAATACGTTTAAACTCAAAGGTAATTTCTGTTGGAATCATTGGAATCCTTGGAATGAGGACTTCTTCTCCTTTGAATTTCCCTTTCAGTATAGTCGCGTGAATGACGTTGGCCATTAGTTTTCTTATAACTAAACGCGTTCCGTTGCACAATTTTGGTTGGTTAAGATTTCTCAGCATTATGACTACCGAGCCAACCTTTAACTCTAAATTGTGCGGTGGTAAGCCAGGCAAATCCAACGAATTTAAAGGCCGCAGCATTCACAGTAGTTGAAATTGTCTGAAATATAATAATGTTTACGAACATTCAAGCTAGAACACACATGAGAGCAAGAAGTGCAAAAAATAAACTTCACTACAAAAATTTATAAAGTAATTAAGTACATATTTTAACAACTTACCTAGGACAATGTTGTCACATTCTATGCATCTGCTGCACATTTGCATTGCTCTACCATTTCTTGCAAAAATTGCAAATCACTGAAAGCATTAATATAAAATGAAACAAATTTTCTAAACCAAACTGTAAAATGCTCTTAATCTATATTACATTGCACTTTAGTGCTAAAGGTAATAACTTTGGGTCACTCGCGTGAGTTTATGTATGTATGTACAATGTACATGAAACATGACAATTATTGTAACTGAAAAATGTACAGTGGTAGAATACTTACAATCTTTTCTCAACGCTCTACGTTCCATCCACTTGCCGCAATTATGGCAGTGTTTGCCAAAAGCGAGCAGATTTGGCTATGAAAAAAAATACGTATGTATAATCCTTAGAAAAAATATGTTTCTCACTACAATAAAAAAATATTACAAATACTTACGATTTTTGGCATTGTACCACGACGAAAATGATCCACCAGCACCACTCATAAATTATGACAGCCGTGATGGCAAATTGATTGCCAAAGACAAAAATAAAAATAAATTCTTATTTGAAAATGGTACTCACAAACTCTGATAGCAGGCGGGGTCTTTTTTGTGAATCTCCTAGCAACGCGTTTGAAGTAAAAATGGCTCCGCGCACTCGACCATGGCGGGTTATCCAACTCTTTATAATTTGTAAATCGCAATTGCGGGGTCTTTTTCCTTTTTTTAAAGCTTATTATTTAACTTTAGGCCGAGACGATCGCAACGAACCCAAAATCGTCCAAATCGGTTTAGCCGTTCTCGAGTTATAAGCAAAGGAACTAACACAACTTTCTTTTATATATATAGATATACACGTATAAGACCCGACTTACACTAACAAATTTATAAAGTTATCCTTAGTTTGTAATAACGTCAATTTTTAAAGAGAATTAAATCATAATTGATTTTTCGAAGGTATCCGTTTTTCATTTATTTTCACTTTAATAGAAGGTCCTAAAAAATAATTCCCACACGCAATGAAGAAAACGTAATTTTCTTTCTGGTCTCTATGATAGATATCTAATTATATCTGATATTTTTTATCTAAGGTATTTATCAATTAATCTTACCTCATTGGCGGCGGCTGTGGGTTCACAGGTGGGGGTATGAACAAAGGGGGACGCGGTGACGAGGGGGCTAGAGCCCCCCTTGGGACTACAGCCACGATCGACGCCACGGGCTGCAACAATACACAAATTTATAGAAAATAGTTATTTGTTAGGTAAGAGAGGAATGTTGATTTTTCCTCAGGGAACTGATATTGAATCCAGATTTCAGAGTATGCGAAGGAGTCTATAGTAGAAGCACGAGCGAAGCGAGTGTTTCTAAAAATAGACTCCTGAAGCTTGCGATGGATTCTAAGGTTTGAGGTGAGAATAAGATTCCTCTCAAACCCAACACATTATTTTTCACCTATTCCGGCAAAGAAATCAATAACTATTTACTTACCTACGTAAATATTGGTACTTAAAAATGTACAAGAGTTTTCTTATTTTCAATATAATTCTATAAGTTGAGATAAAATTACTGTATTTTATCATAATACTTTTAAATTTTTAGATAAGATAAAAATTAACAACCAAAACAACAAGCTTTTAGGTTATGTTTTTTTAGGGTGCGTTCCAAAATTGTATGAAAACCTATCCCAGCGTTCCGAGACGCGTTGAAATCGATTTTAGCGCACTCAAAGGCAGGCGAAACCCATACAATATATTATAGACTCCTTCGCATGCTCTGGATTCAATAGCAGTTCTCTGAGGAAAAATCAACATTCCTCTCTTACCTAACAAATAACTATTTCCTCTTTTCATTTTTGGTATCAAATTCTGCCAAAGAATTTTGTCGATAACAGAATTAATCGAACTAACCTCGCTTGACAATTTAAGCTCGTCATCATCATAAGGTCATAAGGCCGATGACCGACCCTACAAAGCCTGGTGTCAGAATTATTAATAGCTTCTGACATAGCTCATTTAACGACTATTAAACGACGATGATTACCTATGGTGATGATTACGATGATGAGCCAATGGCAGAAGCACGGAATCATCTTAACTTTCGGACAATCAGATGATTTAGTCTGCAATGTCTTATCTAAACTGGGAATGTGCGTAAGTACTCCCAGTTTAGCTAGGACGTCGAGTCGAGAGGGCGCATCACCAGCTAAAGGGGTTAGAGTATGGGAGTCTGGCATAGTGATAACCACTATTTTACGGGAGTGTAGGATTTTTATTGAAAAAACGGCGCACGATAAAACCTTTATAAATACCGATAGAGGATCTATAGACGAACAAAACATCATTATGAATTAATGTCCTAGACCGCGCAACGTTTTCGAGATAATCTATGTTAAAGACCCTGTATGGTTAAAAATCTTAATTTATTCCCTCAATGCAATTAAACACTTACAGTACAATTTTTGCACATGATGTTTGCCCTTTCTGCGCCTCATACGATATCTTACATACATACATATAATCAAGTACATATCCCTAAAGGGGTGAGCAGATCCTTAGTTCGCCCACGGGAAGCTCACACTAAAACCACGGAATATTTGGGCAAACATTTGGTCAATATCGTAGAATATCTTACCTTCATGTAATGCCCATAGTTCAATATTTTCTACGATTGTCCCCGTAATCTTAAAAATTGAGTTTCCCGTAGTGAAAAAAAACACTTGTGCGTTTTTCTCCAATTGGTTATGAGTCATAACCTTCTGCTGCCTTTTTAGACAATATTTTTAGATCTTCTGATTAGAGCGAAGACAGTGGATAAATATAACTAAAGTAAACTATACCTATGTTATTTGTTTCATCTTGAGCTAAGCAAGCGCAGCGTGGCGATATCAAAGGAAAAACGCTTTTAATTACCGCCCTCTCGCATTTCCTTCCCTTCGCCTTCGCCTTTGTCAAAAATGGTAATATTCAAGCACTAGAGAAACAAAATTACAAACTAAAAAATAATAAAAAAATATTTTAAAAGAGTATTGTACGAAATCTAAGTTTAATTTAAATTTAGGTTTTAGATGACAAGCTGAAAATGCAATTCAGCTATGCGAGTGAAGTTTGCGAATATACATATTTGAGCAACTATTGCAACAGATTTACTCTACTATCGATATGCGTTTTTCGCGGTGTTAAGCCCAAGTCACACAGAGCCGTGCCGGAGGCGGTCCGGGGCCGGGAAAGCGGGACGGTGCTATGGCGCGGCATAGCGCCGTCCCTCTTGTCCCGGCCCCGGACCGCGCCGCTCCCGTTCTGTGTGACTTGGGCTTTATTATTTCTTTCGTCTCTGTAGGGCGCGCGCAGAGAACAATTCCCTGCTCTATGATTCTAAGTATAACAGCATAACTCGATTTCCAATACTCGATCACAGCAAGCTCTGCTGCAATCTGTCGCTGCTGGATGTTCGCTAAGATCGGAACGCAGTTATTACGGCGCGGTTAATGCAATTATGTTTGCAGTGCCTTTATTGCAACTTGACACTGACTTCTATCTACAAAAGTTTATTGCGGGACATAAAAGCCTCCTGGGAATTAGACCTTTGGGGCTATAACAAACGATCACTTGAGACTCGTGCAGATTGGTCCATTTCAAATACTAATAATAATACTGAAGAAGTTTCCCCATAATTATTATTATTTATTACCAAAACACATACACGATAAATACATAACAGCGGACCCTGCACTAAGCACAGCTTGTATCGCAGGGGCCCGAAGATCGAATACCAATTTAAAACATGTATGTCGGAAATACATTTCGAATTTCTTCTGAATCAAAATTTTGATTAAATTACAGTAAAATCTTTATAAGCTTATAAGTGTTTAAGTTACATTTAGAATAATATTAAAAATAAAAGTTTGTTTGCTAATTAATATTTACGATACATTCAACAAAAAAGAAAAAGTAAACTGTTAGTTAAAATAAAAACAAAAAGAACATGCAATCTCACATAAATGAATTTGTTTGTTTACCATGGTGAGTGTGTGTGTGTGTGATTGTATTTGTGTGTGTGTGTAAGTCAACCTCCAAACACTGGCAGAATTTGCTCGGTCTTTATGATGTATCTTTGCTAAAAGTGACCAGCTAACATTACAAGAATATTAAACTATCAGATAATTTGTACCTTGAAAAGTTAGCTACTTTAGTACAATTAGATTTAGAAACCCACTATATTTTAGCAAAGTTAAGTGTTTAGTATATCAGTATTAATAACAAAAATGCAGTGCAGTGTGAAAAAAAATATAAAACACAAACAAATGCATACAAAAAGATTATATTTCGTATTTAATACGTTTTTTGATACATTTTTTTGAAAAATAGTACTAAAAACGTAATTTTCATAAGAAAAGAAAAACATAACCTAAAAAAAACCGTGTTCTTTTACCAAACAACCAAACAAAAAAACTTACATTTAAAACTCTAGCCAAAACATTGTCCATTAATCTCTCAAATGTAGCTGGAGCATTGCATAATCCATATGGCATCACCTTGAATTGCCAAAGTCCCTTTCCAGTCGAGAAAGCTGTCTTTTCCAGGGTAGTAAACCACTTCATTCCATTCAATGTGTCCAAAGTGTTGTCGATTCTTGGAATTGGATAGCTATCTTTTTTTGTTACATCATTTAAACGACTATAATCCACACAGAATCTCGTTAAACCATCTTTCTTCTTCACTAAAACAACGGGAGAACACCATGGACTCGAAGAAGGCTATCACATTGTTTTCTTTTATATCCTGGATTATTTTATCTACATCCTTGTCAAGTGCTAAGGGTATTCTCCTAGGATGTTGCTTGATAGGCTGTTCTTGTCCAGTAATGATCTTATGCTGCACCAATCCAGTTCTTCCAATGTCACCGTCATGAACAGAAAAGAAGTCGGCATTCTGCTGAAGAAACGTTTCTGCCTTCTTCAACTATTGAGCAGTAAGATTCTCTCGGAAACTTTCCACCAGATTCTTGACCAGTGGCTTGGTTTGTAAAGGTCTACTATTTTCCTCTTCTTAACAATTCCGTTGCCACGACATTTCTTCGCAGGTCCCAAGTATAGTTCCTTTCTTAATGACGAGTTCGGTGCCACTCATATTCAATACCGGTAACATGGTTGTTCTTCCAAGCTCCACAACTGTGCTTGTTGTTTTCCAGGGTCGGTCTAAATGTAGCTCTTTCACTACTCCACATCTTCCCGGACGCACGTTTTTTCCCGGTAAAGTAACACGTACCAAAGTCTACGTTCTACGTCTTCCTTAAACAATAGACTTTTCCAAAACTTCCACCTTTCAATGGTATTTCATGCAAGCCACACTTCAGAACTCCCAGCTTCAGATCGATGTTGCAGTTGTACGACTTCAAGAAATCCAGCCCAATAATGCAATCATCCAAAATGTCGGCTTTGATGACTTTTAGCCGATAACTTATCTCTCCGATTTTTAATGTTATCTCCCTCTCTCCAAATACTGGTATACGCTGGCCAGTAGCGGTAGAAAGCTGTACATTGAAACTACTCAAAAGATGTCTCCCTTCTTTTCCTAGAAGTTGTGTCTTAATTACAGATCTTGAAGCTCCGGTATCTAAGGTCAACTGACACTCCTTTCCGTTGACTGCGCCACCGACCATCAAACTGTCAAACCATCAAACCGTCGAAGCTCTGCCTTGCCGGTACGATGGGGTTCTTAGATCTACCGACCAGCGCCCATCCCGCAGCTCTGGTCCAATTTAGTTTTCCTCCTCCTCACGTCGTCCTTCTTTTATCTCTTTGTCTGGTTTTGGGTGGCTGCTCCTAAAGTGCCCTCGCTCTCCACAACGCCAACAGAGCATTTGTCGCCCGGGTGTTCGTGGTTTTCCTATCCCTCTGGAGGCCGTCAACTCGCGCACTCTGTAGCTGCGTGGATCTCTTACTGCTTCTACTTTCAAAGCATGGGATACGGCGGCCTTCAGAGTTTTACGAGTATGATGCGCCAATCAAACAGCAGCTCGTACCTCCATATCACGAATTCCATCCGTGAAAGCTTGCAACACCACTTCCTTTGCTTGATTCGGCGAGTCCTGGTAGGCTTTCCGCATCAATTTCTCTATTTTCAGGGCCCATTGCTGCAAAGTCTCACAAGCACGTTGGGTACGTTCCTTTGACTGAGCTCGGTACAAATGTTCAAGAAGGGCGTCGCCAAACCTGGACTCCAGTGCTTCTAAAAGTCGTTCGTAGGTAATGTCTTCAGTAGTTCCCAGAGCTTCCAATACGGCCAGAGCCTTCCCATGGAGTGCCACCGTCAACGTTGTCTTAGTTTGCTCCTCTGTCCAATTGTTGGCTCGGAAAATCGATTGGAATTGCAGCTTGTACGCAGTCCAGGAGGAAGAGCCGTCAAACTCCGGAACTTTAAGATTCCCGCAGCTAACCGACACTGGAGCTGCTACTACCCCCGACATCTTTAGCTCTTTTCAAGAAGAAGAAGCTGACCCATTTGACCCCTTAGTAAGTGAAATGCTTTAGTTTTTAAGATACTAAACGCCAAGGACGACGTCCTTGCTACACATACACACTACTATGAACTTGTCTGAAATAAATTATTTGAATTTGAATAGATACTGATGTCACCCAATCAGTTGATTACTATTTTTACACACTGAAGCCAAACTTAACATTTAAGGACTCGCTACAAAATAAGAGCCGCAAATACTGCGACGTGCACCACGTGTGGCCACCGTGCGAGACGATCAGGCTATTTTGCTTAAGCGAAATACAGTATTCAAGGTCAAGGTCTTTGTCATACTAGAGCGAAATGCAGTAATCGCAGCATGCTGCGTTTCAATCTTGTATGGCTTATGTTTTAACTAATTTTACAGTGCTACAATGAAATGCAGTTAATGAGCAAATACTGCATAATCCACTAGAATTAGACGAATACTGCATGCTAACTTAGGATTGATATAAAATTTTACACAAGTGCTGCATTTTAGCTTAAAGTTTCTCCAACTTCCGCATACTTTTCAGTTTTTTTTTTCAATGTCATATGTAGCACGTGTCTTACTAACACCATTTCTGAAAAAAACAATATTTCGAAAAATTTACGATTACTGCATTCTTCATTACGAGGGCAATAGCCCGCGTGACATTTATGAATTCACATGTCACGTCGGATCTTTCTGTCTAACCATCAACTTTGAAGCCTTATTTGTTTCTAAGCAAGATTTATTGATATTTGAAAAATATTTTTCTTATGTGTTTAACTGGAACTTGAAATATTTCAGATTAATTTAAAAAAATGTGCATATTCCCTATTCAGCCAGTTTCTACTCCATTTCACTCACCCGCTGATGCAGCCGTTCCTCAATGATGGTAGGGGGCGGTGAAGGAGCAGTAGGGGTGGTATCCTCGCACAGTACTCCGAAACCCTCGTGGCCAGCTTCAGCCAGCCTCCTCTCCAGCTCGATCGGGTCTGCTAAAAGCCGCGAAGGGACCACTGGCGCTTGGGATGCTCCTAAAGACTGGAAAAAGAAGGGGTTTTATTAAAATAGAAAGGATTGAGCGTTTTCTTTATGAGCTTACTATAGCGGTCCGGCCGCGGCTACGCTCGCGTTGTGTAAAATTTTCCCGTGGGAATAAGACTTTATCCCGTAAAAAGTATCTTATGTGTATTTTATGTGTTACAAACTATTTACATTCCAAATTTTATCCTAATTCGTTGAGTACTTTAAGCGTGAAGGCGGAATAAACATCCAAACATCTAAACATGTAAACATTCAAACATCCAAATACTAATCAAAAAGGACTATACGACGCGTAAACTAAATAACGCAAACCCTTCAGGTAGTAATTGCTCATGATCATAAATATGAACAACCTTTTACCAAAAAAAATAAAAAAATCCCAAATAAATTGAGTTTTCTTATAAACCGACTCGATCAGCTGATCAGTTTGTCCACGAAAAATAAAAAAAATCGTTAACTGGAAAGGTTCTAGTACAAAAATTGTGTCTATTATCTATAGTATGAGTCTGTGTTATATTTTTCACGATCCTCAATATAGGGGATTTTCCGACAGCCAATTAAAAAAAATTGTTCATAAATCTTCGATAGACGGCGTTGACGATTCGTGGATCCGAAGAAATCCGGCGAGTCACCGAGGGCCATAAAAGGATTAAAAAAAAAGAATCCACGCCATCTATCGTCTTATTTAGAACTATTATTTTTATTTTTTAAAGAGCTGAAAATCCCCCATTCCTTTATAGATCTACTACAAAAATTCCCACAAACCTCCACTAAAAAGTATTCAAGCAATACACATATTTGTATCGCAATAACGTATGTAAGAAACACACAGAGCTTTTGAACCAGCAAGAAGTTTTGTTTGATCCGCCCTGCCATATGTACAACTTCCGACAGTCGGCATAATACAAACCGTGGCGGGTAGTTCGCAAACTTGGTTCATAATGCTGCAGAGGAAAACTACATAAAGCCTTAATATACAGACCATATTATACAGACTATTGTTCACTGAAATATTACCTTCCATTCGCATATGAAAAGTTTAGCGTGACAATTTGACCTTGAAAACACTTGATGACTGCTGACTGTACCTAGCAGAGTAATCTAAACTCGCTTGTGAATTCAAAACTTTTTGTTTTCCTAATTTGTATCTTAATTTGAACGATGTGAAACTCAATACAAAATGACAACAATCAACACTGACAGCAACAACAAACACGCCAACAAAACTCAAATGTTTACTTGCTTTCTTAATTCAACACTTTTTTTAAACGCATAGCAAACAATGGGATCCACATTTTTTCCAACGATCGTAGAACATCTAGTACTGTAAAAATAAAGAACAAAAGAATGAATGAATATATAAAGCTTCCAATTCATTTAATCGGATCAAAAACTCGTCGAAAAACACATTCCCTTTTCTCGTAGTAAAGCAATATTTATTTTGCATGGAAATTTTGAACTATAAATATTTCCACGTTCATTTTGAAATACCCGATCGAAGGGGAAAAGCTCCGTTACCGATTTGTTGAAGCTGGGCAGAAAATAAATCGCTCAGTATTGCGATTTTCCGCTCAAGTGATTTTGTTAATTGCCCAATGCCCACCGTGCTAAAAGGCTTACCTACAGCTACTAGATATGACGTTATATTCGTAAAAATAAAACCTGTGGCCAGTTTATATAGGCTCGGAAAAGGGCTCGAGTCTACCCTGAATTAAGGTGATCAGACTACGCTGGCCCAGTGCGGATTGGCCACTGCCTTTGAATGCCTTCGTAGGTAAAACTAAATTGATACCACACTAAACCAATGACGCTCTAAAACAAGCTGTATTTCTTGCGAAAATCCGCAAAGTATTGTATTCTTGTTTTTAACACTTACTAGATAAATAAATTAAAAATAAATCATAAAAAATAAAATTTCGTTGCGTCTTAATTTTACGTAAATAGCACGGGCTTTGCACATTTTTCAATTTATTGCTACAAAGCAAGGAATAGCCTTCGATCGCAGAAAAGGGAATAACACAATACAAACTATTTAGTAGCACGGAGTGACGTCACTGTCCATAATTTGACTTGATTTCCATAAACTACTATACTCTGCAGCACAAATTCACTGCCACGTCTATGACAACGAACTAAATTACAACCCAACTAAACTATAACCCCCTCTATGAAAAGCCTACGCCGTAGCCCGTAGCACTGTAATAAAGCTTGTCCGTAGCCAACGGTTTTACATCCGTAGCGCGACGTGCTACGCCGGCGTGACGTCACGCCGCGGATATGACGTCACCGGCGATACGTAATTACTTAATGAGCGTTTATTTGATTTCGATTTTGATTAATTTTTGCAGCAATATGTGTAGCGTATTACGTATTTTTGTTTGTGAGTATATAGAAAACCTTAGACCGGAATAAAAATCCGTATTCTATATTGGATTATTTAGATATTAATTATTATTAATTTATTGAGAAACTTATTTTACAATATAATACTATCGACTAAACATTCCAATAGGGATACAATTAAACATATACCTGAACTAGGAAAATTCCTGTGCTTCAGGCGAAAAAAATTGGTCTTAATTAACAATCTCACAATTAAAATAAATAATAACAAATTATAAAAGTTAGATTCTAAAATTAGTATACTTTTAGACAAAATTAGAGGGCATTATGTAAAAAGTACAAAATACCTATATAAAGTTTGATACATAAAACAAAACAATCATTTCAAGACTAACAAGACAACTAAGATAGCTGGTTCCTCGATGGTGACATTTAAATGACTCTATGCATAGACCACTACCCCATCGCTTTGATTGTAATTTATTTTGCCGCTGTACGCACTATAACCTGGTATGATAGGTAAATAGCTACGTTTACCTAGCCAACCATCACAGTTAAAATTAAGTCTTTGGATGAAAATACTAAAATTATCAAATTTTTTTAAAATACTGCGTATATTTTGTGTTAGTATAGTAAATGGATTATGAAAAGAGGAAATGTATTGTTTACAGTTTTCAACATCACAGGGTTTTGACTCGGACGCAGAGTAATTATCTAAGTCTGAAATCAATCTATCCGTCATAATGAAATAAAAGTTAAATAAAAGGGTCTGAAAAAAATATAGGTTAAGATGACGCTCTTAGGCGCCTTCATAATCAATAGAATTTATATACCTCTTTTCAGCCAAAATTTTAGCGGGGCAATCAGAATCTCCAGTCTTATAATCACACGGCTTCTTGTAGTGTAAGCATGTCGCACACTTAGGTGATTCCAATTTCTTTGTGCATTCTTTCATTGCGTGACCTACATCGCCGCAATGACCGCAGGTGTTGGACTCTTCCCGGCAAAATTTGGCCGCATGGCCGTACTGCTGGCACTTGAAACACCTAGTTACCAGGGTAAAATCCCTCACAGGGCACGATGACCAGTTCACGAACACCCTATTATTCACCATAAGGGCCCTGCGCACAAGTGCTGGTACTTCTATGACGTAGTTGCAAGTCGCGGCGTCCTTCTTCCCAGATTTATGGCTTAATTTAATGGAGGCCAGAAATTTTTCAACGGTCATGTCTTGCATTCTATCAGCTAGGTTTTGGTTAAAAATACAGTTAAAAACTTCCGTTCCCTGCATGGATGCGGGCACTCCGATTACGACAATTCTAGGCTTGCGTTTAAGAGTGTCATCCACAGTAAGGCCAGAAGTTGTCAATTTCTCTGATTTCTTGAGCTTTTCGATATCGTCCTTGGAGTCAGTGCTTATGATGACACCGCCGTTCTTAACTTTGCGCAGTCCTCTCACGTGCAGTTTCATCTCTTCCGGCCTAATAATTTTTTGAATGTATTTGGTCTCCTCGCTCGACTTTGATTTATCGGTGGGATAAATAGCAACAGAGTTAATAGTGCTTGGCTGTATAAAACTATTGGCACTTTTCTTGACCATTTTAGCAAAAGAAACATTTCCCGTTATAGGTTTTGAGGACTCTTCAATTCTCTGTTTAAGGCCTTGAAGTTGCCGCGAAAGGTCCAGTTTCTCTTTAAGCGATTGAACAGAAAAGTAGGACTGGATGGCTTTCTGTTTAAGGGACTGGTAGTGAACTGCCATTTGAGATGTTCCATGGCTCACTTTGCGGCAAATATTGTTGATCCTAATCTTTTGGTCCGAGTTCAATTTGCCTTCAGCTGCGATCGTGCTTATCTCGGCTAGGTACTGCTCAATGTCCGTCATCCAGTTTGAAATCTCGGGTGTGGGCACTACTTCAGGAGGATCGTCTTCCAGTTCCTGGTGCTCGGTTACGGGCGAGGAGGGCTGATCCGCGGACGCGGCCATGGTCTGCGGTGGCGGGCTGCGGCACGTTAGCCCACTCCGGTTAAAGGGACTACGATCCATTTATAAAAATTTGTCTTAGTTAGACACACTGAACATTATTATAATTAATAATCTGCCTAACAATATGTGACACAGATAAATTTGCTTCTGCTTGATGTCGAACTAGGTCACAATTTTGCAATTATTATTTATTTACTTTACTAATAAGACGACACGTCCGATCTCGTCGGTAGCGCCTCGGTCTATAGATGCTTTACAGGCACGTTTTTTGTGTTAGCAGAAACTGAAAAATTTTTTGGTTCACTAACGGATCCATGGGGACTTAAAGCCCTCCCCAAAACACCAAAAATATAAATTAGTTATGACTAGTTTAGCGAGTAAAATCTAAAATATAACGACATAATCGATGCCCCCCAAAAATAAAACCTGGATCTGCCACTGTTTTGGTTAACGGGATAGCCACTTGGATATGAATCCAAAAAGTCTAGATAGAAAGCTTAAGCCATTAGATAATGGATGATCACAAAAAAATAAAAAAGCTTAAAATAATCAGGTTCACTAATTGACAGTGATAGGGGAGGTTTAAACGACTGAAAGGTGCTGAAGTTTTAATGAAACAAGTAATTACATGTAAGTTCTCACACACGAGCAATTACTGCTTGTAAAGCTAGCCACGGTAAAAGCATTCGTACTATATCGACGACAGTTAATGAAGAATAATAACTCGTTTTTTTTTTTTTTAAGATTTGGTGAAAAAATGTTATCATACACACTAATAATATAAATGTGAAATTATATTTGGATGTATAGATGTTTGGACGCCTAAACTAGTAGGTAATAGTTTTGATGAAATTTGGAACTTTCCCATGACAATACAATGTACCCTGGATTAACACATAGGATACTTTATACGGAAAAAAACTTATTGTCTTGGGAATAATCTTACACAATGCGAGCGTGAGAGTAATATTATGAATGAGAAAATGTATTTATTAGTTTGTCTTTCTTTTAGGTCAAAGGCAGGATTTTTTTTTATTCTGTTCAAAAGTGTGTAGATCTACAAATGACAACAACAATGATCAGACATCATCATCGTCATTTCAGCTGAAAGACGTCCATTGTTGGACAAAGGCCTTGGCCTTTGATCACCACAACGACTGGTTTTGATGGTCACGCGCTATAGTACAAATATCTTCTCTTTGCATCGGCTCAGAAGGTCTCTCGACTTTCGCCCCCCAATTAACGTGAAAGGGAACTAGGTCGTCTTTGTAAATGAAAAAGGGGAAAATTCCACTGATTCATAATTTGGTTTACAAAAGAAGTAAAAATTTCATAGTTTACTTTTGAACTTACTATGTTAGATGATTATTTAAATGACAAGAGGCTTGGTGTTCGGATGGTCCATGGCACAGGAAACATTAACAAGGTAAATTAACTAAAGCCGTGTGGTGACGGCAGAGTAGAATACATTTGTCACCAACCCCTACTCTTCCCGTGGGTGTCATAAGAGGCGACTTAGGGACTACACATTGAACAGGGAACGGGCAGCAGCGCTCTCGGATACAGTAACCTTTTAATCTGCGATCTCCAACCCGCCTGCCAAGCGTGGAGATTATGGCAGAACCCTCCACTTAAGTGGAGGAGGCTCATAGTCCAGTAGTGGACTGTAACGGGCCGTTGATGATGATGATTAACTAAAGCAAAATTATTGTTGGTCTAATGTGAAGAAGAACAGCTGAAGAAACTTTAAAGAGTTTTTTTTTATCAATTTTATTCTGGAGACTATCGTAGATAAAGTAGATGCAAAGTATGAAACGAATTTACATGTTTGGGATTTCAAAAATTCTGCTAATAGGATTAGCCAAAAGAGCTTTACTAGTTTATATGATTCACAAAATGTACCCACGAAGTAATAAATAAATCCTTACAAATCAGTCTACCATATTGTGAATTTCGTCATGCATAAATTCTAACTGAAATCCATATTCGAAATACATTTGATTCAGATCAGAAGTGGGATAGAAACTTGAGTACATCTTAAGGGCTCTTCTAAAAGGTGTCGGTGTCCGAAGGTTATTCTTAGCCCCCATCTGCGGAAACATTCTCAAGTTAAGATAAGATACCTCGGGCGAAGGGCCAAAATGAAGTAAGTAAAAACACTTGAAACTATATAAAAAATAAATAAATCATTTATTTCAGGCAATATTTACATAAAGGTCTAATCTAAGGTATAAACTAACTTAACTTTTTTAACTTTTTATTTTATTGTACACTATAACAGTAGCTGCCCGCCCGCGGCTACGCCCGCATTGTATAAGATTTTCCCGTGGGAATAAGACTTTTGTCGTAAAAATATTCTATGTGTTAATCTAGGGTACAAATACAAATAGCTCCAGATAGCTCCATTCCATCCAAATCTATAGAGCGAAAAAAGATCCACACTTCTAAACATCCAAATATCAAAGCATAGAATAGAATAGAATAGGATAGGATGGGATGGGATGGGATGGGATAGGATAGGATACGTCTCGGGAAATGTAGCGTGGGACGCCCCCCTGCCAGGTGGACTGGATGACTTGAGGAAGGTCGCTGGTGGTGGCTGGATCAGAAAAGCGGGTGATCGTGCGCTTTGGCGTGCCCTTGGGGAGGCCTACGTCCAGCAGTGGACTCCAATAGGCTGATTGATTGATTAGAGAACTAATTCGGTTACAATGAATCAACATCAAATATTTTTGAAATCCATTAAAGAAATCAAGTCTACAGAACCCTTCAGTTTACGCGTTAGGCCACCTTGACAGATATTTCGTATGAATTCCGAATCGGGAGATGGACGAGACTTTGTCAATATTGTTTGTGTGCTTTTACTAAGAAGGGTGCAAAGTTGGTGCGAACTCAACGTCGGAGCTTGAGAAGCTTTAGTCGTTGTCGCGTAACTTGTGAGTTACAAAATTCTGAGATGAGGGTAGAAAAGACATTTGTTATTGATAGATTTTCAATTTATACCGAAAAAAAAATACAAAACCAGTACAATAGGGGATCGGACTGTTCACCATATTTTATGAATTATTTTTAAAATATAGATTAGTAGCAGACGATTCGCGAAGAAAAAAATAGAATCGGTTGAAAAACGAATTTACAGTGATTTTTTAAAGTTTCAATATGTCTGTCTCTTTCAAAAACGATTTTTTGTATGGAGATTATATGGCGTTACTAACAAATGACGTCACAAGTGGGTATGTGCCTCTGTCTAATCTTGAATTTCAAACCTTTATAACTTGGTCAATTTTAAAGATAGAGCAAAAATTATTTTAGTGTTCGATAGCAGAAACTAAGAAGTTTGGATTAATAAAATAAAAAAAGTAGTCCGATCCCCTATTGGCACCCTCTAGTGTCAGAGGTAAAAATCCTCGTAAGTCAATCAATCAAAACACACACACACCACATCACAATTTTCCCAAAAGTGCACGGTGCATAAATAATTAAGTACTTACTTATCAGCCTCCGTTTTAACAGCGTCCGTGGCCGAGTGGTCGAGATTTCGACGCCCATTACGGAGGTTCCGGGTTCGATTCCCGGTGGGGACACTGTCATGCAAAAATCTCTTTGTGAGACTTTCCCCACTTTGGTTAGGACATTGCAGGCTGAATCACCTGATTGTCCGAAAAGAAATATGACTCCGTGCTTCGGAAGGTCAAAGTCAAAGTCAAAGTCAAAATAATTTATTTCCATAGGATGTTATTACATCACTTAGATCCGTCATTACATTTTTTTGGGTGAGTTCACTAACACAATGGCGGAATCTGTGGAGAAGAGCTCACCGAAGAAACTCCACAGTCATCGCATCTTTTGCGTTTCCTTTTTTAAATAAAATATTGTCAATTACAAAATTAATGCTTATTACATATCGAAAAAGCCTGCTACTCAAACAATCTATTCCCATGGACACCTGTCTTCTAAGTAATCAGATATCCTATAGTAACCTTTTTTATACAATTTCTGTTTTATAATTATTTTAAACTTGTCTAAAGGCAAGTTTTTAATATCAGTAGGGACCTTATTGTAATAGCGTATACAATTGCCTTTAAAAGAATTACTAATTTTATGTAGTCGGCTGACATAAGCAACCAACTTGTCTTTATTTCTAGTATTAAAATTGTGTATATCACTGTGCTTCTGAAAATTACTTATATTTCGTTTTATATACACAAGATTGTCATAGATATATTGAGACACAAATGTCAGAATATTGATTTCTTTAAATTTTTCCCTCAGTGACACTCTAGGCCCTAATCTATAAATTGCACGAACAGCCCGTTTCTGCAAAATAAATATACTATTAGCATTCGCAGCGTGACCCCACAATAAAATACCATAGGTCATTAGACTATGAAAGTAACTGAAGTAGACTAGTCTAGCGGTGTCTACGTCGGTAAGGGCTCTAATTTTTTTAACTGCGAACGCTGCTGAACTCAGTCGGTTCGACAATTTATTTATATGAGAATCCCATTGTAGTTTGGCATCTAAAGTAATGCCCAAAAAGACAGTCGAATCTACAAGGTCCAATTTCTGTCCTTTTATAAATATATCTGTAGTTACCGGTTTCACATTGGGTAATACGAATTTAATACATTTAGTTTTCTTTTCATTAAGTAATAGATTATTAACAGTAAACCAATTCACTATACTAGAGATAGCATTGTTTACGTCGTCATAGTTTGATTGTTGTCTTTTAACTTTAAATATCAAAAAAGTATCATCGGCAAACAATACTAACCCATGTTTTGCTTTAACAAGATAAGGTAAATCATTAATATATACTAAAAACAAGAAAGGTCCAAGAATTGAACCCTGCGGGACGCCCATACTTATTGAAGATCCGGGTGATCTTTTCCCATTAACATCGACCATCTGAACCCTATCTGTTAGATATGACTCCAGAAGGCCAAGAGCCTGATCTTTTACACCATAATGGCGTAGCTTCCTGACAAGAATGTCATGATGGACGCAATCAAAAGCCTTGGATAGATCGCAGAATACACCTATTGCATCCATTGCGTCTTCCCAGGCACCAAAAACATTGTCAATTAGCTCAACACCAGCGTCGGCTGTTGAACGACCCCTTGTGAAACCAAAGGCACGTTAAGCCGTTGGCCTTTGGCGGCTCTATAACACTGACACCAGGGTTTGTGAGGTCGGTTGCCGACCTTACAACCCACACGATGATGATGATAATAAAAATAAAATAAAAAATAAATGTTTTTTATTTCAAGCATGTTAAACCCATACATTTAAAAACCCATACATTTAAAATTATTATTACGTATTGTAAAAATGTCACAACAAAACAAAACAAAATGTCAAAAATAATGACTTACCTATCAAAATAATTAGTATATCAAACCAAATCAAAATTAAAACTAAAATCCTACTCTTTTTTAACATTAACCCTACGATCCCCTCGGTGGGGACTGAGGATATAAATTTAAATACCTAGGTGAATACACTACCCATTCATCATCTTCTCACTGTGCTCTTAAACCACTGATTTATCTTATCTTGACTTATCTTGAAGTTAATTGAGTTACCCGGTAATATGACTTCACTTTCGCACAGAATAACGATCCAATAGTACAAGCGTCAACACTGGTTTATATACAATGCATTTACTGACTGGTGCCGTGTGGTGACGGCAGAGTAGAATACATTTGTCACCAACCCTTACTATTCCCGTGGGTGTCGTAAGAGGCGACTTAGGGACTACACATTGAACAGGGAACGGGCAGCAGCGCTCTCTGATACTGTAACATTTTAATTTGCGATCTCCAACCCGCCTGCTAAGCGTGGAGATTATGGCAAAACGAGGCTCATTAGTCCAGCAGTGGACTGTAACGGGCCGTTGATTTGAAATGCATTGTACAACTTAGAAGATGTAACTTAATTTAGAATCCGATTCTATAATTGCTAAGATAGGTTTTCTCTACAGTACAGTGTAATTAGTAAATGTCTGAAAGATAATCAAGTTACACAATAATGACTTGACTTATTGACACCCTAGAGCGTAGCATAGTAACTAAGTATGTATGATGATGCTGATATTATCATAAGAATTTTTAGGAAATAAATTTTTGGCAATTTTTCTATTCTATTCTAATACCGTTAACTGAATAAATTTATTAAGGCTCATTTTGTTAGTGTTATAAGCTTATCCTAATGTAAGTTATGGATTTTAATTTAAAAAAATAAAATATTATTTCTTATTTAATACTTCTGTAGCATGTGGTACACAGCAAACTCGATTAATAGGGCCAATCAAGCCTGTCAAACCTAGGATTTTATTGCTGTTAAGAACATCCTCCATTATGGACTTCCGTTTCTCCTCTTTACTATATTTTTTTACTTTATTTTTATTTATTATTAAATAACTGTCTTAGTATACTTTTCTTACCTATTTTTGTAAACAGACCAATAAGGTCACCTTTATTTTCAAATTCAAAATTCATTCGTTCGTTTCTTCTTACTAGCTTTGTTAACGCTTTCGTTACGTACGACTTTTTGTAACATTTTTATTTATAATTCAGTCTACAGTTTTATTTTAATGCGTTGTGATCCCTAAACCTACTTAAACTAGGGCACTAGCCTTTACAATTGCTATATTTTTCAGCCAGCCATTTTTACTGAAATTGTACAAAAAACCTATCCAGCCGACCGTACAAGGTGAACTCTCTATCTTTGGCGTAAATTATGCATAAGTAGATGTCGTCTCCCGTTCCGTCTCGCTGAAATTGTTTTCTGATTTATGTCAGCCTGAAACTGGAGACAAAGCCCCTAGCGGAGACATTCCATTCCGCCGTTACCTTATTTTGTTATACAGGGTGTAACAAAACAGGGGTATCAACCCGAAACACAGCGACAGTAGACATGGACATTGACAACTTTTACTTGACACTAAACACAATACAACACAACAATCATAAGAACAATTTAAAAAAAACATCACGATTTAAACAAAAAACAATTTACACAAACTCGGGATATGTAGGTAGGTACTTATGAATCTGAACAATTTGCCAAGGAACATGGGTCGAAAAATGAAAAATGTTTCTTTGACTTCCCATACAAATTGTTCAATCAGCTGACACGTTTTTTCATATTTCAACTCTTGCTCCTTGGGAAAAGTTGTTCAGTTTCATGAGTCTGGCCATATACTGGCAAATGCTGGCTTAGACACTTGTATTGCGAATAACGCCCCTACTACTACGGGGTCAAAGCGCTCTAAAGATCAAAGTGTCCAGCCGCTGCTGGTACGGGGCTCGTAATGATTGTGAAATTATATACATGTAAGAATACTAAGCATTGTAACACTATACTGAAAAAAAAAATTTTAGAGAATAAGTTAGTCCAACAGATATAATATATATATAAATGAAAGTATACACAGCAGCACATCAACCGTAACATGTTAACCTGAGAGCGCTCTTATGCAGAACGATTTGGGAGCGATGTGCATTGATGTGCTGTTGACTGTACCTAATTATTTATGTGCGACTAACGCCCATCCCCCTACAGATAAACGCGGAAGGGATTAGAGTAGGTTAAGGATAGACATAAGCTATTATGTTATTAATAATGGATAATAAATGAAAAAGAAAAAATCGTAGCGCTAGTGTATCAAAAGACAAAATGGCGAAGGAGTCGAGACAAAAGCGCATCATGACTCCAAGCAGTAAGCATACCCTCAAAATGACGTCAGAAATAAGGATGGCGGCGCGCCACCACCCCGCGCCTTTTCTCTCTGTAAAACGAGCAAAACAGATACATACCTGTTCGCTGGGCTCGTGGTCGTAGCGCGCCGGCGCGGGCGCAGGCCGGGCCACCAGCAGCCGCACGCACGCGCCGCACTGCCGCAGCACGGCCGCCGCCTGCCGCGCGCACATGCCCACCACCGACACTGCGCCGATGCGTAGGAGCATGTCACCGCTGCGGAGGCGCCCATCCTGGGGAGAGAAACAATGGTTTGACAGCTGTTGAAAAAGAGTCGGTAGTGGAGCTAAGTCCCTGCCTCTTGTCTAGAAGAAGCCAGTTCGATGTTCGAACCTCGACCACGGAAGACATTACAACAATCGTCTGAGACAATACAACATAATATTTGTATTACTTAATAAATTTATATTTAACAATAAATATTTTGAAATGAATATATGCTTTTTCGTGACCATAACGTAGCAGTGTTATTGAATTTCAAATTAATTGGAAAGTTAGCTGCAATGATATAAAACGCGTGTGGGCAATGGGCATCGTTGTCTATATGGAAAAAATACTGGATATAAAAATGACAAAAACATAAATAGTGACAAGTGAGAAAATATTATTATTGACTAAGTATAAAGATGCCGACATTCTTTCTTACATGATTTTATGACTTAAAAATGACGGGGATGATTATTTACTAAGTATAAAAAATCCAACCAACATTTAAAAATGTTAAAGATACGTTTTGATTGAAAATAAAAATGAGACAAGTGGTGCCGGCAGAGTAGAACAGCACCACCCCACTGCTAACGTGGGTGCCTAAGAAAGAACACTAGACCAAAAAATGAGCCGCAGCATTTTCAATCTTATTCATTTCTAAACCAGTAAAGGTCTTTAAGGTGGAAGAAAAAATGGAGAAACAAATTATTTCTCGCTGCGCTATGCCACCTCTCCGCTGCATTGTCCCGTTAGTACTGTTCAACTTTTATTTTTAAATAAAGAATTTAGAAAAAGGTTTTTACTTTTAACCGACTTCAAAAAAAGGAGCATCTCAATTCGGTTGTATTTTTTTTATGTATATTGATTATTATTTTTTCATTCGATAGGATTTACTTTCAAATTGGTCCCATATAAATTTCGTCAAGATCTGATGGTGGAACATGAGGTAATAATAAAAATTGGAAATTCCTCAACTGAATGTAACATTCGCTTCGTTGTTCGTATATTCATTTAGTCATATCTCAGTCAGTTCTTTACCGATTTTAATGATTTTTTTTCATTCGATAAAATGTGCTATAGGGATAAATCCGTATAAATTTTGTCAAAATTTTATGAAATAAGAGATAAAAGCGGAAACTCCTCAACCAGTGATAGCAACATGCATCGCGCGCGATACCGTTTGTGGTGGAATGTTGCTAGGCAACGAAATAAATTTGTTTTGTCAGTTTGCTGAAAATCTACGTTTCCCTTGTTCCATATAAAATTATATTATTCGATTCCTTGATTCGATTTTATCATATTATTGGCGACCGTGACAGGACAAGAACCTGCAATCTTCGGATATTGTATTGGAAATCACAAATAATTTAGCTTCTATGGCCGAGTGGTCGAGTGTTTTACTCTTTTTAAGGAAGTTTCGGGTTCGAATCCCGGTGAAGACACTCTTAAATGAAAATGTTCTTGTGAGACTTTCTGCAGTTTAGTTGGGACATTGCTGCCTGAATCATCTGATTGTCTGAAAAGAAAGATTATTCCGTTCTTCGGAAGGCACGTTAAGCCGTGTGTCTCGGCTCTAATATCTACAGAAGGCGTCGTTACTCGAGCTAAGTCAGTGGGTTTTGACAAGGACCCAGTACTATATTAATTGTGTGACCAGGGTATGAGAGGTTGGTTGTCGACCTTACAATCCCCAATATGAAGAAAAAGAAGAAGCCAGCCTACGTTCACTATCTGTAATCAGCTAACGATAGACTTTCAAGATACCATCTCAAACCTGAAACTCCTTACGAATAGCCCAAGTATCGGGGTAAACTGTAAGCTTATTAAGAGAGAAGAATAGTACGTGCTCGTCCATACAAAAATAAAAAACGTTTTTCCACTTCTAAATATATTTTCCAATCTTCATGATTTTTTAGTATGTTATTGACACAATGAATGGCTAGGTTATAGTTTTTCCTTTTTTCAAAATTCGCTATAGATTCAAACTTATATAATATAGGCACCTCAAGTTACGTAATTTTTTTTATTAAAACTGTGTCAAAATGATTTGTTGAAATTTAGTAATTGGAAACAGTTTTCTCCCGAAGTGGGAATTTCATCAAGAAAAGTACCTATTGTCAGTCGCACGAGCGATAGCAAATGTTTTCCTAAATAGCTCTTTCGTTAGGATCGCGAAGCTATTCTTTCCTCTTAGCATTGTCAGTTTAGTGGCCAGCTGGACTACTAAATGACCTCTTACTTCGTAGCCTCTTACCCAGTTTAACTTATGTTATTTTCGAAACAATCATTATAAACAACTAAACGCGCTTGCAAAGCACGAAAGACGCAGTCTAAACTAAGCAAATACCAAAAATATAATATCTTTGTACTGAAACTGTTAAATAACAAAACCTAGCTTTGGATAATGAAGAAAAATAATAGGAAATGTGTCGAGGTTAGGATTAATTACTTACATAAAATATCAATATATTTTATATTTTTTTTCAGTGTTTCATTCAATAATGAAACACTGAAAATCATAAAATAAAAATAATTTTAACAAAAAATAGAAAACTCCTTCAAATGACCTTATATGGTTATCTCCACTAAAAAGTAACAAATAAAATAACATTTCAGATGGAACATGAAAAAAATATTGCCAATATCCTCAATTAAGTAGATAGCTAGTGTATTTAGAATTTTGTACTTCCTTTTGGAGTCGGTGCCAGCCAAAAAATCGTCGATTAGTCGTGGGCAACTGTTTTAAGTCGTCGTCATCGTCAGTACATATTTCTATATGACTATCAATAAAATTCTTTGATAGTCTATGATATAAATGTTTTGTTGTGCTGCGCGGGATGCAAGACACAGGGACACAGATAATATAAAGGGATAACGACAGGAGCGGCTAAGAAAGTCCGGGTAGGTTTCATTCGATAAATAATTATTAATACTCGTAGTTTCGTCGTCTACAATTTTTGGCTGGCACCGACTCCAAAAGGAAGTACAAAATTCTAAATATTTACTTAATACACTACCTATCTACTTAATTGAGGATATTGGCAATATTTTTTTCATGTTCCATCTGAAATGTTATTTTATTTGTTACTTTTTAGTGGAGATAACCATATAAGGTAATTTGAAGGAGGTTTCTATTTTTTGTTAAAATTATTTTTATTAATTCAGATCAGCTAACATGTGGCACTGGTCCTATTTGTACAAATAGTTGGCCCACTAAAGTGCCTGGCTGGTCTGAATGGCTGCACGCTGGAATCCCACTGTCCTTGTAGTAATCGTTAAAATAGATTGGACAGCCAGTGCCGGACTTAGGCATGGATATTTCCAAAGAAGCATATATTAAAACCTCTTTTAGACGGCTAACAATAAAATAATCAGCCAACAATATTCCTGTCTATTTATTAAATCATTATTTCATTATTTTTCAGTCCGTAATTACCATGAACTTTATTGCGGTAATTTACTGTAGGCTTGTGATAATGTGTCATCTTTTAGGTACTTATCACAATACTAACATAGTAACTTCAGATAAAAAGTTTTTTCTTGTTTCCTTCGGATTTTCATCATAATAGAGCCACAAATTACGTAAAGCTGCGGCGCGCTCTGAATTATGTTTCAATCAAAATTACTTAAAATATCCACAATAATACTTTGAAAACACACTATAACTTTTCTCCACCGTAAAGTTTTCGTGTGATGATGTCATAATAAGAGAATTAAAGGTGTAGTAGGCAAAGTAATATTTCCTATACAGAGACGTCATTTTATCAAAAACCAATCTCGCCGGACATGGGGAGTGAAATCTGCAAAACCTCATAATTTATACATGGAGTTTTGATGGGGGCAGCATGAATTTCGGCCTTGAATATTGCCAGGGAAAGAAAATGCTTCTGAGGAAACATCTGAGGCATAATATCTCCGACGTTTTACATTATAAGTATTTTTTTGTAGACTGATTTTTTGAATTTCAAATTTCAATATTTTTTAAGTTTTTACTTCAAATGTTTTTTTTTTTTCATGACCTTAATTTTTTTTCTGGAAAAAACTGGTCTCCTAGAAACCGGCTGCCCTAGTTTGGAAAACTGTGGATTCAACTCATTTGAGCCAATACCTTTTACGCAAATATATATTTATATTTTATTCAACACCCCACGTAGACTTCTGTGTTGTGTTTTTACAATGAAGCGGAAAGGAGCAAAATGACATGACAGAATTGACCAATCATAATTGCTTAAAATTTTCATTTCGTATCCGCTTTGTTCTGCTCCAGCTCTGTTCCAGTTCACTCCTTTTTCTCGCATCTCTTGTGACAATTTATTTATTTTAACCATTTATTGTACACAGAAGATAACAACAAAAATATTACATTTGAAAAAACGACACAAGGCCTGCTTATTTCCAAAGAAATATCTTACAGTAGACCCACGGAAGAGAGAAGAGATAGTAAGACGCAGATAAAACGTGCACAACCTTATGAAATACAAAAGGACAAGACAATCACAAGAATTACTTATATAATATTATGTAAATATATTATAAATAAACTAACACATCATCATTCACTTGCCCTTATCCCATCATTTGGGGTCGGCGCAGTATGTTTTCTTCCTCCATTCATCCCTATCAGCCGTCATTTCAACACTCACATCCTTCCTGAACATATCATCTTTTACACAATCCATCCATCTTTTCTTTGGTCGTCCTCTCCCAACATATCCATCCACATTCAAATTCAATACCTTTTTCCCTACTAAATACAGCTAAATACCCAAAAATATAAAATACACAATCACCTTTTTTATCATCTCCAATCCGCTCTTCTCTAGACTCAATGAAAACGCATTCTTAGACATGAAAAGTAGCTACGACACGATATTGCTCCCTCACGCTTGTTACAATCCTAAAATTGCATTACAGGCAAAACGAAGCATATTGCAATGCAGAATATAAAAATGCCTTTATTGGATTACTTTGTAGCTACGCTTGTCTATTCTATACATCGGAGATTCTTCTGAAACATTTCACGTTTTTATTAGATTAGGTTTTCAGAGTAATATCGTGTAGGCAGAGTCGACTTTTGAAATGAACATTGAACTAGCTGCGATGATGTCCTGCGGGCTTTGAAGAAAATCAACGGCCCGTTACAGTCCACTGCTGGTCTATGAGCCTCATCCACTTAAGTGGAGGGTTTTGCCATAATCTCCACGCTTGGCAGGCGGGTTGGAGATCGCAGATTAAAAGGTCACTGTATCAGAGAGCACTGCTGCCCGTTCCCTGTTCAATGAGTAGTCCCTAAGTCGCCTCTTACGACACCCACGGGAAGAGTAGGGGTTGGTGACAAATGTATTCTACTCTGCCGTCGCCACACGGCTTTGAAGAAACCAGACACCTTTTTTGGTGAAAACTCATTCTTTACTCAACTATGTAACTTAAATACAACTAGTACACAATTCGTCATCTCAAAGAGTTATGAATTGAGTATCTGTAAGCGCTATGAATTGAGTATCTGTAATTAGTTGATCATACGTGTCGAAACCAAATTGTAATTGAGCTAAGACCAATATTATGTCCTATCCGGGAGACACCGAATTCAAATTCCAACGTACGTTTATTTAACGCTCTTACGGTGAAAAAAAAACCTCGCGAGAAATACGCTTGCAAATAAATACAAGGACCTGATCGCCCTTTTACTAAGGGTCGTTTCGAGCCCCTTGATGGGGACGTAACAGCTACATTTCGAACAGCCTCTGTGCCGAGTTAAACTTTCGGTTTTCAATTTCGAAAGACGCGTTTGATTCCTAGCTCAGACGCCGGCCCTGTTAAATTAGGCATTACAGACTAAGATCATCCAAAAAAATGTCCGAATCATCCGATGTGAAATGATTCCGTGCTTCGGAAGGCACGTTAAGCCGTTGGTCCGGCCATTATTAATTTATTTTATTGTATCTATGTAAAATCTTCATTACCATGAGCCATGTCACAAGCCCTCGGCGGAGTTATAGACCCGCTGAACATCAGAACAAGAAAAACAAAATTAAAAAGAAGATGGCGTCAATGTAACTGGATCCGACCCTAATAGGCCTCCGCGTGAATGGGCCGTCTGAATGGGCCTATGGGGCCTACTCATCACAACTTCGCTCCACATGGTTAACAGTTAACCACTTAAGCTCTCGCCTTAATTAGTGGCCATCTTGAATTATACAGAGTGTTACGAGTTACGAGCACAACAAAACAGAAAACATAAAAAAATATTTATTAAATGTAAATTCTACAGAATCATTTTTAAATACAAAGCTACCTAATGATAACGAGGAGGAAAGAAGTTTGTCCATAATGTGCGCTTGATCATTCATTATGGAGAAAAAGGGCCTTAAGAAACTCCACTGGACTCTCATCTTCTACAGTTAACTTGTTTTAAATGTTGTTTACAATAATCATAGGTATTATTAATGTTTTCTGTGCTGCGCTAGAGTACCCAGCATCATAGTAATCTATCTAATAGTAAGCATTTTTGCACAACGTCTGTAACGTTTGTTTTACAAAACATCTAAATAGTTTTTTTTTATTTCCCTATATGTTAATTATTTTACACTATCTAACTCTCTCCGAGATCTAAGTAGAAGCTTTACTGGCCTAAATTCTATTATTTCAACACAGCACACCTTAATACATTACGAATATAGAGTTCGCCTTGTACTGCTGGGGAATAAATGCACTTCAAAGTTCAAAACTTAAATGAATCTATTCTTTGGTTAAAGTGCACTTAATAACACACATACACTGAGAAAAAAGTGCACTGGGGTAAGTCACTAAGTAGCAATTGTACTTATAATGAGTCCCAACTCATACGCGTCATGCGTCTAGCTCATTACGTCCGTCTATCCCGTTTTCCTACGTATTTTCTAGAGCTTTGCTACTTATGTAAGGTGTACGGCTCATTAAAATTTCTCAGTGTATCTACCGGGTTAAACCTAAAAGTGTTTCTAACAAACTGCACTTGTTACGTATGAGGCTACGTGAGGTTCTATGTATTTAAACTTCGTTCTAGTTGCATAGAAGGTTAATGCGGTTTCTTTACTCTTAATCAACTGCGCAGTCCGCTCTAACAATCATTAAAGATAAGGAACCTAGTGGCCGAGTGTAGTTTGGGTCTTATTATGGAGGGTTCTGATTCGAACCTCAATATGGTTCAACGAAAATCGCTTTGTGAGACTATGCCCAGTTACTTATTTTATTTATTTAACTGCGCAGCTGTTATCTGTGGAATCGGAGTTTCTATGATACTTAGATAATTAGGTACATAAGGTCGACAATCGACCTCACAAACCCTGGTGTCAGTGTTATAGAGCCGCCAAAGGCCAGTGACTTGGCTCAGTAACGACTAGATATATAGTAGCCAAGACCAACGGCTTAACGTGCCTTCCGAAGCACGGAATCATCTTTTTTTCGGACAAGCAGGTGATTCAACCTGCAATGTCCTAACCAAACTGGGGAGATTTTTGCTGTCCCCACCGGTAATCGAACCCGGAACCTCCGTAATGGGCGTCGAAATCCCGACCATACGGATACGGAGGCTGTATTGTACGATGATTCCGTGCTAAACCACACACAAAAGGGCACATTAAGTCAAGCCGTTGTTCCCGGCTATTCTATCTATAGGTACGAAAAATAATCGTTTCAAGACGATGTGATAATCGGTTTGATAATTCTAACACCAGGGTTCGTGGGGTCGGTCATTCACCGTGGGTTATAAAACCCACACGATATAATAAGTCATTGAAAAATTAATACAGTTGGTCAGCAGATCCAATGCAGTTACTTTTGTCATTTTGCAGGAAAAAATAAGTCTAAATGCACAGTAATTTCCATGTTTTACATCAATTTGTCAATTTGATACACTCAAACAGACCACCGTCAAAACAAAAATATTTTTCTTTTAATTTTTTTCCTACCTCAGACTACGTACCCCTGCCCACACAAGGGAAGATTTGTCACATAAATATCGGATAATGTCGAAGGCAGGGGCGTTAAACATGCGGCAAGATTTACGACTACAGCGAACTGCCATTAGCTGGTAAAGGGGCGATTTGTAGCAAGCAGAGTTAGTCAATTTTACATGTTTATGGACATATCAAGGATAATACGGATACGGTGGTCACAGGACAAATAGGGGTTTACTACAGCTAGTCTATTTTGTAGTATTTTGTGAAGAAATCTAAGTCAATCAATATTTAGTTTTTTTACCATTTCAGGTTTATTATACATACGATCGACAGCCTCCGCATGGCGTAATTTACGGTAGCGCTTTTGATTTTAAAGTTTAAATGTTCTACGTTCGTATCTCGGTGTGATCCCCGTCAAACAAAATAATTTCATGAGATTGTCCCCAGTGTCTTACCGGAGGCTGAATCACCCGGTTGTCGGTAAAGTAAGATTGATCCGGGCTACGTCCAGCTGTTAGTCTTGACCTTGAACTATGTACAAGGCTTTTGGTGGCTCAGTAAGTCTGACACCAGAGTGAGTGTTGCGACCTCAACGAAGAAGAAATCCTGGATAGAAAGAGTAGGAAAGAGGACCCCGTCGCAAGACGGGACAAACGCCGAGAAGATTAAGAATAACTGTGATAGGTTTCGTGTGAAGACGACCTTCTGACCCACACGATAGTATCGTTTTAAGAGCATATTAGATTTGCCAGTTTGTCGAAGTAAATTATTTTATTTATTTATTTTATTTTAACCTTTTATGGAAGCTAACAGCAACTAAAATTACATAAGATAGAATAATATATAAATCAATTGAGGCTTATAATAAGCTTCCGCATATACTAACTTTCTCTACAACTTTTTAATAATATAATATACACAAAATACAACGCATTACAAGAGCACTCGCCATTTTTACTACAATTATAAATGATAGAAAAAACAGAAACAATACACTATTATATAGTAAAATAATAATGTGACTAAAAAAAGCCGTAAACAACCGTTACCGTAACCGTAACCGCAAAAAACCTTAGCAAATCACCGATCCTTCAAAAAAATACTAAACTTTACGCAATGTAAGAAGTTTCTCGAAATGGTCGTTGGAACGATGACTTGATAAGGTGTCACTCGCGAAAACCTGAAAACATTTTTTATCGCAAACATAAAAAAAACCCTGGTAATGTGACGATCCTAAAATTTAATGTACTGTTTAACGGTTCTATCTACTGTCCCTTTCTTTGGTTTGCAACTCACATTCATCTCTTTCCTGCGAGGCATTTTAATGCAGTAGCAACGTACAGTTTTGAATTAACACTCTATCAGCGACCCGATTTTTTTAAAACACAGCGGCCGTAACGATGCCAATCACTTTATACTTATCATAAATATAATGATGCCTATAAAGACATATTTACAACAATGTCTTCAGATTGAAGTTAAAAAAAACCTGCTCAATTAGAATACTGAAGATTAAGCTGTTGATGATGCAAATAACTGTCAGCTATTACTCAATTTATCAGCTTCATCTACAACAATCTGACGGCATCCAAAATAACACTCTTGACGAGGATGCTGGACAGTCTTCCGATTATGATATGCTTATCCCCTAAGAGACAATGTAAAAAAAATATATATTCTTACTGTGTTATCATCATCAACAGCTCATATACGTCCCTACTGAGGGGCTCGAGCTTACCCTGAATTAGGGCGATTAGGCCTTAGTCGACCACGCTGGCCCAGCGCGGGTTGATCAACTTCACACACAACCTTTGAATTTCTTCGCAGGAATGTGCAGGTTTCATCGCGATGTTTTCCTTCACTGTGTTATAAAAATGATGATGATAAAGATGATGTTAACTTTGGCTTCGGGAAAATAACCGATGATTAGCTGATGAATGATAACAGTAAAGATACTTACTCTGTCAGCGACGCCTCCAGGAATGACGCTCTTGATGAGGACCCCGGAGGAGCGGCCCCCGATGATGCCAAAGGCGAGGCCGGTACCGTCATTCAGCAGCTCCACAGCTTCCACTTGGGCCCATTCCCCGAACACCTGCTGAAGAAAGAAAGTTTATTACAACCAAACCATGTCTAAAATAATTCAGAACAATCGTTTTACAAATTCAACATTAGGTTAGCAGGCAAACAGTAGTGTAACATGTGAGATGATAAAATGGGACAGACATGCAAGCAAACTAAAAAACGAAAATCTAATACATTGATGTGATGTTTGCGCGCAGACAAACCTAATGCCTACTAGTAATATACAAACTTTATCATGTACAATGGACAACTCATTATGCTAAACGTTTTTGTTGCAAACTAGACGTTCATTATATTACCAACACGCAAGATAGGTACTTCGGAGTATAGCTTGAAACGTATAGGACCAGAAATAAATATTTTAATTTGTCAGATGTCTTACCATGATGCGCTTGACTTGCCGCTGCCTAGACGCCCTGCGCGGGGATTTCCTTAATCAGCTGACTTTCTCCGCCATTTTGGATTCTCAATGGCAACTGTCAAAATTTTGCAGTAAACACACACGAGGGATCGTTGCGGACGTGGCGTTGCACATTTTATTAAAGCTTTTTAGAACATGGACATTATTTTTATTCGATATTCGGTTTGCGACCTGTAAAGAAACAAAAAAAAAACATTAAATGTGTTTGAAGAGTAGACAGACAGTAAGCTTTAAGTATATGAATTTTCTCCATTTTATTTACATTGTCACCTTTTTGTACCTCATTGTGTACTTATCTTGATACCTACTCTGTTTCATTAGCACTACACCGTAGACAATTTAGACTTTTTAAGTTTTAAATTATGGTTTCAATATAAATTTTTACCATTACTTCAATCTTCAAAACTTGTACCATAAAAAACTTAAAACATCGGTTATAAACATAAAAACTAAATGGTTTTAGGAGTATAATAGAAGACTGGTCAAATGTCAATGACGAAATATGTTTTTAAAATCGATAGATTGCAGAAATTGTTTGCTACCTCTAATACTAAAGTATCATAATTTCTAATATTATAAAACGGTGTATTGAAAGTATTCAAAATGCGTCAGAGATAGTCCAAAACTTCATTATTTTATCGATTCTATTTAGACAGCATACTATCTCCTCTCCTTTCCAATCGACTGAATATCTGTATTGACATAAAGTTCACCATTATCCTCAGGGGAGATAAGGATAATACCTACTGGAATAAACTATTTGGTTGCCCTTTAGATCCAGGGTGTGTACCTACTCTGGATAATCCAAACAACGCAACGTGTGAAAAATTATTGTCGTAAACTCTTTGTACTAGACTCATCAAGGGCCGCCGGTTCGGGAAGTCGCATGATAATTCTAAGTTTTATAATCCAACTTCCTTTTCATATTTTATGCCCAACGAAAGAGAGGTAATGAATTCAGATGAACAAATGATGTTAATTTGAACGAATGATAACCTAAAATAAGGGCATAGCTGTCAGATTAAGAGATTTTTAAGTCACATGTTTTAAGTGCTCTCTGAAATTGTGCAATCGACACGGGCATAAGGTACAAATTCGATGTTTGACAGCTCTAATATCATGAAGTCCTGTCCCAGTTTAATCTTTAAAAGGTGAAAAGGACGGACGAACTTAAGGATTAGAGCGTGACGGGGAGAATTAGCCTCAATGTCTCTGACAGCGGCACGTCACCACAACGTAACGGCGCGGTACGGCCATCTTTATTTGTTACTCCAATCAAAGCTCCCAACTTGAACCCCAACTGCGGGGCGGGGCGAGGAAGTGTGGATTGGTGAGAGGGGGAGAGTGGCTGTTCTGTACGCTAGTTCTATATTTGCCTTAGATCGCTCGCATTGTTTTAAATATTCCCGTGGAAAAAGTATTCATACATTCATAGGTTGTTTTGTGCGCGAAGTCGACCAACCCGTACTGGGTCATTCAGTTACGCATATCTTTAGGATTTAAAATTACGAAATGATAACGAAAAGTCCAATAAGAAAACACACTTATTACATTTTATATTTGCCCTAGTATTCGTTGACATAACAAATATTCTTTCTCCAGGATTTGGTTCGCTAGGGAAATCTAATGCCAAGGAATTTAATATGAGAAAATGCAAGAGCAGCAACCGTGGGCAACAGTTTGGAACTGATGGCGTTTCTACGGCCCGTAAAATGGGTTACATCCAAGGAAATTATAATCTCCTTGGTTACATCCAGTAATCTGTTTTTTGCCTTTGGCATGTTTATAGTCTAATTCTAATTTTTATTTATGGCGTTCCACTTGTATGTAGTAACTAGCGGTTCACCCACGGCTACGCTCGCGCTATGTAAGATTTTCCCGTGGGAATAAGACTTTTCCCGGTAAAAAGTATCCTATATTCAGGTTACAAACTATCTGCATTCCAAATTTCGTCCAAATCCGTCCAGTAGTATAGGCGTGAAAGCGGAACAAACTTCCAAACATGCAAATATATAGGTATTTTCACATTTATAATATTAGTGTGATTTTGCCAGTACCAAGTGGTTTTGCTAAGTAACTAGCATGAGATACACAGACAGCCCTAATCCTAAGACTAGGTGTATGGTGAAGGCCTCCAGTAATAATGATAGCAGCATTACTGAAGCCACCACGTGGCCGCTGCAAGTTCAATAAATGAGGGCAAATTGTCCTATTAAAGTTTATTGTTCCGAGTCATTCAGTGGATAATACACTAGTTGGTTCCCTGGCAGAGGGGCAGAAGCCTTATTTGGGACGCGACTTGCGTCAACACGATTGCCGCATGTCATCTCAACCACACTTCTCGTGTGGCTGGAGCAGCGGCCGAATTAGCAGCCCAAAGAAAACATAAAAAGTACAGAGAGCTCAGCTCATACATTTTTATACCTGTGGCGGTTGAGACGTTGGGTCCCTGGGGTGCGGAGGCAACAAAATTCATCAGGGAGATTGGCTGCCGTCTTAGGGAAAGAGGTGGCGACCCCCGCTCCGGGTCGTTTCTGGCGCAAAGCTTGTCCCTGGCAGTCCAGCGTGGTAACGCGGCGAGCATTCTAGGAAGCTTTGCTCCGGGAACGGTTCGGGGAGGTATGTTAGATATTTAAGGTTTGTTTTTTTTGTTTTTTGTTTATGTTTGTGTTTGTATTCGTTTTCTTGTTTTTCTATCAAAATTATACTATCTATCTACTAAACACTCAAATGAACTAAACTTAACTGAAAGACCGACCGCCATTGACGGATGCTAACAATCGATCCTCCCATGTTTATATTACTCTTACATCAATGTCACGCACAAAACAAACTATAAATTATTGAAAAACTTGTATGCACGAGCCTTATCACGCTCTTTTCTCCAAAGGAGTGAGCAGAGCATTCCATTTAAGTGCCAATTATTTTTTAATCCGGACATGAATGAATGAACGAATGAATATACTTTATTGCACACACAGAATTAATAAATGACAGAGGGGAAGTAAGAACAGGTAGTCATGTACAGTTAGGCGGCCTTATTGCTTCATAGCAATTTCTTCCAGGCAATCTTTGGGTACAGGAGACTACTATAGTAACGCGGAATAGTGCAAGTGTACCGTATAAACATAAAGGACATGTTATTTTATTATACTCAAAAAAAGCATATTTTATTGTGTGATGTTGAAACTACAAGACTATCCTTAGCATATTACAAACGAATTGTTCACTTAGCATAGAATCTCTCCACGTCGAGTCTCTTCTAATTGACTCGCTTCACATCGAACGTCGCTTCATTCACTCTACGTCGACTCCCCACACACCCAATAAAATAATAGAACCTGCATTAATTAGGCTTGTAGCCGAAATGAGATTGTCTTATTTTTACCACGGGAAATCTCTTATCCACTGGACTGGTAACCTGTCAAAAACAAAATGGCCGGGCGTCGTCGTCGCCTCCCCTTTCTTGTTTTTCTGAGGCCCAAACATTCCACACAAAATTTTACAGGCTACTAAAAATGACTAACATCTGGATATTTTTTGTAAAAATATATTACCTAATTATTTACACTAAACACCCTATTATTAAATTGAAAGATTTAAAAAGAATCTTAAGTTAGTTCTAATTGGTCTCGATATCTATCGAGACAATTTTCATCATAACCATCTGGTGATGATGAAAATTATTATTTGTTAAATAAAAAAGCCTCTAACAGTTCGTCCTATGAAAAAATCCGAAAACCTCGCTAACGAATTCCGCTGAACGGCAAAGACGGACAGTACGCAAATTCATCTAGACAACCTTGAAAAGGTCACGGAACAAATTCTCGTAAATCCTCATACATACATTACATACATACGTACATTAATGTGAAGAATCTCCTCATACGTCTCTTACTGCCAATTATTCCTTAACGAGCCTTTATAAGAGCATTATAAAACTTCAAATATCGTCTTATATATTGAGGCTATAAATATAATAATGACAGGATGGTCTGTAATATTTTTTTATGCTGTAACATGAGCAATGATAGCCCTAATTTTCAAAACTGCTCTTTAAGTTATTTTTTCATCTTGTCATCTTGGAATCCCCCTTTCTACTAATACAGTAGAAATCGACCAACCTTCAGGGTGTTTTAATCATTGATTCTAATATAAATGACAAGATTTGATAATCGATGGCCCCATGACGAAATAACCACACACTTTTTGCAAAGGCATTTGTCATTATAGGCGGTGTCCTGGATGACTATCTGTGGCGAAGGTCTTTTGCATCAAAATCTTTGGTTGCATCATAGCTCCCAATCAAACGTATAACACATTGTTCAGTTTCATACAGTCTCACGAAATAACTCTTCTTCTTAGCCGGACACTCTTGTCAGAGTGATCGTGGTTGCGCTGACGAGGTACACGATGGAGTGTTCGGTGGGTCGATATCTTTTCCGAGGGTAAAGTATCTTTTCCTGGCTATGTGCTTCCATTTCTGACGGTTAAAGACGTCGCGAATACACTGGACCATGGTGGACTCGGTAGCCTTTGTGATGGCGTCTATCCAACGGGTTGGCTATCGACCGCGTGCTCTCTTCCTTCCTTCCACCTGGCCCTGAACTACCAGTCTCTCCATCGAGTTCTCATTTCTAGAGACGTGACCAAAAAACTTCAATATTTGTAGTTGCACAGTTGACGATAACCTGTCTCTAACACAAAGCTCTTTGAGGATGGATCATTGGTGCGAAATGCCGTCCACGGGATCTTTAGGAGGCGTCTCCAGCACCACATCTCTAATGCATCGATCAAGTTTATAAATACGAAATAACACTTTCGTGTTAAAATTCTGAATCATACTGTGGGTCTCAAAAGAAAAATTAGAACCGGAAAAAGGCCCATTAAATCAATTTTCCGGAAAGAAATTCCGGTGCGATATAATTCAGAATCATAAGCTGGATGTACCCTACCATTTGTGAAGACCCGTCACTCACTTCCAGAACATAAAATATGGCTATGTTATATATGGGACATAAAGCCCTCAAAGCCTTAATTCAGGTAGGAGCTCATCATCACCATCAACATCATTGGCAGTCAATGACAAACTTGACACTGGCACAAAGTTAATCTAGTGCCATAACAAAAAAAAACCGTGAACGTGCCTAATCAAAAATAATTTTAACAAAAAAATAGAAACCTCTTTCAAATTACCTTATATGGTTATATCCACTAAAAAGTAACAAATAAAATAACATTTCAGATGGAACGTGAAAAAAAATTGCCAATATCCTCAATAGATATAGGTAGTGTATTAAGTGTAGTGTGTTCTTGTGTACAATAAATAATAAAATAAATAATAAATAAATAAATAAATATTAAAAGTGCAAGCGAAATAAGTACGAATTAAAAAAAAATGGTTTGACATTTCTAATTTTAATATAGATTAGTAGCAGACGATTCGCGAAGAAAAAAACAGAATCGGTTGAAAAACGAATTTACAGTGATTTTTTAAAGTTTCAGTATGTTTGTCTCTTTCAAACACGATTTTTTGTATGTGGAAATTATATGGCGTTGCTAACAAATGACGTCACAAGTGGGTACCTACCTACCTCTCTGTCTAATCTTGAATTTCAAACCTTTATAACTCGGTCAATTTTAAAGATAGAGCAAAAATTATTTTAGTGTTCGATAGCAGAAGCTTAAATGGGAGTGGGCGGGTCATGTGTGTAAAATGCACCCCGAGAGATGGGCCAGAGCCACTACTGAATGGGTTCCCCTAGACAGCCGTCGGGGAGGGAGGCCTAAGAAGCGATGGCGCAACGAACTAGATGCATTTGAACAGCAATGGATGAAAGTGGCCCTAGATCGAGATCAGTGGAAGGAAAAAGGGGAGGCCTTTGCCCAGCAGTGGGACAACTACAAAGGCTATTAAAAAAAAAAGCAGAAACTAAGAAGTTTGGACCACGGAGACAAATACAACTTATAAAATTTTAAAAAAGTAGTCCGATCCCCTATAACCCTGAAATGCGTAAAATTTCATAAGTTGTGTCTTAAGGGGATCAGCCCGAACTGGACCAGCGTGGGCTAAGGCCTGATCGCCCTACTTCAGAGAGTAGGCTCAAGCCCCTCGGTAGCGTCGTATATGAGCTGTTGATGATGACGAGGTGGAAACATAAAGTGTGTCCAAACGTTTATTTCGTCCAATTTAAAGATATTGCAAAACTGTAAAGTGATATGAAATCTGCATCGCTTCGCTTAATGCATAAAATGATATCAAAATACTGAAATTTCAGAAATTATACTTTTGCAACTCGTCTGTACACACTAACGTTTCCATCCTGTTCGAGTATATTCTATTCGAAGTATATTATAATAATTTATAATACTTTGGTCCGCAAGATCCATCATAATGATTATTTTATTCAGTTCGACGCAAACATGGAAGGTTGCCCGCGATTTTGATCCGGGTCCAGATGGACAGGATATCCGGAGTTATGGCAGAAAAATGTACATTACATTGTGTTAGGTATGTGTACATACCTATGCCTCTTTGGCTGTTGCTGGCCGTAAACATTTGGATTTATTTGAATTTGGAATATAAGTTTTGACTTGGAAAAAAGAGAGCAGATTCTAGGTTAGACTGCGCGTGTGCAAAGATCTTTGAAAAAGAAAATAAAAAAACATCTCTCGAAACATCAATCTTTAAGTTAAAAAGACCACCTCCACCTTCGTTCCACATTGTGAGGGTTTTACGCTATTTCGGTGGGTTATTTTTATTATTAGGTATGTCTTGTAGTATATACCAGCTTTATTGTTTGTTTTCACTATTAATAGCAGCATCGTCTTTTGTTTCATCGTGTGAGTTGTCGACCTTACAACGTTGACAATTAACAGCTACCGTGGCCAATAGGTATATAGTTCGGTTTGAATCCCGGTGGGGACAGAAGTATAATAAACGTTTTGTGAGAATGTCTTCAGAAGATTGCAGGTCAAACCGCTTTATTTCCGAAAAGCAAAATGATTCTGTGCTTTGGAAGACACGGCCGTTGGTCTCAGATAATATAGTCTACGGAAAATAGTCGCTTCAATATAAGAATAAGAATAATTTACTATGTTCAAATTGTTTTATGCGCAAGCGCCCCGACTACTTATTCATCAAAGTCAAAGTCAAAGTCAAAATTTTTTATTCGAATTAAGATTTTTACAAATCATTTTTCGACGTCAAAGCTATCATGGATGGCACGTTCACTACCAGTGTACGCCCTCTGTGGAGAAGAACGGCCAGAAGAAACTCCACAGGAATTGTATCTTTTGTACTTTTCTTTTAAATATATAAAGAATCATACATGAGTCATAATTACAATCTACTCCGTTGATTTGGAACAACAGTTGACCAGACGTTTTTATCATCTAAGTAATCATTTATCGTATAATAGGCCTTAGAACATAAAATAGTTTTAATTTTAGCTTTAAATTGGCTATCGGACAGATTTACAATATCATCTGGTATTTTATTATAGAAGCGAATACAGTTCCCCATGAATGAATTATTAACTGTGCACAGTCTAAACTTTGGGTGCGCTATTTTATTTTTATTTCTAGTATTTATATTATGTATATCAGAATTCTTAGGAAATAGCATTGTGTTCTTCCGGACATACAAGATGTTTTCAAATATGTACTGTGAGGATACTGTGAGGATATCAATTTCTTTAAACAATTCCCTTAGGGAATCGCGACCACGCAATTCATATATGGAACGTATCGCCCTCTTCTGTAACACAAAGATGTTATTTATGTTAGCAGCTTGACCCCACAATAAAATTCCGTAGGACATAATGCTGTGAAAATAGCTGAAATATACAAGTCTGGCAGTAGCAACGTCAGTCAGTTGACGAATCTTTCTGACTGCGTATGCCGCCGAGCTGAGCCTTGCGGATAACGCATTTAAATGAGGGTCCCATTGTAACCTTGCGTCGATAGTGATCCCCAAGAAAACTGTTTCATTTACATATTGCAAATTTTCGTTATTCAAGACAATAGCTAAGTTGTTGTTCCTTACATTAGGCAATGAAAATTTTATACATTTTGTTTTCTTAGGATTCAACATTAAATTATTTGTCGTAAACCAATCATGGATCTGGGAAAGAGCGTCATTTACTTCGTCAATATCTTGATTATGTCTGCTAGCTTTGAAAATTAGAGAAGTATCATCAGCAAATAACACTATCCTAGATCGGTTTTGTACCATAAAAGGCAGGTCATTTATATATACTAAGAATAGGAACGGTCCAAGAATTGAGCCCTGTGGCACGCCGATTTTGACTTTAGATCCCAGTTACTTCGTGCTGTTTATTTGAACTCTTTGAATTCTATTTTCTAGATAGGAACTGATCAAATTTAGGGCTCCGTCTCTAACTCCATAATGTTCCAGCTTTATTAGCAGCGTCTCGTGATCGACGCAGTCGAAAGCTTTAGATAGGTCACAGAACACCCCAATAGCATCCTGCGACTCCTCCCAAGCCCCGTACACGTGATGTAGGAGAGCAACTGCAGCGTCGGTGGTCGAACGCCCCTTAGTAAATCCGAACTGTTGATTATGGAGTAGATGGTTCAAATTAAAATGAGACAGCATTTGATTAAGTATTATCCTTTCAAAAATTTTACTGAGTACCGGAAGTATAGACACTGGCCTAAAGTTACCGGGATCCTTTTTATCTCCTGACTTAAATAAAGGTATTATTTTACTATGTTTCATTAAATCTGGAAATACACCCTGATCAACACAAGAATTGAATAAAAATGCTAGGTAAGGTGCCAGAGTTTCGATTATAGAACTACACAACTTAACCGACATACCAAATAAGTCTTCAGTATCTTTTAGCTTTAATTCCTTAAAAGTTTTAATCACTACCTGCGGGTTTATATGCCTAAACTCAAACACAGTTGGGCACCTTTGAACATTAGCATTCAGCAGATCGCGAGCAGAAAAAGGTGAGGAATTAAGCGGCTCTGTAGTTTTTAATGGAATGTTTGTGAAAAATGTTTCAAATTCTTGAGCAATATCTTCATCTGCAGTAATGATACCACTAACAGTATTTAATGAATGTCTGTTGTCGTATAGTTTAGCTTTTCCCGTTTCGCAGTTTATCACCTTCCAAATCGTCTTTACAACATTATCAGCCGAAACTATTTTGTTTTTAATATAGTTGGCCTTTGCTAATGCACAAACCTTTTTAAAAGTTTTTGAAAAAGTTCTAACATATTCAATGAAGATTTCACTATGGTTATACGCCTTTTCAGCATATAATTCGAATAACCTATCTCTACTAATGCGAATGCCCCTAGTAGCCCAGTCACTAAATCTGAATCTAGGCTTAAAGTTAATTGTCTTAACTTTACTTTTCATTTATTACTATTAGGCCTATGTCATTTATTTCCTTCTTTCTTTATTTATTACAAGTAGCTTTGTTTTATTTTTTTATTTTTTATTCACTTTTGTTGCGCACTCGCTTTGCGAAAGGTACCAGCAGAATAACAGCGCTGTGGTTCGCCTTGTGTCGCCGCAGCACATGCTGAGTTGGAGCCTATTTAAGGTGGCGGTACTAAATTATTTTATTGTCTCTTTCATTATGATATGATGCGTGTTTGTTGCTGTATTTCTTTCTTTTATTTTTGTACTGCTTCTTAATAAACGTCTTATCTATCTATCTATAAATTAAAAGGTTACAACAATGTATCTTGTCTAATCCTCGCACTAGGATTCCCTGTATCGCAAAGATTAGGCCTTCCACTTAATGCAAACAATTCGATTAATTGTAATACAATACTACAAAAAGTATCACTATAGATAATTTATAAATAATTATTTTTTTAATCTTTGTGTTAGAGGAGTGTAGTATACTATTAATAGTGTATAATTATATTGAATGTATGTATGTAAGCGTGTGAGTGTGATAGCTTTAGTATGTCCAATTTATGTTACCTGTATGTGCGAGTATACAGTGTGTGCTTTATATCGCGCTAACTAGGTACGTTTACTTGATTTCAATCTCACAGTTATTCTAAGGATATGATCAATATCTCGGTGTCGTCGTAATTAAGAGTCTTTAACCAGTTGCTAATAATTGTTTTGCATTTAAATTTAGTCCGATTTAGTATAGACAATTTTGTATTTATTTTAGTATAAAGGTATAACTAAAGGACTTTTGTGCAAATTTTGTGCGTACCCGTGGGGTCTCCCATTTCATGTACCGATGTTTTTTTATTACTCTATTTAGAGAAGATGAATGAAAGCGCAGGTCTGTCGATAAATAATATATTTTTCTTACTCTAAGGAGTTTCGTTTCATCATATAGTGTGTCAGTTGGATAACGCAACGGCTTTCGTTAAGCAATTTTGATAATAGCTCTTTGTGCTCGTTCTACTCGCAGAAGTTGTGTTTTATTAGTTTTATTAGCTGGGGGCGCCATGACACAATGCCATAGTTGAGTACAGATTGACAAAGCGCTATACCAGGTGTTACAAGACTACAAATAAAGCCGAAAGGGTGTGAATCTGCTCGTAAAACTGAACAACTTTCCCCAAAGAACATAGGTCGAAAAACGATTTAAAAAATCGCATTTCCATACAAAATGTAGTTACAAAATGTATTATTATGTATGTTTATTAATATGTATGTTATTGTAGGTATATATTTCATGTAGGTTATTTAGTATAGATTATTTAGTATACAACTACATTTTGTAGTTTATACGGTATACTTGCACTATTCCGCGTTACTTTATAGTCTCCTGTATCCAAAGGTTGCCTGGAAGAAATTGCTACGAAGCAATAAGGCCGCCTAACTGTACATGACTACCTGTTCTTACTTCCACTCTGTCATTTATTATTTCTGTGTGTGCAATAAAGTATATTCATTCATTCATTCATTCATTCATTCATTCATTCATTCATTCATTCAAATGTAGATGGTCTCCATACAAAATTTACGGGTTTTTTTGTAACACCGTGTATAGACAAGTTTGATGGTATCTGCTACTGCTTTGAGGCGTCTGGAAATATACATTAATTTTCTAGTCCTCTTAGTTAAATCTTGTATGTGCTGGGACCAGTTTAGGTGATTATCTGTGGTTACACCAAGGTAGCGCAGATACTGGACTTGTTCTAGTATTGGGCAAGAGCAGTTTTTATCATTCCAGTCTGGACACGAATGAAGGATGAACTTGGCGGGGTAGCTGACGATTCGGTTATGCGAAAAGACAAAACCTTCGTTTTCAAGGCATTCAGGGTGAGTAAATTGTTATGTAACCATCTCGCAACATATATTACCTTACACACGATCAACACGATGAAGAAAGAATCTCACTGTGATATTCACCATCACTACAAACAAACAACAGCCTCCGTGGCCGATTGGTCTAGATTTTGACACCCATTACGGAGGTTCCGGGTTTGATTCTCAGTGGGGACACTGTCAATCAAAAATCTCTTTGTGAGACTTTCCCCAGTTTGGTGAGGACATTGCGATTGTCCGAAATGAAAGATGATTCCGTGCTTCGAAAGGCTCGTTAAGCCGTTGGTCCCGGATACTATCTAGTCGTTACATGAGCCATAACAGTCAGTGGCCTTTGGCGGCTCTATAACACTGACACTAGGGTTTGTGAGGTTGTTGACTTTACAACCCACACGACTCGATGACGTCATAATACAGGGCCTCTTTACTGCAGCCATACAAAATTTATAATTATCTTAAGTTACAAATAATTTACAAAACAAATCCCATTTGTAGCGGAGTCTCCCAATTCTTTGCTCAGATACAAATTCAAAGGAAGGATTCCCGAGGGAAATAACTTGGAAACGTAATCTAAGGCTATCGAAGCGCGGGTTTAAGACTGATATTAAAATACTTTTTTTTTGTTCTGTTCTGGCCTGTTGTGTCGTTTTTTTTTTTTTCAAATAATGAGGGATATTCTGACAGCTCTTTAAAAATAAAAATAATAGTTCTAATTAAGACGATAGATGGCGCCAGGTGTACTCCGTGGATTCTTTTTTTAAAATCCTTTCATGGCCCTGGGTGACTCGCCGGATTTCTTCGGATCCACGAATCATTAACGCCATCTATCGAAGATTTATGAACTATTTTTCCAACATTGTATTTTTTTTTATTTATTGTAAATGGTTAAATAATAAATAAGCATGTTCGTTTTAGAAAGTTGTTCAGTTTTATACACTGAACGAAAATCTACCAATAAAATTTCACGGTATATATGCTTCATCAACAGCTCGTATACGTCCCCACCGAGGGGCTCAAGCCTACCCTGAATTAGGGTGATTAAGCCTTAGTTTTCTATGTTTCCATGCGCGATATCACACAAAAATCCAAATGGAGGGTGATGACTGTTTTTTGTTGTTGCTAGAATTTTTTTTTAAATCAGAACACCGAACCGCGAGGTTTTGCTTTGTATGTGAAAGCAGCGATTAGGTAATCCTCTATATATCTAATGACAAATAAAAAAAACGTGTTGGTGTCGCGCTCAAACAGTAAATTACTACTGCAATAGCAATATTTAAACTGTAGTTATTATCCGATGATTAGAAAAGTGTAATCGTTGCTTTATTTCTCAACCAGCAGCAGTCCATTTGCGGCTACGCTCACGTTGTGTAAGATTTTCCAGTGGGAATAAGATTTTCGTCAAAAGTATCCTATGTGTTAATCCAGAGTACAAACTATTTCTATTCCAAATTTCATTCCAATCCGTTCAGTAGTTTTTGCGTGAAAGAGTAACAAACATCCATACTTACAAACTTTCGCGTTTATAATATTAGTAAGGATGGCTACGAAAGCTCTACAAAAGGTCTACACATTTGCTACGCCGCGCCAGCTACGCCATCACCGTAGCGCATCAATTTTAGTAAGTTAAGTAGGGTGGCCCAATTAGATAGGTCAGTATGGGTAACTCTGAAACTATAAGACATAGAAAGATCTATTCTAGGGATCCATATCATCGATTTTAGTGACAAGAAAAACTGCATTCATTATATTGCAACTTAGACACTTATAAAATGACAGTACAGAAGTAAAATTAAACAAAACTACGTCTAGTTCTTTATTCGTTGGTCGATTAAATAAAAGAACTTACCTACATTAATTCTATGTCAATATCGATTGAGTAGGTCATAAGCATTAAATGTTACTATAAAATATAATAGGTATATTATCTAAAATAATTTAAAAGTATTGTATTACACTTTTTATTCCTTGAATGAAATAATGAAACATACTTTCTTCTATTTTTCCTTCATTTTGATTTCCGAACAGAGTACGGCTTTTAATAAATGTAGTTTCTTGTCACTAGAATCGATAACATGGTTCCTTAGAAGAGATCTCTCTTTGTCTTATAGTTTGAAACTAACCCCAACTGGCTCCATCTAAATAGGCCACCCTATATACCAACTATCTTCCGGCTGGTCTATAAGCACTTGGCAGTAGTTCATACATTATCTCCTACTCACTCATGTTAAGTTCATCATCAACAGCTCATGTACGTCCCCACCGAGGGGCTCGAGCCTACCCTGAATTAGTGCGAATAGGCCTTAGTCGACCACGCTGGCCCAATGCGGGTTGGTCGACTTCACACACAACCTTTGAATTTCTTCGCAGGAGTGTGCAGACTGTGCAGGTTTCATCATGATGTTTTCGTTCACTGTAAGAGCGTCGAATAAACGTACATATGAATTCGAAATTCTAAAACACATTGTTACGTGGTGGGGATCGAACCCGCGTCTCCCGGACGGGAGGCAGCGGCCCTAGCCACTAGACCACCGACGCTCTAAGTTCGCATGTCTGAAAATACAAATGAAAACTGTAGAATGCAACCAGCTCCTCGTTTAAATACAGAATTACCATACAACCTTTATCCCGCCTTTGTATTCTGAACGGAGAGAGAAGCAGCTGCTATTCAGCTTTAATTCCACTCACAGAATGGAAGTTAATTAATATAGTTAAGTACAGCCTCCGTAGCTGAGCGGTTGAATATGTGACTCTTATTACAGAGGTTCTGAGTTCGGATCCCGGTGGGGAAACTGTCAAAGAAAAATCCCTTTTTGAGACTTCAGTTTGGTTAGGACATTGCAGGCTGCATCATCTGTTTGTCTGAAACTACCATTATAATAGTCGTTACACGAGCCAAGTCAGTGGCCTTTGGCGGCTCTATAACACTGACACCAGGGTTTTTGAGGTCGGTTGTCGACCTTACAACCCACACGATGATGATGATGATGACAGTAGCCGAGAGCCACGGCTTAACGTGGCTTCCGAAGCACGGAATCATCTTTCCTTTCGGACAATCGGGTGATTCAGCCTGCAATGTCCTAACCAAACTGGGGAAAGTCTCACCAAAGACATTTTTGCTTGACAGTGTCCCCACCGGAAATCGAACCCGGAACCTCCGTAATGGCGTCAAAATCTCGACCGCTCGGCCACGGAGGCTGTATACCGAAGTAGACGTTACACAAGTCACGTCAGTGACCTTTGGCCTCTCTATGACCATGGCACCAAAGATTGTGAGGTCGGTTTCTTGGTCTTAGAACCCACAACATGGAGTATTGTGTTAGTTTATTTATATATATTTACATAATATTATATAAGTAATTCTTGTGATTGTCTTGTTCTTTTTTATTTTATAAAGTTGTGCACGTTTTATCTGCGTCTTACTATCTCTTCTCTCTTCCGTGGGTCTGCTGGAAGATATTTCTTTAGCAATAAGCAGGCCTGTTGTGTCGTTGTTTCAAATGTAATGGTATTTTTGTTATCTATTGTGTACAATAAATGGTTAAATAAATAAATGGAGAAGTATTTTACCATCATAACTCAACTTTTATCGCGTCGGCTCAATAACTTGACACCAGGGTTTGTGAGGTGATTGAACTTACAACCCTCACGATATAAATGACTGAACTGTCAAAAAGGTTTATTTTCGATGTGTTTTCCGAATATTTAACCACCTTAATCACCTCAAACATGTCATTAGTGGGAATTCCCCGACGCCCCTAGGGACACCTTGCCTATACAGTCTACATGCCTACCGACGAGGTAAACAGTCATTTCTATAACTACTGAACTTAGTTTCAAAGCTCATAATCACTTTGGTCGCAGGGCTGTCACTGTGAGTTTAATTTTGTTGTGTCTATTGGAAACAACGTTGCCTTTAAAAGACATCGTTTTGGTAATGTGTAATAAAAACTAATAATTAAGTAACATGGTGGAGCACTTGTTGGCATTCTTAGATTTTTAAGTGCCGTAACCTGAATAACCACCACCCTCAATAATCCACCTGGAGGAGATCCATTCTCGATGAACTGAAGAGCGTTGGGATGTCATGGAATGAGGCTTAGGACAAGGCACAAGATCGACGCCTCTGGAGGAACTGTTGAGGCCCTATGCTCCGGGGAGTTAGAAGATTATCATAATCACCCTGAATAACATAATATCCGAAACGGTAATTATTTTTTATAGGGCAGGGTCTGTTTCCAAATAGATTGAATGGATCACAAACAAACTGTCGTTTCCTTAACTGTTAATTTTCATGTTAACAATAATTTACTTTGGTCATATAAAACAAATTGTAGTTTACATCACTAACGTGCTTTAGTACCAGGTTGCATGACAATAATATACGTCACATTTACCACATAAACCGTTAGTACCCATTACATTCAGCAACCAATGATGTTATAGGTATTTATAGTGAGGTAGATGTTGCACTACACTAGCGCGCAGAAACTGAGTTGTTCAAATTAAGACGGTAGTAATTTTGTTATAATAAAAAACAAAATTGAAAATTTTAAAAAACCCACGCCGTATATTAATATATATTAGAATAAAAAGGATTAAATAACATTTTGGAAATGCCATTCCCTGCTCTGACATTAATAAATTTTATATAAATACCGTGAGTATTACTTATTCAGAATCTACATTATATTTAGTTTTTGAGTAATATAAATAAGTAGTTATAATATTTAAAAGAGAGCGATGATGGCAGCCCCCGACGTTTTTTATTGGATTTGTATCATATTATTAGATAGATGAGTATGTAATAGTACCTAAATTAATAAATATTATTGCTGTGTCTATCTCTACGAGAAAGCAAAAGGTAAGTAGGTACGTAAACGTAAGGACTAAGAAAGGTCATAATTAGTTGTTTGTGTGGCGGATTTCGTGAGAAATCACTCTTTTTATAGATTTCTTTATTTTATATTTCTTATCTTATTTGACTCTGGTCGGGGGATTTCCAAAATGTTATTTAATCCTTTTTATTCTAATATATATTAATATACGGCGTGGGTTTTTTAAAATTTTCAATTTTGTTTTTTATTTGAATATGTTTTAAAATCCGGCGTGGGTTTTTTAAAATTTTCAATTTTGTTTTTATTTTAAACTTTTTGGAAAGTACGTTACAAGGGACAACAATTGACAAGGCTGTTGTTTATTTGGGCAACAAAATGTTTGCCAAAGGGCAAGCCTACGTAGCCCTCAGTAGGGTTCGCTCATTGGATGGTGTGGTGATATGCGACTTGGACCAACGCAAATTATTTAATAACCCACATAATAATGTAGCATTACAAGAATTAGAGAGACTCAGAAATATAACGCAATAACATAGGTACTAAAATTTTATTTGCCTTTAACGTACTCATTATATACCTTCGCCGATCCGTCGTGGGTGCAAATAACCGCATCGGAATCGGCTACCTATCCTCGCTGTTGCCGTATTTCTTTATAGTCTACCGCCATGCGCCATAAAACATGTCCAAGAACCTGATCTGTAAAGATACCGGTTCAGTAGTTTTGAAAACTCCTGTAATGCCAACTTATCTGGCTACTGCAGGGCTCCCTGGTGGTCTACCGCCTCAAAACATATCCAACAACCAGCTCCAAAATGAAGCCTTTTGAATGCAAAAAACCGCATCGAAATCGATTCAGTACTTTTTGAGAACTCCTGTAGTGCCAATTTATCTGGCTGCTGCAGCGCTCGTGGTCTACCTTCATAAAACGTATCTAAGAACTCGCTCCAAGATGAAGCCTTTTGAATGCAAAAAACCGCATCGAAATCGATTCAGTACTCTTTGAGAACTCCTGTAGTACCAACTTATCTGGCTGCTGCAGGGCTCCCTGGTGGTCTACCTCCATAAAACGTATCTAAGAACCTGCTCCAAAATGAAGCCTTTTGAATGCAAAAAACCGCATCGAAATCGATTCAGTACTTTTTGAGAACTCCTGTAGTACCTACTTATCTGGCTGCTGCAGGGCGCCCTGGTGGTCTACCTCCATAAAATGTATCTAAGAACCTGCTCCAAGATAAAGCCTTTTGAATGCAAAAAACCGCATCGAAATCGATTCAGTACTTTTTGAGAACTCCTGTAGTACCAACTTATGTGGCTGCTGCAGGGCTCCCTGGTGGTCTACCGCCCCAAAGCATGTCTTACAACCAGCTCCAATATGAAGCCTTTTGAATGCAAAAAACTGCATCGAAATCGATTCGGTAGTTTTTGATAACTCCTGTGTTGCCAACTTATCTGGCTGCTGCAGCGCTCCCTGATGGTCTACCTACATGAAACATATCTAAGATCCTAAGTTGAAGTGATACCTTTTCAATGCAAAAAACCGGAACTAAATCGGTCCAGTGGTTTTCGAGATAGAAGGTAACAAACAAACAAACAAACAAACAAACAACCTCTTACCCCAAACGCATATACCGCCTCCGTTCCGCTCCGTCCGTCGTGGGTAAAAAAAAAACAATCGCGTAGTACTAGCAAAATGCTTGCCTGCCAGCATTAAAAAGGAATCAAATTTGAACACCGAAGAGTTTGAATATACGTCATCTTTACTAAAATATCAATGTCGGCAACCCTGTTGAATAGACACCATAGACCAAATCGGTTTTCAATGTAATTCAAGCATACAAGTTGATAGTTTAATTGATAGGATAAAGCTCACAAGAGCAAGATTCTACCCTAAATCCGTGAGATCGAGCCTTAATGGACCCAGGGCCTTCATCAACAGCTCATATACGTCCCCAGCGAGGGGCTCGAGCCTACCCTGAATTAGGGCTATTAGGCCTTAGTCGACCACGCTGGCCCAGTGCGGAACCTTTGAATTTCTTCGCAGAAGTGTGCAGGTTTCATTACGACGATGTTTTCCTTCACCGTAAGAGCGTCGAATAAACGTACAAATGAATTCGAAATTCGATAACACATTGGTACGTTGCGGGGCTCGAGCTCCGTCTCTCGCTGGGCTCTGACTTAGACCCAGGGCCTAATGCGTACTGACCAACTCTATCTACTTATACATTATTTTCACATAGAATAATTACGCTGCAATAACAGTTCGTTTGCACAGGATATAAATAGCACCCGAGCGCTATTTTCGTGCAATCATTTCCAAACAAAGGCACTTCACGGGGTGCCATTTTTTCATTAGGGTGACACCGCCTCGATTCTGACGGCCAACGCCATGTCATGCTCTGCGGAATTAATAAATTAAAGTAACTTAAAAAATATGAAGCACGAACAGATTATATTTTATTATATTATACTCAATATTAATAATGTTTTACGAATATGAAAAAGACATGAAGGAAGAAGTTTATAATTTTTCGTTTTGTTTAAAAGTATATTAAATAAATTCTTTGGATTTAGAATTAAAGGTCTATCTATCTAGAGTCTAGAATTTATATGTAGGTAAATTATTGAAGACTAATTTTATTAAAATATGAAACAGATTTAATTCCAGACTAGGCAGTTAGATCAAGTTACCCTTTGCCTCTTCTTAATGTGTTTACGTCTTATCACGGCGGCACCTACTGTACAATTTGAAATATGAGTATTATTAAAATTGAAACCTTATATCTCCCTTTGTATTACTATCAACTTTGCTAAGTTAGAAGATCTAATTCAGTGTTTGACAGTTTAACAAAAAATACAGTTGTAAAGCCGTATGGAAAACGAGCTTAATTTTAGCTTTACCACTGAATCTGTGAAATTGCCAAATTTTGAATTACGACCATTACCACGGGAATATCAACTTTCAGAAGAGCCGTGATTGGTTGAAATGCAATAAAGAGCGCCGCCACCGTTCATTTAAAAAAAAAGTTGGTTGTTTAAAAGTTTGTATTTGTACATAAGTTGGTAGGTCTGTACACAGCTCGTTGACAGTTATTTTTTACCTCTGGCATTTGTCATTGTTCCATCCGATTGTGGAGTTAATACCTATAGTATTCTTTGCCAAGGTCTAGGTCAAGATTCACTAATAAAAAATAAAAAAAATACTATAACACTAATACTATTACTTATTAATAAGCTATGCGGTGACGGCAGAGTAGAATACATTTGTCACCAACCCCTACTCTTCCCGTGGGTGTCGTAAAAGGCGACTCAGGGACTACACATTGAACAGGGAACGGGCAGCAGCGCTCTCTGATACAGTAACCTTTTAATCTGCGATCTCCAACCCGCCTGCCAAGCGTGGAGATTATGGCAAAACCCTCCACTTAAGTGGAGGAGGCTCATAGTCCAGCAGTGGACTGTAACGGGCCGTTGATGATGATTACTATTACTATACTATTATTGCTATTTGGCTACTATTGAATAATGCTGTCAGAGGTAACGAGCTGTAGAGCGCTGCTTCTGTCGTAATCGCGGCCACTGTGACACTGAATAACCGGGACGGAGGCAAAGGGTACAGTTTTATTCTGCCAGCGGAACTGGGGCGATTCGCCCTTTATAATGTTCGTGGGCTTGGAGGAAATAGGAGGGATACTTCGCAAAATGTTTCATGGCAAAAATACCGAACAAAGTTTCGACGTCAAAGTTAGTCAGCACGGACAAAAGAAATTTTGATACATTCTGTGCTGTGATGCGCATTCGTCATTAGGGTTATTGTAACACACTTATCTACCAGGTTATTACCACGATTTTGGTTTAAAATAAGCTTTTTAATGAGCTGAGAACAGGTTCTGCCGTGATTATGACTATTGCAACATAGTCGATGAAATGAAATGTTTATTTGGTCAAAATATTATGGTACATAAGATGGTGTAGTTCAAAAAAGTCTCTCACATTTTACCAGATTTGGCAAGCAAAAATATGATATCGGTAAGCTCATTAAAAAGCATGCGTGGTAATAATCCAGTAGATATGTGTGTTATTAATTTAAACAACCGCGAAAACCGAAAAGTGTTATATATTATTGTATAGTTGTTGTAAATATAAATTTATTGTTTTTAATATTTAATTTGTTTACGATAAACAGTTCCTTGGTTGGATTGGATCGACTAAGTTGCTCCCAACTAAAGATACGCAGCAAACCCTGGACAATTGTATTCAATCCGTTTCAAATAATTTGAATTAGAAACGATTTATACATAACTAGTGCTCCGCCCGCGGCTGCGCTCGCGTTATGTAAGATTTTCCCGTAAAAAGTATCCTATGTGTTAATCCAGGGTACGAACTATCTCCTTTCCAAATTTCATCCAAATCCGTCTATTAGTTAAGGCGTGAAAGCGGAACAAACATCCAAACATCTAAACATCCAAACATATTTTCACATTTATAATATTAGTGTGTAGTCGTACATTTCCTTGTATAAATAAATGAATTCGTACCTACTTACTTGTTTTAATAATACGGTCATACCTATTGTTTGAAAGTAAAATATAGGTATTATTTTATCATTGCCCACAAAATATTTATCTTCTAATTTATTGACTATGGACTTCACACATAATCATTCTTGTTCAAGATAAATACTAACTCTTCCCGCAGGAAAAAACAAAATACTCCCTAGGGAGATTAGATAGGTGAAGATTTTTGGTATCTCAAGAATTATAAATTGAATTAATTATCTTCTAATCTCTAAAAAAATAAACAATAGAAAAATAATGTTAAGTTTAAAGAGAAATCGAAATCTAAAAATAATTTCCACGACTTGTATCTTTGATCAAAATCCAATATCCAATCTTACGAAACGGCCGAGTACATATCAAATTTATGAGTCAGCTAGTCCCGATAAGATCCCTTTAAAATCCCCAAGTGTCATTGAAAGGAGCCAAAATTCCTTCTGAAAAGAAAGCCTGTTTGATAATTCAGAACTGATCTGCTAAACGCTTAGAATATTTTAACCCTACACATATTCTAAAAGGACACAAAAAGGTGACAGCACAAAAAGTGTTTACCATCTCTCTAGAGACCTAAATACATAATTATATCGATTTATAATAACAAGGCGCGTATAACGTACCTAAAAACAACAGGAGGTAAGTATAACTGAAAATGTCCAAAATTTTTAACTAAACCAACTCACTACAGTTCAATTTTGCATTCGATGTGGTTGCACTTAAACACTTTTAGATTGTACGTTTTATTTATAATTTAAGTTTTTAATTTTGTGGCTGAATGCGCGATAACACGCGCGTCTCTCGCGCGGCGATGACGGCGGCACACTGCCGAAATGGCGGGAACACTGACATGCGCCTTGGGAAATCGATGGGAAAATTGGAATGAAAATTGCTAAAAACGGGAGCGCGCGTCCATTCGAAGGTTTTGTGTCGGAGCATTTGGATTTAGCTAGTTTTTATTGGGTACTTTTACGATGCTTCGGGATCTCTGTTTATTTCTTTGTGCGTTTGATGAATTTTCTTGTTATCGTGGTGCTAAGTGCGATGTACATTTTGTAAACACGCTAAAATTATCTATTCTGTTGAAACTTTCACAACAAGCCTGTGGTAACGAATGCTAACTAAACAGACTCCACATCATCATAAATATAATGCGAATAATTTCGTATTTATACCATTTTAACTCTTTCCTTCCTGTGAAGTGATTTGTTGAATTTGTAGGCAAGCTAAGCAAGCATTGTATTATTAACAGTACTTAGGGTAATTAGCTCATCGAAACCGAAACTTACGTGTTAAAATACGAAAACATCTCGGGTGGTAGCTAGGTACATCAACGGCCCGTTGTAGTCCACTGCTGGACTATGAGCCTCCTCCACCTAAGTGTTTGGTTTTGCCATAATCTCCACGCTTGGCAGGCGGGTTGGAGATCGCAGATTAAAAGGTTACTGTATCAGAGAGCGCTGTTGCCCGTTCCCTGTTCAATGTGTAGTCCCTAAGTCGCCTCTTACGACACCCAACGGAGAGGTTGGTGACAAATGTATTCTAATACTCTGCCGTCACCACACGGCTAACGGGTGGTAGCTATAGATCCGTAAAATTGAACATTTCAAAATGAATAAAAATAGGGACCACGGGTAAAGAGTGACCTAGCTAGGTAGGTATTTTACTTTTTCTGTTTTATCAAAAATGTCGACTTATCAAACTATTGCTAAAACGCAGCCTTAGGTTTGTGTTCTCTGACTGACCGGAAAATAAAAGAAATAGTTCTGGGGGCGCCACATGTAGTTTTATATTTGCTGCATGCAATGGCGTGCCGTGTGGTGACGGCAGAGTAGAATACATTTATCACCAACCCCTACTCTTCCCGTGGGTGTCGTAAGAGGTGACTTAGGGACTACACATTGAACAGGGAACGGGCAGCAGCGCTCTCTGATACAGTAACCTTTTAATCTGCGATCTCCAACCCGCCTGCCAAGCGTGGAGATTATGGCAAAACCAAACACTTAAGTGGAGGAGGCTCATAGTCCAGCAGTGGACTGTAACGGGCCGTTGTTTTTTTTTAACAAATGGCACTGTGAAATTAATTCTATGGATTTTCCGCAATATGGCGAGGTATATATTTGACACGGTGTATGAACTTGTTAATAAGAGGGGGATGTTTTAAGTAAATAATAGAACGTTCCATAATTATTTATTTATTGTAATATGCAATGGTAGCTCTAATACGCTTCTAATGGAAGATACGTACACATACCGTCTGCATCGCGTTTGCGACATTAATAGGTAAAAAAATAACTAGCTACATAATTAATAAAAAATGTTCATTAAAGTTCAGCTTGTATAAAAATCAGAATTTGTAACTGTTTTTTTTATAAGTTGATTGACAATATCAACACTATTGGTAAGAATTTAAAACAGTTTTTGAGTTCTTGAGACCGACTTAAGACAACGTATAATATTATGAATGCGACCCAAAATAAAACAAACAAACGCAACGCAGACGCTTTGAATAATAATGTATAGTTTATATCCTAGAATGCGATTACAATACAACAATTTTATACACTGGTAACCAACAATTTGCCGGAGCAACTACACTTAGTGGAAAAAATAAGGGAACTTGGCACTCCAATCTAAGAGAAAGGTCGGTGGGTACACTGCTTGACAAATTGTGGGATACAACAATGGATGTCGACTATTTGCAGAATAATAAAATTGTGATGCTATTCGCTTGTATAATTAATTATTAAGATTTCGATTTAAAATGTTACTTAGATACATGTTCAAGACAAATTAACTCATTTCTAGTTATTCTGCATCTAGCCGTGAAAACTAAACAAACTGAATGTTCAGAAATATTACTTAAATTGCGAGTTAAAATGGCTTTTGTCCCAAATCAGAGAGGTTCATTGGACGAAGACACGTTCCGAATGGCAAATGGTTCAGAAGTGTGGAAAAACTCGGCTGGGACATTTGAAAGTACAATTAATTGGAAGAGATTTTCGCTACGTATGGTTGTAATCACACTTAACAATGGTTCGAAAGAAAATAAATTAACACTTATGCGTTAACTATTTCTATATTACAACTTTCAATAATTATAACAGATCTTCGGTTTCTAATTAATTTTACCTATATTATAAATTGTACATTCGCAAATCTTGAAATATACGAGTTGTTTATAATATAGAATTTTTCACGAAAATCGCTAAGAATTCCGACGACCCGCGAATTATCGGTCAGTTCGATTTTTACAAATCGCGGGAAGTGAAATCTATTTATCTAAGTTTTTTTTGACACCTGTATTATTTAAAATTTGCGAACAATGATAAACATACCTATATCTCATGTACAAATAAATAGCAAGACTATAAAACATTTAATTTCTCTATCACTATGTTTCATTAATTTACCTAGAAAACGAAATTGTAAATGTAAGTAGGTATACTAATATTCTTTAAATAGTAAACAAGAATTAAAAAGGTACAGCGATTGCCAGAAATAAAGATTAGAGGTAAACGTTTTTCCCCAGAACTGACGACTTCAATTGTTTTATTTATAATACTAATATTTTGATCAACCATGTCTGTTTCTTCGGTGAGCTCTTCTTCACAGATTCCGCCATTGTGTTACAGAACTCACCCAAAAAAATGTAATGACGGATCTAAGTGATGTAATAACATCCTATGGAAATAAATAATTTTGACTTTGAATTTGTCTAGGTGCCGCTAATTATAATGCGGTGGGTACGTTTAAGACTTCTTCTGTCAGTTCTTTAATCCGTTCGTATGGCAACATTAATAGGAAGAGAACGTAAGAAATATTCATCCAGGACCAAAAGTACAACTTCGACAAAAAAAAACTAAACAAAATATACAAAGGTGCAATCAGAAACAAGATTGTTTTATGTCCAATTTTACTTTCAACGTCACCAAGTAGTTAATCAAAAGTCAAAATTTGGTTTATAAGTCATCAGTTCGTTAAATTACTTTGAATTACAGTTTAAATTAGCTACGTAAATAGAAACAGTACAAGATATTTTATTTGGTTAATTTTTGCTTCAAAATCTTGAACTTCAGACAAAACTACTACAAGGTAGTGCAGTCAACGAAGGGAAATGAATTAGTACTTATTGTTATATTTTAGCCATCTTCGCCTACACAATACCTGCCTCAAACATTCTTAGACAATTTTACACTGATGAATTTCAAGCAGATAATCTGAATTTTAGTTCGAATAAGCAGTCGATTCTCTTTTCTGAAAACTGCACTGTAATATCAGTAGACAAGAGTAAAAATTTATTAACAACGTCTATTCAAAGTTACGTAACGGTAAATCAAAGTACCCTGTTCAGAAGACATTGTATATCTTAAAAATTGTGTCCTCAGCCTTTTATCATGATATCGCTTGTTTTTAATTCTTTTTCTCTTATCGTTGAATGGGAGTAACCACCTGACAAACAACTCGACTCGTAAAAAAAGAAATGCGTCTCAAGTGTCAAGATATGGTGTCTCGAAAATTAGGACTTAAGAACTTAAGAGGTTCTCAAGAATACAGTATGCTTACTCCCAGTCAAACAGTAACAACTAATTCGCTAAGGGTTCTATTTATTACAGGGTTTTGTAAATAAAAATACAACTCAAAATATAACAAAAAAATCTATGGGATTTAGACGGATATTGTGATGACTCATTTACTCTTAAGACTACGAATGGATTTTAATACTTTTTTTCGTTTTATCGAATCGTTTTGACAGAGGGTTATTTTTAAACGGTAATTCGATTAAAGACAGATAGCTATACAAGGGGCATCGAAAGCGATAAATACGTAAAATAGAAAGTATTATGTCTATTATTTTTCGCGGTATTCGGTGTATTTACTTTTAAATAACACTATCGCAAATACCAAACATTGCAGAAAATATCAGATTCTACTTTACGTACTCCTTTCGAAGGATCTAAATTATTGAATTAGAGTGAAAACACCTACACAGTAGGAAAACGTATAAACCTATGAGTATCTCTAGTCGCCTTATCTTTGAACACTCAACTTAAGATTTAGTTTGACCGCATGTCAAGTCTCATGTTTGGTCTCAAGTCGTCATCTATGCATTCCATCACACACAAAAACAGAATTTTCATTAAATATCCTTTGAAATCTCAATCTAATAGTTCAGTGTTCAAATATAAGACCATATATTTAAATAGCACTATATTCAAAGATAACATTATTCGAGAAAGAAATGCGGAGAGAAAATGCACAACACAGATCAAAAGATTCGAAATAAATTGTCAGTAAATACATTTACAAATACCCGTGACAAAAGGATAGATAGAAAAATCAATGTCAAAATCTAAATAGGTATAGTTAGCGGCAAACTTCTTGAGCAACGACCTTGAATGTGCAGAAACAAAAAAATTGGTCTCTTTGGTGGTGCGGTGCGGGACGAGGCGGCGGGGCGCGCTAGTTACCATGGCAACACGCACAGAATTGGATTGGTTGGTTGTTTGACGTCGTCTGTACATGCGCAAACTTTCCCCCACCATCTCACGCGATGCTCCATAAGTTTGCCGCTAGTTGTACCTAATAGAAATATCGTATCATCACTACAAAAAATAATAATAAACTTGTATCGAAAGAAGTTACAGAAATTATTACAAATTAAGGTTATTCCCCGTCACGGGTCGTCTTACTAATAATATAAAAAATACACAATACGATACATAACTATTTATCTTTAGGTAAATGTAAAATCGCTTACAACTATTCAATACTTCACTTAACTTTCTCAAATTTTTTATCGAAGCTTTTTTATTCATTGTAGTTTAAATTCCTTTTGGAACTTTCTAATTTAATATTTAAATCCGCCCGAAGTTAAAACTAAGTATTTGATAATACTGAAAAATGTCATAGGTATAATTTTCTTGAATTATTCTATGAATTTACATGACTTCCATTAATTTTCGTTTAATCCCTATCTGCATCTTACTTTGTAGTAAGAAATTATAGAGATAAACATAGTCATATTCAAACCAAGCGGTAACGACTATGAATTCGGTATTAGAAGGCGGACAAAATAGTCAAATCAGCTTCTTTTTATCAAACGTCAAAACAACAACGAACATGATAAGCCCAGGCATATAAGCGCGGCGCTACGCTCGTTTCTGTACTCCTTGTTTGATTTATAATAATAAATCTTATTATGAAAAATTTGCCACAAGCCCGTTCTATACGAATAAACACAAAATTTAAGCTCATGTTTTTTTTTCTCTTTAATAATAATAGCCTTCAAAGTAACGCATTTCGGTTACATCATAAATAATTTGTTCAATTAATAAACTCTATAGTAATATTCTGATCAAAAACGAAATTCTTGACGGATCTAACATCCATGCATCATACTTTAATTCTCATGAGACAAAGTCGACAGCGTTTGGGAGGTCGCGTCGATGGGGAAAAATGCCCTTTGGCCCCTTAGGGGGCAAAAGGACTGGGGGGCAGGAGAGAATATCCCGTTATTTTATGACCTGTCAAAATTCTCAGTTCACGTCAAAATTTTTAGTTTAGTTACCTCTTGAGGAAGGTTTTGGCTTGAGCCTCAGAAAGGGCACTGAACTTTGATAACCGAACAAAATAAGTGTTACCGGCAAAAAAATCTGGTAGGTATTTACTTAAAGATTCTCTAAATCTTAATAACTATAAGACTAATAAATGAGTATAATATGACAACTAAAGAAGCCCGTTTTTTAACTATTTTAGTTTAGTTAAACTTTTTAGTATATTTTATTAAATTTAGGAAATAGTTTTTACAAATATCCTAGGACATGGCACAGCCCGTCAGTTCCTACTAAATTAGACAAGTATTTTTTATAGAACAAGGTGTTTTTTTTTCAATCGGTACTTCACCGTGCAGGCAGTAATATTGAAAATAAACTACTTTACCTACTAATATTGTTAATTATAATTCATAAACGATTTTTTGGTATAATAATTATATTTTTAGAGGAAGAAATTATTTACAAAAGAGTAGGATATCGTACAGTAGCGAATTTTCTGTGATATTTGAAAGTGCTCACGACGCCTGCTATGCACCTACTCAGCAGGTGGAGCGTGCTAAGACTGCCGTGCGCGTGAACCCGCTTCGTAGGTGCATAATTTCCTACGTGAGTGCGCGGCCCCTGCGTCGTGGGTGCGCTGTTACCAAATTCCTCGAACATATGCGGCGCACCTACCTTCGCATGGCTGTATTATTGCGATTTTTTTTCAGCAGTCAAAGTACACTTGTCTAAAAAGTCGTGAAATTAATAATAGGGGAGCCACCACCTTTGCAGTGTTGCCATTTTATATGATGCTATCCTGCTCGACTTATGGATATTTCTGAAAGGTAAGATTAGTTCCGATTCAAGACTTTTTAGACAAACTGTACTATATCGCTCATGAAATGTTATCGAATGAAATCAATCTCATTTTACATATAATATCTTCATTACTGTACAATATCTAAAGAAATCAAGGGTGGGACCAAAAATCTTTTAACTATGATAATTTTTAAATCAGTATCAAAATCATCGTATATAACCGCCTAGAATTCAAGTTAAGTTCTTTTTGTTTTGCAAAAAGTCATGACCTGTAGTTGATAAACTTATTAGTTACTAACAAAGGAATAAAGGTAAATGGCGCGACTAGAGCACGTACCAAATTGCGTTTCACGAAGCAACAATTTACTAGTAACAAGTTACAATTTTATATTCATTGCGTAGCCAATTCGCCTAAACTGAAAGCCCCTACCATTTTATTTTCTTGTCTACGCAATGTACATCGAATTGTACTTGTAATGGGGGATTTTCCGACAGCCAATTAAAAAAAAATAGTTCATAAAACTTCGGTAGATGGCGTTGACGATTCCTGGATCCGAAGAAATCCGACGAGTCACCCAGGGCCATAAAAGGATTAAACAAAGAAATCCTCAAAGTACACCTGGCGCCATCTATCGTCTTAATTAGAACTATTATTTTAATTTTTTAATGAGCTGTCAGAACATCCCTCATTTGTAACTTGTAGCTTCGTGAAACGGCCCCTAGATAACAAAACGTCAAAATTTCATCTGACATTTGTTTTAACTAATAAACGTCTTTTAGTTACATGCTTACGTAGTACCATTTAACCAGTTTTATTTTCTATTACTATTATAGGTATAATAGAAAAAAAAGGTCTAGCTACTGTTTTTCATAAATCAGTTTGGAAACTATCAATAGCCAGATGTTTATCTTCTGCTGTAAATTGAAGGTTGAATTGACGTTATTATATATTTCCTTCATAATTTCTAAGGCGGTTATATGTTAGTTAAATAATATCAAAACAACCATAACTGTCATGAACAATGAGTTCTTGGTGATTTTTACTAATGGCAATAATGCATGAGAAAATGATAATAATGAATTAATTCGTAAGATAACTTACGATATTATTTTTTATATGAATCGTAAAAAAACGAATGAATGACTGTTTTATTTTTAATAAGTTGTTCGATAAAAGCAGGTATTGTAAACCGCTTACGAAGTGTTAACATATCTAGATTACAAATACTGTAGCCATTACCCTCGGACCGCCCACTGGACACCACACGTCAGGGCGCTACTTTCCGGACCGCATAGGTGCATTTGCACATATAGATATCTCTGGGCGGCCAGTACCTCGCGGCTCGCTTCAGTTTCGACCAATTATGAGACCTGTCAATACGTTGCGTAAGCGAGATGACCCAATCACGACGCGTTCCCCGCTCCCCGCACCGCAACTTTCTTCGTAATTAGTTTGTTAGTAAATTATACAGAATGTGGTGTCCAGTGGGTGGTTGGTCCGAGCCAGTACCACAGCCATACCATTTTATGAGGACTATTGATGTGACGTCAAGTGGTATCTACTCATAATACCAGCTGCTGAATAGAAGGATGCAGCTATGCGAATGAAATTATCTAACCTTCGTAAAGTTGCATCCCTTTCTGTAACATGCATCGAGTCAATTTCGGCGCAGAAACTAGTTAAAGTGTTTCTAGATTACCACTACAACAGCTCTTGACGTTTCCTTATACACATTGACATAAGTTCACAATATACCACTAACTTGATAGCGCCATATAATGAACTCTATGGCAATAAGAATTAGGGAACATCAACAGCTGTCATAGTGGTATTCTCTCATTGGACAGAGTGTAGTTTGACAGACATGACGTCACAACAGAAAAAGTCCTACAATCCTATACGAGACAGCACGACAGTTATACGTCTATCTCTTTCGCACAGGACACGTTTTAAGAAAAGAAAAATCACCAAAGAACTCCTAGAACAGCTCTTGCACCTTGCGAAATACCGAGAGTACCCTTCATTTCTTGGCCTTGACGGTGACGTAGGCGGGGTCGTCGCCCCCCGCGCCCGCCGCGCCCCCCGCCGCTCCCCGCGCTAGCAGTAAGGGGAGAGGGGGGTTTGATGGCGCGCGCCGCTCCTGTTAGGGAATGTATTATTCGGGAATCAAAATCTCTTTAAATAAATAAATAAATATCAAAATATATTTGTTTATTCTTAGGCCAAGGGCGCCACTTAAAAATAATCATGATCATCATCAACAGCTCATATACGTCCCACCGAGGGGCTCGAGCCTACCCTGAATTAGGGCGGTTAGGCCTTAGTCGACCACGCTGCATATTATTGGCTACAAATATTGGCTCGCAGCAACAAAATGCAAGCCAGCTGCGAGCCAATATTTCGCGCCTCCTGATCGCGGCCCTATAGTGTACTGACCTTACGCACGGACGCGTAAATGGGCGGCGGCTGTATAGTCGCGTTTCATGTTTGCAGCGCCGTGTTTATCTCGCGGTGGATGGTGGTCTGCAAACAAACATAACGTGGTTCAAGGAAGGAATAACAACACTTATCTATCACATTCATGGTGCCCTAGTAGTTCCTGTTTCGGAGCTGTCTTAAAAACACCAACACCCAAACCCGAAACAGATATTCTCTTAATAACCTTGTAATAGCGACATCTATACTCATTAGGTCGTTCTATTTACGCACCTGTGAACAACTGAGCTTTATATTGATCGATTATTACGTATCCTATTAGTTCACCATGTTGATTATAGATGGCGCTACCTTAGAATCTCGTAAAATCATATAGTTTGTATAAAACTGTTTGTAAGTTTGAGCTGGCCCCCTTTCCCGTACCGTCACCACCGCCACACCGGAGTAGCTATCTAGCCTATCGCCTGCCTTTTATTTTTACATATTCAAATTCATGATGCAAATATCTGCAGCTCGGCTGTGAATCGAACCCGGAAACCATGTGCTGAAGGCACTGGTAATTGGTCGTTAAAAGAAATCACTATACTTTTTTATTATTAACTGCCAGTTAAGACTAACAAGAAATATTTTATATTATCACATTGCTAGGAGTAAGTGGGCATGAATTTATTCTTCTGTTAGGGCGTTCTTCTAAAACTAGCGCCTACAACATGTGATATATAGATTTTTTAAGGGCCCCGGAGACGGTCAAACGGTTTGACTCAAACCTTACATGTTTGATCAAACCGTTTGAGGTCGGTTTGAACGGTTTGTCAAACGGCTCTGCGCAGTCTGATTCTGTACGTTGTCGTAATTACACTTCTGACGCGTCAAACACAACAAAATTTATTTATTAAAAACTAATAATTACAAAAGACGTCATCATTACAGGATTGCTCCTAATACGATGACGCCCAATATGAAATTGCATCAAACATGCTGCAAACACGTAAATGTTTGACAAACCGTTCAAACCACCTTTGTAAACGATCAAAATGGTTTGAGTCAAACCAAACTTTACATGTTTTAATCAAACCGTTTGACCGTCTACGGGGCCCTTTAGATCAGTCGTCGACCTTACAGTCCACACGATGACAAAGAAAGACATTATTTGTGGGGAAAATGAGCTTACCAGTTGTTCTAGTTGGCGCGCCAGCTGATCGTTGAGTGCTTGTATCACCTGCCTCTGTCCATCTTGGGCCGCCAGAGCTAGTTCCAACTGGCTTTGGGCTAGTTTAGCTTCGGCGTCCTGGAGATAACCACATAAAAAACATTAAACTGGGTTCTGATTAAGATTGTGCAAGCTCATGGAAGATACCTGATCGCCCTAATTCAGGGTAGGCTCGAGTCCCTTAGGGACACATGAGCAGTTCATATGAGAAAGTGAGGTTTGACTTCGTTTTAAAATAATAATAACTTTGATGTTTTAGCCATATGCATTCAAAATCTTGTCCATCTTGTCCAACTTAGAACAAGCAGAGCGACAGAATTCAATTCAATTTCAATTCAATAATGGTTTTCCGTGTGCGAATATTATCTTACATTATTAATTAATAAAAAATTACAACAGCTTACAGCTAAAAATAATAAATAATAATAATACAATGACGAAACAGATAATTAAAGTGACTCATGTAAATAATAATAATATCGTTATCATATATTTTTGGAAGGTAGCACAATAATTAATTCAATAAAATTTACAGTCACATAACATTTAATTACACTTATAAAAGTCAACATAAAATTAAAATTCGATACAATTAAAATGTCATACAAAAATTCATCCATCATAAAAACAAAATTTAATTAAATCAAAAAGTAATCCATTCTACACAATAAAATCATATGTCATTGACGCTGTATAAAACTTTATCTAATATAAAAACAGTTTTAGTTTTTTCTTAAACAACATTGGCTTCGATTCGGGACGTCACGCTCTAATCCTTAATTTAAGTTAGTCCGTCCTTTTTACCTTTTAAAGATTAAAAAGTGACAGGAGATGGCCATCATAATATTAGAGCTGTCAAACATCGAATTTGAACCTTATGGCCGGAGTCGATTGCTTAATTTTAGAGAGCACTTAAAACATGCGACTTAAAAATATCTTAAACTGACAGCTATGCCCTTATTTTAAGTTATCATTCGTTCAAATTAATATCATTCGTTCATCACCTCTCTTTCATTGGTAATAAAACAAAAAGGATAGCTGGATTTTAAAATTAGAACTAGAGCATGACATCCAGGATCGAGGCCATTGTCAGAGCGACAGAGAGGGAGAATGCTGTGTACATACCTGCTCACTCTTTCTAGACTTAGTCAGCTGTGCGATCTCTTCGTTCTTCTGCGTCAACTCGGCCTCCAGCTGGGCGACGCGCTGTCTCAACTGATCCACTTCATTAGCGTCGCCACCTGAGAAAATATACCGAAGATATACTTGTTTGAGAAATAGTTGTCCGTCTGCATGTTGTTCGCGTTTTCTGTGGAAATAAGTTATTCATAGATTCGTTGCTGTTGCTGCTGATTGCAGCAGGATACAATAACACGCTTTTGCATTTAATATCAAGAGAAGAACTCAGATTATACCGGGTGTCCAAAAAGGGTATTTGCACTTTTAAATATCAATAAATCGTCTTAATGAGGGTAGATAGCAAAAACAAATATAATGTCATACGTGGAATTTATTGGAAATTTAGTTGAAATGAATTCGTATACCGGAGCTCAGCGCGCATTTTGTGTAAGAGCTTATTATCAAAACAATAATTCGATAATAACAGCTCGCCGCTTACATCGCGCGCAGTTCAACGTACGGGACATATCTTTATCTCCCAGTGCAAATATCGTTAGAAAATGGATTAAGACGTAATGCACGTCATTTGGACAACATAATTTTTTGTCGTAAACTTTCCATTGTATGTACTTTTTGCAAATAGTAATAAAATTATGAAATGATATATTTTTCATATACACTCACCGGCACAACTAACCGCCCACCCTTCTTTTCAGGGAATACTTGTGATTCTTTATAATTCTATTAGTTACAGCTGATGTTAGTTAAAGTAGTTAATTTAACGTTTATTTAAGTGTGTTTAATTTATCGTATAAGCGTAGTTTAAAATTAACCCGAAATACAAAGATGTGCCGGTGAGTATATAATTTTTGGGTATAAACTGCCAACACCCTTTTTGGACATCCTGTATTTTAAATCGAGGTGAAAAATCGAATGAAACTTTGATCGTAAATCACTCACTAGCAGATCTCTGCAGTTCCTAAACTCACTTTTCAAGTCTACGCAGATCATCTCCGCAGTTCCGAAACTCACCTCTACCGTCTTTGCCGTGTGCATGGCGCGCCCTAGCCACCTCCTCCCTGTACTGATGGAGTTGGCGCTTCCATTCGTCCACATTGGCAGTGCTCTCTTGCAGCGCCGCCGTTAGCCGCAAGTTGTTGCTCTTCAGAGTCGCTAGTTCGACTTCCCATTTCTTTGCGTTGGCCGAGCTGTGGGCAAGGGAAATAACAGTTGATTGATATAAATTTTCTAAAGAAAGAGCGTCGGTGGTCTAGTGGCTAGGACCGCTGCCTCTCGTCCGGGAGACGCGGGTTCGGTCCCCACCACGTACCAATGTGTTAGCGAATTTCGAATTCATATCTACGTTTATTCGACGCTCTTACGGTGAAGGAAAACATCGTGATGAAACCTGCACACTCCTGCGAAGAAATTCAAAGGTTATGTGTGAAGTCGACCAACCCGCATTGGGCCAGCGTGGTCGACTAAGGCCTAATCGCCCTAATTCAGGGGAGGCTCGAGCCCCTCGGTGGGGACGTATATGAGCTGTTGATGATAAATTTTCTAGGGGAGCCCTTTTTAGTACTAGACATCTTTTGCGGCTGAAACTGACACATTTCTTGCATAATTTTATCAGTACACATAAAAGCCCTACAGACTGGTCCAACCTTGTATACCATTAGGCGGTTAAAATAACATAACCTATGATTGTTTACAATTTTTCGTTTCGCACTACGTTTTCTTTTAGATAAAAGGATCGAATAAAAGTATATGATACATCTGAGTCGTATTTATATTGATGGTGTTAACATTTGAACACGCTTCTTCTAGTTATTCAAAAAGCGCTTCTTCAGTTTATACACCACCGACAAATACAGCATGAAATTTACATCGTTTTGTTCCCGCCGTGTAGTGAAAGTACCCGTCAAACTGGACAACTTTTTATTTTTGTGCTCTCCATAGAAAATGTCACAGGATTTTATTTTTCGCAAAAGTTGTTCAGTTTGACGAGTACTACCACTACACGGCGCGGCGGGCACAAAACGATGTAAATTTCACGGTGTATAATCTAAACAATGTTGTGTTGTTTTGTTGTTATTGTCAGCTCATATACGACAGAGGGGCTCAAGCCCAGTGTTAATGTAGAGATTGACTATCTAAATAACAGCGTTACACTCTGCTACAGTTTTTATGTAATATCGCACATTCTAATAAAGCGAATCGTTCGATCTTCACGCTCATGTTGTTTAAGTAACCGGGAAACCAAACAGCTGGTCGAGATATGAGTTATAGTGCAGACGAACTGTATTTAATTAACATTACTACTTAAAGGCTTATGTTTAAATGCCTACCAGAAATGCACTTATTCGAAATACCTGTCAAAAAATTGTGTTGCCAAAACGGATAAATGTTCACCAAATTGCATGCCTGCATGCAGGCATGGCTGGTCACAAGACAACCTAACCCCGAAGGGTATGATAGAGGGAGCCAAACTCGCATCCCCTAGGTCAGAACCTAATGTCGGGGTGCCCCGAACTCCCGTGCTCGCTACGCTCGCATCCGCCCTGATTAGGGTAACGATATTTGGTGAGCATTAATCCATTTTCGCAAGCAATAATTATTTTGGTGAGCACTTAGAATGTTCCCCTACTTAAATAATATACTGAACAACGTTTGTTAGACCGACTCAAGAGTAAAATATAATTGAAATTGAGAATTTATTTTAAAAGCCGCGACTTTTTCTGCTGCGTTTTCTGGATAAAAAGTATATTATGTATTCAATCACGTTTTTTTTTTTTTTCATCCAAATCTATGCAGACGGCGTGATTGAGTAACAAACAATTTATATTATTAGATTAATTTATATGATTTGATGTCGTGTAGTGACGGCAGAGTAGAATACATTTGTCACCAACCCCTACTCTTCCCGTGGGTGTCGTAAGAGGCGACTTAGGGACTACACATTGAACAGGGAACGGGCAGCAGCGCTCTCTGATACAGTAACCTTTTAATCTGCGATCTCCAACCCGCCTGCCAAGCGTGGAGATTATGGCAAAACCAAACACTTAAGTGGAGGAGGCTCATAGTCCAGCAGTGGACTGTAACGGGCCGTTGATGTTGATGATATTATTAGAAAGATAACCAAGAAAATACATAGAATATATAAAACCAAAAGCTTGGAGTGCATACAATATGAACTTAAACTATAGAAACGCACGGAATAGACAGAGACAACGTATTAGAAATCAAGTTTTATTTTGGGTGGTCTATTAATCTTAGACAGAAGCAGAGACATTTTGGACATCTTGAAAACCCTCAACATGACTTGTAATCAGACGAACAACTCAACTCAGCAGCACTCGCCTTGCAGTTCAATAGTAGCTCGTTTACAACCGCCCAACCTAAGACTACTTGAGAAATTGATATGAACGCAATTATATTATGCTCCACCACGGGTATGTAGGCAACGCTCATTACAACTATTGCGAATCAGGCGCAGCTATTTATGTTGGATTTGCGCAATCAAGAAATATGGATTTTGCTCCAGTAATCAAATTAATGTTCTTGCCATTCTTGCGGTTTCATGGATTGATGGAGCAGGCAGGTGTGAGTTTGAGCTAGTTTTAGGATTTTGAAAATTCATGCTAATATTATGAATGTGAACGTCTGTCTGTCTTTTTTCTGTCTGAAACCGATTTTCATAAACTTTGTTACCAACAAAAATAGTTTGTCACTTCAAGGTGGTAAAAAAGTAACCTCTTTTTCCTTTATAATGTATCATTCTGCAAAAAAGACCGTCGGTCCTAGGTTCGAATTTCAAATTCATATCGACGCTGGAAAGGAAAAGTTATCCAAGCGACATCAGACTAACTTTACAGTAGAGCTGTTTAAAGTTTGAATTTTCAGAAAAAAAATAGTGTAAATTCTTGTAATGGTCCAAAATGCCTAGTTCTTAGAAATTTATTTGTTTATTTTTTTATCTACATTATAGTATATGTAACTATTAAAAATAATGCTTCGTTTTAAAGTTAGTGTCGCTTAGTAAAATTTTCCCTAAAAGTAGAGACGGGAAAAATTTACTAACCGACAAGCTTTGATTACAAAAGGTACGATAAAAATGTAATATATATCTTTTTTGAGAATTTATGTCAGAGTAAAAGTTGCCATACCAAAATAAAAAACATGTGGAAGTTGAGGCAAAACAACCTAAATATTAATTAAATATTCTTTTTTTTCCGTAATTTTGACATGAACGACATTTTTACAGAAATTTGGTTTAATATTTTAGTAAAGAATGTAAATAAAATACACTTAAACTGTCTTGAGTTTTATTAATTTTAACAAAGCAACACTTAGGTACACATTATTAGCATTAGTTAGGTATTATAAGTCTACTAGTATATCACAATAATAATACTATGTGTTTTAAGAACATTGAGATCACAAATTTAAGTATTTAGTCGTATTAATTATTATAATCAATAAAAACTGTGAATATGTTTACATAACTACAATATAGTAACATTTCAGTCACAACTCAGTAACAATTAAAATAAAATGTACCTTTATTCATAAAACTGTACGTAACACAAAATTCGAAAAATAACAGTAGTCTTATATCAACTATACTCTATCAATTATAGTATGGTTCTCCTGTCAGCAGGTAACCAGATAAGAAACTAAATGAAATGACAAGAACATAGTATGAATCTAATAGCCGTCAGGGAACCATCCTATAATTGACAGAGTAACTATAAGTACTGTGCGAAAACAACTTACAGCTAGTAATATTTTCAGTCATCATCTGCATTATAATAATGAAGTAATAATTAAAATAATAGGAACCAGTTGAAAGCTCTCATTGAATAAACCAAACTAAAAAGAAACTTCTAAGAAAAATAACATAAAAGAATCTGTATGTTGTAATTATTATTGATCATCTTCAATATCTGATTCAGGCAAGGTATCTTTTGCATTAGTAGACTTTGGGATAGTGGAGTATTCATGATGGAATGGAGCAGGTATTACTTTATCTTTACAAAGTTTCATGAGATCATTATATTTGGCCTCTGCAATTGGCAGTCGTGATCGGTAGCAAGGCATCAGTGGACCTTTGGTTTTGGATTGAACTTCGACATTATACGATTTAGCATTAACGTTCATGGAGTCTTTGATAGAAATGATGGAAGGCTTATTTTTCATGAAAGTCACGACTCGCACTTTGCTAATTTTCCCAGTCAAATTTCCTTTGAAGTATTTATCGCCAGCGACGTCCCATCTATTAAAACTTTCAAAAGTAATTGCTTCAACTTCATACGGAGGTTCTTTTCTTGCCGTAGCAAATACAGTGTACCATTGCGAAGGCGCATGAATTATAGTTTTTTTTAGGTTGTTCTCTATAACGGCGTGTTCACTGTCAACAGGCATATACGTGTGCCCTGTTAGTAAATAATTAATTTGTATCGTCTGAAGATTATTACACTCCTGCAAAGTAGAATGTATCATGGCTAGGAAAGTGCGATTTCTATTCTGCCCAGGGCAACAGTCGCAGTATAGAAGAAGGAGTTTTATATTTTCTCTTTCATCCACAGATTTTATGTAACTGTGGAGAATACTTGCGATTTCATTTGCACCCCTTTTCCCGTTGCTTTCATCCCAATAATAGCAACTTACTCTACGTGTTCCGTTTTCGTAGAAACATAGATTATGTACCGCAATTTTTCTTGAATAATAAAGCAGCATTGACTCGCCGTGTGGAGTACTCAACACCTTCTCCAAGTCGAAGCTTGCACATAATGTGGAAGGATCAGTTTTGTGTATAGATTTATGAGTAGAAAATCTATTTAAACTTTCTTCTTTCTCAGTTTCATGATCTTCCTTTTCTTTCTTTTTTTTGGATCGCTGAGATCTGCTTATTGAAACTGTAAACATTTTAGGCACTTGTCTTTTTTAGGGACATGAAATGATATATTAAATTCTTCGCTGAATATTTTTCGGAAAATCTTTTCACTGTCTATGCCAGCTTTCACGTTGCGTTCTTTATAAACGCTGTATACGTGTGCAATATTTTTGTATTCCTGAGGCAAGTAAACCCGGGTAGAATCATGACGGCAATAATGTGAGGGGACGGCTGGTAGGCTTTTGATAAAATTGACGGCAGATTCTTTAGTACTAGGTTTGGTTTTGTTGGGTGGTTCACATTTTCCTCGCAAGTCGTCTTTAGAACTTCCTGAGGAAGCATTTTTTACCGTGTAATATATTCACTTTTGCGAAATATCTAATGTTGCTGCCAAAAACTGTAAGCATACAGTTCTTTTTCCTTCACCATCAGTAATGCAATACTTAAATGTGTAACTGCGCGATTCTGAACTACTACGTTTACGTTTAACGTTTTCTTTGTCAGTCATGCCAACCAACCAGTCTCTACGGCGTTCAGGGGTAAGCGTCCAAAAATGTTTAAATACTTGTTGCCTCTTTTTTTCAGTTATGTTTTCACAATTGTGCCCACATTTCTTACCTTTACATGGATTAGGTTGAATTGATTCTTCTGGCACTAATTGACCATCTTTTCGTACGTATTCTTTTCCTGTTTGTTTCGAAAGAGCCCTTTCCTTTTTCTTTTTTTTCTTCACTCTTTTAAAACCTCTTTCTCCTACGTTCTCGTTTTCTGTATCCAAATTTTCTTCAGTATTATTTTCCAGCAATTCACTGTTTTTATTCTTACTTGACCCTTTTTGCTTCTTTTTTTTATTCTTTCCTTTTTTTTTCTTATTTGACTGGTCTTTTTCTTCATCACTGCTTGAGGTGTCAGATCCTACTCATTCGTCAGAATCAACTGCGCCATTCTCTTCACCAGGATTGAATAAAGTAGAAAAATTTTCATCAGACATGTAATCAACATATCGGATACTTATTTACGACCACTTACACCTAAAGCGGCCTTATCCTTTGGAGATAACTCCTTATTGCGAGAGACTCCTGCAGCAGGATCATCATTCGACGGTAATTCTATACTACGAGAGACTTCTAGATCAGGATCATCATTCGAATGTAAGTCCATACTGCGAGAGACTCCTGGAGCTAGACCATCATTCGAAGGAATGATAATCCTGATGATGAATCAGTATGGACTTAGTCCATACTGCGAGAGACTTCTGGATCAGGATTATCATTCGAAGGTAAGTCCATACTGCAAGAGACTCCTGGAGCTAGACCATCATTCGAAGGTAAGTCCATACTGCGAGAGACTTCTGGATCAGGATTATCATTCAAAGGTAAGTCCATACTGCAAGAGACTCCTGGAGCTAGACCATCATTCGAAGGTAAGTCCATACTGCGAGAGACTTCTGGATCAGGATTATCATTCGAAGGTAAGTCCATACTGCAAGAGACTCCTGGAGCTAGACCATCATTCGAAGGTAAGTCCATACTGCGAGAGACTTCTGGATCAGGATTATCATTCGAGAGTCGTCCTTGGTCGCTATTCCCGATTTTATAAGAGCCTTTTCCAAAAGACTATTACAACGTTTTCTTCGGTCCATTGTTCTAAAATAAAGGTATACCATGTAGTAACGCGGAAACAGTATTATAAAACAAATTTATTTGTTAGTTCTACTTACAGTTTTCGTGTTTGTCATAAGATAAGCGTAAGCAGTACCTCAGTTGACAACGGAATTGCAAGCGCGCGTGTCTCCCAAGCGACGTCCGGCCGTGCACTGAAGTATCTTAGTTACTTTGAAACTAACTTCACTGCATGCTCAAGCGACTGCTCACGCGTTATCCGTTGGTTTAACCGACATTTTTCATGTGAATTATTTTAGGTAAAAATACACTTTGCGCCTGTGCATGTCACTACCATAGGATATAACCAACATTGAATAATCGTATACGTTCAAGTAAAAGTTGCCTAAATAATAAAATAACACTTGAAAACGGCAGGTAAAAATTGACTAACCGACAATCAGTTGTATTTTTAGGCAGGTAATAGCAGTTGAATATTAAAAAAAGAAAACTGGCAATTTTAACTAAACGCCATGTAGGAAAAAAACCAAATAAGCCATAATTACTTAAGTGATAAAAGAACAAATCTTTTCTAAGGAAAAAATATACTATGCGCCTAACACTATATTGCCAGATACTGGAAAAATTTACTAAGTGGAGTAATTACCGTACGAACAGAAATGTCAAACTTGACCAAAGGCAAATTTAGCATTTCACAATAACGACAACCACCAAATTTTCAAAAATGGTCGAAAATTTTGTCGGTTAGTAAGGAAAAAAAAGTGAAATCTCGCGAACTCCAATATGTCGAAGCGACATCAAAAGTCGTCGTAGAAGGACGTGAATAAGACCAAACGACGCAGAAAAATCAGGCGATTCCAACAATGTATATAACTCAATATGGCCAAAAATGTCGCTTGGATAATTTTTCCTTTCCAGCGTCGATATGTAAGTTTATTTTACGCTTTTACGGTGAAGGAAAACATCGTGATGAAACCGGCACACTCCTGCGAAGAAATTCAAAGGTCGTGTGTGATGTCGACCAACCCGCACGGGGCCAGTGTGGTCGACTAAGGCCTAATTGCCCTAATTCAGGGTAGGCTCGAGCCTCTCGGTGGGGACGTATATGAGCTGTTGATGTGTTGATGTATTCTTGCAAAGAATCTCAACAATCTGTTGCTTGCTTATTCGTTGCTGACTGGTGTAATCATCTAAAATAAAATAAAAAACACGACTGCCGTGCCAAAAAATATATAGCCCGTGTCACTAGGGAAGAATACCAACCACATTGGAATACGCGGTACAATGTTGTTTTATATAACTCGGTTTGTAAAAACGTCCAAAGTAAGCTTCAATGTACAGCAGCGACATCATCTGCCTGTCTGTCGTCGTCGTCGTCTGTCAAAATCTATGTTATAGCGGGCTTTGCTAGGCGGTTACTCTTCTTGACTATTGTAGTTCGTTGCTCACACATACAAATCATGTTCAGGCATTTAGAAGTTATGGTGGAACAAAGAAACTCGCATACATACATACATACATACATATATTACATAAACCCGTGTCGTGTAAAAAGAGCAGAAAAACTTTCAATACGTATAATTTTAATAAGATACTCGAATCTCGTGTGGCTACAGATGAAAAAAACCACACGAGGTTCGAGTAATCGCATTTTACGTAATAACGTGAGATCACCGTCGTCATTGGCAAATTGTTGCAAACTTAGCATCACAGCTGATTGAAAAACATAGCGTAGGGCGTCCAAGAATACTCAATGAGACGATAACACCACAAAATAGAAAGGGTTACAGAAGGACCACTCCCGCCTTCTTAAAAAATAATTACTTCACCTTGCCAGACTCACTCTCTCAATCACTCTTTGGGCAAACGCTATGGAGCACTGTTCGCACACTGTTTAGGAACTGCGTGGATACGTCAATGCATGCGTGCGTGAAATTTTGCGTTTGGCGTTTTGTTCTGAGTGGACTCTCTGTCTGGGCCCCGCGCCGCGCCACCTACTTTGTGATAACAATCAGGGGAGTTGCCAGCGAGAAAAGTGAAGATCGAGGTTTAGTAGCGTTTAATAGAAAGGCTGCCAGGTGGACTGATGACCTGAGGAAGGTCGCTGGTGGTGGCTGGATGAGGAAAGCGGGTGATCGTGCGCTTTGGCGTGCCCTTGGGGAGGCCTACGTTCAGCAGTGAACTGCAATAGGCTGATTGACTGATTGATTGATGGAATAGAAAGGCGTATACCATTGAGGCGGGCTGATGATAAGACGATGATAACATGTCCAAATGTATTCTCGTTCATTAACACTATAATTGGAAGATGATTACAAGAGTAGTGTCTTCTTCTTATTGTGTGGGTTGTAATATCGAGTATCGAAATCACTAACTCTGATGTCAGAGTTATTGGCCCCGTGCCAGGAAGTCATGCTTTGATTCAAATTTTAAAACCCAGCTATCCTTTTTGTTTTCATGACCAATGAAAGAGAGGTGATGAATTCAGATGAACGAATGATATTATTTTGAAAGGCGCAGCTGTCAGATTAATAGATTTTTAAGTCGCATGTTTTGAGTGCTCTCTAAAATTGTGCAATCGACGCGGCTATAAGGTTCAAATTTGATGTTTGAAAGCTAAAATTAGGATGGCCATCTTCTGTCCGTTTTTAAATGTTTTTAACTATTAAAAGGTGAAATGGACGGACGAACTTAAATTAAGAGTTAGAGCGTGGCAGTGAGAATTAGCCTCATTGAGCCACTAAATGTCTCGAGGTACTGAGTTTGCAGCTGTCATAATATATAAGTTTCAACCGGGAATCAAACCTATACTACCCAATACGAGAGCTGATCACTGTACCGCTATACAACGCAGACTGAATAAATAATAAGTTCGTTTATAAAAAACGTTGCTCAAACAATGCGATGCGCAGTAGACCGGCGCAAAAATTATTTTCGAAACATTTTTTCAAGAAATTATCTGAATCACACAATTATAAATTATAGCGAATCATCTTGCTCTACTAATTTATCGCAATAGTTACGAGTTCTGATACTCGCACAATGAGTAAACTCTGTACGATTTATGACGTAAAACTATTCAAGTGCGAGCACGAATAATATACAAGAGTTCTGTACAGTTTTTTTTAACATAATAAGTACGAACAAAAGTTTTCGGCTCATTTTGTACTTAAGACTTACTTATTTTTATTTAAAGGAAAATTAAGCGTGTTTTTGGCCGTGCAGAGTAGAATACATTTATCACCAACCCCTACTCTTCCCGTGGGTGTCGTAAGAGGCGACTTAGGGACTACACATTGAACAGGGAACGGGCAGCAGCGCTCTCTGATACAGTAACATTTTAATCTGCGATCTCCAACCCGCCTGCCAAGCGTGGAGATTATGGCAAAACCCTCCACTTAAGTAGAGGAGGCTCATAGTCCAGCAGTGGACTGTAACGGGCCGTTGATGAAGCGTGTTTTTTTACCTTTCAAACAGTAGATATAGGTATATAAATAAAAATATTTATTTAATATCAATCACACTAATATTATCTTCTTCTTCTTTCGAGTCGATGGCTCGTCAAAGATTTTATATTTTATACTAATATTATAAATTTGAAAATATGTTTGGATGTTTGGTTGGATGTTTGTTCCGCTTTACCACCTTAACTATTGAACGGAAAGTTTGTACCCTGTGTTAACACATAGGATTTTTACGGTAAAAAGTCTTATTACCACGGGAATATCTTGCACAACGCGAGCGTAGCCGCGGGCGGATCGCTAATATGAAATATCAAAGAACCGTCACGCTTTACTTTAATATCTATGTAGAAATGCCAGCCTCAATATTCTAGAAGAATATAAAAGATGTATTTTTTCATATATGTAAAGAATATAAAAAAACATCGTCCAGAAAAAAACGTCTTGTTTCTATTTCAGTTACAATTACATTATTATGAATTATGTGCTGTCACTAATAACTTTACAAGGAAGGTCACTGGTGTTAAAACACTAGCAGATCAATTAAATATGTCAACTTATGTAAAATAAAATATATTATTATTAAAATAAAAATCTTTAATGTTAGTCGGGCCACTAGACAGTGTATAAGTTTATTTATATTTAAAATTTTACTACACGTATATTATATGAAGCACTATCCCGCAGTATTCGTTGCGTTTTTCCTGTACCCGAAGGTTTCCTGGAAGAAATTGCTACCTTAGCAATAAGGCCGCCTATCTGTACACTATTATTTTAACTGTTTTTTTTTTTTACATCTCTTGTGTGCAATAAAGTATATTCTATTCTATTCTAGACAGACATACGTCCATCTACTAAAAAAAGTTGATGATGAGATCAACGACGGTACACACTTAAATTATCAAAGTCAAAGTCAAAATTATTTATTTCCATAGGATGTTATTACATCACTTAGATCCGTCATTGCATTTTATTTGGGTGAGTTCACTATCACAATGGCGGAATCTGTGGAGAAGAGCTCACCGAAGAAACTCCACAGTCGTCGCATCATTTGCGTTTCCTTTTTTAAATAAAATATTACAAAATTAATGCTAATTAAATATCGAAAAGGCTTGACACTCAAGCAATCTATTCCCATGGTCATCTGTCCTCTAAGTAATCAAATATCCTATAGTAACATTTTTTATACAACTTCTGTTTTATAATTATTTTAAACTTGTCTAAAGGCAAGCAAAGGCAGGCAATTAGACATAGGTAACGTTATTGTTATTGCCAATTAGTCTTATCGTCAAACACCTTTGATTTCGCACGCTTTTGCAAGGTTTTCTGAACCTCTCTACGGTACCCTAATCTGAGTGTTCGTCTCAATCCCGAGTCATGCTCTATAATTCGCAGACTCGTAATTCAATAAGTAAACTGTGGGTAGAAAGAACATGAAAACACAGTCATCTCAGCATATACTTATACATACCAGCCTGTGTATATGTGAATGACGTGTTGTGTAGCGGAAAATGTCGTAAATATTGTCGTTCTGTAATAATGACGGCTAGCTAATCTTCTTTTTTTTTTTCAGTTTCTTAATTTTTCTTTTGCGTTCCCAAACGCAGATCGCAGATGTGGCTCAGAAGGCCGCCTACCTTAAATGGGATTGGGCCGGTCACGTTTCCCGAATGCCATCCGATCTTTGGGCAAAGATTACCACCGACTGGGCCCTCGAGAACACCAGAAGACGTCGAGGTCGCCCACGGAGGAGATGGTGCGACGAATTAGACGGCCTTAACACTAAATGGCAAGAGATGGCCCAAAACAGAGATGAATGGAAGAAGGAGAGAGAGGCCTTTGCCCTGCAGTGGGACACAACAGGCTAAATCTAATTTTAAAAATCTACCTTGCAAACGCTCGTTTCAAAACTACTGAGCTTTAAAAGCTGATAAATAAACCTATAGTTGACCGAACGAGGGAAGCGTGTCTGTTTCAGCTTGGCCAAAATTGCTTTTGTATGTCTATATGTATGTCTGTCTGTTTGTTTGTTCCACTCTACAGGTCGCGTTTCTGAACCGATTCTCGTGAAATTTTGTGAGCAGGTTCGATAAATTAACCAAATATTTTTTTCGAGTCAGTTTTTGGAAATTTTAAAAAATGACGGAGTTATGGGGGTTGCCCGCTGAAGCTGTTTTCCTCTACAGGTCACATTGCTCAATCAATTAAAATAAAATAAACTAAAATAAAATGTTAAATAAAATTCATGGGGTCGGGGATCTTTGTGGAGAAAAAATAAAAATAAATTAAAAATTAAAAAATTTAAAATTTGTTTATTTCTTTTAAACAGGATCTTCAGTAATACAGGGGCCGGTGTCTCCATTTAAGCTGAAAAAGCCTGTGTTTGGAGGCACCGCTCTTCATTTGAACATCTTAACAAATATAAAGAGACATGCAGACTCGCGAGGTCTACAGCTCACAGAGCCACTAGTGTGTAAATATACAAGAAATCTCGATATTTTTTTATTAAAAACTACCACTTTTACTACTACTACTCCTGTCGGGTATTACCTATCTACGAAAAATATTCGTTTGAGGCTCAGAAGATAACGAAGCTCATTACAATTTATCATGATCAAAATAATTAATAAGTAAGCACCTGAATAAATCTATACATATAATAAATCTGTAAAGAGGCCAATTCTGTACATTGAAAAAAAAAATACCTCTGGGGGTCTTCTTAAACGTAACAGATGCCAAAAATATGATTGTAACGACTAGATAGTAGCCGGCACCAACGACTTAACGTGCCTTCCGAAGCACGGAATCACCTTTCTTTTCGGACAATCAGGTGATTCAGTCTGCAATGTCCTAACCAAACAGGGGAAAGTCCCACAAAGAAATTTTTACTTGACAGCGTCCCCACCGGGAATCGAACCCGGAACCTCTGTAATGGGCGTCGAAATCTCGACCACTCGGCCACGGAGGCTGTTTTCATATTAGTATATGAATACATTTTATTTGAAGTGTGGCATTACACATTTAGCAATTTATCTGCAACATTCAATACACCACACTTTCTATCGTATCTTAGGAATATCTCGATATTTATCGTTGCATAATATCGATTCAGAGTGCGTGTCCATCTCGAATAATAATCGGAAAGATATCGATTATACGCACTGGTTATCAGAATCTGTGATGTTAGTTCTCTAACCAACTAGATGAGACACTGTACAGTGGGAGGCGTGGCCTAGGCTTTATAAATTATATTATTTATACGCGTAAAGATTCTAGATATTGAATTTATTCAGAGAATATCATAGAAACATGAAACGCGTGTAGTCCGGAGGACGAAAGCATAAAGACTTGGGAACAAAAAAAGAACTATTCGCAATTCAAAAATTACAAACTTTAGAACGAAATATGTAAACCGCCCAACAGCCAGTAACAACAAAGGAGGCCGACCTTACAGTGCTATCGGGGTCTTCAAAAAATTTTAACCACCTGCGTTCAAACCTGATGAAACGAAAAAGCAGAATACAAATTTTAAAATATTATTTGAGTAGATTAAGAAAGTTAGCGATTTAAAATTCAGTGTCACTACAGACACCTTACTTATGATTTATCCTTACTAATATTATAAACGCGAAAGTTTGTAAGACGGATGTATGGATGGATGGATGTTTGTTACTCTTTCAAGCAAAAACTACTAACGGATTGGGATGAAATTTGGAATAGAGATAGTTTGTACTCTGGAATAACACATAGGAGACTTTTTACTGGAAACATTCTTATTTTCACGGGAAAATCTTACACAACGCGACCGTAGCACGTAAATATTTTTACAGGCAAAACACAAAAATCGTCAAATAAATTCACTTTTCGCTATAATGGATTTATGTCCTTTATAAAAAATTGTTTAGCGCCAGTATGATAAAATAAATAAAATCACGAACATTATAAAACCTCGCCCATACCCCAAACGAGGTGAGCAGAACTTAAGTTGGCTCACTCAGCGATCACATAACCAACGTTTGGTTTTCTTAGGTAAAAAATGATTTTCTTTAGATACATTTCATATTTATAGGCTTATCTTGTAAGTGAGTATTTTATAAATCTGTGCTTATATCTAATCGTATTTGGGCACGGGTGGCACATCAACCCGGTTTACAGTAGTTTTGGTGGACACGCAACATTCTTAAAAGGGCAATTTTTATTTCCGCGTTTTTGCAAAACGTTTGAATAGGTCGTAAGAGTCTTTGAGCATGTATCGTTTTTATTTCATCGTTTAATACTATTGCGAAAATTTATAGAATAGAATATACTATATTGAACACTTTGAAATCATAAAAAAATAACTACAGCTGGGTGCCCGAAGACGGTAACCGACGTCGGGCAGACCCAAAAAGAGATGGCGTGACGAGTCGGATGCCTTTTGCGTAAACTGGTAGAACATGCGCAGGACAGAGCGGTGGAAAAAATCGGGGGCCTTTGCCCAGCAGTGGGATCGCGTAGGCTAATAAAAAATTAACAAATACAAGAATAAATTATAAACAAGAAAAACAAATGAAAATATTCGCTCTCTTTAGTGAATACGCTCTCTTCAGTGAATAAGTTTTTTAAACTTAGATTTAGTTCCATCTCAGTCTTTCAGTTTTAGGGGCTCTGAGCCTCGTGCTGCCCTTTCGGAAGAATGCTAGTGGCCTGATAACTGATGACCTAATAAAAGGCAATGCCGCTGTAATATATTTGAGCTGGCCAATGTCCTAGTTTTCTCACAATGATCTATCTATCTACTGTGAAGGATATGGAGCCTTACATAATTAAAAGCAAGATTTGAGGTAAATAAATATTTTGGGAAAAACCATCTTCTTTACAAGAATATCAAAATCTACTCACAGTCACAGTTACGTTTTTGAACACACTTGCGAGGAAACAGAATAAAAATACTTACAAGGAAAAGATTTGAAAAAAATGGCGCGCGGATTATTTTTTTTTGCCGTAGCTGCGTGAAAATGTTGGCAAAAACGCTAAAGCTCATACAGCCAAGTTTTTAAAATACCAAATAAACGATTTTTTTATTAAATAACACAAATCATTATTATTTTTAGACAAAACTTAATAATGTTATGTTAATAAACGTTTATTTATTATATTTTAAGTAATAGAGTTTATTTATTAAAACATATTTACATAGGTACTGTTTCTATGACAAACTTTTGCCGATAAAAAAAAATGGCAAACCGTGAGTTATAGAAGTCATTAAATTCTGGAAACATTTAGTGACTTTATATAACTAAATTAGTATTCCCTATTCAAATTCTTCGATTCTTTTACCCAAAATGACTATAAAAGTATGAATTAAATTTTGGTTTTTATTTCATAGTGATGCATGAGACTTTTTGGTACCATTACTGGGGACTTTACAAAAACTGACTCGATAAAAAAATTCGATTAATTTGTCGAATCTGCTCACAAAATTTCAGGAGAATCGGTTGAGAAACGCGACCTGTAGAGTGAAACAAACAAACAAACCAACAACAAACAAACAAACAGATGGACATACAAAAGCGGCCAAGCTGAAACAGAGACGTTTCGCTCGGCCGGTCAATTAACTTGTCGTTACTGTCTGTCCACCCGCAGTTGATGAAGTTTCGCTTGTATTCGATTTTAATTTCCATCGGTTTTGTGGCTTTATAGGTACAATCAGATACGGTGGCTGATGGCTACCGCTCCCTTATCAGCTTGCGTCAGTTAATGTTCCACAAAATGAGATAGCTGACATGCGTCGCGTTTAAAAGCGTTAAATAGACAGGATTTATTTATTATTATTGGTTTATTCAACGTGTTAGTTAAAAAAAGTTAGTTATCACATCACAGTAATATTATAAATTTGAAAGTATGCTTGGATATTTGGATGGTTTGATGTTTCCGCTTTCATGACTAAAGTACTGAACTTAGGATGAAATTTGGATTAACACTACTATTACTATTACTATTCACTTACTATTTGGATACTTTTTACGAGAAAAAGTCTTGTCCCCACCTCTCCAGAAATCTTACTCATTTCGTATCAGTTTTTAATAATACAAAGTATCGATTAAATATCTTACATCGTCGAAACATATAGATAGTTATTAAATACATATTCGAAAAATCGGTAAATAGTCGATGTCGATCGGTTATCGGCCTGAGTGGAGAACTCTTGTTAAGCAAAACATCTACGCTTTTGAAAACAAGCGAAAAGAAAAGCTAGACGCCAAGCGCGATGAGCTCAAGGCCAGACCAGCAGGAGCCATAAATTACTGATCGCACGTTTCTCGCTAAGATTGGCTATGTCAGTCACAAGCGAGCTCATGAAAGGGCAGGCCAGTCAGAACCTATCCAGAAGGAGATTCGAAAAAGTGGTCACGTTAACCGAAATCGGTTCGGATCATATATATCTGGCAACATTGATCCGATCGCTCTACCTCTTGGCCTCTGAAGCTGCTAGCCTATATGATTGTCTAGTCATAAAACCGATGCAATTCTAACCGATTACAAGCGATACCGGTCGGTTTGTCGGTTTAATTAATGGGTTCATTCCGGCCTCAGCGGTCCGATGCGCCTCGTTTCACATCACTATATTCATCAATAGTATTCCATCCTCTTAATTTAGATACAAAAGCAATAAATTTGCTGTCTATTACACGCTTTCATTTAGCTTTCAATGTTTGTATGTAATTTTCGGGTCAAATCTTGTCACTAATATTGTAAATGAATGCTCATATTGGAATCTAGACGGAAAAGTCGGAAGCAGGAATTTTGACTTCGGAATTTTGTTTGGACTAGTTAGGAGGTATACACCTACGAATAAGCTAGGATATACACACTCAAAGTCCTGACCCCTCCGAGGGCCGCCCGAGTGGGGGGGGCAAAGAAGGTCCCGTTTTTTGGTTATTTGCTTACATCTCGAAAACGGTGCGTCGTGCGAAGTTATATACTGAATTTAGAACCACTTCCTCTAAAATTACGACTTTGAAATTTTGCTTAGGTACTAGTTACGTTCCGATGGATATGTCACCGTAAGATTGTGAACGCCGTTAGTTTATAATCTTACTCGCGATATTATAAACTTACGGGAAATTGTGAACTGAAACCAACCATTTACAGTTTAACGTATTATTTCTCGTTAGTTTATAATCTTACGATGTTCACCCGTAAAATTGTGAACCGTGTTCCTGATTGGTCGGTTTTGGCAGTAGCTACCTACAGAATGACAGCCAAGAATAGCCGCGCTGGACACGTCAAACGTTTAACCAATCAGCGTGGGAGGAGCGTTCCGTCGCATGCCAATTTTTAATCAGTTCACAATTTGACGGTTTGACATCGTAAGATTGTAAACTAACGAGAAATAATACGTCAAATTGTAAATGGTTGATTTCAGTTCACAATTTTTCGTAAGTTTATAATATCGCGAGTAAGATTATAAACTAACGGCGTTCACAATCTTACGGTGACAGATACACTAAAATGATAATAAGGACTTAATGATGCAGCCAGAATAGGGCATATGCACATTTTTTTAAATTTATTAATCGAAATATTTCAAGTTCCAGACAAACACATAAAAAATTTTTTTTCAAATATCTTGCTCAGAAACTAAGTTACGAGTATAAGGCTTCAAAGTTGATGGTTAGGTGGGTTATACAGAGAGGTCCGACGTGTCATGTGACGTCATATGTCACGCAGGCCATACATTAGCCATAGAAAATTTTGTTTTCGTAAGAGGGACAGATATATTTGTTTTATAATGTTGTATCTGGTTTGATTTTTGATCAATTTCGATTCTGTTTGTGAGTATTCTATTTTTGTATACTTTCAGATGAACTATGAAAAAATCAAGTTTTTTTATGCATATTCAATACAATACAATACAAATATTCTAATATTCATATTCCCTATTCCTCAACGGTTAGTAGCACGGAAACTTCGCATATAGGTTCCGATAACATGATCCTTGCTGCAGCCAGGATTGTCTCCTCATAAGAGAACTCTTCAACGGTTAGTGGCACAGAAACTTTGCATATAGGTTCCGATAACATGATCCTTGCTGCAGCCAGGATTGTCTCCTCATAAGAGAACTCTTCAACGGTTAGTAGCACGGAAACTTTGCATATAGGTTCCGATAACATGATCCTTGCTGCAGCCAGGATTGTCTCCTCATAAGAGAACTCTTTAACAGTTAGTAACACGGAAACTTTGCATATAGGTTCCGATAACATGATCCTTGCTGCAGCCAGGATTGTCTCCTCATAAGAGAACTCTTCAACGGTTAGTAGCACGGAAACTTTGCATATAGGTTCCGATAACATGATCCTTGCTGCAGCCAGGATTGCCTCCTCATAAGAGAACTCTTCAACGGTTAGTAGCACGGAAACTTTGCATATAGGTTCCGATAACATGATCCTTGCTGCAGCCAGGATTGTCTCCTCATAAGAGAACTCTTCAACGGTTAGTAGCACGGAAACTTTGCATATAGGTTCCGATAACATGATCCTTGCTGCAGCCAGTATTGTTTCCTCATAAGAGAACTCTTCAACGGTTAGTAGCACGGAAACTTTGCAAATACGTTCCGATAACATGATCCTTGCTTCAGCCAGGATTGTCTCCTCATAAGAGAACTCTTCAACGGTTAGTAGCACGGAAACTTTGCATATAGGTTCCGATAACATTATCCTTGCTGCAGCCAGGATTGTTTCCTCATAAGAGAACTCTTCAACGGTTAGTAGCACGGAAACTTTGCAAATAGGTTCCGATAACATGATCCTTGCTGCAGCCAGGATTGTCTCCTCATAAGAGAACTCTTCAACGGTTAGTAGCACGGAAACTTTGCATATAGGTTCCGATAACATAATCCTTGCTGCAGCCAGGATTGTCTCCTCATAAGAGAACTCTGCAACGGTTAGTGGCACGGACTCAAATCTCTTTTGGGTAGTCTGCTTACAATTGTCGCCCAGCAGCTGCCACAAGCTGCTGCACAACACGAAGAGTGTTGTAGAGGTTTGGTATGTGGCAATATCCAGGGCACAGTCCGAAGAAAAGGTATTTATATATTTATATATTATTTATTACTATATTATGTATAACTTTAGGAGTTTACTGTCGGAGATCAGGACATGAAGTGAAGAATTTAGCAGAAAAAAGACAAAATCGAAACGTAAGAAATCTAAATTTGAAATTGAATTTAAAATGAAAGATAAAACCGCCAGCAAGAAAGTCAAAGTCAAAGTCAAAGTCAAAATAATTTATTTCCATAGGATGTTATTACATCACTTAGATCCGTCATTACATTTTTTTGGGTGAGTTCACTAACACAATGGCGGAATCTGTGGAGAAGAGCTCACCGAAGAAACTCCACAGTCGTCGCATCTTTTGCGTTTCCTTTTTTAAATAAAATATTGTCAATTACAAAATTAATGCTTATTACATATCGAAAAAGCCTGCTACTCAAACAATCTATTCCCATGGACACCTATCTTCTAAGTAATCAGATATCCTATAGTAACCTTTTTTATACAATTTCTGTTTTATAATTATTTTAAACTTGTCTAAAGGCAAGTTTTTAATATCAGTAGGGACCTTATTGTAATAGCGTATACAATTGCCTTTAAAAGAATTAATAATTTTATGTAGTCGGCTGACATAAGCAACCAACTTGTCTTTATTTCTAGTATTAAAATTGTGTATATCACTGTGCTTCTGAAAATTACTTATATTTCGTTTTATATACACAAGATTGTCATAGATATATTGAGACACAAATGTCAGAATATTGATTTCTTTAAATTTTTCCCTCAGTGACACTCTAGGCCCTAATCTATAAATTGCACGAACAGCCCGTTTCTGCAAAATAAATATACTATTAGCATTCGCAGCGTGACCCCACAATAAAATACCATAGGTCATTAGACTATGAAAGTAACTGAAGTAGACTAGTCTAGCGGTGTCTACGTCGGTAAGGGCTCTAATTTTTTTAACTGCGAACGCTGCTGAACTCAGTCGGTTCGACAATTTATTTATATGAGAATCCCATTGTAGTTTGGCATCTAAAGTAATGCCCAAAAAGACAGTCGAATCTACAAGGTCCAATTTCTGTCCTTTTATAAATATATCTGTAGTTACCGGTTTTACATTGGATAATACGAATTTAATACATTTAGTTTTCTTTTCATTAAGTAATAGATTATTAACAGTAAACCAATTCACTATACTAGAGATAGCATTGTTTACGTCGTCATAGTTTGATTGTTGTCTTTTAACTTTAAATATCAAAGAAGTATCATCGGCAAACAATACGAAAGGTTGCCAGTCATAAAACAAGAAAGAGGACGAATGCCTCGTTACACAACTATACTCATCAGCAGTTTAAAAGCTTGTCAAAGAGCAATAGGTTCGATTTGATTTAAAAAAACAGACGGTTCTTAAGATGTTGCCCATCATCATCATCATCATCGTGTGGGTTGTAAAGTCGACAACCGACCTCACAAACCCTGGTGTCAGTGTTATAGAGCCGCCAAAGGCCACTGACTTGGTTCGTGTAACGACTAGATTGTAGTCGGGACCAACGGCTTAACGTGCCTTCCGAAGCACGGAATCATCTTTCTTTTCGGAAAATCAGGTCAGCCTGCAATGTTCTAACCAAACGAGGAAAGTCTCACAAAGTGATTTTTGCTTGACAGTGTCCCCACCGGGAATTGAACCCGGAACCTCCGTAATGGGCGTCGAAATCTCGACCACTCGGCCACGGAGGCTTTTTGTGTTGATGTTGCCGATAAGAAATCCTGCCCAGCATCCTAGAAGAACACAATCTTGCAATGGACTCGCTCAGAAGACAGAATATTTTAGCTTAGAACCCGTCAAAATCAAGTTAATCCAATATTTACCAACTGTATTTCCGTCCATGGCCTATTTAACATACTAATGATGCAGGAACAAGAATCTGAATGAGGAGTTAGGTAAAGTGAGACAGCAAAATAGCAATGAGCGCTAGCGCACACATTAAACTTGTAAATGGGAGTAGGAAGCTGCTGTAAATGATGTATAGGTTAGTTGAAGAATGGATGGATGGATATGAGCTAGTAAGCATTGACAGTCAGTCGGTGTAGTCAGCATCGGTGTAGTGAGTGGCTAGGGACGCGGCCTCCCATCCGGGGAATGCGCGTTCGATCTCCACCAAGGACCATTTCTTGCGGTAAAAGAAAACATTGTGTGTGAAGTCGACCAATCGAACTGGGCCAGCGTGGTCTAGATCGCTCTAATTCAGGGTAGGCTTCAGCCCCTCGGTGGGGACGTATATGAGCTGTTAATGAAGCATTGACAGTCTAATACGCAGACCAATTTAAGTTAATAGCCTTTTTTATTATTTACTTTACGGGTTTGCGTTTGACCAAAGTTAAAGACGTATGAAAACCACGAAAAAAAGATGTGACTTCTAATGCTGGGCTAATATTTCTCAGTTCTACTTAAGGAGTGTTTTTTGCTCATTTGAGCTAACACAAAAAGGGTCATTAAGCTTAAGCAAGTTAGAACTTTAATCAAACCCACATAATGTACTAAGACGTGACAATGACAATTATACCAAGCAAGGTATTAACTCAGCTCATATCATCACGACTACGACACGTACCGTATCAACTCAAATCAATCAACATCAACGGCCCGTTACAGTCCACTGCTGGACTATGAGCCTCCTCTACTTAAGTGTTTGGTTTTGCCATAATCTCCACGCTTGGCAGGCGGGTTGGAGATCGCAGATTAAAAGGTTACTGTATCAGAGAGCGCTGCTGCCCGTTCCCTGTTCAATGTGTGGTCCCTAAGTCGCCTCTTACGACACCCACGGGAAGAGTAGGGGTTGGTGACAACGGAAAGTAAAAACGTTTGCACGTTAAACAGACAAATATAAATGTCTAATTGAAGGGTTGTAAATCTAAAGGGTCTAAGTGCCAATTACTTAAACCCATATATAGATTGTATTTTCGTAAAAATGTTGACTTTTGATTTTTCGGCACTTAGACCCTTTAGATTTACAACCCTCTTGTTAAGTGTATCTTCTTATTAGAACTTAGAAAGTTTTTGTTGGAATCAAGCTTTTACAAATCATTTTTGGATGTCATAGCTAGTTGGGCATGTTCACTACAAGATAAGCCCAGTTAACATTTTGATTAGTGACAAGTGCGAGTAACAAGTGCAAGTGACAAGTGCTTAGTGCTTAGCAAGTGTGGACAGGCACTGACAAGTAAAAACTGTTAAGTGATTAGTAGATAGACGGTCGTTCTATTTTCTGACAAGTAGATCTGCCCCGCGCGCCCCCCGCTTTCCCCTTACTCGCCCACCCACGCTACACGTGCGTGTTTTTGGGATTTATCATGGCAAAATGGTCAGAAAATGACACGAACAAATTTGTACAAGAATTTTTAAAACATCACCAAACTTTAAAAATAAAAATGTTCAAGATGCCGCAATGATGAAAATTAGCGAAAAGATGATAAAGAAATTTACTCTAAAATTAGGAGCATTAAATCGACATTATTATCAGGAAAAAAGAAAAATCCGGCAACTTGTGAGCTTTACTACTAAGCACTAATCGATATTGGACACCTACTTTTCACTTGTCACTTAACACTTGTTACTTGCTACTTCACTAATCAAAATGTTAACCGGGTATAATGACAAAGAGCATTGTAGAGAAAAACAGCAATCTCATTATTTCAATTTATTCTTACATATGTCAAAAACACTACGCTTTTTCGTCAATGCAAAAGGAGCTTATTTAACAACTCCAATAAAGACGTATTTAGTATTGTTAAAAACAGTATTTTATTCGTTTTAAATACAACAACCGTATCTCAAGAAGAGATATTTACAGATTAGTTTTGGATATGGTACCAAAGAGTGCAAAACACTTTAAAACTTCTTTGACTATGTGTGTTCCAATTTATAACAAAATACCTAATGAATATAAATCTCTTAATTTGACTTTATTTAAAAGAAAACCGTAGCCGTGTGGTGACGGCAGAGTAGAATACATTAGTCACCAACCCCTACTCTTCCCGTGGGTGTCGTAAGAGGCGACTTAGGGACTACACATTGAACAGGGAACGGGCAGCAGCGCTCTCTGATACAGTAACCTTTTAATCTGCGATCTCCAACCCGCCTGCCAAGCGTGGAGATTATGGCAAAACCAAACACTTAAGTGGAGGAGGCTCATAGTCCAGCAGTGGACTGTAACGGGCCGTTGATGTTGATGTAAAAGAAAACTATATGAATGGCTTAAGAAACAAAACTACTAAGTGTTAAGGAATTTCTTGATTAATACTTAAAGATAACCTGTGTGATATTTGCATGCTACTAAACTTTAGCTAAACATGTCTGCACTAACTTTTTTGTCAATGTAACACCCCTATACCATGTTTAAAGCAAATAAAGATTATTTTTATTCTTCTTATTCCAACTCCACTTGACCGAACACGTTTCGAAGTTAACCAAAGCAATCCGTCTTGAGGCCAACGCTTCAGACCTAGTGGGGATTCCATTTCTTGGGTATAAGAACACAGCACGCACGTTACCATTTACATTTCATATACGGACGTACCACTCTCTAGTTAAGTTTTTTTTTGTGCAGTGAAACAAGTGAAAAAAATGGCCTTAGCAATTGTGAGTAATTTTTGTTTTGCTTTGTTTTTGGTGATAGTGTTGTGATCACGAGAGTTTGAAATTGTGGATGAAGACATCGTAAAGAAAGCTGAATGCCTGTTATGAAATTCAAAGGTTGTGAAGTCGACTTACCTAGATTGGGCTGCTGCATGACCGCCGTCGATAAAACAAACCGCGCGACACATAAAGTGACCGCCAATAGTATCTAAGTTTATGTCGCGCGAAGTCAAAGTCAAAATTATTTATTTCCATAAGATGTTATTACATCACTTAGATCCGTCATTACATTTTTTTGGGTGAGTTCACTAACACAATGGCGGAATCTGTGGAGAAGAGCTCACCGAAGAAACTCCACAGTCGTCGCATCTTTTGCGTTCCCTTTTTTAAATAAAATATTGTCAATTGTGAAGATAAGAACTATGCTAATATTGGCGGTTACGTTTTATGTCGCGTGGTTTATTTTATACCTGTCACCCTTTACGATAGTCACGAGTTCTACAGTGGGGATGCTATGAGCCGGTGACTGCCTGACTTTTTGTGGATTCAATGGTGTCGGTTCCCGCAGCGAAACTAAATTTAAATTTTATCTTAGTCTCTCTGACCCACGACGATGAAAAAGGACAGGAGATTGTCAACCATTGTGAGTGCCAAATTTTATAGCGCTAATGTCAAGTTTTGACGTGTGCTATGTAGTTTTAAACGGCTTGTTTTAGGATCCTGCTTATAATTGACGTTTGTGACATAAAATATGACGTTCAAAGAGCCGACTATCTCCCATCCTTTTTCATGGTTGTGGGTCAGAAAGTGACAAGAATAATATAAAATTTAAATTTTGTTTCGCTGCGGGAATAGGGGATCGGACTGTTCACCATATTTTATGAATTTACCATATTTTATGAATTATTTTTAAAATATAGATTAGTAGCAGACGATTCGCGAAGAAAAAAACAGAATCGGTTGAAAAACTAATTTACAGTGATTATTTAAAGTTTCAATATGTCTGTCTCTTTCAAAAACGATTTTTTGTATGGAGATTATATGGAGTTACTAGCAAATGACATCACAATGGTATGTGCCTCTCTGTCTAATCTTGAATTTCAAACCTTTATAACTCGGTTAATTTTAAAGATAGAGCAAAAATTATTTTAGTGTTCGATAGCAGAAACTAAGAAGTTTGGATTTATAAAATAAATAAAAAAGTAGTCCGATACCCTATTGACATTAATAGCAACTTTTTTGCTATAACGGACGAGTGACGGTTTTAATTTTGACCATTATTCGTGCTTCGAAGGATACGTTAAGCTGTTCATCTGGCTACTATCGATCAAATACCTATAGTGAAACTTTAGTGTCAATCATAGATTTTTGTTTGTTCTTGCCCAAAAAATAAACCCTCATCTCATTGAAGATTTTTTCTTTATATGGATTGTTTATCGAAATATTTTTGAAGGTAAATGTCAAATAATCAAGATCTAAACTTAATCTGCAATTAATTTCAATAATTAAAATTATTTTTTCCTTAGAATTTAGATTCGACTCATTTTACACCCCTTAATTTGAATAGGCACGGACTTCTTTACCGCAAGAATTTTACACTATTTATTTCTTTGCTTTGTTTTGTACCTTACATACAAAACTATTTATAAATTAAATTTTATCATAAAGAACCATCTCGTACAGTCACACGAAAAATTAGTTTACCAGCCTAAGGTTCATTTACAAATAATATAGGTAGATATTTTAATGATTTCTTCGATTGGTGATCGATTTGTTAGATATCGAGTAGGTATTTATACCTTATCAAAGTTTTCGTTCCAAGAAATAAAAAAATATATTATATAAATCGAATTTGTAAGATCGGCCTAACAACCCACACAGAGGTCATGAGAACCAGAGTAACCTAATTACAAAAATAACCATACCGGCCTATTTTAGATAAGCCACTACGGAATTTTTATTCGGGCCTTTTTTTTAAATGATGTATTGCACATCCGTGATTAATGTTGTGCACGTCTAATCCGCTTCTCTGTACTCATTCTCGCTTCCTAGGTCTGCTGTAAGACATTTCTTTAGAAATAAGCAGTACCTGTTGTCGTTTTATTTTTTGTTTGTATTTAATGTCATTTCTGTGTACAATAAATAATAAAATAAATAAAAATAAATACATTTCAGGCCATAACTCAATTATAAAAAAAAAATAGTTAGGCCACTCTGGTTTTCATGGCCTCTCATCATGCCAATCCCGACACAGTAAAAAGCAAAACTTCGCAACCGCCAACACAATAGGTCTTTAAAGTTTTAAACATATCAATAACACTACAAAACACGACACGCAACTGTAATAACAATTCAATATACTATGTAACAGTTCCTGCATGGCCAATATGGCACAGAAATAATAGAATGGTACCAGTAATAGGACAATTACTATAACAAAAAACACGGCAAGTGAAAATCGCGTGACGTGCGACACGCGCGCGCAGCTTTCGGAAGCGCATTTTTTTACATCTTCCTTATTGAATAATAAGGTAAGCGATATTGTACATGAAATGCTGCGTCTTTCAAAATGGTGGTTGTCACCTCATATTTACGTCCCCACCGAGGGGCTCGTATCTACTCCAGACATGGTCCAGTGAGGGTTGGCTGACAACATGTTGTTTCATCAACAGCTCATATACGTTTCCACCAAGGGGCTCGAGCCTACCCTGAATTAGGGCGATCAGGCCGTGCGGGTTGGTCGACTTCACACACAACCTTTGAATTTCTTCGCAGCAGTGTGCAGGTTTCATCACGATGTTTTCCTTCACCGTAAGAGCATCGAATAAACGTACACATGAATTCAAAATTCGAAACAGGTGGTGGGGATTGAACCCGAATGTTGTTTGATAACGCAAAATTTAACGTTTCAGCGTTTTTTATTGAGTTTTTAAAGGTAATCTAATCTCTTTATGTAGAAAAAATTATAGAACTTAAAAGGTCACATATAGAAATCAACAATATAACGAAACCAGCAAGTTTGTCTATCAAGAGAACTTAGGCTACAGTGGAAATACTTACATATTTTTTCAAAGAAAAAATCGAAAACCTACTCAAGCCGAAAAATCTCAGTCGAACATCTTAAGATACCAAAGATGTTTACTCAAAATACTAACGTATGAGCCATAGATACCAACGTACGTACATACATTCAAATCTATGATAAATGCGAGTAGTACAATAAATGCAGGATGCCTATCAGATCACACTAGGCATCTAACATTCAAATAATGCATTATTATTGGTGCTAGAATAGAACCATCAGGCCCCGTTTCACGAAGCAATAATTTACCAGTAACAACTTACAATTTGATATTCATTGCGTAGTTAATTCGCCTAAACTGTAAGGCCTTATCGTTTTAATCTCACTGTCTACGCAATGTACTTGTAATTTTTAACTTGTAGCTACGGCCCCCAGGAAACTATTCGTTAGATAATTCAATCAGCACAAGGTAGCCAGCAATTTAACGCAAAGATCATTATCTCACAAACCAATCTACGCTCTGCAATGTACTGTATTACGCCTTCCTTTACATTGTTAACCAGGCCGTAACAATTACACCATGTTAGTTAACGTATGTATACTACGTACATAATATTATAATTTAACCAAACTTGGGTTATGTCACCGAAGTCGCCAATTACCAAGCCAATGTTTGTTAGCTCGTTAATACTAGAGATGGGATGAGGTGGCTTGTATTTGTTATCGATGAAATACTTAGTATATTCGAGTTGAAGTAACAGTTACAATATTTTACCTTTATTTGTGAAAATTGTTATGTTCAAAGATCTTGTCGGGTTGTTTTTCTAATTATAATTGAACTAATAAATTATACAAAAAAAAATGTGAAAGCTAACTTGCCCACGACCAACGAGCCAGTTCAACTAGGCTCTGGATTTATATCCTAGATCCTAGGGACTAATTTTTTTTTAGCTTATAACGGAATAATCTGATGTTTTCTTACATTTTTATATCGCGAGAAACAAAAAAAAATAAAGTTACAAAGAATCCAACTAATTCATATCGACTTTATACAGGTAGCGACTGACTAAGTTCATGTCCATGCAAACATAAAACAAAACTTAACTAACAAAACACAAAAGGTTCTTTAGAACAAATTCCATTGAGTCAATCATTAGTAGTTCATATTTTAAATAATAAAACGTGTCTACTTACATACCTGTTACTCTAAATAACAGTTACATTTCCCACCACTATCCCCTTAACGATCTCGCTAACTCATGCAACATTATTGGCAGTTCGTTCATAAACCAATATTGCACTTTCGTTTTACTTCTAAAACATACATTATACCACCTCCTTGGTGCTTTAGTATAACTGTATTAGTTAATGTATTACATAGGTTATAAATGTACCTATTGGGTGCAGTGGAATATGAATTAGCAACATTTTTTTCTGTCTGTGTGCAATAAAGTATATTTCATTCATTCATTCATTCAAAATGGCTGAAAAATATACTTTTGATACCTCTTTTTTTTAAAGAAGGTTGCTCAGTTTGATTACCTGTTTTGACAAAGGGATTGAGGTTATATTTTGGTTTCTTTCTGTCCCTAAAACTCAAAAAGAATATATTTTGAGCTAGATAAGTCAGACAATTATGTAATTAAAACTTAATTTAAAAAAAACATAACTCTCTTACTTTTTTTTTCAATTAATTTCAATTTTCCTTTCTATTTTCTTTGCTAATATCAAGAGCATACAGATTTTCAATGAGCAAAAATGCTACGTCCCTACACCTCGTAGCAAAGATCAAAAATTTAGTATACTTAATAAAAAAGGAACAGAAAAAAAGTGTACCATTTTTTTTTTTATAAAAACATAAATCCGGCAAATTTATAGTTTTAATTTCGTTAATAGCCATTCATTTCCAGACACGCCAGAACATGTTAATTAGCTCATTATATCAATACAACACGTCATTATGCCAGTTTACATGCTAGCGACCGCCTAATTAGGTATTTTACACAGACAACGGAATACGTATAGAAATGACATGGTAATTAGGGTTAAAAACTGAGAAATAAATGGCCACTTTTGAGTGTTCACAAATGTCAGATGGATTTTTGAAGTTTTACTGTCCAATCAGGAACACTCAACACTGGCGCCATTAGCTTCTACCTATAATTTAAATGCGGGTTGGTCGACTTCGCACACAACCTTTGAATTTCTTCGCAGGAGTGTGTAGGTTTCATCACAATGTTTTCCTTCACCGTAAGAGCGTCGAATAAACGTACATATGAATTCTAAAACACATTGTTACGTGGTGGGGATCGAACCACTAGACCACCGACCGAATCACAATAATGCTGTATCAAAATATATGTAATAAAAATGAATTATTGTTTCGTTTTCAAAAGAAAAAAAATAAGAAGGAAGAAGTAAGTAGGTACTTGTTTGTTAAAAAGCTATTAAATTACTAGCTAGGGAAGCATGAGAAGAAATTTAATTACAACTTCTTCATATCCGGTAACCCGTTCTTTTGTTTCTGGTTTATAAATAATATTATAAACTAGATATTATCTAGTTTTGTATTTAAAGAATTACATTGTTCTTTAAAAAAAAACTTTATTATATAAAGACACTTATGTTAGAAAAGTGGGGCAAGTGTCTCCCAAAAGGCTTATCGCCTGTGTCGGGAGGCACCGCTCTTCATAGAAACTAACATAATATAAGTTAATGTTATGACAAGTTCATACAGATGGAAAAAGAGGTAAGTATAATTAAGATAAGTTTAGTTTTTAAATGAGGAAAAACAACATTCATCAATATTTTGAGCTTTTAAGGAGAATAATTAAATAACCTAGTTTTATTTATAGTAAGTTTAACTAAACGTAGGTATTCAGAAAAAAATACCATCTGAAATCCAAACTGATTTTAGAAAGGAAAAAGAAAGAAAATATCAGACCTAACTGTTTGTTTAGTTATTCTTGATAATATCGCTCCATGCCACATCTACTCACTTCCTGCTTCTCATCGTTGTAGTTTGCAGTACATTTACTATTCAAATTAATGTGCATAATTTTAGCATAGATTGTGTACGACAATGACAGTGAAACTGTTATTATCAAATAATAGCACCTAGTTTACATACGGACTAACAATTTCATTGGTTTAGTTTAGTATCTGTTAGTGGAGTAGCAGTTATTAGGTTGGCTACCATAAGCAGGTTGCGGTTCAAACCCCACCACATGCTAATCCTTACTAATATCACTCTTTCACGCAAAAACTACTGAACGGATTGGGATGAAATTTGGAATAGAGATAGTTTGTACCCTGGAATAACACAGGTCAAAAAAGTCTTATTCCCACGGGAAAATCTTACACAACGCAAGCGTAGCCGTGGGCGGACCACTAGTACCTTACATTTTCGAATTTTAAAATATTTTTTGAATCGTTTGTTCGACGCTTTTACGGTAAAGGAAAAGTAAAAAAAAACCTACACACGCCTGCTAAGTAGTTCTGAAGTCGACCAAGATTAGGTCACTCAATTCTGGGTAGGCTCGAGCCCCTTGATGGGTATATGAGCTTATTTCGTGGTACATAAGAATTGATATTATTTTTTTAAAGTAACTAAATATGCATTAACACGCACGACTCTAACTAACCTTAAATACACAAGAACTGAGACGTTCTTATTCGAAATCCATATCCTTTAACATTAGCTTCCATTATCTGGGAGCTAATTATCATAAACAGATCTAGATAATGCCAGTCTGCGAGATAACCAGGCTGGTAGCTCGTCACGAGCGCGCTGTGCCGAGATAACGAGTCAGGGCTGCCACTTGACAATATGTAATGCCTCTCTGAAGAGTATGAAAAAGAGTGTCCGCGCCCGCTGTTACCACATTGGTAGAAATAGCGATTAGATCTGTTAAAAAAAGTGGCAATGGTTGGCTTATTACGAGTTTCTGTACAGCAGCGAGCTCGATTTTTCTGTCGCGCTGCATTTCAAATGATAGGCTCTTTGGTTGGAAATTGAAACACTTTATTAAAGCAGATAAAAGGGTTCAGTTCCCACGCGTTCTTTGTGAATTTTCCTTGTTTTAAAAACTAAAAGCGCCATCTATGAACGCGGAGATACAACCTATATAATTCCGAGCGCGTTAAATAAATGGCTGTGTTACATTTTCGTATTTATAATATTAGTGAGGATGATTAGTTCTAGGGGTGCGAGAGAGCGAACATTATTACATTATCCTTGATTACATCGGTTATATCGGTTACCCTTGTGTCAACCCTGACTCATGTCGTAGTACGTGACGTCATTAGCGAGATGCTTCCGCGTGACGTAATCAGACGAGCTTCGAGTAAGCTGCGGTTTTTGCGGTACGTGCCTCTCCTCGGAGGACGAATTATAATAATCTACTGAGTGATCAATGTACTACGTTACAGCTCCTAATATCCTGGTAGTGACTTCGGATGTTATTTTGTCCTTCGAAGTAGTAGGAAGTGGACAGATTTAGTTTTTTTTTAACTATAGGGAGGAGTAAAATTCTTCTGAGAATATTGTTCTCTCGTTATCTATCATACAAAACTTATAAAAACTCAACTTTACTATGTTGGTGGCTTGAATTATAAATGTAACGTCGTTTGTAACACCTAAAAAGCTGTGTCAATATTTTATTTCGACAATGACTTTTTAAATCTTACTTCAACTAAAAATTATGTACCTGGGCTGTCGGAATTCGGGAATTTTATTTATTACATCTTAAAACTCGAGCTAGATCACTCAATATAGAACTCTTATTGTTAAGTACTATACTCAATAGTGTCAATGTTTTCGTTTGTATTCTCTAGCTGTTGAGTCTACATCCAGATCTGTTCCTATCTGCGAACACCTGTAAATGGCTTTGTTGATTTGTTTTTTCTGTTTTAAGTTCTTGTAATCTATCTATAGCTGTAGGTGTTACGAATAATATAAAAAGAACCATGTTTGAAAAAGCTAAATATAATATCAACATTGTTTATTTGCCGTGTGGTGACGGCAGAGTAGAATACATTTGTCACCAACCCTTACTCTTCCCGTGGGTGTCGTAAGAGGCGACTTAGGGACTACACATTGAACAGGGAACGGGCAGCAGCGCTCTCTGATACAGTAACCTTTTAATCTGCGATCTCCAACCCGCCTGCCAAGCGTGGAGATTATAGTCAAAGTCAAAGTCAAAATAATTTATTTCCATAGGATGTTATTACATCACTTAGATCCGTCATTACATTTTTTTGGGTGAGTTCACTAACACAATGGCGGAATCTGTGGAGAAGAGCTCACCGAAGAAACTCCACAGTCGTCGCATCTTTTGCGTTTCCTTTTTTAAATAAAATATTGTCAATTACAAAATTAATGCTTATTACATATCAAAAAAGCCTGCTACTCAAACAATCTATTCCCATGGACACCTATCTTCTAAGTAATCAGATATCCTATAGTAACCTTTTTTATACAATTTCTGTTTTATAATTATTTTAAACTTGTCTAAAGGCAAGTTTTTAATATCAGTAGGGACCTTATTGTAATAGCGTATACAATTGCCTTTAAAAGAATTACTAATTTTATGTAGTCGGCTGACATAAGCAACCAACTTGTCTTTATTTCTAGTATTAAAATTGTGTATATCACTGTGCTTCTGAAAATTACTTATATTTCGTTTTATATACACAAGATTGTCATAGATATATTGAGACACAAATGTCAGAATATTGATTTCTTTAAATTTTTCCCTCAGTGACACTCTAGGCCCTAATCTATAAATTGCACGAACAGCCCGTTTCTGCAAAATAAATATACTATTAGCATTCGCAGCGTGACCCCACAATAAAATACCATAGGTCATTAGACTATGAAAGTAACTGAAGTAGACTAGTCTAGCGGTGTCTACGTCGGTAAGGGCTCTAATTTTTTTAACTGCGAACGCTGCTGAACTCAGTCGGTTCGACAATTTATTTATATGAGAATCCCATTGTAGTTTGGCATCTAAAGTAATGCCCAAAAAGACAGTCGAATCTACAAGGTCCAATTTCTGTCCTTTTATAAATATATCTGTAGTTACCGGTTTTACATTGGGTAATACGAATTTAATACATTTAGTTTTCTTTTCATTAAGTAATAGATTATTAACAGTAAACCAATTCACTATACTAGAGATAGCATTGTTTACGTCGTCATAGTTTGATTGTTGTCTTTTAACTTTAAATATCAAAGAAGTATCATCGGCAAACAATACTAACCCATGTTTTGCTTTAACAAGATAAGGTAAATCATTAATATATACTAAAAACAAGAAAGGTCCAAGAATTGAACCCTGCGGGACGCCCATACTTATTGAAGATCCGGGTGATCTTTTCCCATTAACATCGACCATCTGAACCCTATCTGTTAGATATGACTCCAGAAGGCCAAGAGCCTGATCTTTTACACCATAATGGCGTAGCTTCCTGACAAGAATGTCATGATGGACGCAATCAAAAGCCTTGGATAGATCGCAGAATACACCTATTGCATCCATTGCGTCTTCCCAGGCACCAAAAACATTGTCAATTAGCTCAAAACCAGCGTCGGCTGTTGAACGACCCCTTGTGAAACCAAACTGAGCAACATGAATTAAATTATTGACATAAAAATGACTCTGCAATTGATTAAGTATGAGTTTTTCAAATATTTTGCTAAGAGTTGGTAGTATCGATATAGGTCTAAAATTTGTGGGGTCTGATGTACTACCGGCTTTGAATAAAGGTATCACTTTACTTAGTTTCATCAAGTCAGGAAACACACCATTATCTATACATTGATTAAATATGCAACAAAGGTGAGGTGCGATACAATCTATAATGGAACTTATAATTTTTACAGATAGACCATGGACGTCAGCCGTCTTTTTCATTTCCAGGGATTTAAACGCTTTTACAATGTCCTCATTATTTACGTGCCTAAATTTAAAATCTGTTTTACATTCCTCAAAGTTCTGCTTAAGTATAGATTCAGCAGCAGCGGGAGATGAATTTAAAGACTTGGTTGTTGAAACTGGAATGTCCGTAAAGAAATTTTCAAAGGCTTTTGCTACTTCTAGGTCTGTACTTAACAATTGATTATCTATTTTAAGCTTGAAGTTATTATGTGTAGCTTTGGCCTTTCCAGTCTCGCTATTTATAATTTTCCATGTCGTTTTCATTACATTGCTACTAGATTCAATTTTGTTTTTAATGAAATTGGATTTAGCTACGGCACAAACGCGTTTAAACATTTTTGAATAACTACGAACATAATCTAGAAAGGCCGTACTTTTGTTATATGATTTCTCTTCATAGAGTTCATATAATTTTCGTCTGCTCCTATGAATTCCCGCTGTCGCCCAATCACTAAACAAAGCTTTGTTATTAACTTTTATAGTTTTTGATTTAAATACCGTATCATATTCATTTTTGACAAAGTTAAATACTGAGTTATACAATAAATTTGGATCGTCACTGTATGGTATTTCCGATAATTTATCTAAAATATTATTCCTATAGTGTTCTAGCCGAGTGTCACTAATGGGGACACATGTAATATCCTCTTTTTGGTCCTTTTTTATTTTATACCGGATTTTATGGCAAAACCAAACACTTAAGGGGAGGAGGCTCATAGTCCAGCAGTGGACTGTAACGGGCCGTTGATGATTGTTTATTTCTGAACACCATACCCACCTAAGAAGAATTAGCTTGTGTTCAAATACTTCCCCATTTAAAAGAAAATAAAAAAAGAATATAATATTTCCTTGGAAATAAGTAGGCCTATTGCGTCGTGTTACTGTATGTTTTGTGTTTTTACTTAATCTTTACTGTGTACAATAAATTGTTAAATAAATTAATAATGAATATAACAAAAATTACTCAGTATTCATTTGCTTTTATAGAAATCACTGTCCCTTCTCCTGGCGATATCATCAGCCGTGGCCCAGTATGAAGACTTCCACGGCTACGAGGGTCACAGCCTTCACCAGGAACCCATCCATCATCAGAGCCTGGACGAGCACGGCCATGGGGGAGAATACGACCTGGATTACCATGTAAGAACGATTCCACTACATATCCCCTAGGATCATCTGATCACGAAATTTTGATAGCATTTATTAATTGATTAAAAATTGTTTGGTCAATGGGGATAGTGAGGTCCAACCAAATGATAGCAATTAGAGCATGACTTCCCCTAATAGGGGCCATTGAGACCCAAATAACTTTAACATTCGCAAATTAATAACTAACATCTTTTAAATGTATAATAGCGACATTTGTCAATGAATTACCTGAGGAATTACATCATATTAACTTCTCAAAATCCAAAAGAAAACTCAAATAATTTTATTTAACAAATCAGCCGGGATGTAATAACTTCAAAGCTAAGGTTTACATGATAATGTAAGATATGATATAAGATAATATGGCGACTCTCTAGCACAGATAAAACCTAGAGGTTTGCGTGCTAGGATAATTTACAAAATACTGTTTATTTTTCATGTCAATAAATTATTTAAAAAAAAAACACGATCACCTAAAATACATAAATAAAATACCTATTAAATTAACCTTATTAATGAATTTCAGGCGCACCCTAAATACTCGTTCGACTACTCAGTAAAGGATCCCCACACCGGCGACGACAAACAGCATTGGGAGACCAGAGACGGAGACAAAGTTAAAGGTATTTCACACTAACATAATTCATTATTACTGTACCCGTGGGATGTACGGTTGAAAACCGGTGTTAGCGTAATTGAGCCGCTAAAGGTCTGACATGGCTAATGCAAAGACTACAATTTCCTTTCAATAGAATCCGGCAATAATGTAAACAAACCAATTTAAACACGATTACTCCGTAATTACTTACATTTGAGTATCAATCCTGATCATTGTCACATTTCAAGTAACCATAAATTCTTCTTACAATCATTTCGCCCCCTATAAACTTCTTTATGATAGTTATTTTATTAAAAAATACTCGGACGACAAAACATTCAATAATTTGTAAAACTGCCATATTAATTTTTTACTCATCAGACTTGTTTGTCTTTGGAAAGTTAGTGTCAAAAAAGTATCTTGTTTACATTATTGCCGGATTCTATTGAAAGGGACCTTACTACCGGGAAGAAAGGCCTAACTTGCCCTTCGAAGCAAGGAATCCTCTTTTTGGACAATCGAGTGTATCCTGCAGTGGTCTGAATAAATTGGGGACAGTTTCATATACCGATTTTCTTTGTCAGTGTCCCCATAAGATTGGAACGCAGAACATCTTAATCGAGTGGCTTTAGAGGTTCGGGGTTCCATGGAAGTTACAGAGACTGTTCGCAGAAAAAATAAGCTATTATTTAAATTAAAAGAATAAAACTACTGGTTATTTTGACTACGACCATACATTTCCCATTTTTTATCTTTCCTTTTATTTTTATACTAGCTTTCCGCCTGCGGTTTCACCCGCGTTAAATGAGTTTTCCCGTAGAAATGAAGTGTTTTACCGCGGTAAAAAGTAGCCTATGTCCTATTCCAGGACCTAACCTATATGTGTGCCAAATTTCATCTCGATCCGTCCAGTGGTTCAAGCGTGATTCGGCAACAAACATCCAAACTTTCGCAATTATAATATTATAATAGACACCTCCAAATTACCTACGTTTTATTCTGCTTAATTTTATTTAGATGTGGTTGTAATACTTTTCTCTCCATTGCCAGGCACATATACGCTGACCGAGACCGACGGAACGAAACGCGTAGTGGAATACGAAGCCGACGACAAGAACGGCTTCAACGCCGTAGTGCACAAAATCGGCACTCCTAAGGTAAATATTCTTCCCATTTCTACAGAAACGCTATAAAAGACTTAAAAATATGTTTGTCCGTACTTATCGCCTTTTAGAGAAATAATGAGACAAGACGTGAACATTTGATTTGAAAGACAAATCAATTTCAAATATCTATAAAGCGAAATATGAAAAATTTTGCTGACCAGATTTATTTTTCTTATTTTGTTTGTTATTTTTGATGTTGTTGTATTGTAACAGAGGTAATCCGTAAAAATAATAATCTATAAGTCAATTGCTGTTGTATTCTAAACCCCCAGGTTATAATAGTTAAATTATTAAACCCTAAAAGACTCAATTCTTCCATAAATTGTAACCCTCACATTTTGTTTTTAGGAGGAACATAAATACGAGCCGATCGAGCACAAATACGAGCCGATCGAGCACAAATACGAGCCGTCTGAGCACAAATACCAGCACAAGTTCGAGCCGGTCGAGCACCATTACGGGCATCACGAGTTCCAACAGGCGGACGATGGATTCGTGCCTATCGTTGGGTACGAACACTAGGTTTAAGTGAAAAGGCTGAAACTCTTATTTGGTTTATTGTACGGGACTTTTTGAAAGCAGTAAGTACTTAACGTTAACATAACTGGTCTCATTTCTTAGGTTCGACAAATAAGGCGGGCTCAACTCATGATGGTTTTTTCACGAATTTTAGCAAGGACCAACATAACTTGAACTCTGTTGTGAGAGAGATCAAAATAGTCTGCCAAATGGTTTGATTTACAGTAAAAAATAAAGATTTGACCTAAACAGAAAACCTACGCAACGATTACTTATAACCTCTTTTCAAAAGTTCCGTACAAACAAACAACACTTTGAAGAACTACTCGTAGTTACCATAGAAATATTACACTTTAAGTGCCTAGTAGATACTCAAAAAACTAAAAAAATAAAACCAAAAAACTGTTTTCTATTTTTCTGATTGTTATTTCTTATTTATATTGGTTGTTGCTGTTATTCTTTGTTGCGTTTTATTGAAAAATGTTTTTTTTTTTACTTTATTATAAGACTGTTTTAAATAGAACTATGTACTTTATAGTTTTAGCTTTAAGAATCGTACAAAACTTTGGCAATGAAATAAACTTTTGTTACCGAATGTTAATATCGTTTTATTATTTTAAATAAGGCTTCAAAAGTCAAATGAGCTACTTTTCATTTACTATCACAACTAAAATACTGAATATTTTTTCATAATTTGAAAAGATTCTAGCCCTTAATGGTGAGAGAGAACTACTAGGACTAACACCCGCCTTGTTTTTAAAGTCAAGCCGCTCTAAGAAGTCTGATTTGACAGCTGTCATACACGTACAATTTTTTTTCTGTCTCTTTTGCACCCACTTGGTTTTCACATTTCCTGCCTGCTGTCAAATATGTGATCTTAGATTGGCCTAATCATAAGTGTGAAGACGCTTTGTATCTTAAGATTGTAGTTGAAACCAGTATATTTCACGATAAAAACTAAAGTCTTTTTTCAGCTTAAATATAACTCCCAAAATAGTAAAACTAACAGCGCCATCTAGCGCATCTATAAAACAAAACTTAGAACACCGCCATCTAACGCCAATCCCTGGAACCACTAAGCCTATCACTAACCTCTGCGCCAGTGCGAGTTTGAGCCGGTCGTTCTCATACCGCAGCTGTTGTTCGGTGGTCTCCCCCGGCGGAGGCTCGGCCCCCGCGCCGGCCGACGCCAGCGGGCCCCGGGGGGCGCGGCCTACCGTCGCGTACCCGCCCTAGGGAAAAAACAATATAATAAATAGTAACTGTGTTATGGAGGATCTTTTTTTATGACTAATACTGTTATTTTATTTTTACTACTTTTTATCGTTAGTGACAATAAACAAGACACCAATAACAAACAACTTAAATAATCACCTAAAATAAAAATAAAACACGACTGTATTGTCAAAAAAAGATATACCCAGTGTCAATTGGGCTGATGTAAGGATTCTATCGATACCCTATACATCGAAATCAGTTCAAGCATTTAGAAGTTATGGTGGAATAAAGAAACTCACATACCTACATACGACACTAAACACATTACACTCCTCTTTTGGCAGTCGTGTAAAAAATTTACAGTTTAAGTCATACAAAATACAAAATATTTTATAAAGGCATAATAATTAAAATAATAGAAACAATGACAAAACACAAAAAAAAATACAAATAAACAAATAAAAATAACACAAATTACTCATCTTTAAAACGGCAAAAATGTGAATTACACAGCCGCTACTTGAAAACGTCAACTTTTGGAACTATAACGATAGCTGAAATGCAATGGGGGATTTAACGACAGCCAATTTAAAAAAAAAGTTCATAAAACATCGATAGATGGCGTTGACGATTCGTGGATCCGAAGAAATCCGGCGAGTCACCCAGGGCCATAAAAGGATTTCCACGAAGTACATCTGGCGCCATCTATCGTCTTAATTAGAACTATTATTTTTATTTTTTAATGAGCTGGCAGAAAATCCCCTATTTTACATTGCTACTAGCGCCACCTTTTTTTTGTTTCACGGATCACTTCATAGCTCAAACAAAACAGAGTAAGCAAACAGTTTTAGAAGACTTCTACTCCACGAATGAAAAACAAACCTGAATCGTGGAAGAGACGGAATGCGCCCGTTGGTGTACCATCATCTCGTCGTTCTCCGCTTTATGCTGTAACAAAATAAAAACATTACTTAGTACGAATTCAGTACAGATAGATGGCGCTTCAATAAGATACCCAAAACGTATAATGGCCCATTCACACAGTCATACTTTAATCCTAATATTAAAATCCAGCTATCCGTTTTTACCACTGAAAGAGAGGAGAACGTATGAACGAACAAATAAATGAATGAAGGAACACCGCGCTATTAGACACAGACGCGAACGCCTGTATGATCGTAAAATAATGAATAAAAGAACAAATTAATTAAATAAAAAAGCGCGAATTGCGTATGATAAAGTGACCTTGTTCTGCGGGGCGGAGCGGTAGTGACAGGCGCGGAAGGAGCAATGGGCTGGTGAACGAGTGAATAAACGACTGAATGAATGAACGAGTCTTGTTCTGCGAGGGTGGAGCGATAGTGAAAGGCGCGGGAGGAGCAATGAGCTGGTGAACGAGTGAATGAACGAATGAATGAATGAATGAACGAACCTTGTTCTGAGAGGGTGGAGCGGTAGTGAAAGGCGCGGGAGGAGCAATGGGCTGGTGAACGAGTGAATAAACGACTGAATGAATGAACGAGCCTTGTTCTGCGAGGGTGGAGCGATAGTGAAAGGCGCGGGAGGAGCAATGAGCTGGTGAACGAGTGAATGAACGAATGAATGAATGAATGAACGAACCTTGTTCTGAGAGGGTGGAGCGGTAGTGAAAGGCGCGGGAGGAGCAATGGGCTGGCGAACGAGTGAATGAACGAATGAATCAATGAACGACCCTTGTTCTGCGGGGGTGGAGCAGTAGTGACAGGCGCGGGAGGAGCAATGGGCTGGTGAACGAATGAATGAATGCACGAACCTTGTTCTGCGGCGGTGGGGCGGTAGTGACAGGCGCGGGAGGGGCATTATCGTCGGCGGCGGCGCGCGCGGCGAGCAGTGGGCTGGCTGTAGCGCTGCCCACGGGGGTACAGGCCCCACTGTTGCCGTTGCCCACCACTGAACCGCATTGCTGGGCCTGGATCGCTTCCTTCACCTCTTGGAACTTCTCGATGAACTGGAAGTTGAGAAGTTGTTGAAGTGAGTGTTAAAGTGACATAAAATAACGTAGTTTTGAAATCTGACTCGTTTTTCAGACAAGCAAGGTTTACGTTGCTGTGGTAGCGTATACAATTGATAGAACATAAATAAAAATGAATTTGATGAACAATCAAGTCGAAGTCGATACAGAAAAAGTAGGGGTCTATACTGGCTGTGCGTGAGTGATACATTACTTTTTCGATAGAATCTGTGCAATCTACTAAACAAACCAATGGGGGATTTTCCGACAGCCAATTAAAAAAAAAATAGTTCATAAAACATCGGTAGATGGCGTTGACGATTCGTGAATCCGAAGAAATCCGGCGAGTCACCCAGGGCCATAAATTAAAAAAAAGAATCCACGAAGTACCCCTGGCGCCATCTATCGTCTTAATTAGAACTATTATTTTTAATTTTTAAAGAGCTGTCAGAAAATCCCCTATTCCTCACGATTACTCCGGGGTGCACACAAGAATGAACTCAGCATTATTTCTACAATAATTCTAACACCAAAGTGAGTGTTTACAACTATTAATCTCAACTTAATTTTTGCGATATCTCCATATAATTACGGCCATATTAATTGGTTTTATAAGATTGTCATATTCTGTTATAAAATAAAATGAAATCGATATCGATTTGGTTACATAAATACGCTAGATTACCCTACAAAAGTGCGCATTTTGCGAAGTGCACATTATGAGAAGTGCACCAACTGCAAAATGCACATTTTGCGTCAAACCCATTCATGAGAGGCCAAGCAGGACCAGTCGAAGAAAACTTTATCCAGCAGTGGAAGTTTCGACTTTTACATTGATGATATTATTATAATGAAAATAACATAAGTTATACCTTGCCGAGCTCAGCTTCCGAAGCGAAGCCAAGTCCATACACAGTGTTGGCTCTGACGTCACTCCATTGGCCGAACTTCTGCGACGTTTTGGTGAACGTCATGTTCGCTGTGATGGTACTGTTGATCACCGCCTGCAAATAAATAAATATCTATATTTAATTTTATTTAAAAGCCTCCGTGAGCGGTAGACCGTTCACGTTCAGTTCTCTTTACAAAGGTTCTAGATTCGTATCTCAATAGATAAAAAAAATCGCTTTTTAAGGTCCCGGTAATTTGGATAGGAATGGTTAAGAACGACATTGTAAGCTGAATCGCCTGATAGTCTTGAAAGTAAGTTGGTTTTGTGCTTCGGAAAGCACGTTATTATCCACTAATGGTAACATAGTCGTTAAATGAGCCATGTCGAAATTGTCACTAATATAAAGTACCATAAATATTGCAAGTAGCACAGGACGTTGGAAACCTATGGTCAGGATTATGTTCAGCAGTGGACGTCTTCCAACTGAGATGATAATGATGATAAAGTAAATACCTTTGTTCCTTCTACGCTGTTAATCCTATATTGGTTCCTCGAGGAGTCGTAGAAGAAGGACATTGACTCACTCATTGACACTCTTAGCTGAGGGTATATTATAATGATGATAAGGCCTCACCTTGGTGCCCTCGACGCTGATGATCCTGTAGAGGTTCCTCGAGGAGTCGTAGAAGAAGGACACGGAGACGGCCGCCGACGAGGCAGACATCCACGAGCGCTTCGTCTTCGGGTCTATGTGGAACACGTGAGCCTTGCACGTGAAGATCGGTTGCTCGCTGAAGAAATAAAGAAGAATTTTATTGTTCTAGTTGATCAGACTCGAGCCTCCTCTAAATTAAGGGGACTACGTCCGAACCGAATACGTGAAAATAAGGTCCGGCGTGGTCGTAGAACTATGTGCATGGTAGCGTACGCACTCGATCCGATTTCCATCCGTCACCCAAACCCGAATTTCCATACAAATAGATTTACGAATACTCCGGACCGATTTCCTCGGATCAGATTCGGATCGGACGTAGTGCGTAACCGCTATTAGTCGCCCATGCTGGCCTGTGTCCTGTGTGTAAAGTCGACCAGTCCTTTAGTCATATGATGTTATTGGTCAGAGGCTCAAGCCTACCCTGAACGAGGGCGATCAATAATCGACCATGCTGGGCCTTTGCTTTGGAATACTTCACACCAAAACCTTTTTTCTTCACAGATGTGAGCAGGTTTCCTCGCCAAAATTTATTTTCTCGTAAGAACGTCAAAAAAACGTGTATTTGAAATCGAAATTCAAAAACACATTTGTAAGTGGTGGTGGGTATCGAACTTGCGTATTCCGAACGGGAACCTAGCGACTTCTCCACAGGCGTCTCTGAATGAATATGTTTATTGATTCGAAAGCTTAAAATACGATTATAATCGGCAAGAGATGCCGATCACTAAGTAAATACAACGCATGGCATGATTGTTGAAACGACGACTTGTATTTTGTTTTATTGAGTAGAGTTCTTCCTTTATCGGTAAGCTAGAATAAGTATTTTATCGGTAGTTTGAATACAGCCAGTGTACTGTAGCATCGGGCCTCGTGGCTTAAGTGGCGGCTCTCTCCCGGAGGGTCGTTACAGTACCTATAATGCTGTCACTACAACTGCAGGCCAACTGCAGGCCAACTGCAAGCGGACTGCGAATTTAAGAACTTGCACGGGAGCAGAAGGCTCAAAACCTTAATAATTTAATAGCAACACGCAAAGTAAAACAGCTTCAATGCAGTCCTTCGGCTAACAGGTAGTTAATTTTACAATGTACATTTTTAACGTGATAATTACGTATTGCATTACAATAATACCTAACTTTGCCGTGTGGTGACGGCAGAGTAGAATACATTTGTCAGCAACCCCTACTCTTCCCGTGGGTGTCGTAAGGCTTAGGGACTACACATTGAACAGTGAACGGACAGCAGCGCTCTCTGATACAGTAACCTTTTAATCTGCGATCTCCAACCCGCCTGCCAAGCGTGGAGATTATGGCAAAGAGGAGACTCATAGTCCAGCAGTGGACTGTAACAGGCCGTTGATGAATACCTAACTTTATCTCTATTCGTACAAGTGGTATATTTGTTCGCAACAGGATAACCCGAACCCTACACTGACCTAAATAGTCTGTTTATCATATCAATCATAGGAGAATGACATGGCGACGCGTTTATTATTGGAATGTGACCCGACTCCGAAGGTGTAAAGATTGTAATATGATATTTTTTTGTTAAGAAGAATGATTGATGTTATCGGCTCATATGTCTCTGAAGAGCCCGAGTTTAGATTGAAATCAAGGCAATCAAGTTAAAATTGGTAAAAAAATATATAAAAAAATAGTTTATTTCTCTTTAACAAAGGTCTTAATTAATAATGGGTCGACTGAGACCTAATTAGCCTGTGTTTGGAGGCCCCGCTCTTCCATGATTAGATTTCATATAAATAAATAACTTCCATCTATAGCGAGATTTGTGCGGATTTGTCGATTTCACACACAACCTTTGTTTTTCCGCAGGTGAGAGTTATGTTTCCCTTTATTTATTTTTATTTTATTTATTAAGATATCACCAACAGAGTATACAACAGATCACTTTAAGTATAATACAGTCCTTAATAATAGTAAACAGCTAATTGCTACCCCAATTATAGGTGATAACAGCATGCATAACACGAAGATAAAGCTATATATAAATGAACTAAAACTAGAAATTAGCTAAACAACAAAAAATATATAATAATATGGAATTATATAATTTTATTGCCGCGATATTATTTTTTTTGAGGAGACTATTCTCCGGTAAGCCCGTAAAATGTCTCATAAATGTTATAATATTTTTTTTATATTTTTTTTTATATTATGTAAGCAGGCAAACGAGCGGACGAGCCACAGTGGTGGTAAGTGGTCATCGTCGCCCATGGACATTCGCAACATCAGGGGGGTTGCCAACGCGTTGCCAACCTTTGAGAGCCCTATATACTCGCCCCTTGGAATTAGCCTGTTTCCATTGCTGACCGCATCGAGAGAACAAGAATTTACAATAACAACCTTATATATATAGATATACATACACATATTTGTTATTCAAGCATATTATCCCTAATATATGACTTTCCTGTAAGAGCCCTTCACCGTAAGAACGTCGAAAAACGGACTGAATTCTAAATTCGAAGATACTTTAGTATGTGGTGGAGCAGTGTTCGAAGCGCCTCTCGAACGGAAGACAACGGTTTTTGCTACTGCACCACCGACGTCCTACAGAAATATAGTGGTAGCTATATAAAATAAGATTCTCAAGCGATATTTACGGCTCCGTAGCCCAGGTGGTAGTGTATCTGCCTCCGACGCACAGGATCGCGGGTTCGAATCCCACCCAGGGCAAACATTTATGTGATGAACACTTGTGTTTGCCTTGTGTCTGGTTGTTGTTTATCTATATAAGTATGTATTTATCTATTTGTGTAATGTATATCAGCTGTCTGGCACCCATAGTACAAGCTCGGCTTAGTTTGGGATCAGATGGCCGTGTGTGAAGATGTCCCCACATATTTATTTATTTATCCCCACATAGATCCCCACAAGAATAAATATTCTTCACACTATGGAATATTTTAGTGCATTGCATCAATGCTCTCAAAATTAGTAATGAATCCTATCTTATCTTACTTACACACCACAGCTAAGCAAAGGACTATGCCTTCCACTCTTTTGTAACAGCCTCCGTGACCGAGTGGTCGAGAATCGACTTGATTGCCCGAAAAGAAAGATGATTCCGTGCTTCGGAAGGCACGTTAAGCCGTTGATCCCGGCTACTATAGTCGTTACACGAGCCATGTCAGTGGCCTTTGGCGGCTCTATAACACTGACTCTAGGGTTAGTGAGGTCGGTTGTCGACCTTACAACCCACACGATGATGATGAGTACTCTTTTGTATCGAGCAGCTGATGAGTTGCATTGTACCACCAGCGTGTGCTTCCAGTTCTTACGCTTGCGAAACATGGACGCTTGCTGTTGGGTTGATACACCGCCTTAAGGTAGCACAAGGGGCTATGGAAAGATCAATGCTGGGCATCTCTCTTAGGGACAGGATAAGAAATGAGGTCATTCGCCAACGCACCAAAGTGATCGATGTAGGGAGAAAGGTTGCACAATAGGGGATCGGACTAGTTTTTTTTTATTTTATAAATCCAAACTTCTTAGTTTCTGCTATCGAACACTAAAATAATATTTGCTCTATCTTTAAAATCGACCGAGTTATAAATATTTGAAATTCAAGATTAGACAGAGAGGCACATACCCACTTGTGACGTCATTTGTTAGTAACGCTATATAATCTCCATACATAAAATCGTTTTTGAAAGAGACGGACATATTGAAACTTTAAAAAATCACTGTAAACTCGTTTTTCAACCGATTCTGTTTTTTTCTTCACGAATCGTTTGCTACTAATCTATATTTTAAAAATAATCTATAAAATATGGTAAAATAATGGTTTTAGGAACAGTCCGATCGCACGGGCTGGTCGGTCATATCTGCATGAGAGAGGATGACAGATGGAGCAACAGAATCCTTTCCTAGCGACCCAGAACGGGAAGTCAAAGTGTGGGCAGACCATCTGCCAGATGGTCGGACGATATAAAAAAGTCGACCTGCAGCATCGCCGCATCAAGAACACAATGGAATACCACGAAAGAGGCACACGTCCAGCATTGGACGCAAATATGCTGAGAAGATTGTAAAGCCATGAGTCAGTACAAAAAGAAGTTGTTTGAGTACAGCCGAAATGTTGCAATTTTATGATAGCTAAAGATATTAGATAAAGATGGCAGATATGAGATAGGTCATTTATCTCATTGCAGTCATCATTTGAGATAAAAATGGAGAAAATATGTTGCTAGGTTTTTTTATTTAAAATTTACCAGTCCACTACTGGAAAGGAAACTTTATATTTAAAAAAAATGTATTCTCTTAAATCAACAAAAACCACATCACAATTTATACAAAACTACATTAACTTTAAGTACCGTTTAAACTATTCAACTTGTAGATATTATTATAATAAAAACTAGAACATGTGATGTAGTATTCAGATAACATTGTACCATGTGAAGTTCCCATAGTTTTTGAAGACAATGGTGCTAGAAACACGTCTGTACAATTGACTTACAAAATACTCTTTAAATCATACACATTGTGGTGTGTTTAACACCATGTTGGCTTCACCAATATCACAGGGAGCTAAGTTATTATATAAACTTGTGCAAATAGGTATTAAGAATAGAAATTAATGTAATAGATATTAAAAATTTTGCATGTAATTATGAGGGTGACATAGTCTACGTTGAGCAAACCCTCTATTAAAAAAAATCATAGAAACTAGAGATAGATTATGGTCTAGAGTAGAGATTGACATAAGCTACTTTTTACCACAGAATTATTATTTTTTACAAATGGGAAAAATCTAGAAATACGCTAATGTCGCCAATGTCGCTAGTGTTTGATAAGAAGTACAAATTAAATGATTCGGCCAAAACCTAATAAGCAGCTGAGTGGATTTTTTAATTCTATTCATAGCGTCTTGTGCAGTACGAAATATACAATAAATCTATTAATAATATTAATAAAAGAAAAAAATTGAAATAGAAAGAAAGAAAAGATTCAAAGATTTCAAATTAAATAAGTTTTGGAAAATATTTTGATAAGTATGTACAGTCAATCATCACAAATTGTTTGATAATCAAGAATTACAAAGATTATTATGACAGAAAGATATTCATGACTCGGTTGAGCAATCCTAGGATTTTAAGTATATTATGTCATAAACACATTTAGTTATTTCATGGTTTTCAAGGTAACATTTTAGAGTTTACCGTAACAATTCAAGTCAAGGTTGGCCATAACCATTGGAAATATTCAGAGTATTGTAACAAAGTTTAAAATTGTACTTCTAACATTCAATATACACTCAAAGTTAACAGTAGGACAATTTAATAGTAAAATTGTTTATTATTAAAAGAAATTATTTGAAGTCAGAAACACACACATTTTGAAGATAAATAAGTACCTATTCCACAAAGTTTCAAAGGGATCTTCGTTAGGAAGGCCAAAGGATCACACACTCGATTGGTGCTGGATCCTCGAAGAAGATCCTCAGGTTGAATCATTGGAGAATACTAATTTATATAACACATATAACAAAATAATGGCCAATAAGATCATAAACAATCCATATCAATTTATTTTTATAAACATTTTCCTGGAAAAATAAATAAATAATCACTTATAACTACTGTGCTTTTAGTCATAAATTCATAAAACTAACATCATACAAAATAATTATTATTATGTGTATGAGTGTATGTGGTACCTATAATAGTAGCCTCAGTGAAGAAAGTAACTACACCAACACAATCCCTACATCAGTTTTCCTTGAAAGGTTTCGCAAATAAAACTTAGCCGACAAAAGTGACGAATAAGTAGGTAGGCTAAAAATAAGCAACACCAAGGTACCTACCTATCAGGACCTTTGAAAATGGAAAATACTGAAATGTAAAAATAGCAAGGCTTCGTTAGCAATTATCGGGGCGAGGTAACGGGCGCGTGCGGCCAATCAATCGAGTGCATCCACTGTGCAATTGCCTAGTTAGGCGTGAATGAAATATATCGGAACAAACATCGCAAAAAAAATAGAAAACAGTACGCCGAGTTGGTAATTGACTACTTTACCGGAGTTTTACATTCTTTCTATGTCTAAACAAGGATTCCGATGGGATCCAGTTGGAATTTTTCATAGGCGAAATCAAAAATATCCCTTCGCCTTGGCAAAATACACCCTCCGTAAAAATAACAAGTCGCCCCTCCTAATAAGATTTTTATACCTCAAACACTATTTCTACGCTTAGAAAATGAGTGTTACAAATAGCACATTAAAGGAAGAATAGAACTCACCCCATTGTTTCCTTTCCAGCAGTCATTTAACGAGTTATTTTAGAAAATATTTCTCCACATAATTTCCTCGATTTTTCTCTCGCGAACTGTCATTTGAGGCGATCCATCAACCATAAACTAAAGAGTTTTTAATGCTGCCAGATCAAAAAAATACAAAACTATTATTTTACCGCCATCTATGTAGCTGTACCAAAAGTATTTGCAGCTTTTAGCATAACCTTTATGTCAGGTGCTAGTAGTATTGCTACTCAACGAAAGATGGCGTGGAATTATTTTTTAATTTATTTATTACTCAGCAGATGGAATCAAGTAAATTAGTTCTCTCATCATTTAAAGAGGGCTAGTATACCGTAATGAGAAAATGCATTCTTTCATTGAGAATTTCCATCAGCTGACTATTACAAATGACACTGTTGTCACAGTCTTGTTGCAATTTAATTTAACACAATAAGTAATTAACACCGTATTAAATAAGTGGTTAATTCCGAATAGTTACGTGTAAGAAAGTAACGAAGAGCGTTAGAGCGTTAGTAATTAAACTCTCTTATTCTTATTTAATATTAAATTGTACGCAAAGGTGGTCTTACTGCATTTTATAGAACATTTAGTAAAAAAAAACTGTGCGCTTTTCTGTAAAAATCTAAATAAAACAAATTATGCAATCTTTCAAATTATGATTACTACCAACTTGTAAATCATAAGCAATAATTTCTCCAAACCCGATTAATGCTAGTCATACAAATATACTCATTCCGGTATTGAATTTGAATGTGGATGGATATGTTGGGAGAGGACGACCAAAGAAAAGATGAATGGATTGTGTAAAAGATGATATGTTCAGGAAGGATGTGAGTGTTGAAATGACGGCTGATAGGGATGAATGGAGGAAGAAAACATACTGCGCCGACCCCAAATGATGGGATAAGGGCAAGCGAATGATGACATACATTGATCTTTATGTACCTACTATATACTTACATAATTTCTTACTAATAAGATTAAGGAGGAGAGGCAGCAGCCTCTCGTCTGGAAGACGCGGGTTCAAAGCTCACCTGTAGGTGCCAATGTGTTTTCAAATTTAGAATTCATAATGTACTTGGATCAAATGAATCATTTCTGATATTTCTACCGACATTCAAAAACCAGTAGGATGTAAATATAATTTTTTCGGTTACTGGCAAAATTTATACAGGAAACATGCACACACACTCCTGCGAAGAAATTCAAAGGTTGTGAAGCATTGTTGTAAAGTCAACTAACCCGCACTGGGCTTGCGCGGTTCACTATGGTCTGGTGTATAGATGTGCCGTGGGGAATGTTCCCATTCCCAGTATTTTCCCTATGGGAATATTCCCGATAAGTTACCAAAAGTTTCCAATGTTCCCGGGAATATTCCCCTACACATGAAACATTTAATACATTGAATTCTTTCTTTACCTAGTGTTTTAATTTAGTTTGGTTGGTTGGTTGGCTGGTTTGGTTAGTATGATTTAATTTGCAAAATTGATTATTTTTGATATAGACTATTTTATTTTATTTAAGTGAGAGATTTCACTCACGGTCATCTGATCCAAAACTAGGCAAGGCCTGTACTACGAGTATGGGTGTCAAAGATAGACAAATATTCAATACCCATACACAGAAATGACCCTTGATGTCTGCCTTTTTTTCTTTTCGCGCCTTAGCTTGGTACTATAGAAAACTGTAATTTTATTACAGATAGGTACTATAGGTATTAGTCGTTTTGTCAGTTACATACAGCCAAGTAGATGTTTGCCTGTTCATTGCTGACTGTAAGATGTGGATCAACTGTCTCGCTTCCTCTTTAAAAAACACTTTATTTGCGAATCTCTTTATTTGAGTGGCAACAAGGTCATCAAACAATGAAAGCGTCCTTTTTTAGTTACCTGTTATTTAATTTGTAACTTGGTGCACGTATTTAAACATACAAACCTCGTTGTTAAAAATAAATCTGAATCTTTGTGGTCGGATTTTAAAAGTTGCTTCGCTTTATACTTATAACTTATGAAAAACATGTTGATCGTTCTGTGATTTGTTAATTATTTTAGTATACTTAAAATTGTTAATACTAAAATTTTATTGATGTTTAATTGTTGATTATATTGATAACGCATATTTGTACACACATGAATAAAAACTATCAAAATTTAACGTCTGTGTTTCTTTTTCTCTTATTAAAATACAGTTTAAACTTTCAGAATCTGCCCGGGAATATTCCCGGAAACATTGGGAATATTCCCAAAAACACTGGGAATATTCCCATTTTTTTGGGAGTTTTGGGAACATTCCCAGGCATGTGGGAAATTTCCAGTGATTGTTCCCGGTAACATTGGGAATATACGAAATCTCTTAGGTTAGTAAGTATTCAAATATTACTTGTGATTTGTCTCCTAAAACTTAATATTGTGACATATAAATATATAAAAAAAATAGAAGATTTCGACAACTTTCCCATTGTTTAAGTTCTCAAGGGAATATTCCCCGGAATATTCCCACACAAAAGTAATTTACCGGGAACGGCACATCCTGAGTCTGGTGGCCTTTAATCAGGGTAGACTTCAACCACCAGTCGATCTGTTGATAGAATTAGAAAGCACGTTGTTTTCCGTGCTTTAGAAGGCCTCCCTGGCTAATTATCGAGAGATCAGAAGCCACTGCTCTATAATTCTGATACGGAATTTGTAGTGTCATCCGTCATCGACCTTAAAAACCCCACTCGATGATATGATGATGATGAGCTGGGAGGTTGTAGAAAAACATAGGACTCCTTTTCATAAAAAAAAATATTCGGAAGTTAAAACACGCAAGCAAAGCAGTCAATACATACTTATAAACATTGGTGAAAGTTTTGTCTATATTACTCTACACGACGTCCTCTCGGCGACTATTCGATACACAAGATATGTAAAAGCAGTACATGTGGCGCCGCGCATGTTAAGGCGATTAACTTATAGAAAATGCTTCAGTATCTCGCTCATATTATTATCTGTAAAAGGGTGAGAGGAGCTACATTTCTAGAAAGAATAGAGTTTTTATAATAAATGACAAAATGTACATACCTAAGGCAGTGGTTAAATAATAAACACAAGATTTTTTTAAGTAAGTATAATTTACTGTAAATGACCTGATGAAACCTAATTTCAACAAAAACTAACTTTTCATTACTCATTCTCGGAAAGTAGGTCTGAAGTTGCCTGAGGACCCGGTTGAAGGTAATACTGCTGAAGTTGAATTAATAAATATACGAATAATCCTGTAATAATTTTAAATATTCCTAATAATAGACATTTGAATACACATAAATTGAATCGTGAAATCGAATCAACATGTAAATTGTTTAAAAATTCTTACTTTGTGACATCAAAAACCGTTTATAATTTAAGTGATATTTGTAATAGAATTAATAATGTTATTGACAGTATTGACTACGGAAACAAATTCTTGAACCCAAAATCGCTAAAACGTCTTGTAATGCGTGGCAAACCAAGTAAGAATAATCAAAGTAACACTGTTAGAACCGGTTTCCCCAAAGGTACTATTCCATATTATTTTGCTCGTATCACAAATGAAAGTAAACATCAAGAGGTTATTAAAACTATTACTTACCCAAAAGGCACAATCCCCTTTTACTTTAATTTGATGCAGGTGACCACACAAAATACAAAAGGAGCAAATACATCCGAAATTGACGGACCGAGACGTGCGTTTTTTCGTACCTAGGGCACCTGTATCGAATATAAATGCTAGTTTTATAATATTTCACCAGAACATAGCCAGTATTTTGTCCAAAGTGGAAATCTTGGAATTAACTCTGCTTGAGCTTCAAGAAAAAAAAAAGGAACCGGACGTCATATGTCTTACCGAAACTTTCTTGAAAACTGGGCAAGAATGTTACTTAAAAATGTATAATTATGTTCTGGCAGCCACCTTTTGCAGAGATAAGAGTAGAGGCGGGTCTTGTGTACTAATAAAAAATAATCTGTCTTATAAAACTCTTTCTTTCACTACAAATTTCTCTACGTCTAAAACATTTGAATGCTGCGGAATCGAAATACCTAGTCATAAAATTATTATTATCTGCATTTATAGAATCCCCAAATCTGATCCTACAATATTCTTTAATAAACTTGATTCTTTACTAAATTTCATATTAATGAAATATAACAATAAAATGAAAATTGTTTTAGCAGGAGACCTAAACATTGACACATTAAAACCAGGAAAAGTCGCTACAAACTTAGATGACCTTTGTAAAAATTATAACTTAATTATGCACATTAAAACCCCCACTAGAAAATCATCCTGCATAGATCATATTATTAGCAACATAGATAACGCTTCAGAGTTAGTATTACCACTCCATCTTTCAGATCATGAAACTGCTCAGTTGCTAAGCTTTCCCGTGGTTGCAAAAAATCTAAAACCTGCGCACTATTTTATTTATAAAAGAGATTTCAGCCCAGACAATATTAGAAAGTTTCGCGAATGTTTGAAGAGTATGTCATGGGCAGATGTTTATGAAGAGCTGGATTTTAATCATGCGTTTGAGAAATTTCACGAAATATTCTGTCTTTTCTATGAACTATGTTTTCCTAAACTAAAGATAAAAATAAGCAGTATAAACAAAACTAAGAAAAGATGGATTAGTCAGGGGCTGAAAAAGAGCTGCAAAACTAAGCGTACACTACGGTATGCATATTACTCCAACAAAACTGCAACAAATAAAATTAAATATAAACAATATTCAAATATTCTTAATAAATGCATTTTTAGATCAAAGAAGAATAATAATATTAATTTCATAGACAAAAGTAAAAATAAGTGTATAGCTACCTGGACCGTGATAAATGACGAAGTATCCACTAAAACTGAAAAAGCTAATATTGAGCTTATAAAAACTGATGGCCACATACTAACAAAACCTACCGACATAGCTACTGCCTTTAACAATTACTATACTAATCTAGTAGACGATACATGTATATCGAAAAATCTACCTATTCGACAAAGTAAAAACATGCCTAACTCGATATTCTTACAACCTATGACGGAATCTGAATTGAGAGCCGAAATTATGTCACTCAATAATACAAATTCAGTGGGAAAGGATGAAATTAGTACAAAAATAATCAAAATATGTCTAGAAGACTATCTCACTATTCTTACTTATCTAATAAATTTTTCTTTTTCGACTGGTTCTTTTCCAGAGATACTAAAACATTCAATTGTTAAACCTATTTTTAAAAAAGGAAGTACAGATGATGTTAAAAATTATCGGCCTATCACATTAATCTCCATATTTTCCAAAATATTTGAGAAGTACATGTTACGTCGCTTATTAAACTTTTGTACAAAATTCAACCTAATTTCTAAAGAACAATATGCCTTTCAAAAACAAAAATCAACCACGCACGCCTTGTTTTCTCTAGTGAAATCCATACTCACAAATACTAACCAAAAGATACTAACTACGGCGTTGTTTTTTGACCTTAGTAAAGCCTTTGACTTTGTTACACATGAAATATTGTTAAAGAAACTAGAGCTTACGGGAATAAGAGGTAAAGCTCAAGAGTGGCTAAAGTCGTACCTCATGAATAGAAGGCAATGCGTTGTTGTAGATAAGTTAGACGAAAACAACGGCATGGTTACATATGCTTCTGAATATAGAACTGTCAGGCACGGTGTCCCCCAAGGAAGTGTGCTTGGCCCGGTTCTGTTTTTATTGTATATTAATGATATAGCTGAGGTTACTAAACATCACACTGTGTTGTTTGCTGATGATATTTCTGTCATTGTTACTTCAGATAATCCACAGTATAAAATGGCTGATCACGAAAATGACATAAATAACACACTTGAGCATATTATTAGTTGGCTAAATCAAAATAATTTAAAAATAAATTTAGACAAGACAAGTTATGTACAATTTAAAAACTCAAATAAATCACAGGTAGAATTTAATATGAACATTAACTATAACAACATTCAAATTAAACCAAATAAACATGTTAAATTCCTTGGATTATTATTAGATCACAATATGAACTGGAAAATACATGTAGACAATGTTTGTAATAGAATAAATAAATTTGTATATGCTCTAAAACGTGTAAAGAATTTGACTAATGTTAAAACAGCTCTAACTTCTTATTATGCCTATGTGGAATCCATTTTGCGATATGGTGTAGTGGTTTGGGGTAATGGTACAGAGGTGAATAGAGCCTTTGTTGCTCAAAATAAATGTATCCGTGCGATCTGTGGTGTACCGTCTTATGAATCATGTAGACCACTCTTTAAGCGACTTGGTTTGCTACCATTGCCATCTCTTTACATTTATGAAATCTGTCCTTACGTCCATTCAAATAGAGGCCAGTTTATAAAATCTGGTGATATCAATACTAGGACCGTAAGAGACCCTATCGTCGCCCCCACTGCATGATAGGTAAAGGCCAGGGTTCGACATACAGTTAGGACAACAATATGATAATAATGAATTAGGTATGAAAGTAGAAAGATGAGTTAACCTCTACTTATAATAATTCTGCTTCGCGTTAAATCTTCGTAATACAAGTAATATAGATTATACACGTTAGAGGGTGTGGCTTTGCCACATACTATACATATAAGTACACGCTATGGCTAAGCCATTTACTGTGAGTATATTCACGTTTCGATTCCGCTGGCTTAATGGTCGACAGCTCCGGTCAAAGCACTAGCTTCCATCGCGGAAGCTACTGCTCGGTGCCTACGTTACTCAGGGCACCAGCCGGACTTGGGGGCTTTGCCCCCAAGAGGACCTCCACCTTCCCCATAGTCCTGCCACATAGCTCCAACTTGTCGACCTTGCCGGTGTGCTTATTAATCACACCCTTGGGCGAGCACGCCTCGCTCCTATTCAACTTCTACGCTCTCATGTTGTACTAGCGATTATTGGACACAGTTAGGGAAACCTACGTTCTACTTGGTCTCCTCATCTTTCCACGCTTCATGGCATTACACATAGGTCGATACAAATACAAAGTGAACACTCACCCAGAGATTCAGCTCGACTTCACAGGTTTTACCTTTCTACGCCGATCTCACCATCTCATGTTCGCTTACTCGCTGTTACTCCATTATTTTCCACGTGCCTTCTGCCTTCTACCGCCAACTTCTACCAAAAGTGCCAACATTCAGGAAAAATCATAGCCAAGCAAAAACAGTGTTACCACAATTAGAATATGATTGACATTACTAGTGTTGACACTTACCGATTTTACTTTGGCGAATCGCGCTAGGCGCGACACTCCCAACAACAAAGAGAGTTATTGCAGAAGGGTGAGTAGATGACGAGTCCATTCCAAGATTTTCTCTCTGGCACGAATGGCTGCGTCTCTTCTACTCTTCATTTCAACACCATGATGAACATTTTCAACACCATGATGAACATTTTCAACACCATGCTGTGCATTTTCAACTGTGGAGGTCACTTCTCCTTTTTCAGATGCTTCATCATCAACTGTCTCTTGGACAAGTCCGGAAGCCGATTCATTCACATCAGGTTCATTGTTTTCAGTATGAACGTTTTCAACCGCCACCGCTGACGCCTCGGGCATATCATTCACGTTGCACGCATCGCTGTCGTTTATTGACTTATCATGTGATTTTCCTAATACAGTAAAGTCATTCTCATCTAGATACGGAACTGTTGCGTCAGTCGGTGTGTTTTCAGCTTCAGAATCATGCCCTGTCTTTGGTTCAAGACCATCAACTTCTAAAGGGTACAAGTGCCCAATGGACCGCGTAAATGTGGTGTCATTAACCATTATTTTTGCAACTCTATGCTCACCATCGGCACCTTTTATTAGGTCAGTGATCTTGCCAACTTTCCAATTCTCACGGTTTTTTGAATCCGCTTTAATTTGCACAATGTCACCTACATTTGGTACGTGAACTGATTTTATTCTTGGTTGCTTAGGAGAATGTTGATATCTCTCTCTCAGATCCACGAGATATTGTCCGATGAACATTCTTTTAAACTCTTCAAGAATTTTCAAACCTCTTTTCCAGCTTTCAATCAGATCAATTTTGGTAGCTGTCCCTGCACACGGAATATCAGCATTATCGGGCGTTATGAATAAACACTTTCCAAGACTTAGGAAATCAGCTGGCCTCAACACGTGGTTTACTTCAGTTCCAACCTTTGTAAGAGGTCTTGTATTTACAACAGCTTCCATTTCCTTTATAACAGTTGCTAGATTGGAATCATTCAGTAAATGTTTTTCTAGGGTACGTTTCAGGCAATGCTTGACTATTGCTACTAGTCGCTCATAGAACCCTCCGTGCCAAGGAGCTAGTTGTGGAATAAATTTCCACGTAATGCCGTTTTGTATGCAGTATGGCTTTGTCATTACTTCAGATGTCAGAGTGAAGTAGGTAGCATTATCTGAATAAAATCGTTTCGGAATGTTCCGAGCAGCCGCAAACCGCCTGATTGCCAGAAGACATTCTTCAGCTGTTATATCTTTCACTACCTCTAAATGGATAGCTCTCACTGTTAAACAGGTAAACAGAGCAATCCATCTCTTCTTTTTTCCTTTGGCAGTGCTCACATACATTGGACCGAAATAATCTATTCCTGTGAAGGAAAATGGTGTATTGAAATTAACTCTTTCAGTAGGCAGGGCTGGCGTGGATGGCAATCTGTAGGGCCCGCCTCCATGTTTAATACACTGTGGACATTTCTTAATCGCCTTCTGTACCTGAGCTTTTCCCTGAGGTATCCAATATTTTTCTCTGATGAGACAGAGTGTATGAGAAGCACCAACATGGTAATTTTTTTCATGAGTCTCTTTAATTATTTTGTATGTTGTTTCACTGTCCCTAGGTAGCAGTATTGGGTACTTCATATCGTAGCTCCATGTCGTGTTTGCCATTCGACCTCTACATCTGAGTATTCCATCCACATCCATGAATAGTCCAAGGTTCTTAGATAAGTGAGTGTTTTTTCCTGCTATCTCATCACTGAAGTATTTTCTTTGAAGTTCCTTTATTTCTGCTGTAGTACAATCCAATGAGTTACCTCTGCCATTATCATTTCCCAACAATTCAGGTTCGTCAATTTCCATCGGTAGATTTTGTGTCATATTTTCCTTTTCTGTTTCATCTTGACCAGCTATAATATGATCATGTTGATTCCCTGGACCATGATCCAGGACCTCCCCAACAGAAAGAAGAGTTTTATGGGCCTCATAGTGGCGAACATTAGGCCAGTCAACTTCATTGGATTTAAGAAACATAGGACCGTTAAACCAAAGTTCCTTGTTCTGCAACCATGTGTCAGGTCGTGTCGCAACGTCAGCTGGATTAGACTTTGTATGTATGTAACATAACTCAGCTTGTCCTTGGTTCGTTTTAATCTCTTCAACTCTATTTGATACGAAAGGTGGTAGCAGTTTGTTCGATCGCATCCATCCTAGAACGACAAGGCTGTCGGTCCATAGAATTTCCTTCTGTATTGGCAGTTCCAAATTCGTCCTCAAATATTTCAGAAGTCTGCTAGCTATCAGAAACCCTAGAAGTTCCAATTTGGGAATTTTTAATTCGCTTTTATCATCAGTCTTCGCTAGACGTGATTTTGCCATCATCAGTGATACTTTTGTTGATTGCAGGCTCCGAGCTATCAAATATATGACCGCCGCATAAGCATTCTTAGATGCATCAGAAAAAGAGTGTAATTCATACGTCGTGTCGGATGAGTCTTTATTCCCGATGTATCTAGGAATCTCCATATCTGTAACAGTTTTCAAATCTTCTAAAATTTGTTTCAGAGATTGTGTTACATCTGATGGTAGAATAGCGTCCCACTTCAGTTTCCGATTACAAATATCCCGGAATAGCAACTTTAGTGGAAGTATCAACGGGCACACGAAACCGCATGGATCATAGACTCGAGCTAGAGTACGAAGTACTTTACGTTTCGTGTCTGCAGGTGAATTGGTGTTAAAATGATCTTCGGTGACTTTCAACTTCAGTATATCCTTTTCTGTGTTCCAGGACAAGCCAAGTATTTTAACACTGTCTGATTTCTTTGCTTGATATTCAGATGGAATAGATTGAATGAAATCTTTATCATTGGATAACCAGTCTCTTATATTCATGGAGAGCTGATCGAATGTCTCTCTTGTTTTTTCATATATCTGTCTCGCTTCTTGGGTTGAATCAGCTCCTGTTACAAGATTATCTACATAGCAATTATTAGCTATAGCTTTCAATAATTCCGAGTTTCTCTGTGACATGTGATATCTGATGGTGGCGGTAAGAAGAAATGGACTTGATATCACGCCGAAAGGAACACGTCTGAATCGTAAATACAATAAATTGTCTTCAGTCAATTCTTTGGTTACATCTTTCAGCCATAAAAATCTTGTAACATCCCGGTCACTTTCTTGTAGTCCCACTTGTAGAAAGGCTTTTTCTACGTCTGCTACTATGCCTATGCCCTTTGTCCTAAATTTTAAAAGCAGGGCTGTCAGGTCTTCCAGCATAGAGGGTCCACTATATAAGCATTCATTAAGACTCTTCTTGTCTGTAGTTTTCGCTGATGCGTCATAAACTATTCGTCCTCGCTTGCCAACTTGTTTCACCATGTGGTGGGGCAAGTAGTGAACAGGATGCTTCAAGTTAGAATCATGGGCTTCAACCACTTCAATAATGTTACAATTCAATTGTTCTTTAAGAATACTGTCATACTCTTCAAGTGATTTTTCATCTGACCTTTTAATTAGACTTTTTAATCTTCCCAGAGCTAGGCCAAAGTTAACAGGCAGTTCAGGTGGATATGATACCCAAGGCCACGTGGTTTCGTATCGTCCATCACGATACTGTATAGTATCATTAAAATGTCTGATTGCTTCTTCTTGGCGAGTGGCTCTGGGAGGGTCGCTTATACCAATGCTTTCAAGAGACCACAAGAACTTTATGTCAATATTTCTTAGAGGTAAGTCTGGTTCCGTGAAATATGGGCAGTCAGTATTGTGACAGTGGCAATAAGTTGTCACAGTGAGAATATTTTCCGAGGTTATACTATTATGTGTACTACTTCCTGACAGTATCCATCCAAAATCAGAATCTATGACATACAGGTTTTCTTCAATTTTCCTTTTAGAATCCCTCATGAAGCCGGCATAATAATCATTACCAATCAAAAGGTCAACGGATTCTCCAGCAGAGTCATCATCAGCAGAGATATCTATGTCATCACAACTAAATCTTGCTATAGGTAACCTCTCCGTTATATATGGGACGACATTGACCTTCATTGGCTTCATGACACCACGTTTTGTCTCTATAACAATTTCTGTAGACGGACATGACATTTCCTTCGGCTCAGATGCTCCGAAAGTATATACCTGAAGCAAATCATCACTCAAGGACGGAAGTTTTAATGAAGAAGACTTCTTTGCTGTGATGTAGCTTCTTTGACTGCCACTGTCCAATACGATTCTGCATTTAATTATTTGACTGCTGTTGGGTTTTCGTATTTGTGCTACTGCTGTCTGCAAAAAAGTAATTGGACCGTTAGTTACCATGTGGCACGTTGTTCCTAAGATGTGATCATTTTCAGTTTCCTCACCCTTTGGTTGGGAACAGAGCACTTTCATGTGTGGACCACCACAACGGAAACAAACAATTTTCCTGGTACAGTCCTGTGTTTTGTGATTTCGTCGCAAGCAATTTAGGCACCTTCCATTTAATTTCTTCTTGCGGGCTTCTACTGTTGTAAATTTCTTGCAGTCTACACTGTTATGGTTCTTCAAATCACAAAACAAGCAGGAGAATCTATTTTTCTTTGCAGGTGGGCCGCTAGAGTACTCTCGTTTTCTCTTGAAATTTTGTTTTCTCTCCGGTTTTGATGGGTGTTGTGTCCTGATGTGGAGTGCCTCGGTAGTGATGGTTGCTGCAGAATCAACTCCAGCAGCACCTGGCATGCTAGTGTGGTTATTTGCCTCTTGTGACCGTTCCAATGCAACTACGATTCCTTCAAGTCCACGTCTAATCCCTATCATTGTACTATCTACAGTTTGATTAGTAAGATAAAATTGGTGTATAATTTGCTCGGGAAATTTTCCTAAAATTGTAGCTCTGAAGTGATTTCCATCAGTGTTTTCACCAAGTGAATCTAAAATTCGGATATGTTTTTCAATTTGGTTTAAGGTATGTCGACAGGCTTGAGCATTAAACTCTGCCTTTGGCAAGTTATTTAAAGCGGTGTAATGTGCATCTATCAAGATTTCATTAGATCCAAATCTTGATTTTAATATTTCTACAGCAATAGAAAAATTTTTGTTTGTTATAGCCAGGCCCGCTACTGCTTCAAGAGCTGTTCCTTCCAAACAGCTAACCAAATATGAAAATTTGTCAGCATCCGTTATCGTTTTTGTATTTATACTGGAATTGAACCTATCCCAAAATTCATTCCATTTGAGTCTATCGCCATTAAATTTTACCAATGTCAATTTGGGCAGCCTTGTAGTTAGTAAAGATTCATCTTTATTCAAATAATTGTTTGTTTGTATATTGTCATGTTTTGTTTGCCCATCTATGATAGCAGTCTCCAAGGTATTAATTAGATCCTCACCACGCAGCTGAACCTCCACAGCACTGTCAATCACTGGTGTGTTTGTACTGTCCTTGCATGATGTTATAATGTGTCTGATTTCAGTGTCTAATTTGCTGACTAAATCCTTCAGCTGTATTACAGCACTCTGAGCACCCGTAATTGACAACTTTTCTTGATTAAACTCTGATATAGTAGAGTCTATACAAGAGATCAGGCGTTCTTTCCGCATTCTTAACATTTTATAAACTATTTCTTCCATTTTTTTTTTTAGTTTTTACTGACACTGAAATTCCAAAAAAATCTATTTAATGTATAATAACCATGGAATGCTAGGAAAGATACGGTAGCTTAACACTAACAACTCACCAGATATACGAGGGGTACAAACTTTAGGCGTTTTTCTAGTCAAAATCTTGTAGGGTAGTAGCTCCTTTTATCTCGTGGTTTTGTGATGAAATACCCTGAATAATTTATCAAAGACGAAGCCGATCATCTTAGAATCTGTTTTTATCTAGATTCACCTGGAATTAAACGAGGAAATTGGAAATAAGTATCAAACAAAGTGCCAATAAACTCGTACCGTACTGGAACAGACGCCGACCAATTATCACTCAATTACCTTATTAATTTTGGCAGATTATCTCCTTTAGTAGCACTAGGAACTTAACAACGTCTGAAACGATGTTATTTAGTGCAATTGACTCAGTTTTTACCACAAAAAACACTCCAAACAGTATTTTCTTACGAATCCAAACTTCCCGGCCATGACAGTGAAAAAATGCAATCTTTGGAGGGAAAAAGAAACGTCATCGCAGTAATCCGGGCTTACGTTCCGAAACGCGCTGTAATCGATAAAAGCACTCGCAATCGCGCACCGAATAATCTGTCAGCAGGCGAAACCCTATACACTTTTCTGCTCTTCTGATCGCGCCGACGGCACTGAAAGTCTAATTCGGAATGCGCTAAGGATGTGACCAACCACAACACAAATACATTACACAAAATATCAATCGGAAAATCGGTAATAAAACAACTCTAGACCATAGACATTTCTTTTATTTTTTTTCTTTCGTTTTAATTTTTTGGCTTTAGTGTGCCAACATAATGGGATATAAAAAATAAAAATGTCCGTAGGTAGTTCTCGAAATTAAAAAACCACAACTAATCGGGCTTTTTACTCCAAATCCCAGCATCTCCACCAAAATATCGTCGCCCCCACTGCATGATAGGTAAAGGCCAGGGTTCGACATACAGTTAGGACAACAATATGATAATAATGAATTAGGTATGAAAGTAGAAAGATGAGTTAACCTCTACTTATAATAATTCTGCTTCGCGTTAAATCTTCGTAATACAAGTAATATAGATTATACACGTTAGAGGGTGTGGCTTTGCCACATACTATACATATAAGTACACGCTATGGCTAAGCCATTTACTGTGAGTATATTCACGTTTCGATTCCGCTGGCTTAATGGTCGACAGCTCCGGTCAAAGCACTAGCTTCCATCGCGGAAGCTACTGCTCGGTGCCTACGTTACTCAGGGCACCAGCCGGACTTGGGGGCTTTGCCCCCAAGAGGACCTCCACCTTCCCCATAGTCCTGCCACATAGCTCCAACTTGTCGACCTTGCCGGTGTGCTTATTAATCACACCCTTGGGCGAGCACGCCTCGCTCCTATTCAACTTCTACGCTCTCATGTTGTACTAGCGATTATTGGACACAGTTAGGGAAACCTACGTTCTACTTGGTCTCCTCATCTTTCCACGCTTCATGGCATTACACATAGGTCGATACAAATACAAAGTGAACACTCACCCAGAGATTCAGCTCGACTTCACAGGTTTTACCTTTCTACGCCGATCTCACCATCTCATGTTCGCTTACTCGCTGTTACTCCATTATTTTCCACGTGCCTTCTGCCTTCTACCGCCAACTTCTACCAAAAGTGCCAACATTCAGGAAAAATCATAGCCAAGCAAAAACAGTGTTACCACAATTAGAATATGATTGACATTACTAGTGTTGACACTTACCGATTTTACTTTGGCGAATCGCGCTAGGCGCGACAGACCCATACAGGTTGATATTTTTTGACACACCTCGTACTATGATGTATAATAAAAGCTGTCTCGCTATGTGCATCAGAATTTACAATAAAATACCGAAAGACCTAAAAACTGTTAATTTAAGAACATTTAAACGCAAGCTATTTCAATGGTTGAGTGATAAGGGTTTTTATAGTGTTACAGAATTCTTGACATTATGAGCTTACCAAATTATATTTATTTATTTCTTTGAAATTTTGTGACAAAATTTGCATGCTAATCAATAAGTTGGCTAAACATCATTGTTCTTGTAAAATATTCTTGACCACCATTACTACAATGTTTTATGCAAATAAAGATTATTTCTATTTCTATTTCTATTTCTACTTTTCAGCCCGAAGGAGAATCGTTTTCAACTGACAGCTGTCTAATTTTAAAAAATACTAGCTCTGATTTCACATTTCTATTGAACTATGTTAACATTGCGGCCACAGAAAAAAATTAAAATAGGCGGGGAAGCAACAATCCGATTATCATTTGTCTCTCGAATTGTAGGGTTTTGTTTACAGTGAGTTCATCTGATTCAGATATGGAAGTTACTCATTTGTTCTTTAGCTAATTTTGTGTTTTTATTTTTACTTTCTTTGTATTCGTAATGAAAAGCACAGGGTTTACCTCAGTACTTATATAGGGCCTCGAAAACCCCGTCTCGGCATTAAATAAGTTACTTTCACCCCTCGTATAACAATGTACTATTGAGTTTCATGCCTATTGACAATTTAACAAATAATACAATAATAATATTATTTATTGTGACAATTTTAGTATTTCTATGTTAAGGTGTTCCAGAAGAAAATGCTAATTTAAAAATGTGAGTCAGGAAAAAATAATGAGTTACTTACATTACAATATCATGCTGCTCTTCCCCTTAACACCACAAGATCGATTCGGTTGAACGACTTTTTTTACTCTTATAAAAAAATAGCGCAACTTCCGCGTGACGGAACGGGGTCATTGACCGACCACGTAACACTAACAAGAAAATAAACAGACAAACGGAACGCGCTGTTGTAAAACTGCAAACTTAAATTAAATTAAATTCTTCTTCTTCTTATCGAGTCGATTCGGTGACTATATGGTGGAGGACCAGTACTCCGCCACAGACACGGCTGCGTCAGTGGCATTGTACAGGTCCTCGCGTGTGCAGGTGCTAGGATACGCTGGACAGGATAATAAATGGGGTTATTCCCCGAGGGTACCAATAATTTCAAAAAAATCCATCTTGCTTGCTATCCACAGAAAAAGTGCTAAACCTTATTTTTACTCGACTTGACAAGGACCAGGAATAAATGATAAGTTTAGATCATGGTTAAATAATGAGTTTTAACCGGACAGCCGTCGAGTTCGGACGTGCCCGCACGTGCGCCTCTTTCGCATTCGGTCTTTATCCTATTGTGCAAGGGTTCTTTTGTTCTGTTGTGCATCCAACTTCGACAATACCGCGCAAGATTTAAATTTAGATTTAAAACTTTGTTTAATAGACTCAATCTATTAATTGTGTTGTGTTTGGGTGCTGTGATCAGTGTGTGTGCTTACGAGCAGCGCCTTGTGGCAACCTGTTGCAGCCACAGCCAGCAGCCGCTAATCTTCAGACGGCTCAGGAATCCGGTGAAACCGTTTCTTTTATTTATTCCTTGTTTATTATTATTATTATAATTTTTATTGTCTATGATTGTTAAAAGTAGGCTTTAGGTTTTAGAAACACGTTGAAATAGCAGAAACCCGGTGGACCTGCGCTTCTCTATTAACTTTTATTGCGTAATTTTGTTCAAATTAAGCTAAAAGCAAACAATCAGAAACAGCATTGTATAAAGGTCTGAATGATCTCTCATACAGACACGTAGCACTCTGGTGTAGCGTAAAAGTTTTATATTCGAGACGACGACGGGCCGAGCTGATACTCAACGCGCCATCCGCAAGGGTACGAGTAACCTAAACATCACACGGTGAGATATCTCTGAGAGGTATTTACTGGCTATACCAAGACAGCAGTGATTGCATAACCCTACAACTGACCGACGTGTCCTGGGCAGAGTCAGCCCAAAAACATCACCCTATTTAGCAGATTTTCTTCAGAGTGGTAAAGATTTTTTTTCACTTTGAAGATAGGTAATAGAAATCTTCGTCCACCCTGGCATCCTGATTGTTTTAAAGGCACACGTGTCATTTGAAACAATATAGACCCACCCGGCTGCGGAAAGTTTGGCCGAGCAAAAGAACAGTTTTACACCAGGCCAGCAATAAAATAATCTTAACTTTCTTAGAATAACGTAGAAAGAGACTTCTCTGCAATTCAAGGGTGCAACTTCATTTAATTTTTACTTGTAATTTATGGGCCAATACTAACACAACTAATCTTTTTGTTCATAGCTTTCTTCTTATTTTAGAACAATAGGAAATTCTGGCATTACGAAACTGCTAACACATCTGGCACCAATAAAGGACGCCCCGACTGGTCCTTCCTCAAATCAATTGAAAGGGAAAAACACCCCACTGCTAAGTGGAGACACCACACTGAAGCAATTATTAAACCCAAAATAAAAAAGGAAAGAACAAAAAAGCTAGCATACTGAAAACAATGCCGACTCTACAAAACAAAGGACAAAAGATGGTCATAAATGAAATGAAAAGAGATGGGAATTGCTTGTACAGAGCAATTTGCCAACAAATTAATGAAAACCTCGGGCTCACATTTGACTACAAGATGGTCCGAAGAGACCTAGCAAAATATGTGTCAGAAAATCGTCATAGTTCTCGTATTAGTACAGCTCTCGTCAATTCCATAATTGATGCCCCAGAGGCCATTGATTACTCACTACCCTATCAAGAACAGTTAGAAACATATTTAAAAAATCAATGGAACGATGGGTTCTGGGGCGGTGAAGACATTTTGATAGCAGCAGCAGAATACTATCTTATTAATGTCCACGTTCATGGAAGACACACATACCCTATTATCTATAAGCCAGAAGAATCTGAGGTTCCAGCCAACATCCACCTATATTTCGAAAATAATCACTACAGTAGTATCACACTTACACAAGAAACCAACCTTTTACTCTCTCCATTACAACAGAACATAAAACAGTCTTGTGAGACGGAGGCGGAAGAGAGTTTTACCTCTACATTGTGCTCGTCAAACCCTTCTCCCAACGACTACTACGATAACACGGGATACAGAATTTGTACCGCTAAAGGCTATCCGTCTAAAAACACCATAAATAGTGAAAACATTAGTATTGCGACATGGAATGTTAGAGGCGCGGCCACCCACAATAAAAAAGAAAGAATAGACCAAATCCTTAATCAAAAGGGAATAGAGATCGCTTGTCTTCAAGAAACACATCTCAAACAAGGTCTTCATTCATCTAAGCACTATACTTGGCATTTAACAGGATCTAATAAATATCGGGGTTTAGCGATTCTAGTCAGGAAAAACTCTAATTGGGAACTCAAGGAAACTATTAAATGCATTGATATTATGGCAGCCACAATTTGCAAGAAGAACAAAAAACCGCTATTTCTTATAACTACACACTTGCCTAATCTTACGTCACAAGCAGGAAGAACTTTCAACAACCTGTTAAACCTTATAAAAAAACAACCAAAACACACAACCCTTATTATTCTCGGGGACTTTAACTCGCATGTTGGACAAACAGACATAACAGATCTACCAGAATCAGCAATATCGGCCAAGAATTTATTCCACAAGGAATCTAACAGTAATGGGGAAATTCTTATTGACATAATCAGGCGAGAACAACTCCGACTGGACACTTCATTTGGCAGAAGCAGCTGTAAGACTACTTGGAGGTCAAATACCCGCGTGGCGCAACTGGATCACATAATAACCTCCAGAAATCAACCAAATTTCTTTAATAATATCAAAGGAATTTCAGTTCAGGGTTTTTCAGATCATAAAATAGTAATGGCAACCATCGACTCTAAACGCTTAGACCAAAAACCAGTAGCAAACTACAACTATATCAAACAATGTAACCAAGAGGGGGGTTTCAACTACAAACATATAAGTTATGATAATCTACAAGACAAAGAAATACGAGAAAAATTTCAAAGGAGTGTAAGGGATCAAATTAATCAAGCCAAGAAAGATATTAACCCAGGAGATGAAACTATTGCATATGACACTCTCATAAATATAATAAAGTCAGGAGCGCAAGCTGAACTAAGTAATAATCCAGTTAGATCAGACGAATATAAGAATGCAATAAATGATCTTGAAAAAGCTAAATCTTCTCTCCAACTGGAACCCCACAATCTAACTAGAAAAGAAAGGGTAAAAACATGTAGACGTAATCTACAAAACATTAGAGATAGGGAAGAAGAAGAGCAGTTCAAAGGATTTCTTAAAAACCTCGGCCCGCTTCACCCATCACAAAGGATGAAAATAACATATGACGTATACAGACGTCATAAACAAGCAGAAAGACGAAAAGTTAAACAACATTACATTCCCATGTCGAAATGGGAAGAAGAGTTAGAAAAATCTCAGGGACCAGAAATTCAACTCCACTTAACTGAAGACAATGAAGACCTGGGAGAAGTTCCGACCAAGGAAGAGATTTTGGATATTCTTATAAAGATGCGTAATGGTTCGGCCCCGGGAGTAGACCAAATTGTCATAAACCTAATTAAAGCTGCCCCGACAGAATTTATTGACCAACTTCATAAATATTTATGTTTAGCATGGAAAGAAAATGCAGTCCAGTCTACTTGGACTCAAACCATACAGGTTCCAATACCCAAAAAACTGTTCCCTAAATCTATAAATGACTTTAGAAGGATATCAATCTGTTGCACCATTTATCGAATTTACGCCGGTCTTCTATTAAAAAGATTGGATACTAAAATTGAAGAATTAGGGAGTTACCAAGCGGCTTTTCTAAGTAATCGCTCCGCCGATGATCATATGTACACACTACGCAGAGTACTTGATGAGAATTGGAGAGAGGGTACCAAAACGTTTGTCATGGCACTGGACATTGAAAAAGCCTTCGACACTGTCGACCTGAATGCACTAAAGGACATACTGACCACAAGAACTAACAAAGCACTGACCAATAGGATTATAAAAGCTTGCATGAACGAGCAGACCTGTATTAAGTGGTTCGGACAACAGAGTTCATTTGTGAATAAAGGAAGAGGGGTAAAACAAGGCTGTCCATTGTCCCCGCGTCTGTTTACTTTAGTTATGGATGATGTCCTAACAACTTTAGAAGAAGATATACCCAACCTTAAACTGAATCAAGATGAGCAAATAAGCTTCCCGATGATACTATCATTTGCGGATGACATAATCATCATATCGCTTAGTGTAAATATGCTAAATGAAATATTTACTAAAATAAAACCACTTTTAGCTTCAGTTGGACTTAAAATTAACGACACGAAAACAAAAATTATAATGCGCGATCCTACTGGGTCTGATCAAAGAGAGCATGTCACCCTATCAGGAATAAACATTCCGTTAACTAAAGAAATAAAATACCTTGGCACCTTTATTACGGCAAGTCATAGCAGGAAGGACACCATTCATAAACGATGTAAACAAGGCGTACGCAACTCAAAATCGTTAATCCCTCTTATCACGAAAACCAAGATGGAATGGCCAACGGTGCGTCTGATCTACAAAATGGTCATAGAACCAACTATCACATATGGTTTGAAAGCGGCTGCCTTAACTAAACGGAATCGCTCAAAGCTAAGGAGATATGAGCGTCTTATTTTCAGAGACATGATTAACAACTCAAGGAACCCTCCACCTGAAAGCAAATCGGTACACGAGCTACTAAGAGGTAAAACAATTACAAAGCAAATAAAATTTCTGCGTATGTGCTACTTTGGTCATATACATAGACGACACCAACCTCATCTCCTCCATGCCGCACTGAACTATAAAGCAAAAAAACTAAAAGTTGGTAGGCCAATCTTTACTTGGAATAATTCGCTAAAACACGATATGCTATACTATAACAAGGAAATCTCGGAATGGAAACAACTAGCCGAGGACAAAGAAACATTTCAAGCAGAAGCACAAAAAATATTCGAAATTGATGAAACAGACAGCGAAAAGGAGGAAAACGACACACAATGAAGAAATCATCACCTTCTCAAACTTTCTACAACACAGACGGGTCACCAGCATCCAGACATAGTTATCATCACCAGCTCCAACACACATCGGTTCGACGTGCAACAGAGGACAACAATGACGAAGAACGCCTCAATGTCACCAACGCTCATCCTTCTTCGTGCTAACCCGTGTTCCACTATTCCTATACTGGCTAATTAGGCTGTACAGTCGGTCGGTTGTGGTCAGCCGGTTGCGGCTAGCTGATCGTCCTCTCCCATCCCAGAGCGTGTCCCTCCTTACCAACATTGCGCCCCCTGGTGTGCCCGTTTGACGGGATCAGGCTTGACCTGGCTGGGACGGTGCCTATCAATCAATCAATCAATCAATCAAGTTTAGATCATGGTTAAATAATCATGTATATTAATTAACAGCATAACAGTCTGCTGGTGTAATCAACACAGGTTTTATTTATATTTGAACAAGCATTCCGTCCACGCGCTGTTTTATTTTAAAACAACAGAGTTTTGTTCATACAAACTTTAACCCTTTTTTACCAAAAATTACTTGCTAGTGCTTGCCTACGTTCTAAGCCCTACAGGATGCACTGAGTCCAACATTCCGCTGTTCATATTTCAAGTTTCTAGACCCAGTAGTTTCCACTCTGCGTTGATCTGTCAGTCAGCCTCCAAGTCTAGCTCAGCTCCATCCATTGTACGCTTGCTTTTCGATTTTCCCGTGGGTATTATACTTTTCCTGCAGTAAAAAGTAGCCTAACGATACATGACCATATTACTTTTCGTGTCATAGTAAGTATCTGGAATCTTGGTAGAGAGACGTACAAACACATTTCCGCTTTTATGAAATTACTATGAAGTGATGATAGTTGGTCATAAATCATAATATCGCGCGACGCAATGAAAGGTAAATACGTTCGCAATTTACAATCAACGCTTTTTTTACGAAAACAAACAAAATTTTCATCAATACTTTTTAGGTTATCGCAGTTGTTAATATTAATGAGCTTGTGCGTTATTAAAAAACTTATTTTAAACCAAAATCGTGGTAATAACCCGGTAGATATTTGTGTAGTATTTCGTCAACAACTTATATAAAATACAAGTCGTAATCATCAAGTAGACAAAGACCAATTCATTCTAGAAATATTAGACAAGATCTCAACTCTACATATTATAAAAATATTCATTAACATTTTCATGTTTGTTGAGGTCGAAGTGTAAACATATTTTGGAACAGCTTTTAGGTACATATAACCGTTCCGTTTTATCATTTATTGAGAACATTTTTAAATTTTAAACGGTGTATTTTTTCTATCGATCGTGTTTATATTCTTACTAATCTATATGTTTATCAAACCCCTTAATAAGTTCGTTCGTAGGTATTCAAAACAATATACCTACCCACTTACTTATATATTTCTACTACTAAGTTCATCTCTAATATACTAGTAGCACTAATATATATTCTGTGGTAGAAGCTAAATCACGCGCTACACTACATCACCAATTGTCCGATGTAACTATTACATTGATCTGTGACTAAAGCCCTCACGTGACTGCCAAAGCACAAACACCATATTGTGTACAATTTACAACACAAACCACAAAATAGCTCTACATGTAAAGACTATACAACATCACAATCATAATAAGTTATTATTATCACACATTATAGTCACAAGGCTGTCTCAGAGGAAAACAGGAACAAACTCAGGGCCAAAGGAAAAATATACAACTTGTACGGAGGAAATGAAATTGCACACGTGAATAGCAGATAGCAAGTGCAGGGATATGTTAATAATCAGTTCATTAAGAATGCACTGTGGTAATGAATGTTGCACTAAGACTAAGACCGAAGCGCCCTTTTAAAGATGTTTAAGTATAGTCGCTATCAAACTTAACAGTTTTGGCGAGTACTTAAATTGTATTAACTGTTTTAACAGTATGTCGAATCTTAACCCAACAATATCGAAAAACTGAAAAACAGCGCTGTGTTGTAGTGCCTACACAGCAAAATGCTGAGCTGTAGTCCTTTTGCGGTGCGCAAAATAGAACGCACGATGTATGTAATTTTTATTTACTGTGTTCTGGGAGTGTTCGCATCTGTTGGCTCGTTCACGCGCTGGCTGGTGTGAACACTCCTTGACTGCCCAAATCGCCACTGTTGTGTGTGATGGCATATTTGGATATTTGAATCCCGTAGATGAGTGCATCATCTGATTTTTATTATTATTTTTATTTGTAAACTAAGTATGTGTGTTTAGTTTTATGTGCCCAAATAAAAATAAAAAAAAGAACGTGGTTTTAGTGTGTGCTCCGTGAACCAACTTACCTAAGCTCTTGTCACCCTTTTGGGATGTAAACGTGACATTATGATAAGTGCAAATTGAAATGGATTTCTTTTTCGTCATTATTATAACTCTTGTCGAGCGGTAGCAAATTTTCTTATTTCAATTTTATTTTCTCATTATTATGTTATACAGAGGCTCGAGTCTACCCTAAATTACAGTAAATAAACAATTAAAAGAAATAAACAATTTGTATTGTATTCTATTTGTATTGTACAGTTATCATGTTCTAGTTTATTAACAAGTTGACGTAGTTAAATTCACACAAGACGTTTTAGTATCTTCATCACCAAATATCTACTTATTTTACTATCGGCGAATAAAACGCAAATCGTTATTTGTATAATTGGCCAGGGGGTTTGAACTGCACAGATGCCAACTCAGCCAATACACCACCAAAGCTCGTAAACAAAACAAAAAGCCTTAAAAAATAAGTACTTATATTATTATAAAAATTACGTAATCAACACCGCAGACGCACTCAAAACACAATAGCAAATACCCGATCGGCCGACGCGATGCAATAGTCATTTTGACACATTGTCAGAATGTGATTGGTATGCTAACCGCTCATCGTTCGAGGATGTACTTCCTCTGGCTTGCAGACCTCGGAATTGGGCAGTCATTCTGATAGTCAAAGATCGCAGTTTGAATGTATTGGAATTAGAAATGGCTGCTATGAATAACTAGAAAGTCAAACTTGAAACACGTTCTACTCACTATGCTTACACGGCAACGTCATTTTCCCGTCTTAAAATACCTTTATTGATCACAAGAAATACAAAACAGATACATAGACAAACAGTAGAGTGTACAGATTGGTAAGCTTATTGCTGTGGCCAATGATATTATATATAAGGTATTCTAAAATATCATTGGCTGTGGCAAAAATTTCTTCCAGGCAACCTTCCGCCGTGTGGTGACGGCAAAGTAGAATACATTTGTCACCAACCCCTACTCTTCCCGTGGGTGTCGTAAGAGGCGACTTAGGGACTACACATTGAACAGGGAACGGGCAGCAGCGCTCTCTGATACAGTAACCTTGTAACCTGCGATCTCCAACCCGCCTGCCAAGCGTGGAGATTATGGCAAAACCCTCCACGTGGAGGAGGCTCATAGTCCAGCAGTGGACTGTAATGGGCTATTGATTTGATTTGAACCTTAAGCTAGACTATTCTTATAACTCTTTTAAGCTAATCCATATAAAGCTAGCTCTTTCGATTCACACAAAAAAATTAGAAGACGTTTTTGTAGCGCGTTGTACTTTGTAGCAAAACTGTAGACATTTGCTACGCTCGCTACGCTGGTGTAGCAGAAGGCCAGGAGCGGACAAAGAATTTAAAAACTCGACAGAGTAAGTTGTTGCTTCATCTCGGTCGACATCATTGTTTTTCTGATGTTATAAGTATCTTATATTATGATTATGTAAATATTTTTCACGCTTAACAACTTTTCCTAAGGTTCTATATTTATATCTCTTGCAGTTTAGCTGGACTGCTAGGGTTCCACATCAGGTGTACCAGACCTTTGATTTTTGTGTGTCATTAGAAAATACTTATTACGCTTAATAACTTTTCCTAAAGTACTAAATTTGTATCTCTTGTAGTTTAGCTGGGCTGCTAGGGCTCCACATCAGGTGTACCAGACCTTCGATTTTTGTATGTCATTAGAAAATACTTATTACGCTTAATAACTTTTCCTAAAGTACTAAATTTGTATCTCTTGTAGTTTAGCTGGGCTGCTAAGGCAGGTGTACCAGACCTTCGATTTTTGTATGTCGTTAGAAAATACTTATCACGCTTAACAACTTTTCCTAAAGTGCTATATTTGTATCTCTTATAGTTTAGCTGTGCTGCTAGGGTTCCACATCAGGTGTACCAGACCTTCAATATTTATACGTCAATAGAAAATGCTCATTACTCTGAACCACTTTTCCTAAGGCGCTATTTTCATATCTCTCATAGTTTAGTTGGACTGCTATGGTTCCACATCAGGTATTCCGATCTTCAAAATAAATTATAGCCTATATGTTACCGAGGACCAATAGCTATACAACAAAAAAAGTTTCATCAAAATCCGTTCAGTGGTTTTTGCGTGAATCGCGGACAAGACACAGACAGACAGACAGGCAGACAGACAGACAAAAATTTCAAAAATCATATTTTTGGTATCTGTTACGTTTAAGAAGACCCCCAGACGTATTTTGTTTATTTATTTTTAATGTACAGAATTGGCCACTTTATAGATTTATTATATGTATAGATGAGAAAATTATCATAAAATTTTATTAATGAGATGAGTTTAATGCAAAAACTCTGGAAGTAAGTATGTATTATAGGTACATCTTTATCTTATCTGTTACTTGTATAAGTCATCTTTTCCTATTAGCAGAATTATGCAAGTCCGTGACCTCTTAACCCTGACTTTACTAAGCTTGTAGATAACATGATTTATACCTATCGTTTCATAAATATAGGTAGACAAACGTTTATAAAATATTGATGTTGCTGATAAAGTATCAATAAAATGTATGATATTTTTAATTTCGTTGTTTTATCAAAAAATACTGTAACTAATTTAATATTGTATTTAAAGATTTTTACCGTATTGTATGGTTGTTGTTGTTTTTTTTTATTTCTAACATTTATTTACTAACACAATTTTCAAATCAAGGATCTGAGCCTTCCACTCCTTTTCGTGCAATTTAAGAAATTGTAAAAAACCGCATGTAATTTGTACAAATCAAGGAAAAAGTGAATGTCGTGTCTTATCAAGATGTTAAATCATTGGCGGAAAATAGAGAAAAGTAGCAATTACTCCACCGACAAGAGCATAGCTCTTAAATTTGAGAGAGAGAGAGAGAAATTGTAAAGCAAAAAATATAATCAATAAAAAGTAAAAAAGCATCACCCCAAAATGGCGTCATTTTTATTTACATCATTAAAATGTTCTATAACTAAAATCCATATCTTCGTCTTGCACTGTGACATTGACTACACTAAAATTTAACTATAATGATGATAGATCGAAAAATTATAAAGAATTGAAACTATTATTTAAATTTTAAATGTACTTGATCTCTCAAACTCATATTGCCATCATCATCATAATAATATCCTTAAAGCCTTTGGCAACAAGAGGTCTTTCTTTGACGCTTATACGATAATACATATATAAGGTGTAAATAAATTAGCTGACACTATTTTAAAGGATCAACCTACCCATGAAACTGAACAACTTTCCCCTAGAAACATAGGCTGATGGACGAAAAATATATACATCTTCTATAGTAAATCGATTAGCTGGCCACGCGGTTTTTTATGAAAGGGACAACTTTTTTTGTTGTCCGACAGCTTCTTGGGAAAGTTGTTCAGTTTCATGGGTATGTTGATCCTTTAAAAATTAGTGTCAGCTAATTTATTTACACCCTGTATTATTAGCATTGGCTTAGAATTTTACGGTAGTTTTTTCTGAATAATATATGTTTTTTAAATTACGCATAAAAAAAACATAAATAGCGCAGTATCTTTATTTGTTTGTCTCGCGCACGCGCCGACCGGTTCTTGTGGTCATTTTTTACTTAAATTAACTTGTTTTGTTTGTAGGCATAAATTAATTGGACCAAAATGTGCTTGTATCCCAAAATTAATTCTAATACTCGTAGGTCTCATTTTTATCATAAACCAAAAAAGGTGTCTACGCGATGTTTGAGAGAAAGAAGATGTTTTAAAATTGAGCCAAAAATGGTATGATATTATGATGATGATGATGGTAATAAGAGTTTGAAAGATCAAGTGCATTTTAACCTACCTGCCACCAACCTAACTCGACCTACCTTAATAACTCGCGCGCAAGAGACGGTACGCTCGACGCAGTGATGATCCAATAGTTATCCAATCGATTATAAAATTATAATTGCACTAATTGTACCTCGGTCTAGTTCACTGCAACTGGTTCGATCCTCTTTATAACACAGATCGGTATTTTATTACTAAACCAGCTTTTAAACGCAATTTTGCCTCGATTTCGATAGTAAATCCTTCTAAATTTGTATTGTAAATGTGAAAGTAGAACTCTGACTGAGTCTGTTACATTTTCACGTCTAACCTACCGAATCAGTTATCAGATTTTGATGAAATAACGTACAAAGATGGTTTGATATCCATGGACGGAGGTAGGCTTCTTTTTACCGTGAAACAAGTCTTATTTCAACGGAAAAACGCTTAGCTGATTTTAATGAAACTTTCATGTCAAGGAATAGACACGGGTAAAAATATCCCAGACATAAAATATATCAAATATTTGGTACCTACGTTTGTATAGTTATGTTGGGGACATCAGCTCCTAACTCTAACACCAGGGTTTGTGAGGTAGGTCGTCGACCTTTCAAGTTTAAAACCCACACGATACGCAAAAAAAGCTATAGACGAGCGATTACTTAAAAAGTCTTCCTCTTACGGCCTCAAGGATTTTGGTACCAAAAACATCGTGTTTTTGCAGATATCAATAACACTGATATAGTATAGGTATAACTATAGCAAATGATTAAGCATATCCGAATGTTTGTTATGATGTTACAACTAACTGACCTCGACAATTTATTACGTTGAGGTAGATGCCAGTTTCTTTTGTAGTACAGTTGTTGAAGTGGGTTTTGTATTAATTGCTATTTAAGAGCACTTAAATCACCCAAGGATTCAAAAAAATAATAGTTTACGAATTAGTTTTTTATTATTTTATGTCAGTCAACGCTTTTGTGAACTTTGGTGTCGTATCAGTGAAATCAGCAAAATATCTCAATCGATTCATGATTCATGTTATTTCACGGTTTATCTATTTAGTTATATTATATATAAAATTGTGTTATGATTTTAGTTGTTTGAAGTTTTAACTACAATCTTTCATACATGTAATGCTATTTTATTTTCCCGGATTATGATATATTGACACTACAAATATTTCTAAATAAGTAAAATTCTCGTAGAAATAGAAACAGCTGAGTGAGCCCTATTGTAGAATTACAACGTAAAGTCACTACATGAATAATTGTATACAAAACTCTATTCCGTCGGCCGTAATTCTTAGTTTTAGTGGAATTATTGCTATTTACAAGATCGTCAGTACAGGAAATCCTACTTGTGCCGCATTCTAAGGAACTTGTCGTTATGTAACTAAGAATTTAATATTTAATTAATTTGTTGTGATTTGTTACAATATTTTTATTGTAACTTATGTTTACTTCCGATCGTCACGTAGACAATTAATGTACTATGGTACGTTTGCTATTTATTGTGTTCGTGTTATTATTATGATTACAGATCAAATCAGAATTTTTAGCTTAAAAATATTGCCAAACGTGTTTTAGTGCGTGCTCCTTAGGACCCCACCAAAGTTCTGCTCACCACTTCGGAGATATGAGCGTGTAGGTCAGAGTTAACCAAGTAGGTAAGGTGGGTACCCAAAATTCTAGCTTCTACAACGATGGGTTTATTCTATTACGTATAAACGTGAAAAAATTAAGATATATTAAAAAATATATGTATTTATAATATAATTGAAATGATTAAAATACAAATTAAAATAAACAACTATGTAAATAAAATACTAAATAGTTTTATTTTTATAGTTATGTTTAACTTTAATTTATGGAGATAGTAAAAATTAATAATTCAATTACAATTCACCAAATTGTTTCCATAGTGAACAATCGCGCGTTGATGTCTTTTATATGGACAAATGCTCGTCCTTTTACAATTAAAAGTATGACAATTCTTAAGATTTTCGTGGTTTGGTTAAGCAATAAATATTATTTGTAAGTTGGAAATATTTTTTTAATTATTGCGTGAAGTACATAGATTAGATATACCTTCTTGATATTAAAAATCGAAGAACTTTGGATGGATTTTGATAAATGCGACTGTTTTGTCAACAAAAACTCGGAACAATATTTCTGAATTATTGGAGAAATACGAGTAAATCAGAAAATCTATAAGTGACGTTTTTGGGCTCACACTTGCTTGATTCTAACGATGGTATAATATTATTGTTATTTTATTATCACTTAGGTGTATTCAGCCTTACTTTAGCTTTGTGCTTTTATAGTTCCGAGTTTTTTAATTTCCCCCACGAGAAAAAAATAGGGGTGTTATCACAGGTTTGTCTACAGAATCTACTCGTCAAAGTAGTATCGTAGATCGCAAACGGATGAACCATTTTCAATACGGTTCTATTTTTATTTTAAAGCTGTTTAAATTAGTCTTAGTTATAAAAAAAATACCAAAAATCAAACAAAAAGATTATTAAATCGAGTTTTATTTTTCAAATTGATTAAATAACATAGCAAATCGGAATCCTTGTGAGTTTTAAATCGCGAGAGACAGTGAGCCAACTCGCACAGGGCCAAGGTTGCCGACATGCGAAAAGCTGCCCTGCAAGGCTGCCCACATGTATAGGTGAACACGGCCCACATGTTGGCGACCTATGTCCGATGAAGTCATTTCAAATTTCAACAAAAGCATTGACAATAATATTTATTTTATTTTATTTTATTTTGTGAGGAATGTAAGGGAGTGGACGGGAATTGCCAGCGTCGAGGAGCTGTTTCGCCTGGAAGGATATATTTAATCATCATCATCATCATCATCTCAGCCGGGAGACGTCCACTGCTGAACATAGGCCTCCCCCATAGGTTTCCACCGTGAACGGTCCTGCGCTACTTGCATCCACCAGTGCCCATCATTATATATTTGATATTAAAGCGAAATATTAAAATCTTATGTGTTTTTCAAGGTCACTATATATAATATTATTACTGTTTACTTTAAAGGTACCTACTATTCGACTAAAATGGAAGAGCGGTGTCTCTTAACACAGGCATCTTAATATAAGCTTACAAGGAGACAGTTTGTATCTATAATAGTGACCATTATAGTGACCGTTATTTAAAGAAACAAAGAATTCTATTTATTTATTATTTTTTAAGTAAGACCTTCACAAATGTAGTTGTGAAGTGAAATGCATTCCATTTCAGTAGTTTTTATTTCTACCCACATTTTAGCGAGCTACGATCATCTCCAAGGTTTGGTCCAATTAAAGCTATAGCTGTTACAGTTATCTCTACCTTGATATTCATATATCCAACTATATTGTATATATCACATTTATATAGATTGGGAGCCAAAAACGGAGTAGATGACCTCTGAGTAAGTCGTGTGTGCGATCGATCAAATACCTACATGCCTATATGTAGGTAAGTATAGGTAGGTACTTGTCTGTTGCAGTCAAATCAAATCAAATAAAATTATTTATTTGTGTCAAACATAGTATATAGAAATCAATTAAGCGTAACACTCTAACCCCTACTTTTCCCGTGAGTGTCGTAAGAGGCGACTTAGGGACTACACATTGAACAGGGAACGGGCAGCAACGCTCTCTGATACAGTAACCTTTTAATCTGCGATCTCCAACCCGCCTGCCAAGCGTGGAGATTATGGCAAAACCAAATACTTAAGTGGAGGAGGCTCATAGTCCAGTAGTGGAATGTAACGGGCCGTTGATGGATTAAGCGTAATAATTTCATACATGTCTTCACTGATGTACTCGCCTATACTAGATTATTGGTTTATTTATCACACAAAAATACATAAATCACTCAATAAGCACAATAAAAATTGTTTTAACTTGACCTTATGGGTTTTTTATGTAGCCTCCTTCTAATTTTTCAGTGTTCACGGTTGAACACCTCCAAGCTGCCATTCCTTCATGACTCTAGGACGTCCCACCAACGTCTCCGGTGCTGGGGCTTTCAACCAGATTCTTTACTACAGAAAAAGTTATGTAGAGAATAAACGAAATAACGGATTTCGTGTTTATACCGCAACATACGTTCAGTTTGACCATCGAAACGTAATATTGGATTACACTGGGCCGAATCAAGTCAAGTCAAAATTCGAAGAAAAATTTACAAGTTACGTGACAAAAGTTTTAATATTTTCGTTATTTGTGTCAATTAAACATACTACTGAATTCAAATTACTATAGATTTTTTTTCTGCTTTATAATTTACAATTTTAAACTTTTGCGGTCACTATTATGGTAAGCCCGTAAAATAATGTTCATCATAGCAACTCTACATTTAACTTATCTTTTGGACTTATATTGACTGACCAATCAAGTTATCTGTCGTGACAATTGATTAGCCGAGGTCAAGGTTAGGGGTCAAAACTGGACCTACTTTCTAATAAGAAGGTCAACTCATTAAAAAAAACAAGTTTCTCCAAATTGTAATATTTTAATTGTAAGTAATTATATTAAATTATCATCTTTTTACAATTAACACAGTTTTAAATTCAAATAAAATTCAAATAGTCCGTACATTTTATATAAAACGCAAGCAGAAGATCTGCATAATTGTGTGGCCTTAAAACAAGTGGATAACAAATACATATCAGGACAGTAAAAGATTTAAAAATATTATAACCTCGCTAAGGACCCGCCCTAGCTTCAAATAGGTACACAATACACCAAACATTCTTTTCTGTTTTTTTTAATTGAAGTATTATTTTTTTGGGACAATCTTATTTTTAGTTTATTTCTCTCTTAGATGTAAATATCAGGAATACACATCAAGACCGAAATAATAGTTAATTTAAGTATCATATTTCAGACTCTATCAAACAAATTCTCTTACTTAGTGTCGCTGAGAGTATTTAATAATAGTGATTACATATGAAATTAATCTTTGAACGTGACATTTTCTATTGTTCATAGTAATTAGCTAATCGTGGATGTAAAATCGCCACATCACGCTCGCTTTCCGCTTATTTTAAGGCCCCACGAAATATAATAAATAAAAGTATCTCGCTCAAGCTAAAAAACTTGAATTACGTAACCAACATTCTCCATTTACACTACATCACAAAATACTTATAAAATAGGCATATTTAAAAAACAACTTAATATTAAAAACATGACATGGCGCGACTGACTTAAGATAAATTAATGACTTATTTTAGTTTAAAAAAAATTGAATTGAAAATTCTAAGACTTGCCTTAACGCGTCGTGTTTTGTTTTTTTTTCTACGGCGGAAACCAGTTTTTTTTTATTTAGGTCATCAAGTGAGATAAGTAACATATTTAATTGTAATAAACGAATGTGCTGCAAATATTTAAAAAAATGGCATGCCTTGAAAACATACTCAAATAATACCCCGACCCAGAACAATTATAATTTTTATTTAAGTATCGGCCCAGCCGGAAATCAAACCCAAGACTTCACGTGTAGAAGTCACTAAAACTAGTAAGCGGAAAATGACACAGATCGTCCAAAAAGTTTGTATTACTTGTCTAAAGAGATTAATAATGTTTGCGGCCTCTGCATTTGTAAATTGCAATTTAGGTCAACCTGTATATAATACCCAGACAGATACTTACGGTTTTATTACATGCACATTCGTTTTATAGCAAATTTTCTTACGCAACATCAATTTCGTCTCGCTCTGTTTTCCGCACTAGAGAGTACAGCTTTACTTTACTTCCTCGGGTGTTAAGAGCCTACATTCACTCCGAATGTCGATTTTGTTTGTTTTCTTTTGTTTTTGTGCTCACAACTCAGACATTAACTTCGATGAAAACTCAGCCACGACGCGCGCGCGCTCGCTTCAAATAAATTACGCGATGATAATAATAAATAAATTAAGTAAATTACGCTAAAACACAGCTGTGTCGCTTAAAAACTACATGAGCTCATCACATTTCAAACTGTACAGAGAAAGTTCTATAAATAGGCGTAAAATCTTAAATACGGACGGTAGTTTTTCGAATTTACATTCGAAGCGTCTCCGAGCAAAACTCGATTTCTAAACCCACCGATCGAATTACACATCAATTGGTTTCAGAAACGAAAAGCAAAAAACAATATCATAATTGAACACGCGATCGGGTAAACAATGAGTTGTTTCCTCGTTCGAAATAGATTAAAAAACAGCGGCCAGCGTGAAAGGTTGTTATCCAACGTGATTAGAAAGGAGTTACGCTCGGTAAGCGCTTTCTAGCGCGAATAGAGTGCGAGGTCCGAGATTCTGCGCTGGCGCGCGGCGGCGTGGAACCCGCGCGTGCCGTCCGGGACCGCGGGCGCGCGCGGCTCGAACCTGGGAGCGCACGATAGCCTGCGACCTCCACACTCCGTGCCAGACAGCGAGCAGCCTGACAACCGCCTCGACAGCCACCCTTCAGCACTGCTGTTGCTGCCAGTACTCACTTGCGACGCTCTCCTAGAATTGCAGTAGAAGGACACTCCAGAATCGGAGCTGTGACTGCAGGTGGACGGTCTCCTCGGCACCCACGTTTGAATCTCTTGAGGGCGAGGCGCAAAGAATCCACTGGAATTTCTTCTGTAGAACGGATTTGCGTATCTGTAGTCGTATTCGGCTTCGGAACCACTGCAGCATGAAGAGTATTCACACTCGTGCCGGCGAATTGGCGCGCGGCGAATCGGAGCCTTCCGTTTCGGCTCTTTAGGAACTCCATTCAACTCGTACACTTTCATCCCTTCCTCCTCAGGGCTCTGCAGGCGCAACGCTTCCCTGGCCGCTTCGGATTCAGTGAACTCAACTAACGCACACACACAGTTAACTAAACTAGGGTTTTTGTTGAGGAACTGGCGCACGTCGGCTGGCACGGGGTTTCCGGGCCGCAGCACGCGCACCAGCGCGATCTCGCCGCAACTCGCGAAAAGACGCGACACATTCTCCACTGAAGGGCGGTCTATTGGCATCCGCACAGCCACTACAGTTCTCGAAGGCGTGGTCTCATCGTAAGCCGGTAGCGGCTCAATCCTACGTAGCTTGGTCCCAGCCTCATTGATCTCCAGCTTCGTAGACCGCTTCAACGCTTCAGCAACAACGCGCCAGTCCTTCGTCAGATGTTTCACCCTCTTAAAACTCGAGATCAGCTTCAGCGAAACATACCCCTCCTTGTTCCTCCTGACATGTTTAAGCAGGAACGCATCCTTGGTAATGTTCGCGTCGGAGAAATAGAACTCTACTTGCGAGACGATTCTGTTGGCGAGTTCCTCGTCGGGGGGTGAGTAGGGTGGTTCCTGGTTTTCTGCGGCGACTTCGCAGCCGGAGTCTTTGCCGCCGGCGGAGGCCTCAGATGCCGTGTCGGAGGAGTCGGCGTGGTCGTCGGTGGAGGGGCGGCGGTCGGGGGAAATTCCTTCGTCTTCGGGCATGGTCCCCTCCATAGTGACGTGCGTGCGAGCGACTCGGTAGCGCGCGGCTGACTGCAGCGCGCGGCCGGTTCTCGCTGGTTTTATAATATCGGTGCGTAGGAAAGTACTCGGAAGAGATGGTGACATTGCAGACAGAGTGACGCGAGCCCGTGTAACTGCTAAACGGCTAAGTTCAGTGTTATTTCCATAACAACAGCGAGTCTCACGCGCATTTGTTTGCAATTGTAATTGTAGATCGCGATTACAGTGCGCTATTAGCTCGAATCTGTGTTAAAGACACAAAATTATGCTGTTTACTGTGCATGATATGAGCATATATTACTTGGGTGTGTGCACTTGCACATGGTGTTATAAAATTTGTTTGCTTCTATTAAGTTGTAAGAACAGAGTTAATAAAGTGATATGATAGAGTGTTTTTACTTACTTAATTAGTATAATCTGATGCCAAACACACTATGGGCCAAACAAGGGTTCCCGACGCGAAACGTCGCCGTGGCCGTCCAAATAAACGTTGGCGAGACGAGCTTGACGCCTGCAGAAGCGACTGGCAAGGAGCAGCCCAGGACCGGGACGTGTGGAAAAGTGAAAGAGAGGCCTTTGCCCTGCAATGGGACAGCTTACAGGCTATTAATAATGATAAACTTTACTTAAAATAGTAGTTATTTTAATTACGTATAGGCAGAGTTTATCTGACTTTCAACTTATCTGTATTTTTGTCTATATATCATAGTTATAGGTTAAAGTAACTGTACATTTCCTTCACGCACTTACTACTCCGTTTCCGTACACTGTTCCTCTATAAAAAGAAAGGTTGTCTGGAAGAGATCGCTATTAGCGATAAGGCCGCCTTTGCGCACATTTTATAATAATGTTTTCTTTATATGTCCCATATGTGTTATGCAATAAAGTGTTACTTACTTACTTATTTTTTTAAATGGAAGCACGTGCACGTGGCCCGAAATGAGGCGTCCTGGTGTAGACGTATCCTCGAATGGAAACCATGGGGAGAAAAGCGGCCTCAAGGACGACCACAGATGCGCTGGAAAGATGACGTAAAGAAAGTTGCGGGCTCGAATTGGATACAAAGAGCGCAACACAGAGAGGGATGGAGAAAGTTGAAGAAGAAGAGTATTTTTTTACCTGAATAGATTTTTCTATAACTTACTATTTTCTAACAATATATTTCACTACAAATTGTATTTTTCACAGAAAAAATTTGATTTAGTATCGAACGGTCGCAAACGTAAAAGGTCTAAGTAGCAACCCGTCTAAATCGCAATTATTACTCAAGCGTAATTCCCTTTTATTCCTATGTAGAAATATATAACGTACAAGCGACATAATATATTTGTTAGAAACTAAAATGTTTTATCTCCTGCTTGGTATTTTAGCACACCTTGTATGCTCACGAATTATTATTTAATTGTAAGGTTAGCTATCAAGGTATAAGTTTACCCCAGTTTTAGGTAGCTGGTATTGTATATAGGTACTTCTTTCAGTAAGCATTTCGAAGGTTTTTCAGCTACTGATAGTGTTATCTCTTTGTTCCAATGACACGCAATAACAAATGAGGTCGCTTCTTTATGATATTGAAGGGCTTGAGCCTGCCTGCTTGTATTAATTAAATTTTAAAATTACTGCCACTGCCCGATAAATTGAAATATACTTCTCATCAAAAATCGAAACACCTTGCTTTATGTTTTGTAAGGAATAACAGAAAAATGTGTATATATTGTATTGTGTTGTTGAAAAGTGTGTATATTGTGTGTGTATTCCTAAATATACACATTTTTCTGTTACTCCTTACAATTATTATTATGTTTTGTGTTTTTCAAGGTGTTTCGATTTTTTTGATGAGAAGTATATTATTGCTCAATATTTTTTTCCATAATACCGTAATTTTGCATAATATGTTTATTTCAAAATTACTTCATTGGCTGCAATGATATTATATTCATAAAAAGAGGTAGTTATGCCACCAACGCACCAAACGCGTGCCATGAATTGGTCCTAATTGTGACCACTGCAGTCAGTCGAGCTGTGATCGCTGTCTCTTTCACTCTTACGCTTTGCCTATTTCCTGTCGCACTTATAGTGTGTCTGTGTCACGGAACAATTTATGTTGTACGTGCAGCATGAACGTGACGTATCTTTCTTAAAATATCATTGATTGGCTGTATATTATTGTACGCATACTCAAATAGTTATGTTTGCCTTATTTTAGTAACTGTTGGGTTGCCTAATAAAATAAGATAAATAAAATAACCTAAAATAAAACGACCAAGCTTTAGTCACCTGCATATATTTTCTTCCCCACAAGAACGAATAACGTCGAATAACTAGATTTCCAACTAAATCGAAATTATCATCTAAAAACTTTAAACATAATACCTAGAATAACTTATAACTTTTAGAAGTAATGGTGGATCAAAGTAACTCATATACTTACATACCATACATGTACATGAACCCTGAATACATAGCACTCTTTTTTTTGGGCAGTCGTGTAAAAAATATACAACACTGAAACCTCATACATTATAAAAACAATGCTTCTAGGTAATTATAGTCAATAATTAAGAAAACAACCTATAATCATCTTTATAAGCAAGTGCAAGGCACTTTGTTACTTATATGGCCTCAGAAAACGCATGTAATAAGCAAGACGGATTCATATTCCATTGCTAATAATCTTCGACCCTGCATCGGAACTCGCCATATAAAAGCAGTAATGAGCACTAAAATGCAACATATTTATTTAGATAGGTCGTTGCAATGCAAGTGACATTATATTCCTATCTTTTTCAATGTTATTACCTTGGCTGATTCATGTATATAAACACAACTAAATTGAAGCCGTGTGGTGACGGCAGAGTAGAATACATTTGTCACCAACCCCTACTCTTCCCGCGGGTGTCGTAAGAGGCGACTTAGGGACTACACATTGAACAGGGAACGGGCAGCAGCGCTCTCTGATACAGTAACCTTTTAATCTGCGATCTCCAACCCGCCTGCCAAGCGTGGAGATTATGGCAAAACAAAACACTTAAGTGGAGGAGGCTCATAGTCCAGCAGTGGACTGTAACGGGCCGTTGATGTTTGATGAAATGGAAGACATCTTTAGAATAACTAGTATGTACTGCATACTTTACACAACTGACTTTGCAAAAAATATTATGTACTTACACAACGTGTTACGATTATAACGAGCCTATGGAGTGTTTGTTAGCTATTGTTAGAACTTTTACAAAATCTCAAAATAGTTAAACATCATCTCATACAAACCGAGTCAATTGCTACAAAATCTGCCCCGTTTTTTTTTGTAGTCCCACTAATGGGACCACGAGGAAGACTTATTTCTCGTAGTTGCATTGTAGCCCCATTGCTTACTTTTTTTTTTTTTATATTATCTGCTTCTGAGCCTAATTTTGTTAGTTCCATCAAGAAAGGTTGCTGGTGTCTTAGCTCAGGGTAACCTTTAAAGACACTAGCAGATCAATTAAATATGTCAACTCACCAAAATTAAATCATAGTTCACAAGTTTTAATGACAAATTTACTGTAAATTTAAATAAATTATTTATTTATTATTTCTACTAAACTTTTCTTTAATCAGAGGCTCTTTAGTCAACAAGTTGTACATATCAACGATCTCCTATAGCCAAGTACTTTTTGTTCATCATCATTAATAGACTCCTATAAATGCGATAGACTGTCTGTCTATTGCGGACTTTCACGCGACTAACCTAAAACTTATTTAAATTTGGTACAAAAATACTTTGACTCCCAAGGCAGGACATAGATTTTTTTTTTTTATAATTTTAATAAATACAAATAATTGCCAATTAATTTAAACTTAAATTGTATTCTTAGAAAATAGCTTAAATAAACCTTGAGAGCAAAGTTAGAAGAATAATCACTACAACATTCTGAATGCTGCTGCTGGGATTACCCCAAGGTTCTGAAATACCGCGATCTATGAAGCTATAAAAATTAATACACCTAAAAATTACGTCAAATAAACCTAATTAAGATTCTTGAAATTCGAATAAATATACTTCTCATCAAAAAAAATCGAAACACCAGTTTTTCGGAATAGCTGGTTTTGGAGCTCAGAGGTACGGATTTCCTCGGAACAATACTACCAGACAAGAATACCCTGATCCTGGTGCTCTGCACCATCGCTCGTCACGGATTCCGAAGGCTAAAACCCAAATTACCTTGCATCCTTTCTTCCCCCCTTTCCTTTGTTTCGTCCATTAGCTGTTCGGATCGAGTTGTCAGCCACGGGAAACCTTGTTAAGTGCTTGAACATTATATTTCGGAGCGATAATAGTAGGCTCCGTGTCACCGCGGCCAGAGCGCGAGACCCTCGTGGCCGAGTCACATGGTGTGCCCGTAGGTAACGTGGTCGAGGGTCTGAAGCGTTCATACTTTTCCTTACTTGAGTGTCCATAAGAGAGTATTCATGGTTCTTACAGTAAAAGAAAAGATCACAAAAAACTGGCAGATGCCAGCAAATACTGTGGTCGTATGTGAAGTCAACAAATCCACAATAAATCTGAGCGATGGAGGCAGGCCCTAATTAAAGACGAGAAGAGGCTTGGACCCTTCGGCGGGGAAATTTCACTAGACAAAGAAATGTAACCCCCCTCTTACAAACCGCGTGGGCCGCCTTGTGGGCCATCTGTCTGAGCATTTGACTCAAATCAAATATTTATTAAAGAAACCAGCGCCTTACTGAATATAATACAAACAATTTATAATGATGAAATCTAGTAGGTTGGTAAGATAGAAATTCCTGGCTCCCAAACTAGGATTCCCTGTTCAGGACTGCGCAGACCGACGCGACACGCGCGACAGCGACGTCGCGTTGGAATCGCTGCCCATGTTATTTAAATGGCACCGTGCACACCGGAGCGACAGCAACGTGACACTGCAGCGATTTTAGAGCGACACGCTACTCAAAACAAAATACGAAAATTCTAAATTCAAAATAAGGGTGGCATGCTACTCAAAACAAAATACGTAGACTCCAAATTCAAAATAAGGGGGATATGCCTAAAATGGAACACCATCAGAAAAGAGTTATCTTTTATACGCCAAAACGATCTAATCAGTGTAGTTGCTTTTTAATGAAAACTTACTTGAACTGAACCTATTAGTTGGCCTTGAAAAACATCGATAGTATCGATAGGTTTATCAAAACTATCAACTCTATTTGAGTATTATTGACAGCTCATAATGATCTATACTATCGATATTGAAGTTCGATACTATCAATAACAATCAAGATTTTTGTCAAAATAGTGTCTTGGCGCGAGTTTCATCCAAATCGGTTGTTAAAAATAGTTGGAAAATTTGGATTTTTGTAATTTTTCATCGCCGCCGTCTTTCTTACAAACTCCTTATTCATAATATTTTCATAATTGAATTAAATTTAGAATAAGAGATGACAACTGGAACCGATGGAACCGCAGAGCTGACAGCTTTCTCTCATGAACCAGGCTATTCAAAGAGGAAACGCTTGTAAGCCCAAAGAATATTATACTCCACAAGTGCTGCAAGTCTGTCAGGTAATACGTTGTATATTTTGCTTTTTAGGTATTTTAATTTTTATTTTATAATTTGTAATATTTAAGCCGAAGTAATTAATATTCATGTCTGTAAACAAAAAAAATATATATTTTATTAACTAGCTCGAGAATCCATGTCGGGCTCACCTCCCCTGTCCTTACGTCACTTCTTTTAAGAGTTGGAACTCGCACACAAAATGTCAAATTTTAATTTAAGTATGAAATGAGCTCATTTTTCTTAGCCAGTATTAAAAAGTTAATTGCCAACAAAGACAAGTGTTGCCAAAATGAAATAATAACTCCACGAGAAATATGGCTCCAAATATCAAATATTCAAATAAAGAACGACACCAATTGGATGCGCTCACGTGACGCGTTATATTCCGGCAACCGATAACGGTGGCTTGATCGCGCTTTTTTTGCAGTGATTGATGTTATAAGAAATAATTATGTAAAATTAAAATTAAAACGACTGCCCTGCAAAAAAATAATACCAGTGTGACTCGGTCAGATGCAAGGATTTTAATGATAGTCCACACATCCAAATCTGTTCAAACATTTAGAAGTTATGGTGGAATAAATAAACCCACATACATACATACATACATACATACATGTACTCTCCTCTTTTTGGGCAGTCGTGTAATAATACAAATTATAATATTTTTGAATAAATCATATGAATACTACGACTATTTTATTATAAATTATTTGTTCAAATGTGTGAATTTGTGTTTTTTTACTGTATAATCGCATAATGTCAAGAAGTATAATTATTGTATCTAAAATAAATAAACAAATTGTATTACTAGTAGTATTGTATTAGTAAGTAAGTACATATTGAAAGTCTTTCTTTACATTGCCATTTTTAGTTCTATGAAGTTGGCAATGAGAATGGCTCCAATTTCATACGTTTTATTTTTTATACAGGGAGTTCCTACCCTGATTTCATTTGTTTCTAGTTATTTGGTAAAATATACGAGGCTCATCTGATAAATTCATGAGCTGAGGCATGGGCGTTCCCAGATTTTGCTTAGGGGCCCACCCCTAAATCTGATTGCCCCAGCAAATTAAGAAAAATAAAGAAATAGTAGAAATTGAAAATTTGTTATTTTAACATGTGTTTTAGTAACTCGCTTTCTTGTCTGTTTGTTTGTTTTTTGTTTGTTCGAGTGGAATCTTGTAATTATTTTTTTGAGCACTTGCTGTTATCCGATTGTGTTGTAACTTGGCATACTTATTAAATCTCGATGACAATGCAATATTATGGTACCTTGAAGCTGGTCTCGTGATGGAGCCGGAAGGCGGCCATAGGAACTCTTCAACTATACAACATAACCTATATGTTACACTCACCGGCACATCTAACCGCCCACCTTTCATTTCAGGGAATATTCGTGATTCTTTATAACTCTTAGTTACAGCTGATGTTGGTTAAAAAGCAGTTAATTTAACGTTTATTTAAGTGTGTTTAATTTATCGTAAAATTATCAATACATCTGTTGTAATGTATAACAATAAGCGTAATTTAAAATTAACTCGAAATACAAGGGTGGGCGGTTAGATGTGCCGGTGAGTATATATACCTATATACTGTATCGAGTTTTATTTAATGACCCTGGATTTTATAGCAACATTTAATAATGTTATATTTTTATCTGAGATCTTAGAAATTTAACTACAAAATTATGTAATTTTTGAAGGAAATTATATTCTAGGTCGCGAAATTATAAGCCGGCGTTTTCAATATGTCACGCTGCCGCGTGTCGCGCCGGTGTGAGAGTGAATCGCGTCGCGCTCAAATCGCTGTCGCGTCGCTGTCGCTGTCGCGTCGGTCTGCGCACTCCTGTAGCCAGTCTTTTGTCAAAAACTGTCCACTCACTACTGACGAGCACTCACTGAGACTGTCCATCAAACTACTTTTCCGAATTCAAAATTGTAGAAAATAGAAGAGAGATGTCAAATAGATCACGAATAAGAAGATTCCACATATAAAATGCAGGCTGTTTTATCGTGAATCAGTCCTGGTTACATCAGTCGGGGTGACTCGCCGGCTGGCCACTAATCAGCTTACGGGCTGGTCACCCCATTCTAAAGTACTGCTAGCTAGCTAGTAGCTAATTAGATTGTTACACTCAAATACCGATGATCTAGTCTAGCTTATTACTCAACGTTTACAGATTGCCTAATAATGTGTGGGTATAACGTAATTAATTCTTGGATAAGAAAATTTTATTTGGTTCGTTATTAGTGGTTTTTTCTTATGTATTTTATTCCAAAAAGCAAAAAATAAGTGATACTGACTTTTTTATGTTTTTCGTCAATATCATTAAATAAAAATATTTAAAAACTAGCTGCCCGCCCGGGGCTACACTCGTATAGGTTTTGTTTTCTGAAATTTTAAATTTTTCTACGCAATTTTCTTATTTTTTCTTTCCGTAAAAACCTTATACTAAATATTACAAAACTAAAAAAAATAGATTAATGAAATCGATACATAGTCGTTCTCATGTTATGGCGTGACCAAGGGTAATAGGGGATCCATTTTTATTATATACCTACCTATGTACGAGAATATACATAAAGTAATCTAAAAAAATCCAGTCAAGAAAATTGGCTACAAATATCTTTGCTTCGATTTAAAATAAAGTTTTTATTTCTACTATCCTAACCTTACCCTTTATTTATGACAGGGTCAGAAAAAGTTCAAAGAAAATTACCTTTGGTGGAAGCAATTTTATTAAAGTTGCGGAAATGCAGTCAATAACACACAATCAGTGCCTATACGAGTACGTTGTACTATGATTATTTATGAAAAATTTGGTACCAAATACGAGTAAATAGAAACTATATATATTTAACTTCAAACCGATGATACCCAAATAGGATAGGTAGTATTAGGTAGAGTTTATTTTCGCTATGCAGTCGTAGCAAGAGTAAATTTTTTTATGGATTAATTCTGAGCAAACATAACATCACATCAACAGCTTATATACTTAGGTCCCCACCGAGGGGCTTGAGGGAATTAGGGCGATTAAGCATTAGTCAACCACGCTGGCTAGTGTGGGTTGGTCGACTTCACACACAACCTTTGAATTTCTTCGCAGGAGTGTGTAGGTTTCATCACGATGTTTTCCTTCACCGTAAGAGCGTTGAATAAACGTACATATGAATTCGAAATTCTAAACCACATTGGTACGTGGTGGGGATCGAACCCGCGTCTCCCGGACGGGAGGTAGCGGCCCTAGCCACTAGACCACTGACGCTCATATTATATCAATATTTACCTTAACTTAAAAAAAATATTTGTAACTGCTTACACATGAAAAATACATCACAGCCAAAAAGATATTTAAACCCTAAGTTAAATTCCCATCTGCTCCCCCCTCGGAGTACACTTTAGGGGGCCGAAACAGAACCCACGGATTGGACGGTGCTTGTTAGATCAAGTGGTCAAAAGGTTTAGTTTTAAACTTGTTTATAACGTCACAGAGTCGTGTTCTATCTATATAAATACCATGAAGAAAATCTATGGGTTTTTTTTTTAATAGCGGCCTTATATCGACAGTTAGTCTGGTTTGGGTAATATACAGGGATATATTTTATTCAATGCGAAAACTTTAATATATTGTGTTTCAGACCATGTAACTAAACAACTTTCCAGAAAAAAATAGGTCCGGAACTGAAAAAATAAATCCGATCTTTTCTTTCATTTCCGGACCCATGTTTCTTGGGGAAAGTTGTTCAGTTTCATGGTCTGATTTGAACAACATCCCGTTACAGTCCACTGCTGGACTATGACCCTCCCCCACTTAAGTGTTTGGTTTTGCCATAATCTCCACGCTTGGCAGGCGGGTTGGAGATCGCAGATTAAAAGGTTACTGTATCAGAGAGCGCTGCTGCCCGTTCCCTGTTCAATGTGTAGTCCCTAAGTCGCCTCTTACGACACTCACGGGAAGAGTAGGGGATGGTGACAAATGTATTCTACTCTGCCGTCACCACACGGCTAATAAAGTTTGTGTTTGAATAAAATATAACCCCGTATAATCTAGCCATGTCGCCTTACGCCCACACGGTGTAACCTGAGCTGACTTGGCCTGACGACGTAATTTGTCGAAGAATTAGGTTATGGCGTGGTAGGGCTTCCAGTTTGGAAACTGCCTAAAAGAAAGACGATTCTACTACTGGCTTGAATACTGTCAAATAAAAGAAAAACAGAGATGATGAAAATAAGTTGGTAAAATAGAACGTTTATTGCCAGTCGCCTCCACAAAAGGTCCTTTTACTTCTCCGACGTATTTTTCGCCCTGGCAACGTTTTGGGCCGCGGTCCGAGCCCGTCTGAGGGCGCCCCCAGATTTCCGCTCCCCCCCGCAAGCCCGCGCTCGCTCCACTCTGGTATATATCATCATCATCAACAGCCTTACAGTCCACTGCTGGTAGATATAACGACTGTAATATATATATATATTTAAGCTTTTTCAGATTATTTTTCAGATAACGAGCGGAACAATAATGAAGTATGTATATTAGTAATATTCTTTTAGTATGTATTTTAGGACTAATAACATCTAGGTAATGTACGACTTCACAAATCCCGATAATACTAACTTATTGAGCCGCCTAATATGTTTAATAAAAAGATTGTGACACTGTCAAGCAAAAATCTCTTTGTGAGACTTTCCCCAGTTTGGTTAAGTCTTGCAGAAAAGAAAGATGATTCCGTGCTTCAGAAGGTGGTGCCGGCTACTATCTAGTCGTTACACGAACCACCACGAACCAAGTCAGTGGCCTTTGGCGGCTCTATAACACTGACACCAGGGTCTGTGAGGTCGGTTGTCGACCTTACAACACACACGATGATGATGATTATTATTAACCTCTAGGGCGATTGCAAACTGTCACGTGAAAAACCTAGTGTAAAAGCTTATTTCATTTCCAAGATTCTTTATTAGCTTCGCTCGTTGTTAATTTTGACATGTCATGGTCAGGTCAACTAAGGGTCATATAAAGGTCATAAACATATTTACAATACATTACCATTCACCTAACTATAAAATAGAAAATATGAAAGATATTGCTACTTTAGCAATAAGGCCGCCAATTGTACATAATTCTACTTTAATATTGTTATCTGTTTGTGTGCAATAAAGTATATTTCATTTAATTTTAAATTGTATTTTTCGGGTACGAAAATCTTTAAACATAATTATATAGTATTTTTGACTACCACAAATTTTCCTATGACATTTAAGTATGCCAAAATCGCAAATCAATGGTGTATATATTTACTATCATTAGTGAATTAGTACCAAACACACAGTACTTTATAGCATTTTAGTCACAATTAATCATTTATTTGTAATAATGTAGTTAATCAATTACACTGACGTAAAGTACATAGAGTAAAACGCACATAAAACTTGACAATCCAACCTTTTAGTACTTATTACCAGTTTGGAACGCAATGTAAGTGGTATACATGACCGGCAGTCGACTGTATCTAGCTTGCGTAGGAAACATAAATAATAGAACCAGGGCATAAACGTAGAAATCAGATAATAAACGTTCAATATTACTATTTAAGTATTCCTACCTAAGCTTAATTAAGGATCTTGATAATGGTTCTTACAACTACAATACAAACAAAAAACTGCAAAGGTTATTCGAGCAGAATTAAGAAATCCAGGATCTTTAATTGGAGATGATCAAATTTATAATACTATTGCTACATACAGCTCATGCTTTTGTTATATTTTTTTTTATAGTAATACCTATTATAATTGGAGGATTTGGAAATAGGGGAGCAGACTACTTTTTTTATTTTATAAATCCAAACTTCTTAGGGGCTGATTGATAAGTTTCCGAAACGACAAAGAAAAACTTTAAAAATCTATTTAAAATAAATTTATTTCTCAACGTAGTTTCCTTCTACCTCGATGCATTTAGTCCAGCGCTTCTCCAATGCCGTTACACCAGTTTGATAAAATGTTTTCTCCAACCCCTCAAAATACTCGTCCACGGCAACAATGACTTCTTCATTTGATGAAAATCTCTGGCCACCTAACCATTTCTTCAGGTTTGGGAATAAGTGGAAGTCACACGGGGCCAGATCCGGGTAATAGGGTGGATGCGGTAGCAATTCGAACCGCAATTCATGGAGTTTGGCGACTGCAACCATTGACGTGTGTGCAGGTGCGTTGTCATGGTGGAACAAAACTTTTTTCTTGGCCAAATGTGGTCGTTTTTTCTGGATTTCTTCACTTAATTTTTGCAGCAAGCTTGCGTAGTACTCTCCATTTATTGTTTTTCCTTTTTGCAGATAATCCACTAAAATAATCCCTCGAGCATCCCAAAAAACAGTCGCCATCACTTTGCCGGCCGACAAAACCGTTTTTGCTTTCTTCGGCGCAGGTCTTCCGCTCTCAGTCCACTGCTTAGATTGTTCTTTTGTCTCGGGAGTATAACGATGTATCCAGGTTTCATCGACTGTTACATAACGCCGCGAAAACTCGTTAGGATCTCGGTTAAACAGCGCCAAACACTCCGATGAATCGTCCACTCGACGTTGCTTTTAGTCAACAGTGAGCAAACGCGGCACCCATCGCGCGCAAAGCATTTTCATTCCCAAATGTTGGTGCAAAATATTAAAAACGCATTCAGATGAAATGCTCACCATCTCTGCTATCTCTCGCAACTTCAAGCGCCGATCATTCAATACAATTTTGTGAATTTTTTTTATCATGTCCGGATTCGTCACTTCATTTGGACGGCCAGACCTGTGGGCGTCTTCGCAGCTCTGTCTTCCACGTTTAAAATCAGTTACCCGGGTGTGAATTGTACTCAATGCAGGAGCAGAATTACCTAAAACACCTTCTAGCTTGGTTTTAATCTGGGTTGCTGTTTTCTGAGAGAAAGAGCTCTTCTCCACAGATTCCGCCATTGTGTTAGTGAACTCACCCAAAAAAATGTAATGACGGATCTAAGTGATGTAATAACATCCTATGGAAATAAATTATTTTGACTTTGACTTTGTCTTTCTGTTTTAAAACGTAAAACTTTATCACCGCACGAATTTCGTTTCTTTCCATTGTTAAGAAAATTTATGACAGAGAAAGTTCTACGTCCTATCAAACAAATTCCACCAGTTCGATTAAATTCAAATTTGGCGTTCTATTTTCAAAAAGATGCCAAAATATAATGTAATTTATTTTTTTTGCGTATCATTTTTTTAAGTTCGTCGTTTCGGCCAGTTATCAATCAGCCCAGGTATGTTATCGAACACTAAAAGAATTTATCGAACACTAAAAGAATTTTGGCTCCATCTTTAAAATTGACCGAGTTATAAAGGTTTGAAACTCAAGATTAGACAGAGAGGCACATATCCACTTGTGACGTCATTTGTTAGTAACGTCATATAATCTCCATACAAAAAGTCGTTTTTAAAAGAGACAGACATATTAAAACTTTAAAAAATCACTGTAAATTAGTTTTTCAACCGATTCTGTTTTTTTCTTCGCGAATCGTCTACTACTAATCTATATTTTAAAATATGGTGAACAGTCCGATCCCCTATTGATTAGTTCCTTTAATATTAGGAGCACCTGATATAGCTTTACCTCCTTCTCTTACTTTATTAATTTCAAGTAGAATTGTAGAAAATGGAGCAGGACCTGGATGAACAGTTTATCCCCCTTTATCCTCTAATATTGCTCATGGAGGAAGATCAGTTGATTTAGCAATTTTTTCTTTACATTTAGCTGGAATTTCTTCTATTTTAGGAGCTATTAATTTTATTACAACTATTATTAATATAAAAATTAATGGTATATCATTTGATCAAATTATTTTGTTTGCTTCGAGTTATAAAATAATCTAACTCTAAATTGGCCATTACTTTGACCTTTATCCCGTAGCAGTTATTCCGTATTTGTAATTACTGCACATATTTTTTTGTATTACAAAATTTTGAGAACTGTAAAGCTGATTGGTATCTATAACAAAAAAAATAAAAATAATAATTGTTTTTTCAGTTATTTTTTAACAGTGACTTAAATTAATATAGATAAATATCTCCCCTATTATATATACTGTTTTACGTTACTTGCTATCTAAATGCAATTTACATAAGCTCACATATTTTTAAAGACTTCCATCTACAATACAATAAAAATTTACCAACAGAATACAATTTTACCATATAGTTTTCGTAAAAGTTTAACGCCGTACAAAAAAAGGTACCTATTCTTTTATTTTGCATCAAATTCACTTCATCTCACTCACCTTGAACTTCTGATAAAAAAATCAAAATGGCCGTCGCTCCTCCTCTGCATGTTACAACACAACGCTTATTTCGCGTGCCTCGTCAACAGCCTCGGTAGCGCAGTAGGCAGCGCGTAAGTCTCATAATCTTAAGGTCGTGAGTTCGATCCTCACCCGGGGCATTACTTTTGTTTTTTGACTTTTTCGAAGTACAGAGTATTTTTCTTATTAGATTACTCAAAAACACATCTATTTCTGTAAAACTCAGCGTTATCCATTAGTTATTTTTAAGACCGCGTTTCATAATAATATATAGGAATACATAGTTTCATTATTCTTGGTTCCGTCCGAGGTTGTTTTTTTAGACATAATCAATTGTTATTTATTTTATAAAAACTCAAAATAACGATCAATCAATATCTAATAGGTACATAATACTTACTTACTAAGCCACTAAAACCTTACTGATTTTACAAACCAAAATGATGCAAGAATCACTTGTAAAACTCCGCATGATATTATCATTTTGCAATAACTTCCGGTTGTCTCAACGAAGGTTCCTTGTCAATGAACTTTATGTTGCTATTAGCATCAATAGACGTAATATTACAGCTATTTGTATACCATCAATTTATCAATACCACCACTCACACTAACTACCTACATTTGTTTACCTAATGATGCATTAATTATCTTTAGCATAAAAAAGCGTCGTGTAACAGCTGGAGCCCTGTTTTTCATACGAGAGGTTGCGGTTCGAAGCCATCTTCTTCTCTTCTTCTTCAAGGGATCAATGTGTATTCGAAATTCGAAAATATCGCGGTACCAAAACAAGGAAAACATCGAGAAAAAAAAATGCTCAGAGCCATATACGGCCACGGAAAGCCGCCCTTGAATATATTTTTTTATTATTATTTGTTGTGTTGTAAACTTGCACTTTGAACAAAAATTAATACATAATGTCGTACGTCATACATACCACAGGAGTAGGCAGAGTGAATATTAAATAATATTTAGGTATTGTTACATATCCTGCAAACGAGTTAGTATGACCTGTGGTGTGCTTGATCGCTACACTACGCCGCCGCTTGATTGCTGGCTATTGTACTCAAATCAAATGCATTTTTCAGCCCGCCTGGAAATCGAATCTGGGCCCTACAAAAGCGGACGCATTACCAACTAGGTTATCCAGTAAACATGTCTCCTGTCACTTGGCAACACATGTTTTCTCTCTGACCTAGACACGCTACTGTCTGCATCGCACTCCACACAGGAAATGCCTTGGCGACTCACATACATTATACATATAAGTGAGTTAAAAGAATAATGTATGTAAGCTATTGATTTTACTGTGAGATACAAGAATTTTTGCAATTTGTCACGTTATAGAAATAAATCTTGAATCCTCACTAGGATTATCCTATAGTCAGTGATTCAGTTCCGAAACAGATACCAATTCAAAATTCATTTTTAAAATATCTCAGATGGGAATTGAACCCGGAACCTTTGCGCAGAAGGCAGATGCACTGCTAACTAGACAACAAAATACCGTATGTTACTCGTATCTTTTGTTTTCATTATTAATCCAGTATATTATTTTTAATTTTGACGTGTAACCTTTTTATAACTTGACTTTTAATTCAATAAAATTTGACGTATAGTTGATAGTAAATAAATATTAGAACTAAGTAGGTACCCCATGATTTTCTTAAAAAGTTGCGTTGTTATATTTATGTATTGTAATGTTTTTATATTTATTAAGTTGGTCATTGGTCATTGGTCATTGGTCATGACGGGCTGGTTTCCGCAACTCGACGTCAAATGCGCCTATTTTGCGTGTGGGTGGGAATGCGGTGTCATTCGAGCCAACCCAACTCTTCCAGGAAACCCAGTAGGCCCTTTACATTACCGGTTATCCCTGGAAGGTCCCTCGTTTGACCGAGGTATTTAGCCCTGTAGTCCGCCACTCCCGTGCACTCCATGAGGACGTGAGCGGCCGTTTCTTCTGCCTCCAAGCAGGCTCTGCAAAGGGGGCTGTCAGTAACACCTAGGACATATAGATGTTTGTTAAAAGAACCATGACCAGTTATTGCTGCAGTCACCAAACGCAAGCGTGGTTTACTTAGCCGAAACAGGGTCTTAGCGAGCCTGGCACTGGGGGTTGGCAAGGCCATCTTCGCCTGTCTACACTCTTCATGGTTCGTCCAAAGAATGGCATGTTCGTTCCTAGTTGATTCTCTAAGTAATGTACGTACCATCCTGAAGGGAAGAGGGATGATAGGCTCGGGTCCGTATGCTGTTAAGCTAGAACCTCTACGAGCCAACTCATCCGCTGCATCGTTACCTTTTTATTAAGTTGATAAGCCTTAAATTTTAAGTTAATTATAAGCACACTAACATTATCACAATTCGCGGGTGATTCGCGGGGGATTCGCGGGCAATGTTAGTGTAGTGAACGACCACGAAAATCTTAAAACATATAATTATAAGCACAGCTCCTTGGGTGCAAGCCTGTAACAGCTGTGTGTTTGAAAATGTATAAATAAATAATTCGTAGCTGTACTATTTGCTACGATCGACGCACTATGTGCTACGCTTACTACACCTCTTGCTACGCCGTAGCAGATCAATCCATTATTTATTATGGTGGTCAAGCTTAGTCAATGCAGAATTTATTTTTCATAGTCCTGAATGATTTATTTAAGCATACCTTAAATTATGGCATTAGCTTCTAAGCTGATCTTAAGTCAACTTTAGTTACCTTGGTCCTTGCAGCATGTTAGTTCCTAGATCAACACTAGCACAACACACAAAGCTTTCTAGAGCACGAATTGTACCTATATGTATATTGTATTCCTTAAATAAAATACATGAGTCAGTACTATTGGTACTAAGAAGTGACTAAGAACCCGCTCTAGGCTGGCGTGGATAACTATGAACCAATCACCCTAAAGAGTAGGCTTGAGCCCCTCGGTGGGGCATGTGAGCTAACAACAACAAAATTCCCGGTTAGAGATGATAAGCAAATTTTAGTGGGAATTACGTACAGTCAGGGTCAAGAGCGAATCGTTTTGGCATGTGACCTAGATCTTGGTGTTGGCCTCGCGCGACGCGTAGAGAATAAGCTTCGAGATTAGATGTTTATTTATTCCGTAGACGTAGATAGGAAGAGAGAGAACTTTTGGCAGAACAGGAAAATGTTCATTTCCTGATCTTCTTCTTTTCGAGTCGATTCAGCGACTAAATTTGGGAAGACCAATACTCTGCCACAGATATGGCATTATCTGTGGCATTATAGAGGTCTTCGCGTGTACAGGTGGTGGGGCACGCTGGGCAAGACAGTAAGTGAGCCATTGTTTGTGGAGAGACACCACAGAGACATGCACTATCAGTTGTATATCCCCACCTAAGCATGTTTTCTTTACTTCGACCGACTTGAGTCCGGTCCATTTCCTGATAAGGTTTGGGTTCCCAAGATCCGAACTTGTAAAATAGAAATATGAAGATTAAGGCGAACTATACGGACAACAAGAGCGTCGTCGGTGGTCTAGTGGCTACGACCGCTGCCTTCCGTCCGGGAGACGCGGGTTTGATCCCCACCACGTACCTGTTTTCGAATTCATCAGTACGTTTATTCGACGCTCTTACGGTAAAGGAAAACATCGTGATGAATCCTGCACCTCCTGCGAAGAAATTCAACAAAGGTTGTTTTGAAGTCGACCAACCCGCACAGGGCCAGCGTGGTTGACTAAGACCTAATGCCCTAATTCAGGGTAGGCTCGAGCCCCTCGGTGGGGGCGTATATGAATTATTGATGATGATACGGACATTGCTGATAGTTGGTCTATGTGCACACATTTGATACGATAGTCTTCATCATCAACAGCTAAACATAGCTGCTGTTGAGAACGAATTCTTTTTTCTTAGCTGACCTACCGCTATGTATACGTAGTTAGTTATAGAATATAAGTAGTTATAGACTATCCGCCCGTCTACGATCATCTATCATCGAAATCTCTGGTGGTTTTCTTCATGATATTTAGAAAGAACACGCTCTCGTGATCTCATAAAGCTGAGTCTTAGAGGGCGCAATCCGCCGCAGCAGTTTTTATGGAGGAGTGAAAATCGCAAAAAATGCTCGTTCATTATTATTTAAGTCTGGTGAACGATTTTGCTATTAATATAGCGACACTGCTACGGCATTTGGGGGCAGAGAAGAGCTCAGACCTATAAAAAAGTAACCGAATACGCCAAGGGTCATTGCTCTCAGACCTGTACGGTCGGCCCAGGAAATTACGAGTGAAAAGTGAAGTGAGTGATCGACATATTCGCTGATTCTTTGGTTTTATTTAAATTGTTTGTACTTCCACGATGCGCTAGTCCCTAATTTAATTACAGTTAATCGTAAGTGTACCGAAAAATTTACCTTTAGTGTGCTGTTCTTTCCTGTTTTATTATTAACATCTGTCTAAATTTATATTACTTTAATTTACATATTTTCTAATTATCATTAAGCAATTACGACATAGGTTTTAGTGCTGTATATGGGTATATATATATATATATGTTTTTCTTTTCTGTTTACTTACATCGTGCATGTCGTCGTTACCTGTAACTGGAGTAGCATTTAGCTTTTCAATTGTATTATAGTTTATGTGGTATTTAATGTATACTCTGTTGGTAACCTAATAAATAAAATAAATAAATAAAAAAGGGACGGGGAACTTTCGACAGTTCTTCTCCAATTTTTCACGGTCCACCTCGTCAAAGGGCGTCTTAACAAGCTTACTGATGTCTGGTTCCAGAAATAATCGGTCCTAAGGCAAATGCACCAACCACTTGAACCTCGACGCCAACTATACCAAATTAGAACGAAATTATTATCAAGTTGTTACTCTAAATGCCTCTAATCGGACTCCTTATTTGGTCTCAACAGCGATGTTTACAAGCGGTTGTTATAAAACATCTATCCGACATAATAGGCCTATAACAGCTGCGTATGCCTTTTACAGTGTCAATGTTACCGCCGGAAGGAAGTTCATCTCGTCGGCCCTGATGCGGCAAGATGACCATTTATCAATTTCAGCACAGCCAATATTGCCACAACAATAAACTGAATAGATGGATGTAATAAATTAGTAATCCTGTCTTTAAATAAAATTAAAACCAAGATTTGACGGCATCGTAGAACAGGTGGTAGTGTATCTGCCTCCTGCACAGGGTCGCGGGCTCGAATCCCGCCAAGGGCAAACATTCGTGTGATGAGCACTTGTGTTTGCCTTGTGTCTGGTTGTTGTTGATCTATTTAAGTATGTATTTATCTATTTATGTAATGTATATCAGCTCTCTGGTACCCATAGTACAAGCTCTGCTTAGTTTGGGATCGGATGGCCGTGTGTGAAGATATCCCTACATATTCATTTATTTATAACTCGACGTATGATATTTTGAATGAATGTTATACAGCCTAAAGGGCGTAACTGTAAAATTTAAGAAATGTCTGATATCTTTCCGTCCAACCTAAAATTGTAAAAAAGAACATCGTTTTTGTTTTTTAAAAAGCAAAAAGGACTGACGAAAGATTTATTAAGGCGTAACTTTTTTTCTTGAGCCGTGTGGTGACGGCAGAGTAGAATACATTTGTCACCAACCCCTACTCTTCCCGTGGGTGTCGTAAGAGGCGACTTAGGGACTACACGTTGAACAGGGAACGGGCAGCGCTCTCTGATACAGTAACCTCCAACCCGCCTGCCAAGCGCGGAGATTATGGCAAAACCAAACACTTAAGTGGAGGAGGTTCATAGTCCAGCAGTGGACTGTAACGGGCCGTTGATTTTTTTTATTTTGAACTTATTTTCATACACATCTCAACTAACACAACTAGAATATTCGCATTTTATTAAAATTGCCGGTTGTAAACCTACATTAGAACATTATGTTTACTGTAATTATTTTATTATTTTATTGTATATGATTATATAAATACCTGAGGCACTTATGTACATATGATCCTACCATTTAGTCTAGTCTAGTAAGTACTTCGCTTTAAATAAAAATGGTCACGACACGACCATACAAGGTGCCAGTCAGAGGTTACAAACTAGAAGGTTTATTATTAGGTAATAGGTATTATAGATAACATAAAATTGATTACGTATATTAAAAATCGAGCTAAGATTGAGTTTAAATAAGGTCGACTTAGAATAATGTTGTAGATAGGTGTTCTAACTTTTAAAAGGATGATAGATAATAAGAATAGGGAATATGCATAAAAAAGATATTAGATTTTTTCATAGTTCATCTGAAAGTATACAAAAATATAATACTGACAGTCAAAGCAGAATCGAAATTGATCGAAAAACAAACTAGATACCTACAACATTATTAAACAAATATATCTGTCCCTCTTTTCATCATCAACGAAAACAAAATTTTCTATGGCGGATGTATGGCCCACGAGACCAATGACGTCAATGCTCATGTCGGACCTATCTGACCATCAACTTCGAAGCCTTATAACTGTTTCTGAGCAAGATATTTGAAAAAATATTTTTTATGTGTTTATCTGGAACTTAAAATATTTCGATTAATGAATTTAAAAAAAATGTTCTCCCTGTTGCAGTTAAAAACTAGAACTAAACGGCGCCACTGTTGAGTTTTCTAAAAGATGTCCATTGGTTAGACAAATGTCAGATTTTTTGACGTTTTACTACCCGACAGCTCATATTAGAAACACTGCGAGTAATCGCGGCGCAAATATTTCTGACGCGCGGGAGCGAAGCGATTTACAGTACAAATATTCTTACAAAAATACAAAACATAGAACAACGTAAAATTTCAGTCAACTAGTAGCCTTATTTATATAGTAGCAATCTCTTCCAGGAAACCTTGGGATAAATCGTAAAAAAAAATGTAGAGCACATTTTATTTTCAGCTGTTTTAACCCTAAATTGTCCAAAATATATTAAATAATTATTATATACTTTAAATAGAAGTAAGTATTTATTATTGAAGAGATTCACACGCTTTAGTCTTTTTCGAGTGTTTAAATTCATTTTATCTCATGAGATTCTATATTGGTATTCTTAAATAGTAAACAGATTGGTCTATGTCATGAAATGCGGCGAAAATTGTTTGTTTACTCCTCATTTTTTTTACCACACTAGGGCTTTGACCAAAGAGTAGTTAGCAACTTAATTAAAATCTTGATTAGGTACTTTTTTTGAATATCATACTCGTACATAAGATAAGATAAGTCTTTATTTGCCAAAAACACGGTATAAAAGGTGGTAAAATGAAAATAAGGTACATACATGTTTTGCCATAAAGATAAATAGCATGCAAATATAAGTGAAACATTTCATATCAAACAGTAAACTAAACTACAAATTGTCAAATTACCTATTTCATTTATGTCATAAAAACCCTTGGAACCTAGCCATTCATACATTTTTTTCTTAAATAGTCTTAAATTTAAATTTTTCATATCGTCAAAGTCAAAATTTTTATTCGAATTAAGATTTTTACAAATCATTTTTCGACGTCAAAGCTATCATGGATGGCACGTTCACTATCAGTGTACGCCCTCTGTGGAGAAGAACGGCCAGAAGAAACTCAGGTACGTCAGGTATCTGTGTGCGTGTTTTTAATAAGATACCTGACGCTAAGCTAGACCAAGAACATAGATGATAGAAACAGTAGAGTTAAACAAAAATTAAATATAGTAGAAAATATATTGTTTTGGCGTTTAAGTGAAGTTAGAACTGCTACTTCAGATATTTTATTTTTGGTTTGTGAAGGATAAAATAAATTTCAGAATAGTAAACTTTTCTTTGGATCTGGCAATATTCAACTGTCAAATTGCTCTTTTACCAGTGCCGCACGTTGCAGTACCAACTCACCCAACCGCCAAAAAAAAACTATTTATTCTTGCTTCTTTCTTACACCACCACACGCTCTTAAACAGGTAAGTATAGTATTAAGTACACACGCATGTATAATCTTGACCTTATTAATTTTGGCATTGAAAGTATTGAATGCGCGTGAGCATGAGTGACACAGACCTTAGGGTCCGCTGCAGTTCCGACCGAACGTTCCGGACGTCCTTCCTTTAGCTTTTATCCGTTTACGTGGAGTAAAAGAGGGTATTCACAAGCTTTTATTTAACATATTATATGTAGTTCATATCTTGAAAACTTTTGAGCCGATTCATTTGCGACTGAAGTTATGCATGCTTGTGCAGTTCTGATGACAATACACTAAAATTATATTGTGAGACTGTCCGAAAAGTTAGAAGATTTCGTGCTTCGGAAGACACGTTAAGCCGTTAGTCCCGGCTATAATGTACGGAAAACAGTTGTTACGTGAACTTTGTTCTTTTGGCGGCTTCATGACACTGATACCAGGGTTCTTGAGGTCGGTTGTCGACCTTACAACCCATACTAAAAAAAACCTCTTAAAAGTATCAATTTCATGTTATATCGATATTTTATTCAGTTTCCCACCCTACTTTAGTTAAATTAAAACACTTTTTAAAGCTATTAAAGATAAATGTCAATATTCATTAAAAAATCATTGAATGATGGATGAGTTTAACATCCACGATCAGCATACAATGATAAAATAATTTGTATTCAATACATTAATTTATTATTTATTATCGAATGTCTTCATTCATGCAAACATTGTTGAATTAATAATTACATAACGGCGGAGTGACGAGACCTTGTGTACGTTTTACCTTTTATTGCTTTTACAACTTGATGTATAAAGTAAACAGAAAACAAACAAACATATATCTTTAATACATATACCACTTTTCAACGACACACACACATCAACGGCCCGTTACAGTCCACTGCTGGACTATGAGCCTCCTCCACTTAAGTGGAGGGTTTTGCCATAATCTCTACGCTTGGCAGGCGGGTTGGAGATCGCAGATTAAAAGGTTACTGTATCAGAGAGCGCTGCTGCCCGTTCCCTGTTCAATGTGTAGTCCCTAAGTCGCCTCTTACGACACCCACGGGACACACACACACATACACATTTAAGTTCATTAATAATTATTTTATTATTAAAATTCAAAGATCAGTGATGATACCTGTTCTATAAAATATATCAATTAGCTTATTGAAACTCTGCTCAGCCCTTTTAGAATAAATAAAATAAAATAACAGTGATATTATGGACGATAGGCACGCGAAGCTTTTCTAATCATGGGAGGTAATACTAAATCAATTCACTGGAAGGAAAGGATAAATAATGATGCTGAAGATAATGACTGCTTTAATATGGGAGCGATAATTTTATATTAATCACACTAATATTATAAATGTGTAAATTGGATGTTCGGATGTTTAGATGTTTGGATGTGTGTTCCGCCTTCACGCTTAAAGTACTTAATGGATTTGGATGAAATTTGGAGTGGAGATACTTAGTTTGTAATCTGGATTAACACATAGGATACTTTTTACGGGAAAAAGTCTTATTTATATGAACGACACCGATTGGCATATTTTTAATGATAGTACAAAATACAAAATAGTTTATTTTCTTTAAAAGCATAATAATTAACATCGGTATTAGAATTTTCCTTTTAGGCGTGAAAATTTACTCCAACATGAAACAAGGGTTCCCAGGGTTGCGGATACTGATGCCCCTAACTCAAGACCTACGCAAAACAACATAATGGTTTGTTTTTAGATAATTGCTGATATAAATAAACTATAAAATATACGTGTTTTTTTTTAGTCATACGCGGTGGAGGTCGCGAAACCGCTAACCGTGTAGCAATAATGGTTTTGCGAATTTTAAAACATTGGGTTTTTCCTTGCGATAACCTTAATTTTTTACTTCTTAAAGCATTGAAGGAAAACTGTTTTCTGTATATAAATAAATATTAAGTAGGTACCTAGTGATAATTTACATTTATTCTTAATCTAACTGTCCGCCCGCGGCCACGCTCGCGTTGTGTTAGTACTTCCCGTGGGAATAAGACTATTTCCTGTAAAATTATCCTATGTGTTCATCCAGGGTACAAACTATCTCCATTCCAAATTTCATCCAAATCCGTTCAGTTGTTAAGGCATGAAAGCGGAACAAACATCCAAACATCTAAACTTCCAAATATATTTTCACATTTATAATATTAATGTGAGTGTGATTTGCATGAATGAAGAATTGAAGACGAAAAAAATATGTTGAGATGTATTAGGTCCTTACATATGAAATTGGCGTTTTGTCGTACTGGCCACTTTGATCACAAATTTCTCCTATTTGGTTAGGAATTCGAAATTCAAATTTATACAGCTATTTCCACATGTAGTTGTGTTTCGTAAACCGTCATTCATTTGTTTTTTTACTTATCTTTTTTCTGTTTGCATCGCTCGATTTACAAAATGGAAAATTTGAAATATCGCGTTATTTACGAGTACGAGTTCCACCGTGGCACCAGTGCTGCGGAAACGGCTCGAAGGGTTAATGATGTGTATGGCGGTTGTGTCGCAAAAGAAAACACAGTGCGTTTTTGGTTCCAACGTTTTCGTTCTGAAAATTTCGACCTGCAAAACAAGCCCCGTGGACGGCCGGAGACCCAAGTTGATAATGAAGCATTGAAGGCTATTGTGGAAGCGGATCCATCGCAAACCACGTCCGAGTTAGCTGCAGGCTTCGGTGTTAGTGATAAAACTGTTTTAATCCACTTGAAGCAAATTGGGAAGATTAAAAAACTTGAAAGGTGGGTTCCTCACGAATTGAGTGAAGCAAACCGGCAAACGCGCGTCAACTGCTGCGTTACATTACTTGACCGGCACAATAACGAAGGGATTTTAAATCGAATCATTACCTGTGATGAAAAGTGGATTCTCTACGATAATCGGAAGCGCTCATCGCAATGGCTGGACCCTGGCAAGCCAGCCAAAGCCTGCTCCAAGCGAAAATTGACCAATAAAAAGTTACTTGTAAGCGTTTGGTGGACTAGCGCCGGTGTCGTTCATTACAGTTTTCTCAAATCTGGCCAGACGATTACGGCAGATGACTATTGTCAGCAATTGCAAACCATGATGGAAAAGCTAGCTGGTAAACAACCGAGGCTGGTCAATCGCTCTACGCCACTGCTGCTTCACGACAACGCTAGACCACACACTGCACAACAGACGGCTAGCAAATTAGAAGAGCTTCAATTGGAATGTCTAAGGCATCCACCGTACTCCCCGGACCTTGCTCCAACAGATTACCATTTTTTTCGAAATTTGGATAACTTCTTGCAAGGGAAAAAATTCAACTCAGATGGGGCAGTCCAAATCGCCTTCAAAGATTTTATTGATTCCCGTCCGAATGGTTTTTTTAGTAAAGGGATCAATGAACTACCTATGAGATGGCAAAAGTGCATAGATTACAATGGCTCATACTTTGATTAAATAAATATACTATATAAAAATTTTTCGACTTTTTGTTCCTCCCATACAAAACGCCAATTTCATATGTAAGGACCTAATATATTAATTTAAAAAAAATGTCTTATTGAACTTTTAAAAGCGAAAAACATCTGTTTTTCATATATTAACCGTATTATTAAATTGCTTATGCGCACATCCCTTTACAGCCAAGTTAAGCTTGGAGAGATCTTAAAGCTCATGAAAGATAATTAAGGGCAGATACCTCTCAATACTTATAATATAAGTAACCACTTTGCCTCGCCAGTTGAAAATATAAAATTTACAATTTGAATTATTATTTTTTTGTTTTTTAGATTTCACTTTATTAAGTTTCAAATTAACTAACGACATTTACATTTCTACAAAATGAACTCATAAATAAGTTGCTCGCAGTAAAATAATAATTATAACAATAATTTTATTGTTAAGAAACACCGCAGAAACGTCCTACAAAATAGATTAAAGCCACAGGAAGTCGCCTCGCGTTAGGCGACATATTACTTGGCTATTAATACCTAGTGTTTACAATACATGATTAAAAATAACAATATTATCATTACGAGATAGGAAGTAAGCACTTTGTTGCTCTATCTATGGCGTTTTGCAATGCCTCTGCTTCCACAGCCTTCGCCGTTTCCGTGTTTCGTTTCCTAGATAGACTATAGTCTAGGACTATTTCTAGATTTTCCAACCTAAAGACACTGGTACACTGGTTAAATCGTAGAATAATGTAAAGTCTTCAGTCGCTGGTCGCGCGCGTCTTTCTAACCGTGACATTTCTTGACAAAAAATGTTCCAAAAACACGATAGAACTGCTATCTGACTGTTCCTGAAAAAAATACCCTTTTCATTTTTTACGATTTTGCCTATTCTTGAAAATTGTACATACATTTTGCGTGTTTTTATTATAAATTATAACTAGCTGTCCGCCCGCGGCTACGCTCGCATTGTGTAAGATTTTCCCGTGAGAAAAGTATCCTATATGTTAATCCAGATTACAAACTATCTCCATTCCAAATTTCATCCAAATCCGTTTGAGTACTTTAAGCGTGAAGGAGGAACAAACATCCAAACATCCAAATATATTTTCACATTTATTATTTATATTAGTATGATAATATTTCTGACCAAATCAGATAAGTATGAAATAAAATATTATTATTTTTTTCAGTTTAAAACCCACTACTAAACCGCCTACGCTTATTTCATTAGTTTTTAGAATTGCTAGTGTAAACATGCACTTATGGGTCCTATTTATAGGCACCTAGGTCGAACTAACCTTGTACACACACTGCACTCGTGAAGATAGTGATATCATTAGGAAACTAGTAATTATGGAAGCAATGTCAACGTTTGCATATAACAGCGTGAAACGCACTATTTACGTGGTAGGGCTGAGGGCCAACTGACTAAACAAAACGCCTAATTGAAATCCCAAACATTTTTACAAACGTAAATCTATGTAGGTACGAGGGCTGCTATTTATGTATCCGGAATAACAAAAAATAACAAACATCTATAACCAAATATACTTTTATTGCTTTTCAAAATATTCCCCGTGATGATCGATGCATTTTTTCATACGTTAATACCAACTTTCGTAGCATTTTTTCCATTCTGTATCGGGTATCTCCAAAACATGCATTTTGAAAGCATCAACGGCTTCTTCCCGGGTCGAAAATCGGTGTCCACGTAATTTGTTCTTCACGCTTGGGAATAAATAAAAGTCGTTGGGTGCCAAGTCGGGACTGTACGGCGGATGACCAGTCAATTCGATCATTTGACTATTTAAATACTCCGTTGTTGCGGCCGAGGTGTGACAGCTGGCGTTATCATGGTGAAGGATTATTCTTCGTTGTCGATTGTTCTTGCGTATTTCTCCAAAGACTTCTGGCAAGCAAATGGTGGTGTACCATTCAGAATTAACCGTTTTACGATTCTCTAGTGATACTGTAGCCACATGTCCACTAATACCAAAAAAGCAGGCAACCATTTGCTTCAAAGTGCTTTTTGCACGAACAACTTTAGTTGGGTTTGGCTCATTTTGGAACATCCAAACCGTTGACTGCTGTTTAGTTTCGGGATCATACGCATATATCCAAGATTCGTCTCCTGTGTAGATATTATGAACAGCTTTTGATGTACCACATTTGTATTTTTCTATCATTTTTTTGCAACAATCAACACGAGCCTGTTTTTGTTCAACTGTTAAGTTGTGCGGAATCCAACGAGAACAAATTTTTTTTACAGCCAATTGTTCGTGTAATATTTTATAAATACTCGTCATACTAATGCCCAGAAATGCACTATCTCGCGATATATAACATGACGGTCTTGCATTATTAGTTCGCGCACAGCATCAATATTTTGTGGTACAACAGCCGATTTCGGGCGACCTTCTTTAAAATCGTCCGCAAGCATACGACGACCACGATTAAACTCACTGAACCAGTGATACACAGTGGTTTTCGATGGGGCTTCCTCCCCAAAAGTCGACAAAAGTTGATCCATGCACTGTTTTTGAGTTAATCCACGCCGAAAGTCGTAATAAATCATAGGACGAAAATTTTCACGCGTCAAATCCATGGTGATGATAGACAATGAATTTTAAAAATGGCGCCACAATGTAAAAACAATTGACAGATGAATGAAACAAACTTTATTTTACAGCCAAAGAGTTCTATTTTTAAATGTTATAATTTCTTTTTAAATATTGTTTATGTAAGTGGCCAGTTCCGGATACATAAATAGCAGCCCTTGTAAGATCATAATAATATCATGAATATTTAAGAATCATAAAAACTGTTGAAGATTTTCTAAAAACATCGGTAAGATTCCAAAATGATGATGAAGAAGGACCTGTTATAACTAACTCTAATTTAAAAATAACTTATTTCGTCCCATAGATAGCTAAATAAATATCACAATCATACAGCCAGAATAAACAGATCACACGGAAATATTGTATATTATAAAATATCTGCACGTCGGGAATTGAACCCAGGTACCTACTGCTCAGAAGGCAGATACATCAACGAGGCAATCGCAAACGTCTGAACCTATAAATAGAAATTAACAAAAGCCACTTAACTTCTTAACTAACACCTGCATTATTATAATCAAAGATAACAATTGATGTTACGCACTCAATATGCAACACGGCTAATAATAGCCATTGATGACTGATGCAACACTGTCCACCCCGCTACGTGCGTAGCGTGATACCGACACTTTCGCAAGGAGACTCATTATCCTGCTTCCTAGTGATGACTTTGTATGCTGTGTGGTGAAGGCTACTAGGCTGTAATAGGGTGTTTTGTTTACCTGTTGTTGTTATCAGCTCTTTATGTATTATTATTTATTTAAACGGAAACACTCACGTAAAAAATATGGTAAAAAAAAAGAAAAACAGAAAAGAACAGCCGCAAGAGGTACCGGTTGAACCTCTTCATGTACAAATTGTTTTCGAATTTCGAATTCATATTATATGTACGTTTATTACATTATGAAACATCGTGAGGAAACCTGCACACTCCTGCGAAGAAATTCAAAGGTTTTGTATGAAATCGACCAACCAGCACTGGTCGACAAAGGCCTGATCAACCTAATTCAGGGTAGGCTCGAGCCCCTTGGTGTTGACGTTACAACCTATTGATAAGGGTTTATAAGCTTTTCATCAGCATATACTTATTTGCATTCCTTCCTAGCTACAAAATAATAAATGAAAGTGCAGATCCCCGTAGTACGCTCTGAATTTGCAGTTCCAACTTCATATACATAAAGCCACACCTCTTTCCCGAAGGGGTAGGCAGGGACCACGTCCTTTCTTCCACTTGCTACTGTAGTGAGGCATTCGTCCTTTTTCCTGTTTTATGACTGGCAAGCTTTCTTGCTGGCAGTTTTATCTTTCATTTTAAATTCATTTTCAAATTTAGATTCTTACGTTTCGATTTTGTCTTTTTTTCTGCCAAATTCTTCACTTCATGTTCTGATCTCCGATAGTACATTCCTAAAGCATTTCTACTATTCTCTACTATTTTCGATATCAGATAATATAATATTCCTTGGACTAAGCCCTAGCCGTGTGGTGTCGGCAGAGTAGAATACATTTGTCACCAACCCCTACTCTTCTCGTGGGTGTCGTAAGAGGCGGCTTAGGGACTACACATTGAACAGGGAACGGGCAGCAGCGCTCTCTGATACAGTAACCTTTTAATCTGCGATCTCCAACCCGCCTGCCAAGCGTGGAGATTATGACAAAACTCTCCACTTAAGTGGAGGAGGCTCATAGTCCAGCAGTGGACTGTAACGGGCCTTTGATGAGCCCTGGTTATTGCCACATAACCCTCTACAACACTCTTCGTGTAGTGCTCAGCAGCTCCGTGGCGGCTGACGATCCAGACTAGACCCACTTCTTGCGCTCCATCCACATTCATCATCATGCATGCTCGTCGGTTTTGACCTCGCCTGACCTTTCTCCAACTTCACACAACCGCGAAATACATTCACGCCAACCTTAAGGCATTTTATCCTCCTGTTTAATAATGAATTATGCTAATATGTATAGATAGAACACTTGTTACGACTTATCGCTACTTAAACATAAAAGCTTTAATTCAAACTAACAATGTTAATGATATCAACTTATTAGATTACTTCGACAGTGCCATTGACACGAATTATAAAAGTGTTAGCTACCGGAAATGCTTCCGTACAGTCTACAGGTATCATATGAAAAGTAGTAGTTGCACAAAAATACATCATATTTCTCTTTGTTTTAAGAAAATTAATTTATTATTCTTTTTATTTTTTATTTGCCTTAATAGGTGATAATTAATTATTAAGGTTGCGTGAATGTTTTTGGCGGTTGTGTGAATGTGGAAATGCAAAAGTTGCAATAGGACAATAAATTATTTACATTAAAAAAACACTGTCAGCTTGCGATTACGCCTGCATTTTTTTTTTTAAAGTAATAAAAAATGATGTTCCATCCAATAAAAACACTCGCATATAATTATTTCAGCAGATAGATGGCTCCAGCCCTCTCCTGGAAACAGTAACCATAACTATTTTTGTGTCATTTGAACGTACAAAAGAAGATCAAGAACTGCTGACAATGTACAGGTAGCGTGTTTTGCGATATTTGGTCTAGGCATAGAATGAAAAAAGGTTTTTTCATTAAAAATAAAATTACACAAACTTTTATTTTTCCATGTTTCAATGTAGGAATATAATAATGTATACTTAACTACAGAAGAAACAAAGCGACTGTAAGATTGATACTACTTATGGAGGAAGAAAGAGCGTCGGTGGTCTAGTGGCTAGGGCCACTGCCTCCCGTCCGCGAGGCGCTGGTTCAATCCCCACCACGTACCAATCAATGTGTTTTCGAATTTCGAATTCATTTGTACGTTTATTCGACACTCTTACGGTGAAGGAAAACATCGTGATGAAACCTGCACACTCCTGCGAAGAAATTCAAAGGTTGTGTGTGAAGTCGACCAACCCGCACTGGGCCAGCGTGGTCGACTAAGGCTTAATCGCCCTAATTCAGGGTAGGCTCGAGCCCCTCGGTGGGGACGTATATGAGCTTATTTCATATAATAACAAAAATAAACAAAGTTTTCATTTTAAGTATTTTCATTAACTTTTTATTCTAACCCTACATCACCACCATAACCTTCCAACTGTCACATTTCACGACGGTAACAACCTTTCACAAGATCAAAAACTCTGTTTCCGTTGACTTTATCTTTATTACCGTATAACAGAGCCTATTTTCCTTCAACTTAACTTACTTTATCTTTGTCCTACTTAACTTACCTCGACAACTTTATTAATTCTTTTAGCGAAATCAAAATGACATGTCATTAACCAGACTTTTGTTTTTTGCTGGCTACAAAATTAAGTTGGTGAAGTTCTTTATAACATAATTCAACAATTTGTTTGAAGTTATCTCTTTATCTTATTGTCAAAGAGATAATAATTCCATGGCCGACATTAATTAGCATTACTTATGGCTTAATTTTTATTTATTTTTGGTGTAAGGACAAGAACAAGATAATAAATGCAGACTTCAAGCGACAAAAAAATACTAAAGATAGTATTATATAAATCTGTGACTATTTGAAGAGCCTCCGTGGTCGAACGGTTGCGGGTTTGAATCCTGGTGAGACTTTTAAAGACATTAAAGCACTCTAAAATTAAATGATTCCGTGCTTCGGATGGTACGTTAAGTAAGCCGTTAGTCCCGGCTATATAGTTCAACATGAGTATCAGAAGCCATAGTCAGCCATAAGTTACCAATGTATGTAGTTTATGTTAAACGTTATTGCTACCACCGACTCGCTTCACTCTTTCTATTTATGCTATTTCTATACCCTAAGGTTGCCTGGAAGAGATTGCTTTAGCAATAAGGCCGCCTCTTTACTCTTCTACCACTTATATGTTTAGTTAGTTTCATTTATTAGCTCGATTTGCCAATTAAATTACACACTAAATTTCTTAAAGCTATAAAAAAAATTAAAAATTAAAAATAATAATAAATTAATAAATAATAAAATAATTATAATAAAATAATTAATAATAATAAATTAAAAAAATAATAATATCATGTAGTAATATCATGCAAACCAATAAAATTAATAAAGCATACTCAAACACGACAACAAAATATGCATTCTAATACACCTCTATATTTACTATACATAAGAACCTTTTAAGTAGCTAATTGAATAATATCATTAACTTTGTATTGTAACTAGTGAGTGTCATTAACTGGGAAGACACTGAAGCTTGTAACACAGTTTTTAACTAGCACAAGCTTCAGAGTTACAACATAAGCGAACCATGTAAAGTTACAAATAAAGAATTTATTTATTATTTTATTATTTATTATGTCAAATGTTTACCTACTGAGTACAATTAAATGGGTTATCCAATAAAAGGTGTTTCAGTCGACGGCCAAATGCTTCATCATAGTTCCTCCCTCATAGAACGCAGGACCGATATGTACTGTGTTTCTATAACTTTTTGGTGTCAATAAAGTATAATTGTATTGTATAGTATAGTTTGTGGAGTCCAGCCGTCGACCTTGCATGCAACTCACACGATGATATGACAATTGGAAGGTTTGAATCACCTCTCGTTCCAAAGACAGCACCGCTAACCGTTTACGCCAAAAAACCTTTTGCAGTACAAATAACAGTCGGTAATATTCTCAGAGGCATCTAGAGTGGGTTCCAAAACCGGGGAAAATCACTCGGAGTCCTTTCGGGAGATCTCCGGGGGGAGTCGGGGTCTCGGCCTTTTTCACTTTCTCTTCCTTCAAATATCATGAGTGCAAGTGAGACAAACTGCTGTCAAGTATAATAGCTCTACACATTTAGGAACGTACTCCTAATAGTAGAAATTGCCTTTATTAATTCAGTCATGTTGTTGACACTTACCAATAGATTAACTAAAGAAATACTTGATCTATCGACTATCATTCATGAAAATTTATGGTTTAAATACCTAGATCATTGTTTTTATTATCGTGTGGATCATTAATAATTATGATAATAATTTAATTATTGTCTGTCGCTGTAATAATAAAGATACAAATTGTATTTAGATGAGTGTTAATAATAAGGTATCTCTTTCAGATTATTAAACAATAATTTGAATTGTTGTGATTTAACTACGCATGCCTCCGGGAGACGCGGGTTCGATCCCCACCACGATAAATTATGAAATACATAAATTCATATGTACGTTTATTCGACACTCTTACGGTGAAGGAAAACATCGTGATGATACCTGCACACTCCTGTGAAAAAATTCAAAGGTTGTGAAGTCGACCAACCCGCACTGGGCCAGCGTGGTTGACTAAGGTCTGATCGCCTTAATTCAGGGTAGGTTCGAGCCGCTCGGTGGGGACGTATATGAGCTGTTGATGTGAACTATGCATGTTTAAAAATCTACGATTGAGGGTCACTCTATTTCGATGGCCAACCTCTCATACACTGGTGACAGTTACAGGGCCGCCAAAGGCTTCATGTAACGATTATTTTATAACACCTTAACGTGCTATCTGAAGCACAGAATAATTTTACTTTTCAGAAAATCTGTTCATTAAGGCTGCAATGTCCAAACCTAAAAAAAAAGGGTCCAGTCTTACAGTATTGTTTGTTTGAACTCAGCGTCCTTCATCACCATCAACAGCTCATTTACGTCCCCACCGAGGGGCTCGAGACAACCCTGGATTAGGGCGATCAGGCCTTACCGGGATTCGAACCCATGACTTCCGTAATGAAAGCAAAACGCTCTACCGCTCGGCCACGGAGGCTGATTGATACAAACATACACACCTACCTGTGTTTAAAAAAGCCTTTGTAAAAGCTAACTAACCCTGCACATTCGTGATTTCTTTAATCTTCCTAACTGATCTAAATAAATACTTCGTGTTTTTATTGCGTAACACATACCAAGGTCACAGGAGACCTTCAATCAGACTTGAACGGTAAACCCACTCGTGTCAAGTATTGTCAAACGCCGAACAAAAGGCTTGACAAATGCATCGGCTGCATGGCCACAGCATTCAAAAGCTTTGTACGAACTTCTTAGAACTAATGGATTAGTGTTAGGGTCTGTACAGAACACTGCGGACCCATGATTCCACTGTTTTTTGGGCTGCACTGGCTCAAAACTTCATCCACGTGGTTTTTGTTTAAAATGTCAGAGTTTCATATTAACTTCGACCCCCTTTTCCCCTTAGAGAGGGAATTTCCAAATTCTTAGTGCATTGTGTCTTTTTCTCTCTCGCATGAACAACTTCTCATCATTCTCCTGCCCTGTTCCCTTTATTTGGGGTCGGCGCAATATGTTTTCTTCTTCCATTCATCCCTGTCGACGTCACATCACTATTCACTCCCGTCTTACACATATCATCTTTCACATTTATGAACAACTTCTGCTCTACAAAATTAAAAAAACACTTTTCTGCTTATTGGCTCGGTCAGCTGATCATCTTAACAAAAAGTCCTTTTTTTGATATTTTAAAAAAGTTCCATTATAAAAGTGATGAATGAATAAATGGAAATTACTGCACACACAGGAATAACAATAGGAATTAATGTAGAAGATTACACCGATGCAGCTTGCATTTTATAGTAAAGAAAAACACGTACTATGTAGTTGCTAGTAATGCACGCTTTTTGACTGCATTCAAGCTGAAACTGTAGCAGAGCTGCTATCCTAACTTCTTCTGCTATTTTGTTTCTGGCAATCTGACAGTCTCATCATCAACGGCCAGTTACAGTTCACTGCTGGACTATGAGCCTCCTCCACTTAAGTGGAGGGTTTTGCCATAATCTCCACGCTTGGCAGGCGGGTTGAAGATCGCAGATTAAAAGGTTACTGTATCAGAGAGCGCTGCTGCCCGTTCCCTGTTCAATGTGTAGTCCCTAAGTCACCTCTTACGATACCCACGGGAAGAGTAGGGGTTAGTGACAAATGTATTCTACTCTGCCGTCACCACACGGCTCATCATTCATTTTCAATTTATTTTTAAATTTCGAATCCATTCGTCCGGTTTTCTCATTTTCATCAAAATTGCCTCATTCCACCACAAGTCGTCAGACTGTGATCATCTTATTAACCGTATTTTATTTGAAAGTAAGCTTTTTAAGTGTTACGTTTTTTTCTCATACTAATAAACCGTGTGTGCAACTATCTGGACTGTACCCTGTTTTCTTCTCCCACGCTTCCTCGCTAAAACTACATCTTCTGCCTCATCTTCACCACCTTCAAACTACTATCTACCATCGTGCGGCCAGCAGTCCTGTCGTGGCAGCTGCTGGGCTACTTTGTTAGTCTTTAGTCCCGACTTCAGTTTTTAAGCTGTCAAAGTCAAGCTTAGATCTATCTTAGCCACGAAAATAGTACTTAAAACAGTGTTTAATATCTTAAATACAAAGCAATTTAACGTACCTTTAAAGGCGCAAATAAAAGTTGCAAAAAACAGGATGTTAACTTTAAAAATTGCTGACGTTACTGACTGAGTAGGCAAGGACAAGACGTAGGACAGTAGGAGTAGGTAGGACATATTATTTCTGGCAACTAATGCAACATTACGTAATATACATAACACTACATGTGCAAGCTAGTAACATTAGAGTGACATGTAACTAAATGTATTTGGACCACATAGAGCTGTTTAGCATACAATGGCTGAGGTCATGTTTTAATGGTCATGTGCACGCGCTGTTTTTTGAGACAATTAATGTAAGGTTAGGCATTAATGATTGTTTTTCAAGAGGATGTTTTCGAGGAAGATTTTGGCATTAATGAACAAACCATGTAAAAACAGCTGTGCGTGTCAAATACTCATAAAATTATGCTACATTATAAAAAGTTATATTGTTAATAGATTCCTAAAAGTGAATGTTTTTTTTTTTATTATCGAACAACAACAGAAATAAGTTAAAAAAATATTATATACTGACTACGAATGTTATTAAACACAGCTACACGGACACCTAACTCAAAAGTATATTTTCGATGAATCCAAGGGGAATTTCAAAATTCCCGCCTTGAAACTTGTGTATGAACTGCGTCGACCAATCCACATTAGGCCAGTATGGTCCACAGGCCAGATCACCCTACAATCAGGGGTGCTCTAGCCCCCCAGAGTGACTACATGAGACGTGCTAATTGTCTACACTTTTAGAATGAATTCAAGTAAAAAATTCTCATAAGGTCATATTGTGTTAAAAAATTGTTTACGTTCCACTAAGCTCACCGTAATTTAAAATACACTAACGGAAATATACTAACAAACACGTACATATAATAATTGTTGTAAAAAATGATCCAAATATTACGTATACCTCATATGTAATGAATGCTCTTTTAAAACAAATATAATATTTAAAACCTTATAGATTTTATTTTATAAGCTTAACTTGTTTGTTGTGACGTACCAATGTGTTTTCGAATTTCGAATTCAGAGGTACGTTTATTCGACGCTCTTACGGTGAAGGAAAACATCGTGATAAAACCTGCACACTCCTGCGAAGAAATTCAAAGGTTGTGTGTAAAGCCGACCAACCCGCACTGGGCCAGCGTGGTCGACTATTGGGGACGTATTATGAGCTGTTGATGATACCTCATATAAAACGTACGGTAAGTACCTTTTGGACCGGTCATTTTGACCCCGCAGATTGGCGTAGTTAGTTATACTGAGCAATTATCTAGAAGTAACCCCTATTCAAATATGGATAGTTTTCAAGAAAAATAAAACTTATATTTCGCTGTTCCGGAGAAACCGAAAAATTAAAAATATTGTATAATAACTTTGTTATTGTTTTTTTTTTCAACTATTTGACGGCTACGTAGCCTAGTTGGTAGTACGCCTGCCTTCGAAGCACAAGGTCGCGGGTTCGAATCCCGCCCAGGGCAAACATTCGCGTGGTGAGCGCTTGTGTTTGCCTTGTGTCTGGATGTTGGTTATCTATATGTATTTGTCTATTTATGTAATGTATATCAGCTTTTTGATACCCATATTAATGGTCGTGTGTGAAAACGTCCCCACACATATCCCCACATATTATTTATTTCTCGTTTCAAACAGTTTTCTAGACAATATGAATAAAATATTAGTCTATCAAGTACGCACAGTACCCGATGCTGACGATCGCTTCACGCACACATTATATCTGATTTTGTCCAATTTAGGATTTAGAATGTCCTAGACCGATACTTGACAAGTACTTATCGATCCGGCAGAACTACATCTAACTAAATGATAAATTTGTTGAATAAGGCATCCATTTTGATCGTTACCAAAACTTAGTTCGTTTATTTATACAATGTGTTAAAACAAAAAAAAAAAGAATATTTTTTACCAAAAGCATTTAATTAAATATTCCCATCTCTAGAGATCAGCTGTGTCAAAGAATATTCGAAACAGTTAGGTATATAATTTTAGGTCAATGCGACTATTTTTACCGCTACGGTTAAAAATGTTTACGTACTACTTGTACCATAATATTCACATTAGAACAATTAATTTCGAAATGAAAAAAAAAAATTGTTAAATAATTGTTATGAATAATATTATTTTTTTGTGTTTAGTTATAAGTTTAATTGTATTTTCATATAAATAAATATTAATAAAGTTATGAACTAAATATTTCAAAATAATATTCATATTTGTAAATACGTAAACAAGATAATTAAGGCATAAAAAAATGTTTTATAACATAAATTGATTTAAGTACATCTCTTTTAAAAATGTAGGCACGAATGGTGTACAAATACTTTACCGTTCTGAGAATCGATAGTCTATATTTTAGGTGTCAATCTCAGGTTGATTGACACTAGAGATGGGAATCTTTGATTAAATACCTTTGATGAAAAATATTATTATTTTTTGGTATTTTTGTAACACGTTGTATACTGTTATAGCCATCCGCCCGCTTTATTTTTGCCGCTATAAAAAATGCTTTTAATACTCTTCCTTCGCGTCGATAATGCTAGTTAGATGATAAGGAGGATTTTTATGAAACAGAAGAGGTCTTTCTTTATATCTTCTGTCTTGTCTTCATAAAAAAAAACAACAAGTAGCTAGTTCAGAAAACTCCCAGACATGGAGCATTCAAAACCAATCCAACAATCCGTACGACACGACTCAATCAGTTTTATTACTTTACAACAAATCAATTTACTTGTTTAAAAAAAAACTAGATGTCGTAAAGGACTTCCTTTTTCCTCCGACGTAAAGTCCAAGGTGCGGACACGTGCGGTTACGGCCCGCGATAAGCAGTCCACAACCGACCTGTTCACCCTGTCCACTTTTAATAAAAACGAGACGAGTGTAACTCGTTTTATGGTATGGGTTCCGTAGATAAAAAAATTCGTCGTTGAAGTCAGTTTTTTTTTGTTATAATTAAATTGGAATTGGAACCTACTCGTATTATTTTTTAATTAGTTTTTGGTGTTAAAATGTTAAAGTTTGCTTATTGCAAGTTTTTATAGTCCAGCAGTGGACTGTAACGGGCCGTTGATGATGATGATGATGATGTTTTTATTTTTTCCATTCTTAGTATGATGACTAGAATGATTGAAAATTGAAAGCGCAGGCGACTAGTATGGCAAATTAATATAATTAGTTACTTAAAAGCTGAAATTCTCCGTTCTCATCACAACGTTTACGCCCACGGACCCCTAAAAAGCTCGCGGCTATAATTACAAAGCTCCAACTCATTGATTTATTCCTATTCGTGAAAAATAATTACAACCTTATCACATTAACAACCTCCACCTCCTCCGTTGAAACTTAACCTGTCGAACCAAAGACTGTGGTTTGACAGGGTTGTATAGATAGCAAGTGCGAACTGATCGACGTTTTTTTTTATTTTGAGTCAGTTGAAGGCCTTGACACAGTTTTGTTCGCTCATATGCGCATGCGCCGTCGTATGTGCTCGTAGGGCCGAGTGGGGTAGACGCACCGGTTTTGGTCACCTACAGACATGAAAGGTAAAATAAATCACTACCGTTTGCAAACGGAATTCGCTCGTATCACGAAGGATATATAGGTATCTGCATTACCAACAGAATTGGTTAGAAATACAATTTACAGAATGCAAACAAGAATTATACACCTTCGATCCTTTCTGTGATCGAAGTTATACATCTTGAAATTCACATCGATTTGTTCCCGCCGTGTAGTGATAGTACACGTCACAAGTTTTCGAAAAAAAAAATCCTGCAACAAAAAAATTTTTGGTCTCTCCATACAAAGTGAGACTCCCGACCGACCCATTTTGTATGAAGAGCACAAAAATATTATTGTCGCAGGAATTTTTTTTTTTCGTGATAGTTGTTCAGTTTGACGGGTACTACCACTACACGGCGGGAACATTTCATGCTGTAGTTAAAAACTATTTTTCTTAGCTACCCTGAAGCTTTTAAGTTTATGCTTAGCTCAACTTTCTTAATATTAAAGAAGACGTTTGAGATCTATAATAATTATTAATTTTCTTCACAAGTCTCTGAAAATAACAAAGTCAATAGAAATGTAAGTAAAAAAAAAGGAAAATAGGTTCCATTACTTTATTATAAAAAAATTAACAACTCCTTTTATATTTTTTAAATATTTCCACAGACTAACATAAATTATAAGAAATAAAATATGCTTAAGATAATAAATAAAGTCGAAATACATGCAAATCCGTAAATTGTGTTAATTTTAATGTAATTAATAGTCACACTCACCCTATACTTTTTGAATGTTACTCGGCGTGTAAGTGATGTGTGCGTTACTTATTAACATTATTGACAGCACCAACATTGACTTTTAAAATACTCGAGCGCTAATTTATACAAATGTTGAACCTATCAATCAAAATATAAACTTTTATTTTTCTTAATGCGAAACTTTATTTGTTTGTTTTGATTAAATCCGATGACAAATAAAAAAAAACAAAATTAAGGTAGTAGTTTTGTGTTGAAACTGAACAACTTTTATCTGGAGCTTTTCCAAAATAACAAAATGTAACTGTTCTTACAAATACAAACAAAAATAAATAGTTAGGTTGACCGAGACGATTTTTACATGAAAATTCAAGATTCTTTAAGACTTTTATAAAATGAAAACGTTCTGGAATGAAGTTAATTGTTCAGTTTCATGGGCAGAAGCGATCGAATTTTTTTTTCGATGTTTAACTAATACGGTGTTGTCACCTTTCACAGCACGGATGAAACTTCAATATCCTATAAGAGTACCTACATTTTACGCTTACAATATTATGTATAAAAGATCTGTTAAGACTACCGTATTTAATAATAATAGAAAGTGCATATTCCATATTTTTTAAGGATGAATGGTATCAAGTTTTAGGTTACCTAAATAAAACTGACGATGTATAGAAGCCGAAGCATGATTTTTTTTTTATTGGAGTTCCTCATATAATTTTGTTAGCACTAAGAAAGGATCAGCAGTGGACAGTAACGGGCCGTTGATGATGAAGAAAGGACTTTTTGAAATAAAGAGGATAAAAATGGTGGTTATTAAATTATATTTTCCGTCTTTCAGCAACAGACTAACAAGATTTTTATGCAAACAACGCTATTGTTGTAACAAATATTTTTTTTTAATTCTACTCTATTTTTATTTATTAATATTTACACAAAAATATATAAACAAAAATAATCGAATATAGATGAAATCACACTTATGTACGAACCTATATAAAATTATTGATGGATCGAACTAAGGCGTGCTACAGATAAGAGTAAATAAATAGTGCTTTGGTTTTTACTTGTAAGATAGTGGGTGCTATTGCAACACGGTAAGGAACACATGTATGTCGACACCATAGTGTCGCCCAGTGGACCACTGTCTCTTCTAGGGCTGGGAACTGGGAACTACCTTTGTCGATAATTTTATTAGCGAAACCATTTGGAGAATTAATGGTTTTTTTTTACTAGCAAGTGACGTAAATGCTTGCAAAGGCTTTTTAAAAAAAGAACCACGGTCACATCTGGAAATTTTAAAAATACAGCATTATTTTTTATTTATTTTTTCTTTTATAGACATCAAATTTTTCTCCCTCAAGCTGACTTAGACTTAAAATTTGATTATGTTATACACAAATTGTGAAGAATCATTTTGCTGCTTTTACGATTTTAGACGATCTTACTTATTTTAACATAACTTTGACGGCCGCCATTTTTATATATTTACCAGCTGTCCACGCGCGGCTATGCTCGCGTTGTGTAAGATTTTCTTTTATACATACTTTGTGTTGATAATAATTAACACAATAAAAATCATCATCCAGCTGGGTGCAGTCATTTGGGAGTTATGTGCGTACATACATTTTGGTGAATTATTTTTATTTATAACTAGCAGTGCCCGCGACTTCGTTCGCGCAAGCATTTTGAGTTTACGAAGAAGTGTTTATATTTGTGTACACATTTAAACGAAATTGTATAGTAGTTTACGAAGAAATATTATAACATTAGGAGAATTGTAACGGCCACGATGTTCCGTAGAAGGACGTCTATCAGCACTGATAACAAATTTGTAATCAGCACTTTGATCGGTTCCACATCAGGTGTACCAGACCTTTGATTTTTGTATGTCATTAGAAAATACTTATTACGCTTAATAACTTTTCCTAAAGTACTAAATTTGTATCTCTTGTAGTTTAGCTGGGCTGCTAGGGCTCCACAGCAGGTGTACCAGACTTTCGATTTTTGTATGTCGTTAGAAAATACTTATCACGCTTAACAACTTTTCCTCATTTCATTCTTCTGCCCTGTTCCCTTTATTTGGGGTCGGCGCAATATGTTTTCTTCTTCCATTCATCCCTGTCAGACGTCACATCACTATTCACTCCCTTCTTACACATAATATCATCTTTCACGCAATCCATCCATAACAACTTTTCCTAAAGTGCTATATTTGTATCTCTTATAGTTTAGCTGTGCTGCTAGGGTTCCACATCAGGTATACCAGACCTTATCTCGCTCGGATTATTTTAAGGAGTCGTTTACTGTGAAAGCTACCCACCTATGGAATGCTCTACCGAAAGAAATACGTCACTGTAAGTCGTTAGCTTCTTTCAAATTGAAGGTTCACAAACATCTCCTGGCACAATCTGTTTGTATTCATTAGTATTTCCGTTATGGCTTTGATATATTTATGTTTGTATGTATGTATGTATGCATGTATTATGTTTGTATATTTATGTATGTTTATTGTATGTATGTATTTGTGTATTTATTGTACTTTTAACTTATATGTTTTACTGTATTATTTTATTTTTACACTCCTGTTTTCTTTTCCTTTTTTTTCTGCTCTTGCACTACCGCAGTCTTCTTTTTGAATGTCCTCTTCCCAAAGGTTGTCTGGAAGAGATCGCTACAAGCGATAAGGCCGCCTTTGCACACTAAAGCTATATGTTTTTGTTTTATTGTTTTATATTCCTTTTGTGTGCAATAAAGTGTTTTTACTTACTTACTTTACCAGACCTTCAATATTTATACGTCAATAGAAAATGCTCATTACGCTGAACAACTTTTCCTAAGGCGCTATTTTCATATCTCTCATAGTTTAGCTGGACTGCTATGGTTCCACATCAGGTATTCCGATCTTCAAAATAAATTATAGCCTATATGTTACTGTAAGGAGCGGTCTCCTTTGAGGTGACTGGCTGTTCGTTTAGTTCGATTGGATTTGAATATTTTGAAATATCGAATGCTTCTTTTTTGGTTGTTTTGACTCGGGATGCCAACGGGCTACCGAGTAGAAGATATTTTGATATTGGAGAGTTGATCGAGGAAAATAAATAAATATTACTTATCTACTTCGTTTTATCTTCAAATTAGCTTAGCACCAATCTGGCTACCGCCCCCTTTCTTTATTTGGTGGTTGGCGTCGCGAGTTACCGATCGTGTAGTGTAGGTTTCCAGGCCAGAAGAGGCTATAAGAAGAAGCCGTACCAGAGCTCCGTGTGCTGCGCTCGCTGAGCGACTATCCTGTGGTCCGGCAGTGGCTGTACTTCCGGCCCGACCTAGCAAGCTGCGTGCTGAGTGCACTTTCCGTCGTGCAAGAACGACGAGTCGAAGCTCCAGTCTCTAGCTAAGTTTTTTATATATTAAAAGTGAAAATGGCCAAGACTTTCGACGGTCTGAATACCACATCTGATGAATTTGGATTTGAATATTTTGAAATATCGAATGCTTCTTTTTTGGTTGTTTGATTCGGGATGCCAACGGGCTACCGAGTAGAAGATATTTTGATATTGGAGAGTTGATCGAGGAAAATAAATAAATATTACTTATCTACTTCGTTTTATCTTCAAATTAGCTTAGCGCCCATCTGGCTACCGCCCCCTTTCTTTATTTTACCGAGGACCAATAGCTATACAACAAAAAAAGTTTCATTAAAATCCGTTCAGTGGTTTTTGCGTGAATCGCGGACAAGACACAGACAGACAGACAGACAGACAGACAAAAATTTCAAAAATCATATTTTTGGTATCTGTTACGTTTAAGAAGACCCCCAGACGTATTTTTGTTTTTTTATTTTCAATGTACAGAATTGGCCTCTTTACAGATTTATTATATGTATAGATAGAAGATTACCAAGATAGAAAAAAAGAAAACTCTTCATACGTAATTAAAAAATGTAAATCAAGTCAGGGGACAATGCATTAATCTGCCCACTTCTAAATGTTATTTTTGAAGTAAGTTTTAACATTATCGATAAGTGCGAGCGATGTCAGGGACAACACTAGGTGCAGTACTATAGGGCGCGGTCGCTCGCCTTGCCCACATGTCGGCCACACATGCACTAAAGCCTGTTCCACTCCGCTCATACCTGCAAGTACATTGTGTATGGTCAGCAGAAAAATCTTGCCTTTGGTATTAAATTGAAGTTGAATTGAAATTAAAAATCGCGTGGAGACAAAACGAAATGAATTGGTAGCAATAACATGCATGGTACATGGTGGTGGTGGTATGCGTGGTGGTGGTGGGTGGTGCATGCGTGGTGGTTGCATTGGTATTGGTGGTTGGTTGGTTGGCAGCATTGGTGCAATCGTGGTAACAACATTCCTTTCTAGGCTTCTTCTTCGCGCGATCTTCAATGGCAGAAAAATCCTTTGCATCTTTCTGATGCACACGTGGGTTTCCTGGAAGAGATTACTGCCCTAGCTAGCTATTCTGTATGTTTTTATGTTTTGGTGACAATCAAATAATATTTGTAATGTATTTTAATGTATAATATTGAGGATCGTTAGGTTACTAAGATAAATTGAGAAAACCAGACCTTTACGAAAATCCTAAGACGTTCGTGAAGATTCGTACAATGATTGGAAACAACTTCATAGAGGATAAATTTTCGCAGTCATGATTGATCAGCAACATGATTTTGGATCGCACCAGAGTCGGTAATATGCCTGCTTGCTAAGCTCGGGATTGCAGACTCGAATCCCGCTAATTTTGAATGATGAGCACTTGTGTCTAGATTTAGATATAAATATATCCGTTAGCCGTCTAATTAGTACAGTATAGACTCAATCTAGTGTGGAATCAGATGGCCGTATTAAAAAACATGTCAGAGGCGTTTGGCGGATCCGTAACTCTGACTCTGGAGTCGGTCGTCGACCTTACAAACCACACAATAAGTAAAAAGATGGCCGTGTATAAGTAGTTCCCGTGCGTAACATTCGACACAATATATTTCTGATTATTTTGTTGTCGGTACCAAAACCAAGTTAGCTAATAACAATATTATTAAATACCGTCTGTCTGGGCCGCAGCCGTTTTGCAAATCAGCTCTTTATTGGTTGTACGTGTGGCGGTTTAGATTAAATTCGCATAAATTTTGAGCTTATACAGTCGACTGCACGAGTGTTATAGTGACTTTGTCTATGTTTATGTCTATGGCTTTATTCCTCGTTGTAGTCGACTGTACAGTCAAAATCTACAAGATATTTTCCTTTTGTGTTTTTTTTTCTGCAAGTAAAATTTTGTTTGATGAGAATTTGGGGTACGTGGTGGGGATTACTGGGGATCGAACGCATTAATAGTCAACTAGTATACTCTGAAGATAGAGCCTTAACTTCTCCTCCATCTTTTCCCTTGAAACTGACCTACGGGCTTCCTACTACCCTCCAGTGAGTGATGAACTGCATATCAGCTAATACAGTCAACAAGATTAAAATGTGCACCTCGGCCGAGGTTGCACAACCCTCCAGACTTCAGGAAACGCGTTTATTGGATTACAGCGGCGACTGTACGGCTTAACACTATTTTCTTTTCATTGTTTTTAATGTAAATGTTTATGCAACTTAGGTTCATTATAATTAATATTATGATTTTGTTTTTGCATAAAACGTGGCCGTCTGTGCCTCCAATTCAATTTAATATTTATAATTAGATTAGGTTGGTGGTTGTCGGTGCAGGTTGCACAATAAACTCTGTTTAGCTTGTAAGTGAGAATAAGTAATACCCTATTGTACAACCGTTTGATAACGCTAATAAAAAAATAATAAAAAAATATAACGTTGCAGTTCTATTTTCACTTAACGGCCAAAAAGATAAATTCGTAACATTACGTACCTTTTTAAATTATGTTTTTTCATGATTCTCTTCTTCCGACCATCTTTCTTTATAAATTCGTTTCAATCAAGAAGTCTTCACATAATTATTCGAAGTAAGATTTTATAAAAAAAAACATTTAATTTTTTATCGACGTCAAACAAAATGTAGTAATAAGTACATGAAAGTTTGTCCACGGTTAAACTTTTCTGGTGATGTTCAGTTGTCAGTTGCTTTATATCATCATCATCATCATCAACAACAACTTATATTCGATCCCCACCACGTACCAATGTGTTTTCGAATTTAGAATTCATATGTACGTCTATTCGACGCTCTTACGGTGAAGGAAAACATCGTGATGAAACCTGCACACTCCTGCGAAGAAATGTGTGTGAAGTCGACCGACCCGCATTGGGCCAGAGCGTGGTAGAGGCCTAATCGCCCTAATTCAGGGTAGGCTCGAGTCCCTCGGTGGGGATGTATATAAGCTGTTGGTGATGAGACATTGCTGTTCATCAGCAGAAATTAGAGTTACTGGATGGTCCACATCTTGAAACTTATTTGAAGTGTTTCTGTTGTAAGGTGTTTAGGACAACATTCCCAGCTGTAATACAAGAGGAACCTTGACACTATAGGCGAATTGCCAACATTTAAGAGTATTCGCGACATGTGGACAAAATTAACACTTCACTACAAAATACAAATTTGCAGGGCCCTTATTGTATTTTAAATAACTATTCACACCACGCATTCCATACATTGTCATAATTTTTTTTATTTTTCTATTTAATTATTTTAGTTGCACTGTATTGATGGCCGAGAGGGGGACCTGGAGTCCTAAAATACAGGCCTTGGCTTAGTTTAGGCTCCAGATGCCCCACAAACAATCTTATAAAATTGTTATTTGTGCAGTAGTTAAGTTACTGATGTACCTCTTTGCTTGTTTGTGGAGTGAAATAAACACAATATTTATTTTTATTTTTTTATTATTGCGTATTAAATTAAACTAGAGATTATCCGCTGACCTAAGACCGATATCGTCAACATTACTGGCATTTTTCTTCATATTTGAGAAAACTCTAGTGATCTTATATGTATACTATAGGTACCTATAACTGAGTTTTACAAGTCGCAATCCGCCGCAACAAATTTATGGAGGAGTGAAAATCGCCAAAAACACTCGTTTATCAATCATTCAAGTCTAGTGAAAAAAATCCTATGAGCAGATTTTTGGGATGTCTTTGTATTCTAGAATAAAAGAAAATTTATAGCCCACAAAATACCAAGTTAAGATTGTACACAAAAAGTTAAATTAAACACTAGGCGAACTTATAAAACAGAATAATTATAGGCCTACTAAGTTCTGCTTACCCTTTTAGGGATAGGAACATGGTTTTCTATAGGTCAATTATAGGTACGTAATAATTTAAAGCTTTTAATTTCTCTTTTACAAACATTATAAAACAACCATTCATTCAAAATACCTAATTAAATTGATTTGTCATTTAATAAAAGTTTTTGTCGGTTCATCAATTTATGTATGAATATTGATTTAGATGACCGTATCAAATACAAAGTGTACAAATTCTAGAAAATTATGGAAAACTTGTTTTATGGTGATGTAGGTACTTTTATTTAACAGACCATTAAATGTATGGTTATATTCATATAGGTGTAGGGTCAGCAACACACACGGATCTTGCACCGCCCCCTCCCCGCCGACATACATTCGAGTGGCCGTAGTGTCAGCAGAAAAACTAAATATTAATGTTAACATTACTTAACTGAATTATATATAACATCGTTGGTGTAGTGGTTAGGGCAGATGCCTCCAGTTCGGCAGGTAGCGGTTCGAACACAATCACGTGTTTTCTATTCATTCTCACAATTTTTCGAATGTTTATAGTCTCACGAAATTTATTATAAATATTACAGAAGGCGCTCACTAATGACCATTACCTCTCTGGTAGAAATAGCGATTAGTCCGTCCAAAAAAAAGACAAGAAATGAGCTTGAAATCAATTAATCTGCTGTCTGAGCCTACCCTAAATTAGAGCGATTAGGCCTTAGTCGACCACGCTGGCCCAGTGCGGGTTGGTCGACTTCACACTCAACCTTTGAATTTCTTCGCAGGAGTGTGCATGTTTCATCACGATGTTTTCCTTCACCGTAAGAGCTTCAAATAAACGTACTACATATGAATTCAGAATTCGAAAACACATTGGAACGTGGTGGGGATCGAACCCGCGTCTCCCGGACGGGAGGCAACGGCCCTAACCACTAGACCACCGAACCTACCCATTATTGTACTTCTTTGAATTGTAATTTGAAAATCTGTAATCTATAGTCTACCTATCTATAGTTCGCAGATATGCGTTTACTGATGTGTAAAAATGACCCCCTTTTGTATTTTTTATTAGTTTTTTAAAGTTAAAATCATGGTTATTGAAACTATTTGGGTTTCCGTTATTTTCGAAAAGTTTTTTAGAAAAATAATCATGTACCTACATTCAGCTTATGAATTTGAATGATATTCCACCGGTATTTTTCTGCCCTATCATTTTATAAATTTTGTATCAGTATTACAAATTTTCCAGTTGTTTCGGAGACTCTAGCTGCGATCTCTAGAAGGTCTCGAATTTAAGGCAAGTGACGATCTATTTTCAAATTACGAGATTTTTTACGTCTTAACGTTTATCAGACTTTTTTTTAAGAAAAAATATCATTAGAAAGCAAAACCTGCGCGCACCTGCGAGAAAATTCAGAGGTTGTGAGTTGTGTGTAGCATTTTAAGTCAATCAACAAATGCTATATCAAATTAGTGTGTGTTCAAGCTCTTGGGATTCGAACGTTTATAGACACCTAGCGATAGTTTGATATGCTAATTATACTATCTGTGTACTTTTAAAACGAAATTTTTAATCAACTTCTACTTCTAATCAACTACTTTTTAAGAAACTACCATAATAAGAGTCAGAATTATTTTTTTATCTATACATTTGTTAGTACAAAATAAAACACTGAAATTTTTAATGCGCGAGATAAAACAAAACAACAATATCAATTTGATTTATGGTATTTATTTGTTGACTGTACTAATGTTGCTAAATAAATAGGCCTACCGATTGATACGCTGGATAACGAGACACGTGGATTGATAGGCTGTATGCTTGAAACTACAAGTGCTTACTGAGCAAAGATAATAAAATAAAATAAAAGACCATACCTATTCAATCTATAATTAATTAGGGCATCTATTTATTACAATATACAAGATGGCCCAAAAGGGGACGTTCTTTTTTTTAGTAGCCTCGTCCCAAGACCTATCTAAATCACTTATCTTTTATGGAAGAAAGTACACTTCATACCAAACATAGTAAGAGACCCCCCACACTAGCGTCTTTCGTGCGTCGTTGTCTTCCCAGCGCTCGCGCAGCGTCGCGTCGACGCAAAGCTGGCGCGACGACATCGTCGCCGCCGCCGTGACGCCAGCGCTGAGCCACTGCTGAACGCCGGTTTACGCAGCGCTGGCGTCTCGTTCGCATGGTGCCTGTTGAAAAAACTTTGCGCTGGCGTCACGCTAAGGGTCAGCGCACACCAAGAGCAGAGCAGAGCAGAGCATTTTCTGAGAGTACTGAAAAATGTATCTTATTACAATTCCATACATTGCAAAATTTAATACACGTCCAAATACTGCTCGACCATGCGCGAGCATTTTGCAGTTCGTTGTGCGCTGACCCTATGGAATTGTAATAAGATATTTTTTTCAGTACTCTCAGAAAATGCTCTGCTCTGCTCTTGGCGTGCACTGACCCTAACGCGATGCAGTGGCTCAGCGCTGGCGTCGTCGCGTATATGGAAATGCTCCTGCTACTCAGATCCCCCATACATCTGAAATGGGGTAGCAATTAAGGCACTGGACGCGACGTTTCGATACTTTAAATGCTACCTCGTTTTGGGTTCTGAGCTCAGGTAGTGATTACAAAAGCAGCTTGATATATTTTATTATGAATCCCTGCTACTACTAAGAATGCTATTTTCAGATGAACCACGTCTAGTTCCAGTGTTTACAATCTGGTTGTAAATCTAAGGAAAAAGGGTAAATAAAAAAACATCAATTGCTTTCAAAAATCACATTGTAGTATAAATTAAATGTATAATCATAGACATTAAAAAAAATTACATTAATTTTAGTATATTACGAATGTATAATTTTAATAAATAAATATAATTAAAATAAAATAATATAAAAATAAAACCAAAAGTCCTTCACTATTTGCAAATATCTCTTATAAATTATAAATTTTGAAAAAAAAAAATGTGATTAGAAAAACCAAATCTCCGAATAGTTTAATTTTTGTACCCTTATGAATTTGAAATGTTGTCAAGCGACAGAAACCTTTAGAAGGATTTTTTAAACATTAAAGTTGATTTTTTGGTTTCCCAGATGCGATGCGCTTTCTCGATTTATTTTCAACGCTACAAACATACATACCCGAAGAAACCCGAAATTTAGACATCAGAAATATAATTCCAGTATTTTGTTAAATAATAATAATAATAAATATGCTTTATTTCACTCCCACATACTTTTGTACTACAACTAATACAGTTAATCATAATAATATCATCGTACAATACAATATAATTTGTGGGAGTCAGGAGCCCAAACTAGGATACCCTGTGCTATGAACTCCTGGCTCCCCCCTCTCGAAAAAATAAGTACATTGGTCTCGATTCGGGATATTATGCTCTAGTTCTAATTCTAAAGTCCAGCTATCCTTTTCGTTCTTATGACTAATGAGAAAGAGGTGATGAATGAATGATATTAATTTGAACGAATGATAACCTAAAATAAAAAAGTAGGTAGTCCTTTGACTAATTTAAAATAGTAAGTAAAATTGAGTGAAAGGTCAGTAGATGCGGCTAAGCCCTTCTGGTAAACATATTCAGTTGAAACCGAGAAAACAGACAAAAATACGGAAATAAATTGTTCTGTCATTACATCAATAACAGAACTAATTTCAATCAAAACAAAAATAACGTGCTTACGATCTGAGTTCGGGGAGCTTAGGACATAAAATTGCTCCCGCGAGTCAGATCGCGCCTATTTTCGTAAGTTTAAGATTCTGAATAGCGAAAGTGTTTCAATTATAATTTTTAGAAAAATGCCGTCGAATTAATACCCGACTCCAGCTCGTTCATTGATCTGAATAGCGGAAGGGTTTTAGAAATTATTTTTAGGAATCCTGCTGGTAAAACCTCCCGCATTTCAGATTGGCGCCGCCGGTGCAGTCGGGTAGCATTTCCATATACGCGGCGTCGTCGCGGCGACAGACACGTCGCGCCAGCGTCACGTAGACGCTGCGCGAGCGCTGGCAAGACGACGACGCTCGAAAGACGCTAGCTAGTGTAGGAGATCTCTAACAAATAAATACCGAGAAAAAAACCACACATGAAAAATTTCAATGTTAAATACACCTGAGGACCATGAAATCTCCCAAAAATTTTGGAAAATAATCATAACTCGAAAACAACAAAATAGATCTTAATAATGCCATCTTGTATTAGATAGCAATTTCAAAAACTGAAACTAACTGGGATAGCTAAGATTCTGTTTTATCTCTTCTTCAATTTGACCAATTTACTATATGTAAATAAGAGATATATTTCTGCCGAAGTCATGTCGTTACAGAGTTCTAAAAACCACCCAGCGCCATCTGTTAGCAACTACAATGCAACTCATCCGACCGACCGCACAGACGACTGGCCATTTCATACAAGGAAGTGGACCAAATTATTTATGGCTTGATATTGGGTTTTAATATCATATTTCTTCAAACTAATAATCAAGAAAATAATTTGTCATAAACAATTAAAACCAGAAAGAAAATATAAACCAATTTAAGCTGAGCCCTTGCTGCATACATTTTGTTTGTAAATTGGCATCTATGTAATTTGGACTTCATTTTTTGTATTTTTTTTAATAAATAGAACAATAAACATATTTAATTAAGTTCGTTAAGATATATTTAGGTATGGCAATAAAGAAGAAAGAGAATAAACAGTATAACCAGCATATTTTTAATCACTCAGAGTCGTCGAAACTCTGAAGACTAATATCAATCAATGATTCTTCTCCACGCACTTTTCTTATAAAATCTATGATTTTAGCATAAATAGAGGACCGCTTCTCTTCAGTGACTCGGTCTAACTCGAATGCTACAAGTTTTGCAAATTGTTCGTTTCTTGGATCACGAGGTTTTTCGGTGGCAAAATTTTACAGATGGTCGTACCTCATTATTAGTCCAACGATTTTTATAAGCAGCAGTAGCATCCAAAATATCGCCAGATGTAATCTGCGCCGCAAGTGGATATTTCTAACATGGCATGCGTGACAAAAAAAAACCTTCGAAGAAGTTTTTCTTGTAGGTTTTCTACGATTATTATAAATCGTATAATATCATTTGAAATTATGTTTTGAACTTTTTTTAAATAAAATAAAATTAAAACCAAAAAAAGGGTTTCCTAAAAAGCATAATCAAACCCTGACAGCTATAAATATACGAAAACAATAAACACTGCATTAAAAACGATGGAAATCGTACAGCCGTGGCCCTTTTGCGCAGGAGTAGGTAGCTTAGAGCCTAGGTCATCAACATCAACGGCCCGTTACAGTCCACTGCTGGACTATGAGCCTCCTCCACTTAAGTGTTTGGTTTTGCCATAATCTCCACGCTTGGCAGGCGGATCGCAGATCAAAAGGTTACTGTATCAGAGAGCGCTGCTGCCCGTTCCCTGTTCAATGTGTAGTCCCTAAGTCGCCTCTTACGACACCCACGGGAAGAGTAGGGGTTGGTGACAAATGTATTCTACTCTGCCGTCACCACACGGCGGAGCCTAGGTGTGCACTAAGAAATATTTAAAAATTCTTCCCCAAACCTGTGAATTAAAGTTAAGCATGTTACTAATTGCTCAGATTAATATTAATTAGACGCAGTTGTTGATCGAGCGAGCGCAAAGCGTCTCTGTTTCAATTTTGGACAAAAATGATTTCGTATGTCCGGATTTCCGGCTGTTCTCGCCTACAGGTCGCAGTTCTCAACCGATTCTCCTGAAATTTTGTGAGCAGGCTCGATAAATATTTTTTGTAGATTCAGTTTTTCGAAAAAGAAATAACTCGCGATGTCTACAACTCACTAAGCTTCTAGTATATATAAAATAAAAATAGCCTTTATTACGGCTTTAAATCTTAGCTTACAATTTAATATTATAATGTAGCCTTTATCGTCTTGCCTTTTGGCATAGGCCTCCTCCATTTCCTGCCGCTTGCTCCTGTCCAGAGCCTTTCTTTTCCATAACACACTGCATATTTTTGTATGTCGTCATGCCACCTTCTTTTCCGTTTCCCATCTCTGGGGTAATTATTTAATTATTCTCGGCCACTTCTCCACTTTGTTTCTTATCATGTGGCCACTCCATTTCCATTTATGTCTCTTTATCGTTATTGTTATATCCATTACCTTAGTTTCACTACATCTAAATATATGGCTCTAGAAACCTTAAGAAGGTCGTAAGGGCAGCGACCTGAGCCGAGAATCTACGCTTGCCTTGGACACCTACCTACAAACTTGGAAGAAAAATGGTAGACACTTATCTAATAAGAACGCGCAACAGCTCGTGACTAGCCCGACTTTGAGACTATTTACTGTGAGCAGAGAAAATGTATTTATATTTTGAAATTCAAATGAGCTGAGCAAAAAGACGGGCTGTGTATGTTTATATCTACTTATCTACTTATCATATGTTTGTATCTACTTATCTACTTACATGTGTAACGAGGCATTCGTCCTCTTTTCTGTTTTATGACTGGCAACCTTTCTTGCTGGCAGTTTTATCTTTCATTTTAAATTCATTTTCAAATTTAGATTTCTTACGTTTCGATTTTGTCTTTTTTCTGCCAAATTCCTCACTTCATGTCCTGATCTCCAACAGTAAACATAACCTTGTACTATTTCCCACGTTAGTTATATAATATAAAATAAATAATATATAAATACATAAATACCTTTCTTTCGGACTGTGCCCTGGTTTTTGCCACACTTTATATTATTAACCTCTACAACATTCTTCGTGTGGTGCTCAGCCGCTCCGTGGCGGCTGCTGGGCCACACATGTAATCTATTTACCTGCTATATAGTGCGTGATGTTTCAGTTAGTAAGATTATTCGAGGGACATAGGAACATAGGAGTTTTGGTGTTCGATTCCTGGCCGTTCAGATAAATTGCTACGTCGTAGGCCGTAGCTTCGTAGTACAATTCCCGTAGCTTTTGTGTCACTTGTTTAGTGGGTTCTGCGTTTGATTCCCGGTTGAACACGTGTACCATAAGTTATTCCTTGCTTTAGTCAAAGTGAATCAGTTTGGACATAAAAAAATGATATAATTTGTTTTTTTTTTTCTAGTCTCGTCAAATTAATTAATTAATAAATATGACTTGGCAGTCACTGTAATAGGTATATAGTATATACTGTTCAATTTAGTAGCTATGACTGTACATTTTTTTCCTTTTGTCCTAAGAAATTCTGAACAAGCGTTATTTCGTGGCTCTGTAATTAATTAATTCGATTTTTTTAAATTTTTTCGTTAATAAGAAAATACAAGCTTTAGTAACCCGTTGCAAAATTAAACTTCGCATTTACATTCAAAGCTTAGGTTTACTTAAGTAAATACTTACAATTAAGTCGTCTTCATCGTGACTGCCACGACCTTAAATTCGTTAAGAGCTTTCAAACCACTGCCCGTATTAATAGCTAAGCTAACATGACTCATACGCAGGCCCGGATTAGCTGATTTGGTGGTCCGGGGGCCGTAACTAACTACAAATATACAGAGTGGATTTCTTTAAAGTCGCCTGGAGGGAAAGTACTGTGGACCAGCAGCCGCCACAAGCTGCTGAACACCACACGAAGAGTGTTGTAGAGGATTGATATGTGGCAATATCCAGGGCACAGTCCGAAAAAAAAGGTATTTATATATTGTATATTATATAACTGACATGGAAAATAGTAGAAAATAGTAGATAAGCTCTAGGAGTTTACTATCGGAGATCGGGGGGACATGAAGTGAAGAATTTAGCAGAAAAAAGACAAAATCGAAACGTAAGAAATCTAAATTTGAAAATGAATTTAAAATGAAAGATAAAACTGCCAGCAAGAAAAGTTGTCAGTCATAAAACAGGAAAGAGGACGAATGCCTCGTTACAGTGCTCTAAAACTCTAAATATTGAAGATAAGAAAGCTCATTCCAAGGAAACATTCCTTTATTTTTTAAAAGAAACAGGACTGCATTTAAAGATTTTCGAAAATACGCTTGCCACACCCGGGAATTGAACGGGCTGAAACACCATCCTAAACTTTTATAGCATCAATCGATAGGGTCAATCATAAGGATCAAATCTCTCTCCGAAGACACGTTTCATACGAATTATAATGACCTGTAAAATTCATCATCATCAACAGCTCATATACATACTGAGAGGCTCGAGCCTACCCTGAATTAGGGTGATCAGGCCTTAGTCAACCACGCTGGCCCAGTGCGGTTTGGTCGACTTCACAGACAACCTCTGAATTTCTTCGCAGGAGTGTGCAAGTTTCATCACGATGTTTACAGAGAAGTAACCTCGAGTTTTTCAATACCTAGAGGCCTCTACATAGTTTAATCCGGTCCTGTTCATAAGATGGTTTACAATGTGTAACTATACATGGTCTGCGAGTTCTGCAACTTCACCTGTTAAGGAAAATGGCCACGCTGTTACCCTGTATAGGAAACATGGTCTTCAACGAAACATGATCAAGGTCATGAGCAAGAGTTTCAGGAATGTGTACGTTCTTTATACTCGCTTTAAGGCTTTCACTAGGAGTCAATGTGGTTATGTCAACTGCATTCAAACAAACTGCATGCAGATGGACGGGTGTAACAGCCTTACCATCAATTTTGATGGTTTCAACCATGTCAAAACTTAGCTTGGAATTAAGTAGGTAGTTTAAATTAGTGACCGAAGTTAACTATTTTTTAAAAGATATTTAAGTTTTATTTTTTTCTTACTGAGGCGTGTAGCTCGATCGATGTCAAGTTTTATTAGATAAACCAGTTCTGTCATTAAGATGTAAATGTCAAAAAACAGTTTGAAATTCGTTTGTAATTTAAACAAAGTTTCAACAAAATTGCTCCAGTAGAAGCCAAGATATTACACTCCTCTGGTGAGGCTGCTAGCTTGACACTTGACGTGATTTGATTCCCATCAAATTTCCAAGAAAATAAACCATAAAAATTATAGGAATAAGATCGACTTATTGGCCCCGATTCACACAGTCATGCTCTAATCCTAATTTTAAAATCCAGCTATCCTTTTCGTTTTTATGACCAATGAAAGAGAGGAGATGAATTCAGATGAACGAATGATATTATTTTAAATGAATGATAACCTAAAATAAAAGCGTAGCTGTCAGATTAAGATATTTTTAAGTCGCATGTAAGTGCTCTCTAAAATTGTGCGATCGACGCGGCCATGTTTAAATTCGATGTTTGACAGCTCTAACATTAAGATTTCCATTTCCTGTCCCTTTTTAATCTTTAAACGGTGAAAAGGACGGACGAACTTAAATTAAGATTTAGAGCGAGCGAGACAGTAAGATTTAGCCTCAGGTGTAACAAAAATCTTTGAAGAATATACAAATAGACTCGATCAGCTTGTATGAAAATAAGTAACTCTTTGAGATTAGAAAAAAATATGGATTAAACTTTAGAAGTTTTCAGTTTTTAGTAAAGACGTTGTATATTACGGTATCAATTCGGTATGATAATTATGATGATAATATTCATCAACAGCTCTTATACGTAGTACCCACCGAGGGGTTTAAGCCTACCTTGAATTAAGGCGATTAGGCCTTAGTCGACCACGCTGGCCCAGTGCGGGTTGGTCGACTTCACACACAACTTTTGAGTTTCTTCGCAGTAGTGTGAAGGTTTCCTCACGATGTTTTACTTCACCGTAAGAGCGTCGAATAAACGTACATATGAATTTGAAATTCGAGAACCCGCGTCTCCCGGACGGGAGGCAACGGCTTTAGCCACTAGACCACCGACGCTCTCGATATGATAATATTATATACTTACTAGTAATTATAAGTGGTATACGCGATTGAGTAGAGATAAGGTCAAAAAGATGGTCGCATACTTGGCTGGCACTCGAACTCAAAACTGGTCGGGTAAAGGTCATACAGTGAGCTGCGCCCCGGGCAATAATAGCTACAACTACGTCTAAAGTCAAAGTCAAAATATACGAAAGGTTATTGAAAATATACGTTTTAAAATTGGAATTTTAGAGTACCTTAGATGTTTGGATGTAGGTTCCGCCTTCACGCTTAAAGTAGTCAACAGATTTGGATGTTTGGAATGGACATAGTTTGTATACTTTTTACGGGAAAATCTTTACACAGCGCGAGCGTAGCCACGGGCGTCCGAAAGACGCGGGATCGATCCCAACCACGTACCAATGTGTTTTCGAATTTCGAATTCATAATATTATGTACGTTTATTCGACGCTCTTACGGTGAAGGAAAACATCGTGATGAAACCTACACACTCCTGCGAAGAAATTCAAAGGTTGTGTGTGAGAGAAGTCGACCAACCCGCACTGGGCCAGCGTGGTCGACTAAGGCCTAATCGCCCTAATTCAGGGTAGGCTCATTTCAATCATTCAAGGCAGGGAAATTCAAAAACACATTGGTACGTGGTGGGGATTGAACCCGCGACTCTCAGACGGAAGGCAGCGGCCCTAACTCGACCCGACCACTAGACCACCGACGCTCTCAACAACGCCCTTACTACTTCTGAATAAGGACTGTCTAGGTTCGAGCGGACTATACCGTTTCACTATGATGAGGATCCAGGGAAAACGCGCTAAAACTAGTTAAGGTTTATTTTATTAAAGGTGTAGGTATAAATTATTTTACATAGTGACTTTTAACGGCACTATGTAAGTTACACAGTATAATATGCTAGTCGTATGCGCGTGTGACCCGTTGCACTTGGCCCCGATATTGTCGGCTTTCTACATCTTATAGGTACCTACACGAACATGGATTTTTTACAAAGGTACCGGCTGCTGTAAAACAGTAGTAAAATACTATGGTAACGTTTTTTTTTTATTTAGTACTTTAACCAGATCGGAACCCTTCAAGGTGGTATTGTTGCACAAAGTAAAAATTACTAAATTTACAATTCACCAATATTATTTATCCTACCTGGTTACAGTTTAGTCCTAGTGCAGTCGAGTTTGTTTGTTTGTTTGACAATCATTATCATTTCAGTAGAAAAATGTCCACTGTTCAACAATACCTCCTAAGGATCTCCACACCGACCGGTCCTGCGCTGCCTGCATCCAACGGCTTCCCGCTTCATCAGATCGTCTGTCCATCTTATGGAAGGCCATTCATCTTCATGCTACATGGTCATCAGAAGAATCATTCTGCTGCAACCGTGGCTGTAACGTGCTCCGTGGCTGCAACAAGCGTCAGTTCTATGAGCGATATAATCAAAATATAATATTTTAGCTACCCATAGCACAGGGAATCCTAGTTTGGGAGCAGGCACATGTTTGTATGATAGGACATGTTTTTCTAATAAAGAAATTTTTATTTATTTTATCCACGCATTTTTGCGATTTGCATTAGGCCAGGTTATTTCGGCTCTTCAGTTTTGTAGACATAGATAAGCATTTATAGGGTTTTTTTTGTAGGGACGTTCTTTTGAGTGTTTTCAACAAACAATTTATTATTCTCATCTATAGGATCTTGCACATGCTGCTGGAGGAAGACGAGGTTTGATTGCGTCGTCCTGTTTATTGACAGTTGATCCTTTTCATAGAGATTTTCCAATCGATTACAGCTGCTGTAATCGATTTCAGCGCGTCTCAGATCGCAAGATCGGATACGTGTTGGAAAATCTCTATAATATTCGTATAGAAAGCGTAAACGCTGTATATAACCCTTGAACGAAGTAAAAGATGTAACAAAATAAATGTGGGTTTTATGGCGGGTTACAGCAGTTTACTTACAATACATAGATTTTTTAAATCGTCGTAGGGTAACGAGAGTTGGCTCATTCGACGCAGAATTTTTTGCTGAAACTAAATATGTAATAAAATATTTTCGTACATGGATGGGCGTGTCTGTAGAGACAGCGTTTACGCTTTCTAGCGTTTAGCTTTATATTATAAAGAACGTACGAAACATCAGAGGAACAAAAGAGGATCGCTTGAGACGACGACGCGCGTCAGAATTCTTTGTACGAAACTCATTATTTTTATTGCTTGACCACTCATCACAGCCCGTTACAGTCCACTGCTGGACTATGAGCCTCCTCCACTTAAGTGGAGGGTTTTTCCGTAATCTCCACGCTTGGCAGGCGGGTTGGAGATCGCAGATTAAAAGGTTACTGTATCAGAGAGCGCTGCTGCCCGTTCCCTGTTCAATGTGTAGTCCCTAAGTCGCCTCTTACAACACCCACGGGAAAAGGGGTTGGTGACAAATGTATTCTACTCTGCCGTCACCACACGGCATTTGACCACTAACAGCACTGAAAGCCACCATCGCCACGTAAATGATGTTTATAGATCAAATAAATACATAAAATGTGTTTTTATTTACGAGTAATGCTGTCGATAAATTATATAAGTACAATACGTAAAATAAGTATATATACTTAACATATAACATGTGTATCTATACGAGTGTTACTAGACCAGTTAACCTCCATATATCGCTGTTAAATGCTGAGGTCTATACCTTTAAGTAGGTCTTTATGGAAGTAAGAATGTCGATAAACGTCGATGAAGTCAACATTAAAATTGACATTTAGGTGAAAAGACTTATTTGAACATTTTAACCGACATCAACACGCTTACATCAACTATTTAAGTATTTTTTCTGTGCTCGAATGCAGTTTGCATTCGAATGCAGATTGCAGTTTGCATTCGAGTGTAAAAAACAATTAGATGCAAATTAAAAACTCAAATATGTGCAATCTTTCTTTTTTCTCATCGCGTTGGTTTTAAGGTCAACAACCGACCTCAGAAAGCTTGATGTCAGAGTCATGGAACCGCCGAAAGACTCTGACATGAATCACGGAAGAAGCACGGAATCATCTTGCTTTTCGTTGGTTCAGCCTGCAGTTACAAGATATGTTTAATGTACGTCCTAAAAAGTAAAAATTTCGATTAAAAAAAAAAAATTTTTTTTTTTTGCGATGCTATAGAGGATTTAGATACGGTTTTATTTTTGGCAAAAATAGTAAGAACCTTCTTCTCATCTGAAAGCTTTTGATGTCCAAGAGCTTTTGTATAAGTCCAAAAGCTTCTGAATAAGTCCTAGAGCTTTTAAATAAGTTCTTACGCTTTTGATTAAGTCCTAAGGCTTCTTAATAAGTCCTCAAGCTTTTAAATAAGTCCTAAATCTTTTGACTATAAGTCCTTTGGCTTCTGAATAAATCCTCAAGCTTTTGATTAAGTCCTAAACCTTTTGACAAAGTTCTAAAGCATTTGAATAAGTCCTAGAGCTTTCGAATAAAGAAAGAAGAAAAAGAAAGGAATTTAAAAAAAGAAGAAGTCCTTAAACTTTTTATTTAGTCCTAGAGCGTTTAAAAAGTCCTAAAGCTTTTAAATGACTGCTACAGCATAAAGCATAGAGCTTTTGATCAAGTACCTGAGCTTCTGAATGAGTCCTTAAGCTTTTCAATAAGTCCTAGTAGGTAAGGAACTGTACAAAAGCAAAGCTACTGACTGCTTGATTTACCTTTTCCCTACAAACGTATCTTCGCCACTGTTGATGAGTCTAAACCGGAAGTAAATTATAAGCAGTACTAAGTTCTTAAGTACGTAATGAAATTAATTGCCATCTTACCTAATCTTTTCCAGCAGCGTTGTAAAGTTATCTTAATCAACAATCTAATACGACAGACTGTTTACCCAAACAAATTACCTACAAGACCGTTTTGCTCGAGAAATGTATTCTTAGTCCGGTAACAAAGTGTTATTATGTCACAATGATAGTTTTGACGGTCAACAACCGCGTCGCGGTCGCTGCGCTCATTTTCCATTAAAACTAAAACTTGTATAATTTGATTCACTTTCACTTTAGTTTTTCGCAAGCTACATGGTAGCGACATCTAGTTCATTTTATTTTATTATTTTATCGCCATCTATTAGTAAGTAGCGAAACTTTTTTCGACTGCGACATCTACTATCAAATAGTAAAATTTCTTTTTAACTGAACGGTATCTTTCCAACGTACCTAGTAAATAAATAACATCCACGATGATACGTTTTTGAACAAATCTCTCTTTTTTAGGGTTCCATAGTTAAAAAGGAACCCTTATAGTTTCGCCATTATGTCCGTGGCTTAGCTCAGTGACTCTTAGTACTCGAAGGCTGTTATTTGGCATGGATATCAAGCCGACAAAAATTGTAGGGTTCTTCTGGTAAGTACACGTATTTTTTTATTCACGACTACCTTATAGTGTGAGGTATCGTTGGACAGGTTTTTCAAAAATATTGGGGGTTTGTTAAAACCATTTTTCGATGCTAGTGTACGTTTCAGAAGTATTTCATTTTAAAGTGTTTATTTTTGTTTGCAAAAAAGTGTCCCCCCCCATACCAGCGAAACCGTAGTAAGTATTTAGAAATGTGAAAACGTTACAGGTTATTGAATAATAAACCAACTTGTAAAATGTAGTACTTGTACAAGTAAAAAAAAAATTAAAATATCGTAGAAAAAATATTTTGATGAATGTTAACTGTCTTAAACAGGTACCTAAGTACTATTGGACTACGGAACCTTACATTTTGCGTTTGCCCGACACGCACTTGGCTGGTTTTATTTGACGTTTGATAACGATAAGCATAACCTACAACTTCGTTGTTTTTTACTTTTGTACTAATAATTCTAAGCAAAATGACAATAATTAAAGTAGCAGATGAACAGGAAATAATCAGTAAACTTGCGTCTTACGTACAAAAGATATCCAATGACGCCATACAAAGTAGAGGAAAGTTTTTAGTCGGCCTCTCCGGTAAGTAACTTTTAAATTGAATTATCGTAATTTATTCTATTGTAAATCGATCTCAGTGATATGCAATATGTATAACAGTGTACTGGAAAGTTTAACCAGAACGGTCAAAGTTCACTTTCAAATCAGTAAAAAAAGTAAGTATTCTGTTCTCAGGTGGTTCTGTTCTGAAGTACCTCTGCGAAGGTCTTCCCACTGTGTCGACAGACTGGACAAAATGGGTGTTAGCATTCTGTGATGAACGAGTGGTACCAGAAGACAGTGAGGACTCAACTTTTGGAGTCTACAAGCGGAACCTAATACCGAAAACTGCTTTAAATGAAAGCCAGTTTGTTGTGCTAAAGCAAGGTGTCTCAGGTAGGTACATAAATATTTATTTATCTTTTGGTAGTATAAGTAGGTAGCCATAGTAAATCAACTTTTTAATAAGAAACTTTAAGAAAATACACACACAATCATGCATTAGATGAAAGATATTACATCTCAGGCTATGCATACTTTTGTAACATTTATTTTGATTTACTACATTATTTGACTGATGTGGGTTGCAAAACTGCGAAACTAAAATGGAACTGGTCCGGGCACGTAAGCCACATGCATCCAGAACGGTGGGTGAGTCGTCACGCAGTGGAATCCTCAAGACGGGAACCAACGCCGAGGCAGGCCCCGAAAAAGATGGCGAGACGAGTTAAACGCCTATCGACTGGACTGGTGGGAGCTTGCCCAGGACCGCGAGGAATGGCGGAACAATGGGGAGGCCTTTGCCCAGCAGTGGGACATTACAGGCTGATTATGATACTAGGTATATTACTACACTATTAGAAACAAGATGAATGTTGTAATATGTTAAAGGACAGTAAGTAAAAACTGAAATATTGGAATATCTTTTAGCTGAAGAAGCAGCTAAAGACTACACAGAGAAGCTAGTGGCCCTGTTCAATGGAGAAGAGTTCAAGTTTGACCTGCTACTGCTGGGTATGGGGCCGGACGGACACACCTGCTCACTCTTCCCTGGTCATTCCCTGCTCAAAGAGACAAACCTGCAGGTAATTATTACAGTAATTTTATTTGGGGAGCTGAGCCCAAATAAAATGTTTTCTTTTTTTAATATGGAACATCAGAGGTCCAGGCTCTCTGTATGTCAATAAGCCATGGACTGCAGCATGCTGGGGTTTGACCGATCGAGTCAGAAACAGCATGCTGCGTTCCAAAACTCAAATCGCCGACGCCCCGCAGGTAGCCGCCAAGCTAAAGTGGGACTGGGCCGGACACGTCTGCCGCATGCCACTAGACCTATGGGCAAAACAAACGACCACCTGGAGCCCACAAAGAGATAGGCGGAGACGCGACGTGGACGGCCTCGTAGGAGATGGCGGGATGAGCTTGACTCTTTTTCAAGGAGTTGGGATGAGGAAGCACAGGATAGGGAAGGATGGAAGACGAAGAGGGAGGCCTTTGCCCAGCAGTGGGATAGTCTAGGCTAAATAAGATAAGACAATAACAAATCAAGTAAAAATATGGTTTTGAACTTTTAACAACAATTTTTAGGACTTAGGAATTAGTTATCATCAATCACAGCACAGTATAAGATTTGAGAGTTGATTACTAAAAGACCAGACCTAACTAAAGGTAAATAACTTTTTATAAAAAGAAATTGTGTAACCAGATTGATCCCGATGGGAAAAGGCAGAAGAAAAACATTTTCTAAAATGAGTTAATGATGAACTCCCGATCAATTTTGGCCATAGCGACTGCTTCATTTTCGATTTTGGCACAAAAATGAGTAATAACTGCTGGCAAAAAAAAACTGATTTCAGAAATGTAATTTGTGATTAAAAGATGTATCAAGATTGTTTACCCTCTAAACCGATCAATCGATCAATCTATCAGCCTATTGCTATTCTAAACCGATCATTTATTACAATTTTAATATCCTATGTATCCATATTGTTTAATTTATGTTGGTTTTAGCTCAAATCTTTTGGAATTTGTTGTGTTATTTATTGTAGATATACTTTATCCTGTGAATGCTGTACATGTCTGTGATTGGTATGCATGCATATCAGCCTTAAGCTAGTTCTAATACGTATACGGCGTCAATAAAAAAAAAAAACCTGTCTTCCAGGTGGCCCCCATAACGGACTCCCCGAAGCCCCCGCCTGCTCGCATCACGCTCACGTTCCTAGTCGTCAATAACGCCCGGAACTGCATCTTCGCCATCAGCGGCGCGGGGAAGGCGGATATGGTTAAGGTGAATGTTTGTTTAAGTTTGTTTTGTTTAGGAAAGTCTGTCTGGTAGGTAAAGGCAAGTAACCATAACTTTTTTTTTTTTAATTATACCAACTCGCAAGTGTATAGCTTGATGTACTTCTTCTTTGTGTCAATGATAAAAACTCATATTTTCTGGGCCCAGTACTCTGCCACAGCCACGGCGCTAAACGATGCCAAATTTAGATCTTCGTTAAAAAGGTGCACCCTGGAAGCAGCTAGACCTGCTAGCGCAGAGTCTAGGCTGACTAATTCTCTCACCACAATGATTCAAACTCCTTGATTTCCTGTTCATTGTACATCCAGTAACACTTTGTACACTACCTTCGTTCATATAAATCTGTTCATTCCAGCGCATCTTGAAGGACAAGGAAGATTTGCCGGCTGGCCGAGTGAGCCCCGCTAGTGGCTCACTCTACTGGATAGTGGACGAAGCGGCCGCTGCACATCTGTAATCTCTGGAATGAAATGACTGGTAGAATGAAACAATAACATTATTTGTAAATAACTGAAATAATAAGTAAATGTAATCAATCAATCAGCCTATTGCAGTCCACTGCTGGACGTAGGCCTCCCCAAGGGCACGCCAAAGCGCACGATCACCCGCTTTCCTCATCCAGCCACCACCAACGACCTTCCTCAGGTCATCAGTCCACCTGGCAGGGGGGCGTCCCACGCTACGTTTCCCGAGACGCGGTCTCCATTCGAGAACCCGTCTGCTCCAACGCTCATCGGTTCTGCAACAGACGTGGCCAGCCCACTGCCACTTCAGCTTGCTACATTTCTGGACAATATCCACCACCTTGGTCCTCTGCCGGATGAAATGTAAATGTAATACCTATATAAAAATATTCTCGAAATAAAATTGATCGAAAGTTTATGTAACGCTTCTGCCATCATCATTCACCGTCATTAGCAAAAAGGGCGTAGGTAAGGTAACTAGTTTTTATTAGGGTTCCGTAGTCCGACAAGGAACTCTTATAAGATCGTTCAGTCCGTCTGTCTGTCCGTCACAGCACAATATCTTCTACGTTTATGAACCGATTTACATGTAACTTGGTTTGACGATACTTTGGATATAGATCTCAATTTTAAAAATACAAAAAAATAAAATTACCCCTTTTTAAGGGCACCTCCCCATACATGTAAAGTGGGGGTAAATTATTTTTTTTGAGCACACCCCCTTGTGTGGGGTATCGTTGAAATCGTCTTTAAAAATGAAGTTGGGTTTCCGTACAACATTTTTTTATCAGCTTTACCATATGTGAGATATAGCACGCCAAAGTCGTTAACACGGTGTCCCCCCCCCCCCTTTAATTTCTAAAATCTTGGACCTATAAACTTCAAATCACTCACGTAAATAAACTGGCGCGGAAACTCTTAATTAAAATTGTTTTGGGTATCTTGTGATGAATACTTTTGAAATTATAAATAAATAAAAATATATACTTTTTTTCCAAAAGAACAGTAACTATAAAGTTTTTTTTACATTCTTTACTGTTAGGACTGAATGTAGATTAATCATTTAAAATAATATCCAGGGAAAAATAAATAAATCACCTACTAAGAACTAGATAGAGATGATGAAGATGCAAGAAATGCGAATCAGCGCGGTGTCAAAAATGACTACGGAACCCTACTTTATGCGTGGTCCGACACGCACTTGGCCGGTTTTTTTAAAACAGTTCCCTTTGTTGTCAGTAGACCGATTCAGGCTTTGATGGTGGGTTAGTAGGTACTGTAACGAGGCATTCGTCCTCTTTCCTGTTTTATGGCTGGCAACCTTTCTTGCTGACAGTTTTATCTTTCATTTTAAATTCATTTTGAAATTTAGATTTCTTACGTTTCGATTTTGTCTTTTTTCTGCCAAATTCCTCACTTCATGTCCTGATCTCCAACAGTAAACATAACCTTGTTATATAATATAAAATAAATAATATATAAATACATAAATACCTTTCTTTCGGACAGTGCCCTGGTTTTTGCCACACTTTATATTATTAACCTCTACAACATTCTTCGTGTGGTACCCAGCAGCTTCTTCGTGGCGGCTGCAGTTCTTTGGTTCAATAAGTGCCTTATTCTTCAGTTGTTTCCATCACAATGCAAATGTAACATTCTTAATAAACTCGTACATTCTAATAAACTTATACATTCTCCACAACTTATAAATTGTAAGAGAAGTTTTTATTGATTTTAGCAGTTGAGGTTTTGGATAATTTTACTGTTTTACATTCCTGTTAATGAATAAACTACGTCCGTTTAAGCACTCGTTTTATTTTGTTTGTTGCTTATAAATTTCATATGAGAAAAAAATACTTACTCTATATTACTATAATTTTCTCTGCAGCAGTGTTCACTAGAATCATACAATAGGGGATCGGACTGTTCACCATATTTTATGAATTATTTTTAAAATATAGATTAGTAGCAGACGATTCGCGAAGAAAAAAATAGAATCGATTGAAAAACGAATTTACGGTGTTTTTTTAAAGTTTCAATATGTCTGTCTCTTTCAAAAACTATTTTTTGTATGGAGATTATATGGCGTTACAAGTGGATGTGCCTCTCTGTCTAATTTTGAATTTCAAACCTTTATAACTCGGTCAATTTTAAAGATAACGCAAAAATTCTTTTAGTGTTCGATAGCAGAAAGTAAGAAGTATGGATTTCTAAAATAAAAAAAAAGTAGTCCGATCCCTATTTATATTTTCATTATTATTATTTTACTAGATCTGAACGCACACAAAGCTACATCCAGTCGGTTTAGGTAGTTTTACTTCCTCTATGGTTAACGGCAGACAAACTATCTTGATGACCTTTTATCAAAAATGACTTCTATATAACTGCTAGCATAGAAATTCAACAATAATGACTGTTACTTTACTGTCATGGCTAAGAGCTGACTGATTTTAAAAATGTGTTTTCTGAACCGACATGATATAGATGCAAGATTTTATTTGCGATTGTTGTATTGATTTTTTAAAATCCTCTTCTGTTTTCCCTCTGCTGGGCAATAAATTAAATAGAAAATACAATTGATGAAACAATAGGTAGACACGGTAGGCATTTTCAGAAAAATCTTTTTATAAAAAAAAACAATCGCCCGTTGGTTGTATGATTTTGTAAAAAAAAAAATAGTAGTAGGTTAATTGAGCGTTTGGTCAAATTCTTCGTTCGTCTGTAATGTCCCTTTCAATAGAATCCGGCAATAATGTAAACAAACCAATTTAAACACGATTGCTCCGTAATTACTTACATTTGAGTATCAATCCTGATCATTGTCACATTTCAAGGAACCATAAATTCTTCTTACAATAATTTCGCCCCCTATTAACTTCTTCATGATAGTTATTTTAATAAAATATACTCGGACGACAAAACTTTCAATAATTTGTAAAACTGCTATATAAATTTTTTACTCATCAGTCTTTTTGGCTTTGGAAAGTTAGTGTCAAAAAAATAACTTGTTTACATTATTGCCGAATTCTATTGAATGGGACGTTATGCCCTTACAACAATTTGAGAACCAGTGTTATAAGCTAGCGGCAAACTTCTCGAGCAACGACCTTGAATGCGCAGAAACAAAAAATAAGTCTCTTTGGTGCGGTGCGGGACGAGGAGGCGGGCGCGCTGGTTGCCATGGCAACACGCACAGGGTTGGTTGGGGAGTTGCCCCTTGCCTGCCGCGCCGACGTCGTCTGCACATGCGCAAACACGCGATGCTCAAGAAGTGTGCCGCTAGCACGCGAGAATGAAACAAAGCGTCAAGTTCCAATATGTGTATTCCCTCACACGGATCTCGAGATCAAACCGCATTCTTCACATAAAAAAGACTAACGTATTACAATAACATTCTCAATATAATTATAATGTAATTACAAAGTCTGTTTTTTAACTAAATACAAAAGATTCGGCGCGCATAGCGCACCAAACGCTTACATATACATATTCAGACGCGTGGAGCCGCGTTTTTTTTATTATTTTATCATTACAATATACAAGTATCTTAGATATTAGTACAGTTAATTTTAACTATCGGAGCGGACTTAACTGAGATGTGTAGCCGGAGGAAGGTACTTAACTAAACATAATCTCGAACTCTGATTCAATTCGCCCCGTCTGCGTCCGGCCACGACACAATAGCATAAAAAAATCTGTATAAACAGTTCTCATTCAATTTTCTTTATTTTATTTTACAATAATCAGTAATTAAAATAGATACACGTAAAGACTTGTTTTAAAATTTTCAGTTATTATTAAATATTATGTATACAGTTAGAAAGAATACACGAATTAATAGCCTATAGTTGAATAACTTTGGTTTTAACTTCGGAGATTCGTGAAAGAGTTCAGTTACCTATACCAAAATTTACTATACAGTCTAGAGTGTTCTTTCGCGAACATCCAAATTCCAAAACCAGAGTCATTCAGTAGGATTTCGTTGACTACTAAACGTACGATTACTTAAATTTTGAGTTCCGCGTTTATTTTTGAGCACGAATAGGAATAGGGTTTTTAAATGAGGGATTTTGGAGCAGATCTCAATACTTAAGGCTCACTTCCAAGTATATGTCATTGTTCTGGACACTTCATCATACGGTATACATAAGTACGTCGGTCTCATGTCCAAAAGTAGGCCGAAGCGGGCCACCTTACTCTCCGATACCAATGTTCGAGAAGCTTTTACGACACTTATCGACAATCCGCGACGTTGTGTGGCACAACCATTACGATTTCATCAATAAAACCTCAAAATAAATTGCACAAAACTTGTTCGCTTGATAAAAATTGGTTATTGCAAAAATCTACCTTATTTTATAAGGTTTGTAAACGAAACCTCTTAAAAAATCTAAAATAAAAAATGGCGTCTCGAAATTTAGAATCGAACAGTAAGTTGAATAAACAGGAAGAGGTCAGGCAGAGATGTTAAAAATTTGATCGTTATGGAGCTTTCAGTTCAGACCTTCTAACTTATAATACTTGCTCAAATGTAGGCTGCATATAAACAGCTAAAAATGTTTTGTTTTTTGTCAAAACCCCAACTGCCTACCTCAATATTTTGAAGGCAAATAATACTCTGTACAGTCCAAATATCTCGTTTACAAACTATACCGAGTCTTATTTATTTTCAACGATATCCCTGGTCCACCCTTATCGACCTTGAGAGTACAATTCCAACATTTACCCTAACTTCAGTCCGGGACAAAGTTCCATACTCGTCGGATTTTTGATGTTTATATTTGACTATCATTGGATTTACATTATACTAGAGTGAGAAAATGCACATCTAATAAGAGTCAAAGAATGTGTCGATGTCCTTGCGCATGCGCCTGGCCGCGACGGTCCCACTCGAGTATAAGCCGAGGGCTTCTAAACTGTGCGTTCAAAACGTCTTCAATACGAGACTAAACGATGAAAATCATTTATATGAATTTATCTATAAGTGTGACAATATAGGCAGGTTGTGACGCTGCGAAATTCATTTTGTAATGTACTTGAATAGAATAACATTATGCGTCCAATATGGTTATGGAAGATGGAATATAAGTGGCATTGCTGAGAGGCAATAAGAGCGCTTAGCCTTATTTTCTCTCAGCAATGCTTTCTAGGCACCCATTTTTTTTAAATAATGCTCTGAAATGAAAATTCCCAAATTTCCAAATGATGACGCCACAAGAGTACAGTCACGACACCAGAATGTAAGTCTATTTAAACTAACTCACGACCCATCTCATAGAAAGCTGTCAAGACCATACCAGCAGGCCTTTTATGAAAACCTTTTAACGGCTAGTGATCCTATTACACTAATCCAAACGGAATCAGATGCCTGTATCTCTGTCCCTTTTTTCACAAAATAACTATAGTTATAGTTTTTTATAAATATGTATGTTAGTTGTATTTATTATATGGGCCTGTTTACATATTTAAGACCTTTATGTAAATATTGCCTGAAATAAATGATTTATTATTATTATTATAACGTCGTAGACTAGAAAGAGAACGCGTCTTCAACTTGGTCGATAGAAAACATACGAAATAATCTGATTCCGTTCTGAATAGTCTATTAAAAAGCACCCATAACATGAGCAAATGAAGAATAAACAATGAAGTAAAAAGCGTCTACAAACTTATGATAGATTATGTTCTGTAATGTAATAGTAAGCAAGCGATTTTTCTGCTCTCAAAATTCATTTTGTATGCACTACAGTCTAAAATAACTGCAAAAATAAGTTTGTAAAAGGTTATTCTTTCGTCCATTTTGTTTCAGCACAATTCGTATCTAAATCGCTTGCTACCTACTGAACCACGTTTAAAAACATTCGAGGATTTCCATTTACTTTTAAATTTTCAGTTGAGTTACCAGATTCGTTAAAAATTCACTATTTTATTCGCTCGATTGACGCTCAAGATTTATAAAAGACGCGTGCGCCATCTAGTAGCGTATTGCAGAACTACGCGAAATCTTTTGGCGGTTGTAAATTTCAACTTCAGAACATTGGAACGTCGAGTCCGAAGCATACAACCACCAAACAGACTTACACGTGTAGCGTGAAGCTCTGCACAAACTGACGCGACGCGAATAGTCGCTCGCTTGAGTAGGCGGGATGCAAGATTCAGAAGCGTACGTGAGTGAGTGAGCACGCGGTGTTCGCGTCAGTTTGAACGGAGCGTTGTTTGAGGGTCTCGTGGCGCCGAGTGGTTAATGTCGGTAATGGTCGTGTGAGAGACGCCGAGTGAACGCACGTGGTTGCGGCGCGGACTGCAATTGACTGCTTGAGGGCTGCCTTACTATGTACATGTGTCTTTGCGACTGTGTTGGGAGCCTGCGAAAATAATAAAAAATGACGTTAAGATATTTTTTGTATGGATTTATAAAAATGTGAATGGACCACTTCTAGAAAATTTATGAATTTTCCTTAAAGTTTTATGAATAGAAAATTTTATAGTTCTTGTTTAAGATTTTATGATATAAATCAAACAACTACAAATTTGTCGTTTAAATGCAGTCTGCCTTTGTATCGTTTATTCATCATCTCCTTTATAGACCGAGCGAGCGAAGCGTCTCCGTTTCAGCTTGGTCGCGTTTCTCAACCGATTCTCGTGAATTATGGGGGTTTCAAGCTGTTTTCATCTACATTTCTCAACCAATAAAAAAAAATTGAAATAAATAAATTTCAATGGGTCGTCGTCGGGGATGTTTGTGGAGAAAAATAAAAATAAATATATAAAGAGATATACAGACTTGCGAGGTCTACTTACAGCTCACAGAGAGCCACTAGTATGAATATGATAAAAAAAAATATGGCTTCATAAAGCCATCCTCTTGCCTCTAAACAAACCGACGCAAATCGCTTGCGTAGCATAAAATGAGCAGGACGAAAGGCATTTCTTCTTATCGTGAGTTCGACGACCGACGACGTCACTATCCCTGGTTATCAAGGTTATTAAAATGCCAAAGGCCTTTGACATGGCCCATGTTAAGACTACGTTTCGTAGGCTAAAAAACCGGGACCAAACGGCTTATCGCTCCGAAGTATAAAATCATCTCACTTTTCGCCGAAAAGCTAGAAAAACCTTATTAGGAAAGTCTCGGAAAGTAAGTTTTGTTTGAGCACAGTTTCCCTATCGTGATCCATGGCGAAGAGTGGTCCTATTGAAAGCATCGGTGATCTAGTGGCTAGGACAGCTGCCTCCCGTCCGGGAGACGCCGGATCGATCCCCGCCACGTTACAATGTGTTTTCGAATTTCGAATTCATATGTACGTTTATTCGACGCTCTTACGGTGAAGGAAAACATCATGATGAAACCTGCACACTCCTGCGAAGAAATTCAAAGGTTGTGTGTGAAGTCGACCAACCCGCACTGAGACAGCGTGGTCGACTAAGGCCTGATCACTCTAAATCAGGGTAGGCTCGAGCCCCTCGATGGGGACGTATATGAGCTGTTGATGATTCATGGTGGCCAGCTAGTGGCCTGTGGCGGCTCTATAACATTGACACCACACGATGATGAAGATGATGATCCATGGTGGTATACCTGTGTCTAGTTGGGCGCCCAGTAGGATTGGCTGTAGGTCGGCTTGCTGGCCGGCTTGGCCGCGTTGGCTCGCCCGCCGCCCGAGCCGCTCTCCTGGACAAACGAGGTGCCGTTACACTCACAACATGCCACAGAATTTATGTTATAATAATGGGACTATTACGGAAATTCCCAACGAATTTATCTATAGTCTAGAAGAGTAACCTATTACTACGCTTCAAACTTGACCCCACCAAATAAATACCAAAGAAGCAAAACTATACCATACGACATTCGAATAGTTTTATATGACGGTTTGTAAGAACGTGGAAAGTAAGCTTCAATGTACAGCAGCGACATCATCTGCCTGTCTGTCGTCGTCGTCTGTCAAAATTAATTAGGTGCTATGTTTTAGCGGGCTTTGTTAGACGGTTAGAGTTAGCGCGCACTAGCGACTTGTCGCGGCGACAGTACGTCTCTCTCGTCAAGCTTACTAGAGTGCGAAAGAGAGGCACATAGTGTCTCGAGAGACAAAAGTCGCTAGTGCGCGCATAGCGTTACTCTTCCAGACTATAGATAATTCGTTGGAAGTTTCTTGTTTGAAGTTCGTCCCTCCTTAATAAAAAAAAGAGACAAGAGATGGGCTTTCACTCATCGAATTTAGACCTTTTTTTGAGCGTCTTTAGCTCAATTTTAGAACAGACGTAAAAGTATCAGATCAGACAAATTTGACATCTGACATTTCATCAAGATCGGAGAGTTTTGTCGAAAACAAACAGACGAAATTTTTACTTTTTTTTATTTTTAATTTTTATTTAAATTTTTACTTTTATTTTTAATTTCACCGAGGTGGCAGAAGATGGTAAATAATGGTATTAATTTATTACAGATACAATTAGAGAACCGGCGTTTTACATACCCTGAGCGGTTTATTTTGACAAGATGCACATTGCACATGCTACCTATTACACGGACTTGCTAAAATAGGGTGTTCTCACACATTAAAGCTCGAAAATTTACATTTGAATTTATTTATTTTCATCTCTTTTTAAAGAAAATGAAAACAAAATTATAACATTTTAACTTAAGGCCCTTCAACAAGTTAAGAGGTCTAAGGGAGTTAGACAGCAATAAATTCTTGTTTGCAATGAAAACAATATTCGGTGTGATAGTTCACTAGATAAATAAAATGAAAACAAAACTATTCATCACACTAATGCATTGTTTACGTAGACATACAAATAAAATAAAACAATACATGCAAAAACTAAAAAAGGCGGGTATTCATAAATTAATGAAGAGCAGTATTCGTTGTTCTAAAATGCTCTGGATATATGTTTTTATTGAAGTAGCCCCTCATTAAAATATTTAATAAATATTATAGAACACAAAATAAACACAATAACGAATAAGTTAATACTGAGTATGATTTTAATAACAAGATCTTACTCAGTAGCCATGCTTATGTGTATAAATAAATATTATAAATAATTGGACTCTGTCAAACTTATCTTGGCAAGTATCAGAGAATATCCTTTAGTTTTTATAAATGTCCAAGTAGTAGTTCCCTACAAGTAACCAGGACCTTTTAAAACCGAATTTTGGTTTTATATTAATTCTACAATTTGATTAAATATACTTTAACGGTTTCGAGGTCGCACAGATTCTAATCTTATTGTTGACACAGCCAGCGACATCTGTTGTTATGCCTCGGAATCATTACATTAGCTGTGCACGTAGGAGCCACGATATTATCGACCGTGCCTTCATGCGCAATTTTTCGTGTTGGTTCGGCTCGATAGATGGCGGTGTAGTTATAAGTATTTTCTCCTTTCGTTATATTTTCTAAAATTCTCGATCATTCCATAAACAAAGATCATTGTCTAAGCACGTATCCTGTGGGTTTATTCTCGTCACCCAAATTTACACTTATAGAACTGACAGTACTAGCTAGCGACTGCATTCAATACAACACACGCCACAGATAAGTTGACATCGTCCTTATTACATAGACATACAGATACACATGTAACTTACCCGCCTATTATGACTACTGCTCACCCGAGCATCCATCTACAAACGAAAGCAAACTCTAAGAATATCATAAAAAATATATTTTATAACTAAAATCACATGACAATCTACGAATATAAACACCATGCTGTATACGAAAATGTTGGGTAAGTGTGCTCCGAATTAAAAATTGTTTGGACTAGCAAGATCAAGAAGAGCTAGTGAATATATATTTTTTATTTAGCTCAGTTCATATCTAGGTATATTCAGTGTTTACAGCGAGCGTCGTCTCTTAGCTATAGAAAAATAATAAAGATGTAATATTATGCATCAATTATGTTTGGTGAGACAACTTTATAACTCCTCCATACATACCAATAAACAGGTATTTAATAGATTATTGTATTTGCGCTAAATAAATGTTTTTCTTTCTTATTATTTTGGATTCGAAACACACATTTTCCCAAATTCGAAATTTTTAGTTTTTTTTTTGCATGCCAATTGTATATAGTGGTTTGTTTTCAACTAGTAAAATACCTCGATAAAAACGTAAATTACATGCTAAGTTTACGATTCAATATCTAAATGTTCTGAACATACAGGCTTCAATATAATCAAACATGCAGTTCAAATTATTGCTTGATATTTATTTATTTGTAAAAAGGTCAAATTAATGCTAAGATGTTTTTTTTTTATTCGGATTATATTGGAAGATCCTGTATATTCAAAAGTTATTTGAGTGCATTTCAGTCTTTACTCCTACCATAGCTCCTACTACCTTTTTAAGTATATTTGGAGGTGTCACTGTATTTCCGCGTCTCTGTGTTTCTATGTTCTTCATCCGTCTGTGATTATTTTGTGTGGGCGTTTGAGTCGGTGTGTGAAGGTGTTTGTGCGTCGAAGTGTCGAAATCGGGGTTGGTGTTTGCGTTGGTGCATGGGGTGTCTGTTTGTACGTAATGGTGTCTGTGTTTTGCATGTCGGGGTGTTTGTGTCTTAAAAATCGGCGTGTTTGGGGTTTTGTTTACGATGATTTTGTGTTGGTGCATGGAGGTGTTTGTGTATGTAGTGTGTGTACCTGGTGTTGCGGGTGGTGGTGCGGGTGGTGGTGCGGGGGCGCGGGGATGTACAGATGGCTGCCGGCGCCGAACGGGGGCGGCGTGCCCGAGTGGAAAGCAGCCTTCTCGTAGCTCTGTAACGATTAACGAACATTCATGAAGCGGTCATAAAGGGCGTCACAGATATCGGCAATACTACAAGTAGCCCATATTTTTTGTACTAATGGCCAAGTTAATGTATATCAAAAGTAACAGTGTATTACCACTTATGTATACAAATATAAAAAATATAGATCAGTAGCAGACGATTCGCGAAAAAAAAGCAGAATTGATTTGAAAAACTAAGTGATTTTTTACAATTTTCATGTCTTTCACGCTTTTTTACTGACGCTACTGACCTTTGACGTCATTGGTAAACTGGTTTGCCTCTCTGTCTAATCTTCAATTTCAAACCTTAATAACTCGGTAAATTTTAAAGATAGGACATTTTTTTTACTGTTCAGAAACGGAAACTAACAAAATTCGATATACAGAACCAAAAAAATTTTTTTTTTAAATCAATGAATGCAGTTCTTTTTGTTGCTAAAATCGATGACGTCATGGTTCCTAAGAACATATCTGCGTATGTCTTATAGTTTCAGACTTTCTCATACTGACCGATATGTTACATCCTGTATACATTTATAAAAATATAGATTATTATTGTTACAGATAACGTCTGTTAACGAAATATCTAATAATTATAAAGCAGAAAATGAAAAATTTTGTCGATCTTGGACAGGACTCGAACCCGCATCTCCTTGGCTATCCGGGACAGAAACAGGCGCATTACCAATTATGCCACCAAGCTCTGTGAAAGGTCGACGAAATATTTCACTGCTTTTTATTTGAATGCTCAGAGTGCATTACAGCTCCATCTGTCGGTGCATTTACAAACTACCGACATTCATGTTTCAAGTTACATTAAAATTATCATGAATACGATGCGCTTACTCAATACTATATTTTATTATTGTTACAGAAAACGTCTGTTAACGGAATATCTAATAATTAATTGTAAAGCAGAAAATGAAAAATTTGTCGATCTTGGACAGGACTCGAACCTGCATCTCCTCCTGTTTATAAAAATAGTCAAATACCCTTATACTTACATTAACCTTGTTGAGTTGCACGTGCGTCTTGGCGTACATTGCCGCGTTGGTAAGCTCTTGCGTGGCGGCCGCCGACTTGTTCGTGTTGGCTGTGTATGGGCCCGCTGGAACACAAGGTAAATACACTATATTAATTGCATGTGAATATGGCTGAAAACTTGTCAAATCAGCATTTTTTTATTTTAAGTGTCAAAACAGTATGCAATTTTTTTTTATAATATTCAGTTTAAAAACCATGATAGCTAAAATATTTAAAAAAAGTCACCTCTTATTTTATCATTAAACAGTATGTAATTTTACTTAATAAATAAATAAATAAACGAAATAAAATTTAAAAGTTTTTAAAATTTTAATCTGTCAGAGCTCATCCTATAGTAACCCAAGTATAGTGAACAGGTCATCTTGCTTTGACGTCGAAAAATGATTCTGTTAAAACTCACTTCGAAAACTTACTTCGAATAAAGAATCTTTATCTCTTTTATCTTTACCTTTAAAAAAAGAAAAGGAAACGCCCATCGGAGCGTCGCTCAAAGAGCGTGAGATTCTATGTAGTAGTTGTGCAAGTACTGTCGCGACGAGCGCGAAAGGTACATCGATTTGTTTATATGACAACACTGAAGGAAGTGTTGGCCCATTATTGGTTTGTACTTGTCTATGGACAAAATATCTATTTCCCGCCGAATCTAATGTCAGTTAAAGCGACATCTATTAAATTGTTGGTTACCGGAAGTATCATTCCCGCCAATTTTATTATTGAGACTAATTTTCTTTATACTTGCAACCGTTTTTACTGGCCAGTCGTTATTATGCCGTTGAGGCGAGTGGAAGTGCAAGTCCAGAAGAGTTACTCCGGGAACACGTGGCAGCTGGCAGAGCTCGTGATATGATTAAAGCTAAGTATTCTTGATTGTTGGCTTCGAGATGCTTGGAGATCACGGTGTATACATTGTTACTTTGACTAAACTTGTGCATGTGTAAATTGACTGAATATCGACTATCAAACGAATATAGTACAACTCGGACATATCTATCAAACACCGTCATTATGTGGTCTCCAAATGTTTGTATGTGGAATGGCTGTAAGCCAAGTCGGCTGTTGAGCCGTTGGGTATATGGAGACCACTCGTGTGGGGTCCGAGTTGGTAAATCGTATGCGTGTACGTCGCACTGTGGCGTGGCTCGGTCGCGGAATAGCCTGGTATGTGCTTAGGACCTACTTCGGTGCCGATCCTCGGCAACGCCAATAGGCTAGTGGCGTTATAGGGCCTGAGCAGGCCTGGGGGGAATTATACAGTTAAGCTATCGCGAGCTGGGGTTTATAATTATGTTTGTTGTGCATAATATTATATTGTAATTCCAGGCTGTGCGTAGGACCGAGGACGGATACTGATGGAGATGGTAAACCTTGAGAGAGGAGTTATAGTGTTAGGATTGGACGGGCGGTCGAGGGGCGCCGACACTGTCTGGACATAAACGCTGTTGAGCGTTCTAGGGAACCTTTTGATTATCTTTCAGTAACTGTAGCTAGCTTAGAGTGAGCCTGTGAGCTCGGGGTGTGATGGAAGAGTCACTCGCATAGTGAACTCTTGTATAAGATTAATATGTTTGAAGACCATTAAATAGAGATCTCTTATCCACGATACATACAATTACACTTATGACTTTGGACATACTTGACTGGTACAAATACTGACGTGTTCTACTTATCTCATTTCGTTGTGTATAAATCGGTATCAACCTCTATCATTATTACAGAAGGTGGAAATTGTCCAGCGGGTTTTGGAGACGAATGGAGTTCGTGGCCGAGGAATCCTGTCGTAGCTGTGTGCAGAGATGAGCGAAGCAAGAGATCAGCGAAGCAGATATCGAGAGGGAAGTAATCCGGATTACAAGGTAGGAGAACTACATTCAATTTTGTTCTCTGCGTGATCTGGTCGATTATCGGCGAGGGGGCTAAACTTCCCTAGTTGAGATTATATACGTAGTCATATACGTGTGTGTCTATATACATGTACTTTACTGTACATATACTTACCTACATTATACATTTACACACATACATAAGCCCCGCTTGCCGACAAGTACAGAGCCGCCGCGCGTATGCATGTTTGCTTGCAAATCGGCGCCGTATACAGAAACCCTACTGCTTTGCTTTGTGTGTTGTGTGTCCTGTATGTGTATGTGAGTGTGTGTGCGTTACCTTACGCGGAAACGCATCAGCCAACCCCACGTAGCACAGAGAGCTATGGACCGCTGGGCATTTCACTTTTGGACCGCGTTCGGAACACAGTCGGATGACCGCACCAAAGTGTGACGCGACTGGCACGGAACCGCGATACTTGGCGTGCCCATGGAGAGACCTAATACCCAACAATGGGTGATTACTGGCTGAAGAAGTGTGTTACCTTGTTTGTAGGTGTCCTGCTCGTAGGGCGGTTGTTGCGGTATGCTGTAGGTGGACAGTTTGCCCGCGCCGCCGCCCGACACTCCGCCCACGCCGCCCACTCCGCCCACGTTGGAGCCACCGCCGTACTGGAAATAAAAAAAACGTATAAACTCATCATACATAATCATCTTTAGAGCATCATCATCTAAGAGCGTCGGTAGTCTAGTGATTAGGGCCGCTGTTTCCCGCCCGGGAGGCGCGGGTTGGATTCCCGCCACGAAACAATTATAAATAATATTGATAATAATATTGGAAAACACAATTATAGATAAGTGTTTTCGAATTTAAAATTCGTGTGCGTTTCTTCGACGCTCTTACATTAAAGGAAAACATCGTGATGACACCTGCACACTCCTGCGAAGAAATTCAAAGGTTGTATGTGAAGTCGACCAACCCGCACTGGGCCAGCGTGCTTGACTAAGGCCTAATCGCCCTCCAGGGTAGGCTCGAGCCCCTCGGTGTGGACGTATATGAGCTGTTGATGAATCATCTTTACAGTACGGCACAAAAGATATAAAATGAGGACGCTGTACGGAGTAAATAAAGAATTCATTAATCGAAATATTTCGAGATAAACATATAAAAATAATTTTTCAAATATCTTGCTCAGAAACAACGTTGGCTTCAAAGTTGATGGTTAGACAGAGGTCCGACGTGACATGTGACGTCATATGTCACGCGGGCCATACATCCGCCATAGAAAATTTCGTTTTCGTAAGCGGGACAGAGATATTTGTTTAATAATGTTGTATCTAGTTTGTTTTTCGATTAATTTCGATTCTGTTTTGACTGCCAGTATTCTATTTCTGTATGCGAATATTTTTCGATGCATATCCCCGATTAATAAGCCGGTAATGGCTTCGAAAATGGTAACTACCAAAAGGTCCTTTATGTTATGAATGGATTAAATATGAAAAGGCAATCAAAATCATTCTGTAATGTCATACTGAAATTTAGGAGATTAGCGTCACTCTGGAGTTATTTCAAAACTTGAATTGAGAAAAACTTCAACTTACCGTTGGGTAGACTCCGTATTGGTAGGTGGTGGGAGGTGGTTGGTAGAAGTATGCGTAGCCGGGAGGTAGCGCTGCCGCTGGCACCTGGACAACATACGAAGGATATTTAGCTGTAAGTTCGATACGCAGTTATTTGAGCTTGTCACGAAGAAGAGGTAATTGTTATTGAGTTGCTCCGTTCCAAGGTTGAAACGCATTAACGAAAGATTGTAGCGGCACAATCTTGAACAGTTTTACAAAATTCATGTTTTTCAGCGACATTTTAGTATTATAGATTATTATTGTTAACGTCTGTTAACGAAATATCTAGTAACTATAAAGCGAAAAATTAAAAGAAATTGTCGATCTTGAACATTTTTTTCATTTTCCGCTTTATAAATTATTAGACATCTTACAAAAGACAGTAGTTTTTCAGTGCCCTCACGCGTGACGTGACACCGTGCAGTGAGCGCGGGCTGTACTGACTAGGGATACCAAAAAAGTATCGATACTACTCAGATTTTGGACTAAATGACACTACAAATGAATATATTTTCCTCCTGTTTTACACCTATTCACCATCGGCTCCGACGGACAGCCCTCTATGCAGAGGCTGTCTGGAAGCAGAGGAAACGGTCACCCACGTAGTCCTGGAATGCGTAGGGTTGACTGACCAACAGGCAAAAATCCTCCAGAATGTGGGGTCGATCCGCGAAGCCTGTGACAGTCCCAGGAGGCTTCTGAGCTTCTGGAAGGAGCTGGGCTGGGCTGGTTGGAATATCCAGCAAAACCGAACGCAAAAAACTACCAAATTAGAGTTTGCGGAAACGGGAGCCCACCAACTAACTAACTCCGCCTGTTTTACTACTTACTCATTTGTATGGACAAAGGGAAATATTAAAAAAGTACTCCATACTACATGGTATCGATACCGATATTCCGATATTGATACATGGATACATGTAAGTAAAAACACTTTATTGCACACAAAAGGAACATAAAAACAAAGAACATGTATCGATACTTTAATTTCGATACCATAACCCTAGCACTGACCTGCTGCGGCGAGGCGGCGTCCGCGCGGCCGAACCGCTCGCCGGCGCCCAGCCCGAACGTGCCCTCGCGCGTCCCGGTGACGCCGTGTGCGCCGTATGCGCCTACTTCGTAGTAGCCGCCCTGGGATGTTGATATAACGATTAGATTCAAATGTTTATTAAGAACAAACGGCGAAAAATGTTGACTCCTGAAACCTTATCTTTAATTATTGTTAGTAACCTTGGACCAACCACCCACTGGACACCACATTCTGTATAATTTACTAACAAACTAATTTCGAAGAAAGTTGCGGTGCGGGGAGCGGGGAACAAGTCGTGATTGGGTCATCTCGCTTACGCCACGTATTGACAGGTCTCATAATTGGTCGAAACTGAAGTGAGCCGCGAGGTACTGGCCGCCCAGAGATATTTATATGTGCAAATGCACCTATGCGCTCCGGAAAGTAGCGCCCTGACGTGATGTAAGGGGCTCAGAGCATAGCATAGGCAGGGCAGCACATCACGCCAGGGCACTACGCATAGGTGCATTTGCACATATAGATATCTCTGGGCGGCCAGTGGGTGGTTGGTCCGAGTTAGTAGCTAACTGCGCAATATTATAGAGTAAATAGCGAGATGGTAGAGAAGAGGAATTCTGCAATAAAATTAGGGTTACTAAGTTTATTTGATGTTCTTTTTTGTTTAGTATGTTACAAATATAAAGAAACTTATTTTTAAACTAATTTAAGTTGATGCTAGACTTTAACTGTACCATGACTATCAATAATGAATTGATTCATGTCATGAATTTTGTTGCGTGAATTAAAATTTTGTTTGAATGATCACACTTTTTAAGTTTCTATTTATAGAAAAAAAACACTTAATTGCTAATGTACCAATCCACATACACAAAACAAGCATAGCATACACATGTAATATTACAATAAAGAAATAGTAATAAAAAAAGAAAAAGAAAAAAAAAACTCTTTTTTTCCTAGAAGAAACCGAACCCACATCTTCGGTACGGTAGGCAGCGACCCCAGCCACTACACCACCAACGATGCCTGTGTTTGTTTGTTTGAAGCGTGCTGATACAGTAATGTCTACACTGACAACCAAGGTTGGTTTGTGAGGTCGGTTGTCGAGCTTACAACCCACACGATGATGATGATGATGATTAATGTGTATTTTGTTTTGTTCAGGTGTATGACAGTACCATGTGGTGCGGCAGTGTGGAGCGCATCATCTGCTCGTCGTAGGCGGCGTACGTGGCGCTGGCGGTGCCCGTGTACAGCGCGCCGGCGGCGTATGTGCTCGCTGCCACGCTGCCTGTGTTCGATGCTCCCGCTGCTGATACTGAAAAACATAATAATATTTTATTATTACACAAAAATATTCCAAATCAAACAATCGCAAAGTGAAGCGACACAACAGGCATTGCTTATTTCTAAAATGTCTTACAGTAACCGAAAATGAATACAGAGTATTTTGTTAATACTAATAAGTGGGCAGTAGTACGGATAAGCTTCAGGAAAGTCGCCTCCGATGGTATGGCCATATAAGCCGCAGACCGTCAGACTATGTAGGAAACAGATGCCTCGACCTCACTGTCCAGGGGCCTAGATCACTTGGTAGGCCTAAACAGCACTGGCTGGACGTCGTGAAAGCGGATATGGAAGAAAACAATATCACACCTAAGGATGCCGAAGACCGGGCAAAGTGGAGAAGATTAAGTAGGAAAGCGGACCCCAGCACTAGGCCGGGAAAACGCTAGCACGAAGAAGAAGACTAATAAGTGGGCAAACAATACTGTTTTTTTATTAATTAAATAATTTCAATGTCATAAAAAATCCTCGTAATTCAAGCAAAATTACTCCTAATGACATCTTTAGAAATATACGTTAAAAAGATCGTATTTAACGTTCCTTTTAAAGAAAATCTCTGGTTACTCACTATGGAAGTAGTCGGCACACAAATTAGCCTTTGGTTTTAGTAATTAACACTGAAAAATGTATATGCTTGTGTTTATAATTCCAAAAAATAATAAATTTAGACTAATTTATTTGATATTTTTTATTATTATAGTCTAAAGCTACATTTTCATGAATATTAAACACGCGCATCTTGATTAAATTTCCTTAAATATGCCTAAACGTAACAGGAGTCTGACGTCAACGATAATGCTCCAAAAAAAAAATTATAATGATAAAATTATACTGTCTTATTTTAGTGGCTTTTTATTCGTCATGGTGTTTAAGTAGGCACTAAAACAAGACTAAAGACAGTTAGTCGTGAAGTCAAAGACAAAAACAAAACCGATGATCTTCGGTCCCTTTTCAATTAAAAATGATAGAAAGTGACAGGACTAATTTTAGTTTAGTTGGGCGTACGCCGAATCGACACCAATGTTCCATTTTTTCACGTTCCCAGTCAAAGGTTAAATCTTCTTCTTCGTGTCAATGATAAAAACTCATATTTTCTCGCCCCAGTACTTTGCTACAGCTATGGTGCCGGGCGATGCCAAATTTAGGTCTTCCTTAGTACAGGTGGAGGGACACAATGGGCAAGATAGCAAGTGTTCCATGCTTAGAGACGGAGCTCCACAATCGTCTGGTCTATGAAACCCCATCTAGGCAAGTTTTCTCTGCAGCAGCCAGCCTGGGTACGCAAGCGATTTAGCGACTTCCATGTCGACTGCAGTTGATGTCCAGGTGGCAGAGATTCCGCAAGAAGAAGAAGAAAGGTTAAACAAGGAAAGCTCACCTGTCGTGGTGGCTACTTTCGCGGCCGCAGCTTGCGTCGTCGACGTACTTGTTAAGCTATTGCTGGACGATACTGAACTCTCGTACTGTAGACAAAAAACATTATTTATTTATTTTGATCACAAAGATTAGTTGCGCAATAGGGAATATGCATGAAAAAATATTCATCTAAAAGTATACAAAAATAGAATACTGACAGTCAAAACAATCGAAATTGATCGAAAAACAAACTAGATACAGCATTATTAAACAAATATATCTGTCCCGCTTACGATAACAAAATTTTCTATGGCGGATGTATGGCCCGCGTGACATATGACGTCAATGTCACGTCGGACCTCTCTGTCTAACCTTTAACATTAGCCTTATAACTTTCGTTTCTGAGCAAGATATTTGAAAAAGTATTTTTTTTGTGTTTCTCTGAAACTTGAAATATTTCGATAAATGAATTTAAAAAAAATGTACATATTTCAATTTCGTGGGCTATAATAGTTGTCTTCAACAAAGAAAATAAAACAAAAGTAATTTTTTTGCCTCAGAACTCATAAGACCATATAAAGTACCTTGACATGTCGAGGTACTGCTAAAATGAATTCTGCTGTGTTGGAAGTTATGACCAAATATTATAGAAGGCCCGGGGTTCTAGCTATATTAGCGTTTATTTTAGCGTAGTCTTCCAATAATACTGTGTGTCGTGTATATGAATTTTTCTTGCCGTCTTTCTAATATTTTAAATGTGAAAATATATTTGGATGTTTAGATGTCTGTTCCGCTTTCACGCCTAAACTACTGAACGGATTTAGATGAAATTTGGAATGGAGATAGTTTGTACCCTGAAGTGTTATCCTGGAGATATTTATTACATTTACATATAAACCATACATACACAGATATAGCATCATACTATAAAGTGTTATAATATACTATTTAGATGTTTAGGTGTTTGGTTGTTTGTTACGCTTTCATGCCTTAACTACTCAACGGATTTGGATGAAATTAAGCATGGAGACAGTTTGTAACCTGGATTAACACATAGGATACTTTTTACGGGAAAAAGTCTTATTCCCACGGGAAAATCTTACATAACGCGAGCGTAGCCGCGGGCAGACCGCTAGTAAGAAATTGTTTTTTTTTTCGCCTTATGACACTAGACAGGTTCTGTTTACCTGCTGTGTGTCCTTGGGCTGCAGTTTGGGCTGAGCGGGCTGGTAGGCGTTGTAGGGAGCGGCCACGCCCGCCGCCGCCGTGTATAGGGCGCTGCCGCCGTATACCGTCGCTGAAGCCGACGTTTGCTGTAAAACACAAATAAACAATGATATTTTAGTAAAGATGACTCGGGAAACGTAGCCCTGCCAGGTGGACTGATGACCTGAGGAAGGTCGCTGGTGGTGGCTGGGTGAGGAGAGCGGGTGGTCGTGGGCTGGACGTGCCCAAGGGGAGGCACACGTCCAGCAGTGGACTGCCATAGGGTGATTGATTGACTTGTCAATTAGGTGATAGCATCCTAAAAATATTATCCCTTTTGTTTATGTTATAAATTCATACACAAGGTCATCAACAGCTCATATACGTCCCCAGCGAGGGGCTCGAGCCTATCCTGAATTAGGACGATTTAGGCCCTAATCGATTACGCTGTCTCAGTGCGGGTTGGTCGACTTCACATACAACCTTTGAATTTCTTCGCAGGAGTGTGCAGGTTTCATCACGATGTTTTCCTTCACCGTAAGAGCGTCGAATAAACGTACATATGAATTCGAAAACACGTTGGTACGTGGTGGGGATCGAACCCACGTCTCCCGGACGGGAGGCAGCGGCCCTAGCCACTAGACCACCGACGTAATACACAAGGTAAACACGAATTTAACCTTACCTGGTATGAGTTGATGACGGGCTGATACTGTGTGAGGGACGGGTATTGTGACGTCATCGCGCTTGCTGCCGTTAGCGATGCGTTGCTGGAGTTCACCTGTAAAAAAAAATATAAATTCAATACTAACTAAACCAATGCAATTTCATTTTTCATTTGTCAGCCATGCTTCTTAGGGAAAAATTTTCAATTCTTCTTCTTCTTCTTTTCGAGTCGATTCATCGAAATAGATAGGACGCTCGTGGTCAAGAGCGCGGTCTGATCCAGAAACACGGAGTACAAAACAAGAGAGGAATGGACAAGTGGGCGGGGCGCGTGTGTCATAACTATGAGTGTGTCTGCATAGTTTTGTTTAGTTCGTCGAGCTTGCAAAAACTATTCCTATTTTCTTTAGGCTAAGGTATGTATTGGTTGGTATGCATCTTGTAGTACGCCATCTAGAAGCGTTGAACTACATGAAAAAGTATAGAGTATATCTGAGCTCATGCGAAAATATACTTTATTTGTTTAATGGTAAAGTAACATTTACATTTAGTAATGAAGTATATATAACGTTCTTGTTTGAAACGAGTACAACACTGTGATTAGTCAAATGCCCGATTGTCTCAGTCTGTGTGTGATGTAAACAGTGCTGTCTTTGTGTGATTTTGGCGACACTGGTTTTCATAGAAAAAATTACGTTTGTCCTTTCCACTCTTGTTTTATATTCCGTGACCAGAAATGTGAAACGTCCAGAATGCGGCGGCGAGCGCCCGGAGCCGGCGCAGGCCGCCGCGGCGCGCGGGGCGAGCACACGTGCGTGCGTCGCGTGTCATCAACACTCTATGTATGCGTTAACACACATAAAGGTCCGGATAGTAAAAGTTGGTAACAGTCTGGTGTCAAGGTGGAAATGAGGAAATTCTAATGAAAATTACTAGAGATGGGCCGACTAGTCGGAAAAGCCGGCGAATAGTCGGCGAATATTCGGATTATAATCGGTGCAGGATAAATTAAATAAAACCAATAACAAATTTATATTTCTGTTATAGTTTCTATAAAGTATAATTGTTACAAACATAAACAATTTCAAAAGAGCAATAATTAAATAAGATAACCATTATTAATCGTACTAGGAACTTAAAAATCAATCAGTATACATTACAAATAAAAAATTATAGCAAGCAAGTAAACAAAACTTGTCAGAACGTGCAATGCGGCCACGCATTACGGCTCGTGCGCATGCGTGAGCGAACCGAGTGGCGACGAAGTAACCCGAAGACCTCCGAAATACGAGTATTAGAATGATAGGCAGTGCCGACTACTCGGCAGTTTCAAAACCGATTAGTCGGCTAGTCGGCAAATACCATAGTCGACCCATCTCTAAAAATGACAGAACCGAAACGGATGGATTCGAAATTTGAAAATGGATGATGAGACTGCCAGTACTAGAAAGTACTGAATTGCCAGTAACAAAATTGCAGAAGGTAGGCTAGCAGCTCTGCTACACTGCTACTACAATATAGCGACTGGTATCGTACCTGTGGCGCGTACACGTTCCCCCCGTACACGGGCGGGTGGTGGGAGACCGCATGGTGCGCGTACACATTCTGTTGGCTCACCGTCTGCAACAAAACATTACAAGATACAATGGAAGACAGACAATAGATAAAGTTAAATAACGTCTAGAATTCACATATTAATATTATTATTATAGAGATTGTTTTGTTTTGTATTGTATATTTAGCAAGGTGTCAGGGAAAATAGCGTATGAAACTGTATGAACTACCGTACATTTAGTAATCTGTGGTTGTCGGTGCAGGTTGCACAATAAACTCTGTTTAGCTTGTAAGTTAGAATAAGTAATTCCCTATTGTACAACCGTTTGATAAACCTAACAAAAAAATAAAAAAATCGTATGTTCCGCAGCCGTTCGCTACAGTAAATCATTTGAGAAAAATTGATTGATGACCAAGTGCTTAAAATAGCGCAAGTAGGTATTGAAGTTTTCGAAGCCTCCAGGACCAAGGTAGACTAACGTTATACGAAAGCTTGTCCACATAGGTCTTAACGATCACATTGCTTATCATTTCGCTCGTGTCGGTCTGATCTAACACTGATAGGTCTATTTGAACGATAGTTTACACGTGAGGAGAATGACATGCAAACATAGTAAGTAATTCGCTGCGAAGAAATTCTAAAGATGTGTGTGAAGTGAACCAACACGCACGCAATACGGTCAGCGTGGTTGACTAGAGGTCTGATCGCCCTAACCCGTATGCGCTCACCTTTTTTTTCTTGATTATTTATTTTAAAAATCTATTATATTATTCAATAGGACTCAGACATATTACATATTTACATATTCCATATTTTATATACATATATAAAAAATGGTTTTTTAGAAATGGGCCGCCCCAACAATGGGGCGCTGGGCGTACTATACAGAACAAAGAATGTACGAGCTAGCGTACAATACTTAGTTCTTATTCGCTTTGACGTCACTCATGACCTACTTTATGAACTTGTATTTTTTTTAATTACTCAGTGCAATAAAGACTCTCCGCTGTATCGGTCGGTTTTTCATTGTCTATCACAGTAGCGTGACCACCATACAAGCCAAAAAGCCCGGCATGCCCTAACGTAATAATGCGGATATCGAACGAAAGTCCAAAAAAACAATTAAATTTTCGCGCCAGTTTTCATTCGAAACTTGCAGAATCAATCGCGCGCTCGCTCGCTAACATTAACCCTATTCCAGGCGACACACACTACAAACCAACGAGTCGCGTTCGTCTCGACACGAAACGCGTCTCGGGATTGCTCGGTAGCTCGGACCGCCGCGCCGCCATCTCACTCCGACCCGTGGGCTTTTATGGGGCATGCTTTTGCGTCTCTTTTACTCTTACGCAATCTTATGGAGATCTGTGACGTCGTTGTGTTATGAACTTTTTTTAACAATATTGAAAATAGTACTAGATTTTGGGAAAAATTAAGCCGGGCTTGCGCATGAAACCAGGCTTCCGCATTTGAATGTAGTGGTCAATTGAGTAATGATGCGAAGCTATGTTCGGGACGGTTACGTTGCATTCTTCTGTTGTTGACAGTTGTTGTTTGAGCGGGTGATAATTGGTGCAATTTCTATTTTCTTGTTAAAAAATTTAGTTTTGTGTAGGATTTGCGTTTAAAATGAGTGTAGATCTGGGTGATATTGTTCCGTGTAGTGATTTGAAGTGTGTGCAAAGTTTAACAAGCGGGGGAAAGGTAAAGTCATTGACCTTACCCGATAAAGAGCAGCTTATTTCTTCGCCAAAACCAACACCAGATTTGTTGAGTTCTCAGTCAAGTAAGTATCATAAAAGACAATTTAATAGATCTGTGTACAAAACTCATTGGGTAGCTGGATGCTCGCATTCTAATAAGTTATATTGTTGGTGTTGCATATTCTTTTCCAACGAGAAAAATGCATGGAATACGTTTAGTTATGACGATTTAAATAACATATCTAATGCCATAAAAAGGCACCAAAACTCACAAAACACATGAACACTGTTATTTCTTTTTGTATTTTTGGTAAACAGCGTATAGAAGCTTCTTTATCTCTCGTCAGTTACCTATCTGACGAAATCTCAAAACATAACTCGCGCGTCGACCACAATCGTAGTGTTTTTCAGAGATTAGTAGATATTGTTTGTCATTTAGCACAACAAGAACTGCCTTTCAGAGGGCATGATGAGACCATAACTTAATTAAATAAAGGAAATTTCTTAGAATTAGTATCTTTGCTTTCGAAATACGATCTCGTCTTGGAAAAACATATGGAATACCAAAATAGCGGCAAACCGGGACCAAGTTATTTATCTAACATAATTCAAAATGATGTTATTCATTCAGTAGTATTATTCATTCCTACGAAAATATATCATCGGCATGCCCTACTATTAGACCCTAGGCACGCCACTGGTCTATCACCACTTTGACGTATTACTTGCATTTCCTGCCGTTATAGCTTGACTTTTGACTATGTTTAAATTAACGTGTGTAACTAGCCCGTTCAAAAAGAAGAATAAATAAAAAAATACTAACTTTGAAAAAAGAAAAAGTTACTAAAAATGTATTTAAATTCAAAATTATTTGCCGGTTTAAAAATGGAGCGTTGAGCGTATATGGGCTAATTCAAGGTAGGTTAGGTATTATACTATCTGTGGTTAGGTCGAGCCCCTCAGTGGGGACGTAAGTATACATATGAGCTGTAAACAATGATATAATGTTTGTATGATTACCTTAGGCCTGTGGTGTGTGGTGGGCGGCTGTTGGTAGTGCACGGCGGGTTGCTCGTTGGAGACTGACAACTGCTTCATGCCTGCAGACAACTGCTTCTCGAGCGATGCTGGAAACGTACAAGTAGTTTTAGTATATTAGGGATGAAATCCTGGATCAAGGTAACTTAGAGAACACAAAAATATACGTCGTTAATATCCTACTAAGAACATAAAATATGATCCGTTAATTAGAAAACGCGGGACACGAAAAAATGTTTTAAATCACCTCGAGCAGATAAAAGAACAAAAAAACATATTAGAAAAAACAAAGAATATAACAATACAGATCGGTTTCTTTCTTGGGCTGACTTATATTTAGTAAAAATCGATCATTTTTTAAACTAAATGAAAAATTAATCGTACTAATTAAACAATATAAGCGTAATTTAAAATCTACATTGAACAGGTCCTCGGAAAAGAATAAAGTTAAGACATAGACATCTAAAAAAAGTAAAAAAAATGAAATTGATGAATGAATAAGAATAAAATACATTTAAATTTCCGGCATTTACATGTAGATACAGGATTTTAAGGGTGAAACAAGATCTTGTGATCTTGTACTCTTGAATGAATAATCTTTTCATTTTCAATAGTTCTTCCATATAGAGCAGCATGCTATTAGCAGACATCCCATTTATCACATTTACATACAAAGCATACATACACAGATATAGCATATCAAACTTCTCACTAATATTATAAAGTATTATAATATATTATTTGGACGTTTAGGAGTTTGGATGTTTGTTACGCTTTCACGCCTTAACTACTGAACGGATTTGGATGAAATTCGGAATGGAGACAGTTTGTACCCTGGATTAACACATAAAGATAAATAAAATGCAACTTACTGGTAGTGCTGGTGACGATGGGCTCAGTGGTGACGGGCTGCTGGCTGGCGGGCGTCGTGTCCACCGCCGACAAGCTCTCACTCAGCTGCAAACAAACAAACAAAACTTCACTTGTGTGCCTTCTTTCATGTGCTACTTTTTAGGACACCGATTAATATAAAAGTAAATGCGGATTGGGCTAAATTTATTTTATTTTTACTTCATTTTATTTTTAGAAACAAACAGTCACACATGGTTTTAAAAAAATACAAGTAAAGTTTTAAAATATAGACTTATAGTTTCCTCATTATGTTATTCTAACAGTAGTAAGGTAAAAATCAAAGTAGATAAAGTATATAAGATAAAAATACCCAAACCTTAATCATTTGAGAACACAAACAAAAACAAACGTTCCGAAGTTGAGGCCAACTTACACCATGAATAGATACAAGCAATGGATCTTTTTCAAATAATACATGATTAATCAATTTACATAGTTTGTTGTAATAACAACCAAACAATCAATAAATAGAGCGTCGCGACGCGTCGGTGGTCTAGTGGCTCGGGCCGCAGCCCTGGGCTCCTGGTGCTCACCTGCTGCATGCTGTTGGTGTTGTACGTGGGGTGTGCGGGCGGCGTGTGGTCGGGCTGCGGCTCGGGCGCGGGCGCGGGCGCGGGCGTCGGCGACGCGGGGAGCGCCGGCTGGAACAATACACATTTGTTAATATTACTAGTGGCTCTGTGAGCTGCAGACCGAGCGAGTATTTTTTTTTTTTCGAAATGGCTGATTTTTGTGTTTTTTACGTTTTCAACCCCATATCTCCGCCATTCTGAAGAATTTTGAAAAACTTACTCGACAAAAAAATCTATATATTTATCGAACCTGCTTACAAAATTTCACGAGAATTGGTTGAGAAACGCAACCTGTAGAGGAGAACAAACAGACAGACAGATGATCAGAGAGACAGAGATGGACATACAAAAGCATAGGGAATATGCACAATTTTTTTTTCGAAGTATTTCAAGTTCCTGATAAACACATAAAAATGCAGGACAGATATATTTGTTTAAAAATGTTGTATCCAGTTTGTTTTTCGTTTAATTTCGATTCTGTTTTGACTGTCAGTATTCTATTCTTGTACTTTCAGATGAGCCATGAAAAAAACCAAATTTTGTATGCATATTCCCTATTCAGGGTAGGCTCGAGCCCCTCAGCGGGGACGTATATGAGCTGTTGATTGGTTGTTTGAGTAGCAGGCTTTTTCAATATATAATTAGCATTAATTTTGTAATTGACAATATTTTATTTAAAAAAGGAAACGCAAGAGATGCGACGACTGTGGAGTTTCTTCGGTGAGCTCTTCTCCACAGATTCCGCCATTGTGTTAGTGAACTCACCCAAAAAAATGTAATGACTGATCTAAGTGATGTAATAACATCCTATGGAATAAATAATTTTTGATTTGATCTGATTTGATGATGTATAATCTACGTTACCTGTTTGTTAGCGGCGGGGCGCGGCGCCGGCGGGGTCTCCGCTAGCGTCTCGGGCTCCAGGGCTCCGAACTGAACGTCCAGGAACATGCCACCTTCGCCGCCCGGCATCTCCACCGCCGATGACGGGATCTGGAAATATAGTATAAGATTAACTGAAGAATAATTAAGAATAATTATCCATCTTCCCTCAGTGTCTTCGAACTACCGTCAAAATTCATTTTTTTTGCGTGCAAGCAGCAATTTTAATAAATTGTGCCAAGAATTTGACCTGGACCTGTTTAATACTGGTTCCGATTCGGCGAGACGTCTGCTAAATAGACAATTTTTTTTGTAACTGAACAATCTGTTTGCGAGCTAGTATTCAGGCCTATGAGTGTATGACCTTATGTGTTTTTTTTATGTTCTGGCACCTACATGTGGAGACCTGTAAATGGCTTTTTGGTATTACTGTATTTTACTATCAAGTTAACTTTAGCTGTTCGTCTTCCTATTATTAATAAATAAATAAATAAGAGCGTCGGTGGTTCATTCCCTAGCCATAGGGCCCCTGCCTCCCGTCCGGGAGACGCGGGTTCGATCCCCACCACGTACCAATGTGTTTTCGAATTTCGAATTCTTATAGTTTATTCGACGCTCTTAAGGTGAAGAAAAACTTCGTGATGAAACCTGCACACTCCTGCGAAGAAATTTAAAGGTTGTGTGTGAGAGAAGTCGACCAACCTACACTGGGCCAGCGTGGTCGACTAAGGCCTCGCTCCAATTCAGGGTAGGCTTGAGCCCCTCGGTGGGAAATATGAGCTGTTGATGACTTATGATACCAGGGTTTAATGAGGTTATCGATTCAGATCCAATCCCCACTATGTACAACTTTTTTTTCCTATATTCGATGCTTGGTGAAAGAAAGCATCGTGATTCGTGAGGTAAACACACTTTTGCGAAGAAATTCAGATCTTCCTCCGACCAACTCGCATTGGATCAGCTTATTCGCCCTAAATCAAGGTAGGCTCAAGTCTCTCGGTGGGGGCGGCACCCTGTATACTGCCGCCGACGCCCTGTATACTGACTTTGCTAGGGGGCGGCACCCTGTATACTGCCGCCGACACCCTGTATACTCACTTTGCTAGGGGGCGGCACCCTGTATACTGCCGCCGACACCCTGTATACTCACTTTGCTAAGGGGCGGCACCCTGTATACTGCTGCCGACACCCTGTATACTGCTGCCGACACCCTGTATACTGCCGCCGACACCCTGTATACTGCTGCCGACACCCTGTATACTAGCTTTGCTAGGGGGCGGCACCCTGTATACTGCCGTCGACACCCTGTATACTGACTTTGCTAGGGGGCGGCACCCTGTATACTGCCGCCGACACCCTGTATACTCACTTTGCTAGGGGGCGGCACCCTGTATACTGCCTCCGACACCCTGTATACTCACTTTGCTAGGGGGCGGCACCCTGTATACTGCCGCCGACACCCTGTGTACTCACTTTGCTAGGGGGCGGCACCCTGTATACTGCCTCCGACACCCTGTATACTCACTTTGCTAGGGGGCGGCACCCTGTATACTGCCGCCGACACCCTGTATACTCACTTTGCTAGGGGGCGGCACCCTGTATACTCACTTTGCTAGGGGGCGGCACCCTGTATACTGCTGCCGACACCCTGTATACTAACTTTGCTAGGGGGCGGCACCCTGTATACTGCCGTCGACACCCTGTATACTGACTTTGCTAGGGGGCGGCACCCTGTATACTGCCGCCGACACCCTGTATACTCACTTTGCTAGGGGGCGGCACCCTGTATACTGCCGCCGACACCCTGTATACTCACTTTGCTAGGGGGCGGCACCCTGTATACTGCCTCCGACACCCTGTATACTCACTTTGCTAGGGGGCGGCACCCTGTATACTGCCGCCGACACCCTGTGTACTCACTTTGCTAGGGGGCGGCACCCTGTATACTGCCTCCGACACCCTGTATACTCACTTTGCTAGGGGGCGGCACCCTGTATACTGCCGCCGACACCCTGTGTACTCACTTTGCTAGGGGGCGGCACCCTGTATACTGCCTCCGACACCCTGTATACTCACTTTGCTAGGGGGCGGCACCCTGTATACTGCCGCCGACACCCTGTATACTCACTTTGCTAGGGGGCGGCACTCTCGCCCGCTGCGGCTTGCGCTCGGGCGCGGGCGCGGGCGGCGTGTGGTGGTACGAGCCGGAAGTCAGCTGCGAGAGGTATTGGGTTTGAGCCGCGGTCAGGGAACCCGACATGCCCATTGGCTGTGGAATAAACAATTTTTGAATTACGTAATGAAACTTATGATCAAAATGTTTATTTTATTTATTTATATCTTCCAAAGATTCACAGATAAAATAATCAGATAGAATAACATAAATTGAAGAGTAAGGTGCTAATAACAAATCTCCACCAATAGAATGACAAATCTATGTTGCACGCACGTTGAAAAGTTTAGGTTACATAATATGAATTCGCCGTGTGGTGACGGCAGAGGAGAATACATTTGTCACCATCCCCTACTCTTCCCGTGGGTGTCGTAAGAGGCGACTTAGGGACTACACGTTGAACAGGGAACGGGCAGCAGCGCTCTCTGATACAGTAACCTTTTATTTTTTTTATTTATTGTTAAGAGACAAACAGTCAAATGCTTAAATAATTACACAATCTGCGATCTCCAACCCGCCTGCCAAGCGTGGAGATTATGGCAAAACCAAACACTTAAGTGGAGGAGGCTCATAGTCCAGCAGTGGACTGTAACGGGCCGTTGATTTTTTATTTTGGATATGAATATCTGACCTGATGAAGAGGCGTGGTCCGGTAGGAGTCAAGTGGCGGCGCCTCGCTGTGGGCGAGGTTGTTGGCCGTCGTGATTTGCTGGAACAAACACAACTGTCAGTCAACTTGACACTGGTACAAAGCTTTGCTTATAGCCTTGAATAAAAACAGTATTTTGCACGGAGCATATATTCTTTATTACAATCTATCTATACGGACTTATAGATACTAACAGCTCCATCTGTCGACAGATACTTAAGGCGGGCAACGCCTCTTACCTCTGTCCTAGGGCGGTGAGCGGGGTGCGGGGCGAGGGCGGGGTGCGGCGGGGGCGCGGCGGGCGCGGCGCGCTCCATAGAGCTGTGGTACGTGTAAGTGGGGATGAGCTCCGTGGGGCCGTTCGACTCCGGGTTGTCCCAGTCCTCCTGGGGACGAAAAAGCGGGTTTTAGAACACGAACTAATAAAATATATAGCAGTACAATGCGAGAATACCTACCTGTCGCTGTGAGTTAGTCTTTTTACAAGACAGTCTGTCGCCGTGAGTTAACTCTGTTTGCAAGTCAGTCTGTCGCCGTGAATTAGTCTCTTTACAAGTCAGTCTGTCGCCGTGAGTTAGTCTTTTTACAAGTCAGTCTGTCGCCGTGAGGTAAGTCTGTTTGCAAGTCAGTCTGTCACCGTGAGTTAGTCTCTTTACATGTCAGTCTGTCGCCGTGAGTTAGCCTTTTTACAAGACAGTCTGTCGCCGTGAGTTAAGTCTGTTTGCAAGTAAGTCTGTCGCCGTGAGTTAGTTTCCTAACAAGTCAGTCTGTCGCCGTGTGTTAGTCTCTTAGCAAGTCAGTCTGTCACCGTGAGTTAGTTTCTTTGGAAGTCAGTCTGTCGCCGTGAGTTAGTCTCTTTACAAGTCAGTCTGACGCCGGGAGTTAAGTCTGTTTGCAAGTCAGTCTGTCACCGTGAGTCAGTGTCTTTGCAAGTCAGTCTGTCGCCGTGAGTTAGTCTCTTTGCAAGTCAGTCTGTCGCCGTGAGTTAGTCTCTTTACAAGTCAGTCTGTCGCCGTGAGTTAGTCTTTTTACAAGTCAGTCTGTCGCCGTGAGGTAAGTCTGTTTGCAAGTCAGTCTGTCACCGTGAGTTAGTCTCTTTACATGTCAGTCTGTCGCCGTGAGTTAGTCTTTTTACAAGACAGTCTGTCGCCGTGAGTTAAGTCTGTTTGCAAGTAAGTCTGTCGCCGTGAGTTAGTTTCTTAACAAGTCAGTCTGTCGCCGTGTGTTAGTCTCTTAGCAAGTCAGTCTGTCACCGTGAGTTAGTCTCTTTGGAAGTCAGTCTGTCGCCGTGAGTTAGTCTCTTTACAGGTCAGTCTGACGCCGTGAGTTAGTCTTTTTACAAGACAGTCTGTCGCCGTGAGTTAAGTCTGTTTGCAAGTAAGTCTGTCGCCGTGAGTTAGTTTCTTAACAAGTCAGTCTGTCGCCGTGTGTTAGTCTCTTAGCAAGTCAGTCTGTCACCGTGAGTTAGTCTCTTTGGAAGTCAGTCTGTCGCCGTGAGTTAGTCTCTTTACAGGTCAGTCTGACGCCGGGAGTTAAGTCTGTTTGCAAGTCAGTCTGTCACCGTGAGTTCAGTGTCTTTGCAAGTCAGTCTGTCGCCGTGAGTTAGTCTCTTTGCAAGTCAGTCTGTCGCCGTGAGTTAGTCTCTTTACAAGTCAGTCTGTCGCCGTGAGTTAAGTCTCTTTACAAGTCATTCTGAGTCAACCTGTGAGTCAGTACAGTGGGAGGCGTAGCCAGAAGGGCTCTAACATCTTTTTATAAATTGTACTCGTAAAGATTCTAGACATTGAATTTATTCAGAGAATTTTATAAAACGCGTGTAGACGAAAGCATAGACTTGCAAACAAAAAAGAACTATTCGCAATTCAAAAATTACATACTTTTAGAACGAAATATGAAAACCGCCCAACAGCCAGTAACAACAAAGGCGGCCGATCCTCACAGTACCTGTTTAGCGTTGGCGTTGGGTGGTTCCTGCGCGCTGCAGGACGGTGTGAACACTTTAGTATCGGAGAGTGACCCGGACCATTCCTCGTTGTCCCAGTCTTCCGTGGTCGGGAACGAATCCGTTGGGCCGCCGGCTGGAAGGAAAATACAGTTTAACATACGTTTTGATAGAAAGGTTTCAGAGAGACTTTCCCCAGTTTGGTTAGGACATTGCAGGCTGAATCACCTGATTTTCCGAAAGGAAAGATTATTCCGTGCTTCGGAAGGCACGTTAAGCCGTTGGTCCCGGCTACTATCTAGTCGTTATACGAGCCAAGTCAGTGGCCTTTAGCGGCTCTATAACACTGACTTCAGGGTTTGTGAGGTCGGTTGTCGGCCTTACAACTCACACGATGATGATGATGATGATGATAGAAAGGTTTTAGAAAATAATGCCTGTTAAACGTGATACTTAAAGTAAGAAACAATAAAATACAATTAAACAAACGTTTTTTTTGTTGTTTGGGGTAAATCTCATGAGTGCTTATTATTCATGAGGAGATCTCAATCGAAAGAGAGTTATTAAAGATAAGGCTTCGGGATTTGTGGTAGAAAACGGAAGACGCCTGGGTAAAGAAAACGAACTTCCAGTTTGTCCGTCAGCCAGGTAATAGGTACATAAATATTAGACACGTATTTTTTGTTTTATTAAATTAATACGTCACAACTTGGTATAAAAAAACTCGAGCATGACATAATACGCTTTTTCAAATCAATATATGTGTAAGTTTTTGATTACGTGAAAAAAAATACGTGTCCAATAGTTATTAATAATCTACCTGATAGACAAAGTAAAAAAAGTAGTCATCATCCCTAAACTTCCAGATTTGTCGAAGTTCAGATCTGTTGATGGAGTCAAGAACTGAAGACTGACTGTGGTCTGACGTGTGTGACCACGGTGACGTCACTGTGTGTGTACTGACCGTTGTCTGCGGGCGCGCTCCAGGCGCCGGGCTCGTGCCGGGAGCGGCGGGGGGGCGCGCGGCCCCGCCCCCCGCGCCCGCCTCGGACTCCGCCCCGACCCCGTCCTGCTCCGCGCCCGCGGCCTCCCTCGCCTTCGCCTCGGCCTGTGAATAAACACCAGTTTAGTTTTGATTGCATGAATAGGACAGTTAACTAAAATTTTTTTGTCCCGCCGCGCCATCTAGATTACCAAAAAGTATACGTATTTTTTCTTTTGTGCGACAAACGAAAAATGACCACGATACAGATATTTGAAATTTCACATGACGACACGTCTTGCTACAAATTTTAGCAAGGAGTGACGTCAAACCCCTCACCCGTGAACTATGGTGCGATATATTCGCGTCAATTTTTATTTGTTTGATAAAGCAAAAATTTCGTGTTCTATATTTTTTGATAATCTAACTGCGGGACCAAATAGACTCAATTTATTTTTAGGAAACATCCCTATTACCACAATCCGCAACAAAACATTGTTTTTTTACTTTTTACGCTAGTGAAAAAAAATCTGTCTGACAAAAGGTAGCTTAGTCATTAGTCATTACGGGCTGGTTTCCGCAACTCGACGTCTAATGCGCCTATTTTGCGTGTGGGTGGGAATGCGGTGTCATTCGAGCCAACCCAACTCTTCCAGGAAACCCAGTAAGCCCTTTACATTTCGATATCTTTTTCGTCTGCCAATATTCTACTTTTGTATACTTTCAGACAACCTATGAAAAAAAAACATATTTTTATGCATTTTCCTTATCAATCAAGGAGCAACCTCAGGAGACGGATAGAAGCCTTTGAAATGTGGGCCTACAAGCGTATGTTGGCTATTAGCTGGACTCATAGAGTGACCAATGACGAAGTTCTCTGTCGAGCTGGTCACAAACGTCAAATCATGCAGACCGTCAAACAGAAAAATGTTGGGTACAGATCGCGCCAAACTTCTAGACCGCTCTGAACACGGCACGATTCGATTCGCTACTGCAAAATATAGGTAAAAGCGACAACGCGCAATGCGCGAAGCAACTTCAGAGCGGTCTAGAAGTTTGGCGCGATCTATATCTAGGTCATATTATGCGACATAATAGATACCAACTGCTGCAACTTATAATTATGGTCAAAGTGGCTGGGAGAAGATCAGTGGGCCGAAGAGGAAAGTCGTGGCTATGCAATATTCGCGAGTGGACCGGCATCAACGACGCCGCTGAACTGTTTCGCCTCGCGAAGGACAGACAGAAGTTTGCTGAACTGACGGCCAACCTTCACTCTAGTCAATTGTCAAAACGGGCTGGTTTCCGCAACTCGACGTCTTTTGCGTGTGGGTGGGAATGCAGTGTCATTCGAGCCAACGCAACTCTTCCAGGAAACCCAGCAGGCCCTTTACGTTACCGGTTATCCCTGGAAGGTCCCTCGCTTGACCGAGGTGTTTAGCCCTGTTGTCCGCCCGTGCACTCCATGAGGACGTGAGCAGCCGTTTCTTCTGCCTCCAAGCAGGCTCTGCAAAGGGGGCTGCCTTCACTCTAGTGGAGAGGCACTATAAGGTGGTAATACTGACGCGGGCGTGGTCCGGACCGCGAGCGCTCCAGGTCGCGCGGCGGCTCCGCCTCCCCGTTGCCGCCCGCCACCGCCGGCTTCTTCTTCTTCTTCTCCGATGTCTGCCATTCGCCCTGCGGATAACAACAATAATAAATATAGGTACATCTCACAGTCACAGGCCATCATCGCAGACTATTGTACTATGTCAAGACAGTTGATATCTCTTCTTCTTTGCTCATTTCCACTTTAGGTGGGGTCGGCTCTCCTAATATTTCTGCGCCAGGTCACTTTGTCCTCGGTTGTCGGTTCGGGTAGATTATTTTTGTGTAGGGTTTTGGTCATGCTAGTCCACCAGGCAGATGGAGGTCGCCCTCGGCCCCTTTTCTTCTCCGGGAGGCTTAGCGCTTTTTTCACAACATGATCTTCGTCTCTGCGCATAAGGGTCGGGCCACATTTATCGACGGCGATCGACGGTTTGCCTATACAAAACGCGCATTTTGTATGGCAATCCTTTCGCATCGACGCGGCGAAAGGATTTCCATACTATACTTGGGTTACTATACCTGGGCTGATTGATAACTGGCCGAAACGACGAACTTAAAAAAATGATACGCAAAAAAAAAATATTACATTATATTTTGGCATCTTTTTGAAAATAGAACGCCAAATTTGAATTTAATCGAACTGGTGGAATTTGTTTGATAGGACGTAGAACTTTCTCTGTCGTAAATTTTCTTAACAATGGAAAGAAACGAAATTCGTGCGGTGATAAAGTTTTACGTTTTAAAACAGAAAACAGCAACCCAGATTAAAACCAAGCTAGACAGTGTTTTAGGTAATTCTGCTCCTGCATTGAGTACAATTCACACCTGGGTAACTGATTTTAAACGTGGAAGACAGAGCTGCGAAGACGCCCACAGGTCTGGCCGTCCAAATGAAGTCACGAATCCGGACATGATCAAAAAAATTCACAAAATTGTATTGAATGATCGGCGCTTGAAGTTGCGAGAGATAGCAGAGATGGTGAGCATTTCATCTGAACGCGTTTTTAATATTTTGCACCAACATTTGGGAATGAAAAAGCTTTGCGCGCGATGGGTGCCGCGTTTGCTCACTGTTGACCAAAAGCAACGTCGAGTGGACGATTCATCGGAGTGTTTGGCGCTGTTTAACCGAGATCCTAACGAGTTTTCGCGGCGTTATGTAACAGTCGATGAAACCTGGATACATCATTATACTCCCGAGACAAAAGAACAATCTAAGCAGTAGACTGAGAGCGGAAGACCTGCGCCGAAGAAAGCAAAAACGGTTTTGTCGGCCGGCAAAGTGATGGCGACTGTTTTTTGGGATGCTCGAGGGATTATTTTAGTGGATTATCTGCAAAAAGGAAAAACAATAAATGGAGAGTACTACGCAAGCTTGCTGCAAAAATTAAGTGAAGAAATCCAGAAAAAACGACCACATTTGGCCAAGAAAAAAGTTTTGTTCCACCATGACAACGCACCTGCACACACGTCAATGGTTGCAGTCGCCAAACTCCATGAATTGCGGTTCAAATTGCTACCGCATCCACCCTATTCCCCGGATCTGGCCCCGTGTGACTTCCACTTATTCCTAAACCTGAAGAAATGGTTAGGTGGCCAGAGATTTTCATCAAATGAAGAAGTCATTGTTGCCGTGGACGAGTATTTTGAGGGGTTGGAGAAAACATTTTATCAAACTGGTGTAACGGCATTGGAGAAGCGCTGGACTAAATGCATCGAGGTAGAAGGAAACTACGTTGAGAAATAAATTTATGTTAAATAGATTTTTAAAGTTTTTCTTTGTCGTTTCGGAAACTTATCAATCAGCCCTCGTAGGATGAGCTCTGACAGATTAAAATTTTAAAAACTTGTTAATATTATTTCGTTTATTTATTTATTTATGAAGTAAAATTACATACTGTTTAATGATAAGATAAGAGGTGAAGTTACTTTTTTTAAATATTTTAGCTATTATGGTTTTAAAATAAAATAAAAAAATAAAAATAAAAACGTTTTTATTGCCTTCACAAAAACAGAACACTAATTACAAATGCAATACTGGGTAGGAACATGTTTGGCAAAAGGTACCAGTCTCAGCAAATGCTTGACACACAAGTATGCCTAGCGCTGGTTTTCAGACTGGCCCCACACACAGATGGGTCGGTCACCTTTATGTTTGTAAAATTTAACAATCCTATACTACTTAGACTAAAGAATTATACCTAATCTCAAGCTAATAAGACACGATCATAACACTGCGTGACGTCACATCTTGCTGTCTGCCTTAATTTTCCATACTAGGTAAATGTTTTGACATTTAATAAAAAGAAGCTGGATTAACAAGACAAGCAGGCAGCTACCGGATTTCAAAACACGTTTAGTATTTGTGTATGTGTATGTGTTTGAGTATATGTGTAAGGAACTGCGTGTACTGTGAATGTGAACTGTAAACTGTATCTCTTTTTAGATGTCTTATTTGGTAAACAAACATGGCGATAAGGTGACCATAGACACAAAATAGTGCTTCCAAATAATAGATTTCATTGATTTAATTGAATGTAATTGAATTGGTGATTAATTGTAATTGGTAATTACAAGCATTTCGGAATATCCTACGTCGTATATATCTCTTACTCTAATTTGTCATCATTGACGTATTTATTTTAGTGATGGGTTAACTCGCTTTGTCTAGAGTAGGTCGAGTTGAAATGGTAGCCAACTCAAGTCGCAACTCGAGGCGGGCGGCGGCGGCGGCGCGGCGCGTGAGTGCGACTTGGGGCGCATTCCGAATCAGACTTTCAGCACTGTCAGCGATCAGAAAAGCAAAAAAGTATGAGTTATGACAGCTGACATCAATTCGGAACGCGATTACGGGTGCTTAAATCGATTTCAGTGCGTCTCGGAACGCAGGGTTGCTAGAAGTGCGCGCGCACGTTATTCGATTTCGATCGAATCAAGACAAAATATCTACGCCGAGTCGACTCGACTAAATAATGAGCCAATCACACTGCGCATATTCGCAACGCAATTCCATCATCAGATCAGCTTTAAACAAGATACCAAATTATGATTGTTGTTATGTTGCCCACATACTTGTCTTGTAATTACAAGAACATAGTTTGCACACTAAAATTTCTTCTGGCAGCCCTGATATAAGGGGTCGCGCAAATAAAGGAATCGATGTGCCCTGCGTTCCGAGACGCGCTGAAATCGATTTTAGCGCACTCAAAGCGCGTACCGAATTACTGTCAGCAGGTGAAACCCATACAATCTGATCGCTGACGGCGCTGACAGTTTGATTCGAAAGTCACTTAAGCGTGTATCGGAACGCGCCCGTGATTCATTCATTATAACATTTAACATACATTTTTTAATTGCAATGGATAGAGACGTCACGTCTGACCACTTATTTGTCGAATCTATTTTTCTCTGTCTACTTATATTTTTAAAGATTCAACCAGTCTATTCCGATTAAATAATTGAATTGTCTATGAGTGCGTGATATACCTCATCTCTAAAATCCAAAGATAATGTAGAGATACCCGATCGAAATATGGTTTGAGGTTAGAACGATTTATTGATAATTTTGCGAAAAACTTAAGTTTTCGATGATTAATTCTAACAGAATTTGTGAGTGAATGCTTGATAAGTGTTTGTTTCAGGTGTATTAATATTTTGGGCTAGTTCTATAGTGTGATCAGCCCGTAAACTTGAGATTTTGTCGAGGTAAGTGGTTTGTTTACCAAATAAGACATCTAAAAAGAGATACACTGTAAGGTGTTCTTGTGTAGCGAAAATTGTGTAGGGATGAGATAGAGAGAGGCTAGCCCTACGCAGCTAATTGCTTGGGATCGGAAGACCACTAGTCTCTCTCTCTCTCTCACCAGGTGTGTGGGTTGTGTGTGTGTGTGTGTGTAAGGCCAATCGAGGTATTATATACGCATGTCAGAACCCATCCTATAATAACCCAACTATAAGTGCGCGTTTTGTATGGGCAAACCGTCGATCGCCGTCGCGTCGGTAAGGGTGGCCCGACCCTAACGTGACCGTACCATCTTATACGGCTCTCTATGAGTTTTTGTCAAGACAGCTGATATGCATAACATAGATGGAATATATAATATATAGGTACACAGATCAACATCCAGACAAAGAATATGGTTGCAGGCATGCCAAGAGCTTGTCACCTAATGTATTTACAGAAAATTTGGAAAAACAAACTGTGTCAGTCTGAACTGTGTGTGATATTTTATGACTTGTAAGTTAAATTCGGGATTTTGATTTTCGGAATATTAAAACTTCGGGATTCGTAATTTTGAATATTCGATATACAAAAAAATCGTACATTTGAAGCATCTAAATTATAAAAAAAAATAAGAAAATTAGAAAATTGACTTTCGGAATTGTAATAGGTTGTTTGAAAATTCGTTAATTAAGTATTCGTCATTTTCACTATTGTGAATCATTCAGTACTATGAAATTCGGATTTTTAATAATCGTCATTTTCAAATTCGTAAAAAAATAATTCGGAAATATATAGTGTTCTCGATTCGGGATGTCATGCTCTAATTCTAATTTTAAAATCCAGCTATCCGTTTCGTTTTTATGACCAATGAAAGAGAGGCCAAGAAGAGAGGTGATGAACAAATGATATTAATTTGAACGAATAATAACCTAAAATAAGAGCATAGCTGTCAGTTTAAGAGATTTATAAGTCACATATTTTAAGTGCTCTCTAAAATTGTGCAATTGACACGGCCATAAGGTTCAAATTCGATGTTTGACAGCACTAATATTAGAATGGCCATCTCCTGTCCCTTTTCAATCTTTAAAAGGTAAAAAGGACAGACTAACTTAAATTAAGAATTAGAGCGTGACAGTGAGAATAAGTCTCACTGTCTTTATTCGAGAGCTATATAGGAAATCTCCATCGATAGAAGCGGAGTTAAAATGTTTCTTATCTTATTGGCACAGGGTTGCTTACCATTCCCAATAGGTTTAGTTATTATAGTTTCATTTGATGGCCCTAGTTTAGAATATGTATTAGGATATCTAAACTAGAACTGATGAGTGTCTGTCGCAGAACCGATGAACGTTGGAGCAGACGGGTTCTCGAAAGGAGACCACATCTCGGGAAACGTAGTGTGGGACGCCCCCCTGCCAGGTGGACTGATGACCTGAGGAAGGTCGCTGGTGGTGGCTGGATGAGGAAAGCGGGTGATCGTGCGCTTTGGCGTGCCCTAGGGGAGGCCTATATTGCAATAGGCTGATTGTTTTATTGGAATATCTACCTGTATACGATGGGTATCCTCCAGAAGAAGGTTGCAGGCGGCCACCATGTCGTTGTCCGAATCGTGCAGAGCTGAGCACACCTCCTCCTCAGTACACAGCGTCATCTCCATCAGCTCTAACACCTGAGGACAATGAGCAATAACAACATGGTTACATGGGGTGTTTTGTCAGCATCTGACAATGGCGGACGTGTCTTCGTTTTAATTTTTTTATTTTAGTTTATTGAAGTGTTTAGTGTATAAATTTGATAGAGCATTATCCAGTGAATGTTTCGAGACTATAAACTATAATAGAACAATTGAATCGCTTACACTTTGCTGACATTATTAAATGATGCCAAGAGGCCTCGTGGTGGCTTCAGTAATTGTACTATCACATTACTGAGCCCAATTCACCGAACAATCATCCAAGGATATATCTTAAACCTACAAATATCACTCGACACTGGAGAAATACGTCTATATAAGATGCGTTGCCATTAGTTAGGAAGAAGAAAAAAAAACATGGTTACATGGTTTATGTGCACTATCTATATATATAAAAATGAACCCCTATTTATTTATTTCGGTACACCAGCAGAACACATAATATTATACACTAATAAATAAATGAGCCATACAACAGTGCTTGCTTATACATGTTCCAAATTAGGTGACACGACATTTGCATTCTAGACTAAGTTACAAACTATCTTAAACCATATTGGCTAACGTTCCGAGTGTTGACCACTCAACGCACATAATCTCAATGTAGGAGATTGAGCGCTGAGTTTCCTATGTACCCTATATGTTTTATTTTGAAATAAATAGATTTTAAAATTTAATTTTTAATTTAACAATTTTTAGAAACGATGGTTTGATTATCTAACACAAAAAGCGAGAAAAAAAAAATAGTACAAATTTTATTTCTCCTAGGCCCCGTTTCACGAAGCTACAAGTTACAATTCTTGTAGAAATAAATGGCAACATTGACCTTAAGTGGCAACATTATTCGCTACAAGTGTTTCACAAAATTTATTTTTTACAATTGTTACTTTGTAAACAACAAGTACAAAATTTACAAGTCATAGACATTTTTTTTTTATTGTTCAAAATTCGCTAAATCGAACAAGTGTTTCACGAATAAAGTTGTAACTTTGTTATTTGTAACTATCAATTTTGCTACAAGTCTACCTAGCTTTTTAGTTAGGTAGAATTGTAACAATAATTAATAAGTGAAAACATTCGGATTTCATCCGATTTTTTAAATAAAAGTAAAGTAAGGTAAAACTTACATTCGAAATTAAATTATGTCAATGCTGCAACAGCATTCCCGCAGCCCACTCCGGGCGCAGACGATGATTATTTTATTTATTAAGGACAATAAACAAATTGTACAGTAGCTTAATTAAATACAATAATATAAATAAATAAATAAAATAATAAATAAATATGGCTACAATAATTTATATGTTCAACGAAAGATTTCGGATGAAACCTGAGAAGATGGGGGAATTGATCAGAATGCTGGAGCCATGTTAATCCAATCCAACAGTTAGAGGTTTCAAGGACTAGATGTGAAAATGCAGTTGTGCGTAGCTCTGAACTGGCTTGGGTCCGGAGCACAAATATCAAACTATATCTGACATACATGCATGGAGAAAAGTACCCAAAAAGGACACCTTTCCTTTTGAGAATTTCTCTCAAAAATATCATTTTGAACTCTTTCTGATCCATAAGAAATAAACAAACACCAAACTTAGTTTTCATTTATTTGATTTAAAAAGGGTGAATAATTGAGGTCGCATTCTGATTCTGACTTTCCGCCGCGCTGTCAGCGATCAGAAAAGCAAAAAATGTATGGCTGACAGTGATTCGGAACGCGATTACGTGTACTTTAATCGATTTCAGCGCGTCTCGGAACGCAGCCTGAGTGAATGAATTAAGGATGTGGGTCACACTTGTTAAATCGATATAATTTTCCTTGTAAGATGCATTCATAGACTATTTACTATTGTTATGATTTTTGTACAGGTTTGTGAAACACTAATAATTGTAAATTGTGAGATTTCTCAGCTTGTAATTGTTAAATTGTAACTTGTTACTTGTAGCTTCGTGAAACGGGGCCTTGGTCACGCTATAACTTGAGAACGGCTTTACCTATATTGTTTTACCCTGCCGTCAACGTCAACCAATCAGAGGAGATCTCGTTTCGGGCGCTCGGACCGGCCAATCAGCGCTCTTACTTAATAATAGTTAACGTTTCGTTTCGGAATATTACCAGAGCGACTATTTTGTAAAAACCCTATCGTTTTCCAATAAGATTGAGAAATGTTTTCACCAATGTCTAATTATCCGTGTTTTCGCAATATTCCTAGGGTTTTCGCGAAAATTCGAATTGTCAAATCTTCCTACGACATATGCACAGTGAATTATTTAGATTCAAATAAGCTTAGTAATCATATAGCCCCTGGACCCTGTTGTCTGCTAATAAAATTATTATTATTATTATTATAGCGTTGGAGCAGACGGGTTCTCAAATGGAGACCACGACTCGGGAAACGTAGTGTGGGACGCCCCCCTGCCAGGTGGACTGATGACCTGAGAAAGGTCGCTGGTGGTCCATCCATTCCTTAATGTCGTGTTCTTGCAAATAAACGATTTTGATTTTTTGATTTGATTTGATTTGGTGGCTGGATGAGGAAAACGGGTGATCGTGCGCTTTGGCGTGCCCTTGGGAAGGCCTACGTCCAGCAGTGGACTGCAATAGGCTGATTGATTGATTGAATCATATAGCTCGAGGTTTGATACAATATGGTCGGAGTTTTTAAACTCTATTCTTTCTTACTGTACGCAAAAGATCTAAATTTTAGACTCTTAAAAGGACAATTCAGGGCACTACTCCTAATCTGGCCTTTTTTCAGAACATCTATTTGCTTGTGGTTGTGTGATATCTTTAATACCGAACATTAACACAAAAAAATGACGAACCCAAGAAGTGTAGCGAATAGCAACAAAACGACTAATCATCAACGGCCAGTTACAGTCCACTGCTGGACTATGAGCCTCCTCCACTTAAGTGGAAGGTTTTGCCATAATCTACACGCTTGGCAGGCGGGTTGGAGATCGCAGATTAAAAGGTTACTGTATCAGAGAGCGCTGCTGCCCGTTCCCTGTTCAATGTGTAGTCCCTAAGTCGCCTCTTACGACATAGGGGTTGGTGACAAATGTATTCTACTCTGCCGTCACCACACGGCGCAAAACGATTAATAACACGACTAAAACAAAAACGACTATAAAACGACTTATTCAACAAAAAAAAAATATTTTGTTAAGAGTCAGATGAATCGATCAAGACTGTGCGTTGTATGCCACGTGCCGCTTGACGACAAAAGAAAATTGTTACAATACACTTTGCAAACTTTTTAGTTTTCGAACCTTTGAAACCTTATTACATTAGGGGATTTTTCGACAGCCAATTAAAAAAAATACTTCATAAAACTTCGGTAGATGGCGTTGACGATTCGTGGATCCGAAAAAATCCGGTGAGTCACCCAGGGTCATCATCATTCGCTTGCCCTTATCCCATCATTTGGGGTCGGCGCAGTATGTTTCCTTCCTCCATTCATCCCTATCAGCCGTCATTTCAACACTCAAATCCTTCCTGAACATATCATCTTTTACACAATCCATCCATCTTTTCTTTGGTCGTCCTCTCCCAAGATATCCATCCACATTCAAATTCAATACCTTTTTCCCAACGTAACATTCATTTCTCCGCATTAAGTGCCCATACCAGGCAAAAAATAATAAAAAAAAAACATTATTTATTCACAAGCACACACGGTAAATAATAGAATGGATAAAAATGTCTTGCGAAGTACATACGTGGTAAGGCGATTTCCTCTCATTTTATCTATCACTGGTGCAACTTTCAAACTTCCTCTTATATATTCATTCCTAATCTTGTCCATTCTTGTTACTCCACACATCCATCTCAGCATTCTCATTCAGCATGGTCATAAAAGGATTAAAAAAAAAGAATCCACGAAGTTCACCTGGCGCCATCGTAGCCGTAGTACGACGAAGGTGGAGCGTGCTTAGACTGCCGTGCGCGTGAACCCGCCTCGTAGGTGCAATAATTTCCTATGTGACTGCGCGGCCCCTACGTCGTAGGTGCGCCGTTACCATGGCTGTATTATTGCGTTTTTCTTTTCAGCAGCCAAAGTGTTATTAGAACTATTATTTTTATTTTTTAAAGAGCTGTCAGAAAATCCCTCATTCAAACTGTTTGAAATGCTTTTAAATTTCTTCATTACATTATAGTTAAGCCAAGATTTTTTCTTCATGTTTTAGACATTGTTGGAGCTAGTGACCTAGGCCCCGTTTCATGAAGCAACAAGTTACAATTTGATATTCATTGCGTAGCCAATTCACCCTAACCAAAAGCCCTTATTGTTTTATCTCATTGTCTACGCAATGTACATCGAATTGTACTTGTAGTTTGTAACTTGTAGCTTCGTGAAACGGCCCCCTAGTTTGATTTTTGATATAATTGTTTTCTTGGAGTTAAGGTTTTTTTTTTACGAAATGGCGCTAGTGTTGATGGTCGTATTATGTTCTTCAAACTACAAAAAGTTACTAAAATTGTATTAATAAAAAAAAGGATGTTGCATAAATTTGAGATTAAACGGTGACTCTTTTAAATTCTTTTAAAATTTATTTATTTATTTATTCAAGGTTCGCCACCAGGTAATACACCATATGCTTATGTTTCTTACATGTGATGAGGAAAACTTTAGTAGGGTACACCCAATTACAGGCAAACAGGACATAAGTTAAACAATCTTGTCTAAGGAGTAAAATTGTAAACGAAATAAATCAAGAACCAAGCTCGGTGTTACTTACTTACTTACTCGGCGTTGATGCGGAACCATATTTTAACAAACACATTATATTTTGTTTAATTTTGTAACATAATTTCAATCAAAACTAATTCAAAATCGCTTTTTTTGCGAACTTTTAAACAAAAGCATTTTTCAACTGAAACTATCCAACAAATGTATAAGAGAGTATATCATAGTTTTGAGTTTTCTAAACAATGTCGAGAGGTGAACACATGGATTAGTCGTAAATAGATAAATGCACCTTGCATTGTTGACGATGGTTCTATGAATAAGGCAGTTACTGCAACAATGTCAGTCAGGTCATCAACATCAACATCCCGTTACAGTCCACTGCTGGACTATGAGCCTCCTCCCCTTAAGTGTTTGGTTTTGCCATAATCTCCACGCTTGGCAGGCGGGTTGGAGATAGCAGATTAAAAGGTTACTGTATCAGAGAGCGCTGCTGCCCGTTCCCTGTTCCTTACAACACTCACGGGAAGAGTAGGGGTTGGTGACAAATGTATTCTACTCTGCCGTCACCACACGGCGTCAGCCAAGTCACTTGGTAAGAAAAGCTACTATTTACTAGGATCTCGGCAATCAATGACATGCGGAGCTAGATTTCAAAATGTTTAAAAACAATGATCAAAGTACTTACCATCCGCCTGACGTCAGAAGCATCTTCGCTTTTGCGGTCTATCATGTTTGCCATACGAAGCTGTTCTGTGGTGGCCTGCAGACAAAACACAAAACATAAGGAAACATGTCATTTATCCAAAAACACTTTGTTGAGAAACCCGGTGGGGAAAGTAGTCAGAGTAAAAATAAAATAAAAAATACTTCACCTCTTATTTTAGCATTATACAGTAATTTTACTTAATAAATAAACGAAATAATATTAAAAAGTTCTTAAAATATTAATCTGTCAGAGCTCATCCTATAGTAACCCGGGTATAGTTAGTAGAAGTAATAGTATGAGGTTACTGACCTGTGGTTTGACCTTCTCCTTAGGCTGGGGCTTGTCTGGTTTATTTTTTTCTTGAGCTTTTTCTTTGCCGGTTTTCGCACCACCCTTGGTGGCCCGTGCGCCTAAACTCATGTTTCTCTATATTTATATTTACAGCCTCTATTTACAAGCAGCTGAAACAAGGAAATGAGATATTTTTATATTTACTATATACTAGTGCTCTATGAGCTGTAGACCTTGCGAGTATATCATATATATTTTTGAAATCGCTGATTTATGTTTTTTTTTAGTTTTCAACTTTCATAACTATTTTTTCTGACTGGGTTGGAGATCGCAGATTAAAAGGTTACTGTATCAAAGAGCGCTGCTGCCCGTTCCCTGTTCAATGTGTAGTCCCTAAGTCACCTCTTACGACACCCACGGGAAGAGTAGGGGTTGGTGACAAATGTATTCTACTCTGCCGTCACCACACGGCCCACTCGTTACGCCCACGCTAAAGCCTCGTGACGTCAGACCGGTAAACGTGCACGGATATTTTCCCGCAAGTTTTTCCTCTTACCCTATTATGTTAAAAAGTTTGCATGCAGCTTAAGATCAACATGAAAAATTAACGAAAAATCTAAATTAAGAACGTTGTGCGTACGTTAGGGGCTGATGGATGGATAGTTATGTAGATATTGTCAGTCTATAGGGGCAACAAGCCAATTCTAATTAGTTTAAGGAGAAGACTATTTATAGTAACTAGAACCAATAGCTGAATGTGCCTTTCAAAGCACAGAAGACACTAAACAAATACCATTACAGATCAATGACCTAGCCTCACCTGTAAGGATTGTCTTAATAATGAATGACACAAATATCACTAAATATTGCACTTTCAAAGAAGTTAATTTAATAATCAAGTGGTCCTGTCAATGCCACTGCAGAAAGATAATCTTATCTCTTTATCCCTATAACGGACTAGCGCACAGTTGGGCAAAACCTCCCTTTTCATTACTACACTGGTCTGTATTCCTTTTGAACAATCAAGTCAGCATGTTATAATAAATAACATTAATATGATTCTGGTATTTAGAAGAGGTTTAACCAATCCAACATTTCAAATGGGTGCTAAACAAAATAAAGTTCAATTATTCAATCCAGTCCAAATTATGGAGTCTCTTTATTTATAGTCCTCCTTATAAGGGAGATACTTCCTTTTATTTACTTTAAGTCATTAGTATGACTAACACTGGTAGTAGTTATTAAGTATATATAAGAAAATAAGTTGAGATATTTAACAAACAAGCATAACAGAAAAGTATATAATTTTGTATTAATTAGTTGCATTTTAGGACAATATACAAAAGTAAACTCCATTATCAAATATAAACAAAGGATATGAGTCAATAAGAAAAATGTATAAAGGTAGTATGCAAAAGATATATTTCTCAGCGAACTTAGGTTTGCATCTTTGTAGCAATAATAAAAGAAGACAAAGTGCCATCCTCATACACTCATTTTATTTCTCTGCAAAATGCCAAGATTTATTGTTGGTGAACAAGTCTAAATAGAGACAAGTTAAGACAAGAGAAATATAGTACTGACTACTTAAATCTTATCACAATGACATCCTGCTAATAATTCATATCAATAAAATTACTAGCAGATTAAAGTCAACTTGTCATTTGGAAAATAAGAGGCAAGCTATAACAAGAGTTTAAGAGAAGTTCAATGTTAATTATAATGTATGGTTTTGATGGGAAGGAATTGGGTAATCATAGCCCAATGATCACTGTGATCTATTACAGGTACAACCTTTAGGGCTTAGATCTAGACAGCTTCCTCCAGACCAACAGCTCCGAAGGAAACACAAAAGATGCGACAACTGTGGAGTTTCTTCGGTGAGCTCTTCTCCACAGATTCCGCCATTGTGTTAGTGAACTCACCCAAAAAAATGTAATGACGGATCTAAGTGATGTAATAACATCCTATGGAAATAAATAATTTTGACTTTGACTTTGAAGGTTCACAAGGGACTCAGTTGGGGCTTCCTAGTGATAAGTTGTGGGTTCTCCCAGTGCACTTGCTAAAGGCATCAAATTTAAGTAGAATATGTTACATGTAGCTATGGTTTCATCATTTGTGTAGATATTATTCTTAGTTTCTTTGGAAAAAGTGATCAATGTTATGGTTTTCTATCAATTAATACAGTAAGCCCTAAAAGGCCTGATCACCCTTCTTGAGGGTAGGCTTGAGCCCCTTATCGACAATGTGCATGAGGCATGAGCAATGCACGGCAGGGTAAGTATTATTTCAGCGATCGGACTTTAAATTAAATCAGGGTATGTACTAACAATTTTTAAAGAATAACAGTTAATTTCCACATCATCTAAGAGTATGTTTCAAAATATGCGACAATCAATTGGACTGATTGCCTTCACTTTTACTTCTATCAAATTCGATGAGTGTGAGTGCTGGAAAGTTATCACTCTACCTGTTTAGGAACGCACACTACAGGTGCATTTTAGTATTCAAAATCACTTAATCAATAGGAATAAAATAACTAAGAGTAATAATTACAAGAAAAAATCAATAGATCATAATTTAAACAATTACAATCAATTTCTCAGTATAAGATTCAGATTAACTTAGATTAGAGTCAAATAAAATAATTATAAAACTTGAGAGCAACATGATCTTAAAAAACTTGCATCTATAAGATAGTGAGGCAAAAGGGTGGGACCAAAGAAAATCAAGTGCAGTAAAGTAATATTTCATGAAGAAAACAATGTTATCTTTTCGACAACAGAAGGTTATAAAGATAATGCAAATTTGACGACACCGCGACGCTCGGGGCAAAGTAGGAAGCGGTGAAATGGTAAACAATGCCACTGGGCGGATAACTCAACAAACATAACCAATTTTTTAACTAAGAAAAACGCTATCGACTATATTAAACCACAAAACACGACTACTAGACGGCATCCACACACAATTTAGAGAAAATTATTCGCTACTTTTCGTAGAAATCAGGACAATGATTCACTGTGAATGAACCGCAAGGGCGATACAGGAAAGTCGGTTTATCCGCGAATTTCAGCAGAATTTCCGGAGAAACCACCAGAAAACCACTTTTCCGGCCGTTTGCCGGGATCACGTCATCACATCCTAGCATGTCCGAGACGAAACTCAATAGGCAGCGGCACATGTGGGGACGCCATTCTTTCGGAGCACCATTCTTGGTCTCAAAATGACAGTCTTTGTTGGAGAAATAACTATCCACTGCACCCACTTACAACTTTATAGCACGCACAACATCACCAATAACGACTTGAACTTTCGTTTTACTTTATTTCTACAAGAGTTATGAAGAAATTACACGATTTTTATTAAAATTACTATTTTTCATACCTGTGAATGCGCTCTCAAACGCAAGCTGGTCACGTGACCTAATAGTGTTGCCAGATGTACCGGTGTCACCGGTGGATGTTGCTTGTAATAAGCGACATTAAAAACCGGTTTTGACCGTAAAGCTTGACCATGTGCTTGATCGCGCTTAGCGTCTCCTGCAAGAATCCCGCTAAATAGTCGCGCACGACTCAGCGAAATTGGTGCCATGCACTGTTCCGTAGAGTCTGGCCAATGAAAGCTGTCCCAATAAAACAACGGCAAATTTAAAATTGCGCCAAAACTAAGTCTAAGGCATTAAAATGGGCGGTTTAGTACATTATAACGGTAGATTTTCTTTATTTTTCCAAGAAAATTGTTGAATCAATTGGTTTATGAGCTGAATACGATCTCTTGCTGTATTATTTTCTTTAGATTTAAAATAGAATTGCTGGATAACTAACCATATAAAAAAAACTAGGAAGTAACCTATCTTTAGTGGTTGTGTTGTGTGACACGTCCTGTACCGTTAGAAACTTTGCGAGTGTATGTGATTGAAATCATACTTAATATTTTAAATGTGAATGGATGTTTGTTTCACTTTCACGCCTAAACATCTAAACGGATCATATTCGCTTGCCCTTATTCCATCAAACTAGACGGATATGGATGAAAATAATAGAGAATGGAATCTCTAGCTAGATTATAACACAGGGTTTTCTTAAGTTTTTTTATTTCATTTCAACGGGTAAAAAAATATACACCACGACGACGCGAGTTTAGCCGCAGGTGGACAGCTAGAGATTCTTATGTTGGAACTCCATGCAAAACGAATATTTAAAATGAAATATCAGGTTTTCAATTTCGGACTTCAATTAAATAGTATTTATGAGTTCCTAACAGACAAGATGTTATAAGATTTATTTGTTCGTTTTTGCTTTGTATTGTTTTCATCCTATGAAATTTGTATGCTAATGATTTTTGGCAGGATTTGGAGAAGCTATGTCAATATTTAATTAAACAACTGTATCTTGTTACCCATATTCACAAATAAATGTTTTTGTATTTTGTATTTGCATAATTTCAATCAAGCAAAAAAATCATCCTTCGTTTTGAAGAGTTCCGTACCCCAAAAAGAAAAATAAACCTTTTTCTCAAGAGGTTCGAAATTAATACCAAATGCTTCAAATCGAAATTAATACCAAATGCTGAGGTTTATTTTTCTTTGAGTTGAGAGCTGTAAAAAATGCTAGCTTGTTGACTTACAACCATTTGGATTCTCATTTTCATACATTCGGTATTCATACTTTCAGTAGCCTCGTGGACCTAAAATGCTCTTACAGGACAAGTATAGGAATATCTTATTATTGCTAATTGGTGATTATTAGCACATTTTTTGCAATGTAGGTAGTGGTGCCTCTTGCCAACAAAATTTGAATTGAACAAATTAAATTATTTATTACCAACAAATTCTAGCTATCCAGCGTGGCAACGCAGCCAGCGTTATGGGTCATTCGAGCCGGGCACGCTTCGGGAGGTTTATTTGATTAGATTATGTTAAATTAAATTTTGTAAGTACTTTTATTGTTGGATTAAAACATTTCTGTTACATCAACAGCACTTATACGTCCCCACCGAGGGGCTCGAGCCTACCCTGAATAAGGGCGACTAGGCTGTAGTCGACCACGCTGGCCCAGTGCGGGTTGGTCGACTTCACACACACCCTTTGAATTTCTTCACAGGAGTGTGCAAGTTTGATCACGATGTTTTCCTTCTACATATGAATTCGAAATTCGAAAACACATTGGTACGCGGTGGGGATCGAACCCGCGTCTACCGAAAGGGAGGCAGCGGCCCTAGCCAAGCCACTATAGTTGGATTACTGTAGGATGAGCTCTGACAGATTAAAATTTTAAGAACTTTTTAATATTATTTCGTTTATTTATTTATTTATTAAATAAAATTACATACTGTTTAATGATAAAATAAGAGGTGAAGTTTAATAAGACTTTTTTTTAATTATTAGCTATTATGGTTTTTAAACTGAATATTACAAAAAAAAGTTGTTAACGTCGTAAGAAGAATTTTGAAGCTGTCAGAACTCAACCTATAAAAACCCAACTATAGACCACCGACTCTCTATTTCTGTAACTAAGATAAAAAAATAGAGAGAAAAGAGAGATAGAGCACGTTTCTTACCAAGGTAGAACCCTACGGAACCCTAACTGTGCGGGTCAGACTTGAACGGCTGCACCAATGCAAAACCGTTTTAAAAAAAACCTGTTTTACCGGTTGGACATTTTTTGAACGTGACGTTTGCAAGAGTTGCGTTCACGATAAGACATCTTTCAGAATAATTACCATATGTATTAATCATTGTATTGCGTATACTTTAGTGGTATGGGTATATTCTTATTTATTGTTGCATTGAGCTTACGCTGTAAAAATAGAAATATAAATTAATACTAAAATCCACAATCTCTTTGCCTAAATGAGCAAAAAAAAATACTGTGTGTGCCTGTCAGTGACCTCAGTGTCATGTCAGCTGTTGTTTTCCCGCGTACTCTAAAATAAATGTCCTGATATATTCTTGTGGTTTCTCTTCTCGATATTTAGTAATTATGTCACTTCTGGAAGACGTATTCCTTCAAGACGAGGCCGGCGAAGCTCAAGAGTTAGAACGGATTATAGAAGGAGACGAATACGAAGAGAGGCAAAGGCAAAGTTCCGACAGCGACGAAAATAGTGAAAAAGAGGATGAAGCAAGTAATATTTAGCTACAATTCTTTCAATATTTAATTCTTCTACTATATACATGTGTCATTATTATGCTTTTATTGATTTATAGCTTAAATTTCATGCCAAAAATTCTAACCAGTTTTCGACATAAATTGATCAGTTTCATCACTGTATGATTGGTTTAACTGACTAACTAAACCAACGTTCACACATCCCGTCAAAATATTTGTGTTTGTGCTTAAATATCGTTCCAGTCCTTTGAAGTCTTACTTATTTAATGGGGTAACCTCTTTACCTCCGTACCAATTGTTTGTTTTAAAAATAAATAAAATAAAATGTTTACATAGTTTCTTTAAAATACATTTTAAATGTGATTTTGTTTAATTTCTTAATTTTAGTTTTGTTTTAATTAATATTGCAGCGGAAGACAAAAGGCGCGTAGATCCAGCTTCAACAAAAACGAACCGCGTTGCAAAGAATCCCCGGTTTGTGTTAAATCCTGCACAACTGACGGGGCCTCGAGGCATATCGGTTATTCCAGAACATTTCAAAGATTTTAAATTCAAAGGTATTTAATTTATTTATAAATCTCTTGCATTTCGTAATAGTGTTAGTTGTATAATTTATTTCATCATCATCACAGGATTTGTTCATATTATAATAAAAAATCTCATCATACATATGGAATAACTGATACATATACATAGTGGACATCTTCTGACTGATAAGATGATAATTAATGCCAAATTATGTCGAAATCTGTTGAGCCATACAGTTACCTGACATCCATAAAATTTACTATTTCAACAATTCAGTAATGTGTTGATGGGTTCAGGAAAAAATGTTTTCAAGTAGTTAAATAATAAATCCTATAAGAGTAAAGGCCGTTGGTAGAGACAACAAGAATAATAAAAATAAAATTTCAGGCAAAGGGCATGAAAAAGAAGATCTGGACTTAGTTTTGAAAAAACTAGAACACTGGGCTTACCGTCTGTACCCTAAGTTCAAGTTTGAAGACTGTCTGAAGAAAATTGAAACACTTGGCAAGAAGAGAGTTGTTTCAGTGAGTATTTTACATTTTTTTTAGTTAATAATGGCTTTCTATTATATACTGCAGATTAAAATATACACACCACACTGGCACAATTAGGGGAACAGAAAAAAAAAGTAAAATTAAGTAATCTTTTTTTCTTAAATTTCTGGCTGGTCATAATATTTCTTTGTTGTTATATCTTGTTTGAAAATGGAACAATAGATGACAATTTGTTATAAGCCGTGTAGATAAAGAATATATCTGAAAATGAGTATAGACAGCGATAGATTGTGAGCGAGTCAGCATGCGAGCGGACGCCATTTTCAGATCTATTCTTTATCTGCTCGGCCGGCTCGATTTCTTGAATTACAAAACTTTAATATTTTATATTCCTACTTTTTTTTCTGTTCCAGTGTGTTAGGTATAGCAATACCTATACTTCTTACTCTGTTATTTAAAAATGCTGGCATGTGATAAATGCACACTGGCAGCTTTATTTTGTTCTAGAATTGTATTTTCAAATGATTTCGAAACATGTCACTTTTGAATGTCGTTTTGAAAGCCTTTGGATAAGAATTTGCAGATAAAATATTAATATTCTTTTCAAATAAATCAATGTAATTCCCTTAAATACAATCGTTTCTCTTTTCGCACACCTTCACCACCACAATAATGTAATTCCCTTAAATACAATCCTTTCTCTTTTTGCACACCTTCACCACCACAATACAGTGTGTGTATAATATAGCCTGTGAATTAGTAATGTTTACTAGGACACCCTTATTTGTTAAATAGAGAACTGCAATGGCTTTAGTTCTTTTTTTTTAATTTTGATTCCATGAACAACAGTTTCTTCTTCCCACTTCCCACACTGTTTCTCGAGATGTGGTCTCCATTCGAGAACTCGTCTGCTCCAACGCTCAAAGATACTGCAAAAGCCTCCAATAATTGCTAACATGATTCACTTAAATGCATTACAATTTTCTTTCACCAGGTCCACCTCCAAAAAATTAGATCAGACCAGCTCATCACTGGAGACACAGTTGTCCAGAAGGACTCGAGCGATGAAGAGGAATTAGCAGTTCCACTACCTGAAGAGGATGAGTTTGATCAGCTACTCCAGCAGCAGATAGACTTGGCCAGGGCTACTCCGGCCCACGGTGAAACTAGATCTGCATTTAACACACCTGTATCTCTTAATAAAAGGTGGTTGTCAAAAGTACCTATTTTAATTAATTTTTAGTTATAACAATATAACTTTTATTATTTTCTTTATTTTCAGAAGATTGAAAAATGTTCTTTTTAAATATAAAAATCTAGTCTTAATCTAGTATTCAGTACTATAATTTTAATCAGCTCACATGGTTGACCAAGGCCTAATAAACCTAATTCAGGATATGGGATGTATAAGAGCTGAGCTGACTTCAAAAACTATAAACATAAATAAAAATTTTGTTTATTTTACAGATCGCCGCTCAACACGATGATGCCAAAAGCCACATCATCTCCTTCAATAAGTGATGAGCAAAAAGAAAGAATGATCAGGAACAGAAAATTGGCTGAAGAAAGAAGACTTGCCAGATTTAAGGCTGCTGGTTCAACTGCAGATGATAACTCTGTTCCTACAGTTGACTTGACTAATGTTAATATCAACAGAAATGAGTTAACAACAGTAACTGATGAAGTTGAAGATGTGATAAATGTTAGCAATGAAAAAAAAGCTAAAAAGAATAGATCAAATGTGATAGATAGTTCTGATGATGATGATAATCAAACTATAAATGAATCAGTTACTGTTGATATTCATGAAACAGGTAAACAAAACACGATTGATCTTACTGAGCATGACAATCACATACAAAGAACTTTTACAGGTAAAGAAAAAGATATTGAATATTCTGATGTTCAAATGGATGCCGATAGTAAAACAATCAATTTAACTGGAGATTTTGAAAATCCCAGAACTATAAATCAAAAGATAATTGATCTTACTGAAGTTCAAGTGTTAAACAGTAATGTTACAAATAATATAGACAACATGGAAATTGCTGAAGTGGTTTTTATTGATCAACCTGATACTGATAGTCAAAATATGATAGATCTTACTGAAGTTCAAGCACATAAAAATAGTATTAGAAATTATGAAGAGGATGGACCCCAAAATAAAAGAAGTAACTTCGTGGTTAGTTCGGATGACGATGACGATGCAGGTATATTGGTGATCAATGAAGATATTGTTGTTGATGTTCATAAAGCCAACAATTCTGACAAAAGAAACACAGACAATGAAAAGAACGATGTTATAACAGATGCTGAAGAAAATAAAATACATGACGATCACAAACAACAAAGTATTGCAGACGTCACAAAAACAAGTGTAGTTACTAACAAAAGTAGCGAAATCGAAATGGCTGATTCAGTTCAAAATGATGCTGAAACTGAAATTGCCACCGATAGGGGAGTTATTGACAATACCACGCTTATAACTCAAAAATCACGAGAGAACAATAAAGAAGTTGATGTATCAAGTGAGGTAAATCATGGTAATATGGAAGAAACAAAGAAAGTCGAAAGCAACAACAGTAATGTTGGAGATGTATTAGATGATCTAATGGATGTTGATTTTAGTGAAGACTTTTAAGGCGGGGTTATGTGGAAATAGCGCCCATAGTCGCTACTTTGACGATCAAATACTAGCACTTCTACTGATTCTATAAATGTAAAAAAAAATATGCTAACAGAATGTATCCTTAATTAAATTTTAAATCAAGTAGAATTTTTAAATACATTATAATAATTTAGAAATAAGAAGCACAAGTTTTTTTGACATCCTTGATCTCGTAACTTAAAGCGTCAACCATAGTTTTTTTTGGGAAATAATAATGGTTCCGAAAAACAAATTAATCTCCAGCGATCTGCGGCCGACTATTATTCTAATTAAACAGCGTTATAATGAATTACCGAAAAAAAAAACAAAACATACCGAAAAAAAATATCAAATTTAACAAGCACATAAGAGCATGTTCAAATTACATTTCTCCTAAAAAAAAAAACTGAACCTTAAATTAAAAAACTAAACTTCCGACTCAAATACTGAACCTCCGACAAGATTACTAAGTTACTGACAACAGAGGTTATGTCAAAATAATCATATTTTTACGACTTGCATGAACTACTTTTATTTCTATTGTTGGTTATCAAATATATTTTTTTACTCTTCGAGTGCGAGCGCAGTGCGCTTGCAACGATCGATCCTTACGTGTTTTGTTTGTTTATGTTACGAAATTAAATAGTTTTTGTTACATTTGGTTTAATATTATCACGTCAACGAACTAATAAATCTACTAAGGAGACTAAGAACTTACTATCTATCAAGGAAACTTAGTATTATTGTGAAATATGGATGAGGTACCTGTGTACCGTTCTGAGTCGGAGGAGGAAGAAGAGGGAGCCGGACCATCAGTACCGGCGAAGAAGAATCGTGTTAACAAAAGTTGGATATTAAACGGTGCCATAATCTACAAGAAGCAGAGGAATTTGTGAGTAATGAAAAGACTTGGTCAAGAAACTATACCCGGCACAGTGATGAAGGCCAAAAACGTTTCTATCGGTTGTAAAGCGCAGCGCCGTGTTCACCTGCCACAAATAATGCATTAAACACCTTCTAGGGCTCGCTATTAGATTGAAGCTCGCGACTCCTCCCATGGAAGCGAAAGCACTACCTATAGGACAAAAAAGGAAACGGGGTCGTCCTACTAAATCCAGACCTGCTCTTATAATACAATGAAGATAATTAAGATTAACTACCTACTTCCCTATTTAGTTCATAAGTACAATTATGTATGACATTTTCTACTACTGATTAAACGATATTTTTATAATAAACTAAAGTTTGTTTTATTTTTATCTTTGTTCCTCCTGGTAAGTAAAATTAATGATATGGGGATGCAAGTAATTAGGTATTTATTTACAAGTACATTTTTGTATTTTTCATAAGTCTCTGTATAAACACTAAGAATAGTATTTACAGTATAACGTTGTAGTTAAAATATAACCACAGTCTATGAAATATGAAAGGTAATTTATTAATTAATAGTCGGAAAGTAAAGATAATAATAAGAGAAGCATAGTTTTCAGTAGAACGTTATTTGAGCTGGTAGAAGAGTATTACAGTAATAAACAGTCATGTTTATTTTTCGAAGATTTCAGTTATTTCATTCGGTCGTTTCGTCATTTTTATTCGGACAAAAGTAGTCGGAAATTTAGTATTTTAGGCAGTAGATTTAATATTTTGAGTAAGGACAATTCTAATTTTTTTGTCGGAGCTTTTATTACTACCCGTTTTTTTTCGTTAATATAACTTGTCTATTATTGACTTAGATTTTAAATCGATTACATTTTTCATAAAACTCTGCCATTTTCTGTTAATAAGCAAAATAGTTCAAGAAAAACGAGTTTTTAGCTTGATTCCTGCACAGTATCGGACGTAACTACCGTGAACCATCGCACGCTAATATGAACGTAATTTCAGTAATGCGTCGTCGGTTGAACTTTCAACTAAACGCCGTTGAGTTACCAATTTTTGCAATAACCTGGCCTTAAGTTAAAGTAACTGTGTGTGATCTTGAAACTGCCATGTTTTTAGTTTCTAAAATTCTAAATGTTATATAAATGCTCGGAGGAATCGCAACTTTGACTTTAATGGGGGCAGGAAAATAAAAGTAAGAATACCAATCCAGAATTTTATTTTAGAAGGAAGGATGCTAACATAACCTCATCACAGTATTGAAAAGTTATTTGCATAATAATAATATCAGTTATAATTTACATTATCCACTATCTTATCTAATACAAAATGCACAATTTATCTTTGTATAGTATGTAAACAAATTAACAATCCTATCGTAGTCGCAATTGTAATAACAAAGTGTTGGTGACTCATTCAGTGGAGAGGAATCGATTTTTATGGTAATTATCTTACAAGGGAGCTGTTGCATCGGATCTAACTTAACAATAGCCCTTACGAACTAATGTACGTCTCCCTGCCTGAACTAGGCACATAAAAGCTTATAGCTTTAAAAAATATTGAAAATCAAAGGCAAGTCTTCAACTGGTTATGTAGTTTTAATACTTTACGAGCGAGCATAGTAGGTTTGAAAATCGACCCTCATATGCCTCTGCATTAAAACTGTCTTTTAAATTGTATTTTTTTAAAGTAGGTATTAAATCGTTATGGCAATATAAGTTGACAATGTCGTATTAGTAACAGGAACTAATTAGAGCTGCAAAAATGTGCAACACAAAAATCTATCTGTTACTTGGAACAATTGGGACTCCTCCAAGATCTGATGAAAATCTATCTGTTACTTGGAACAATTAGGACTCCTCCAAGATCTGATAAAAATCTATCTGTTACTTGGAACAATTAGAATTCCTCCAAGATCTGATAAAAAAACATCTGTTACTAAACTTGGAACAATTAGGACTCCTCCAAGATCTGATAAAAATCCATCTGTTACTTGGAACAATTAGGACTCCTCCAAGATCTGATAAAAATCCATCTGTTACTTGGAACAATTAGGACTCCTCCAAGATCTGATAAAAATCCATCTGTTACTTGGAACAATTAGGACTCCTCCAAGATCTGATAAAAATCCATCTGTTACTTGGAACAATTAGGACTCCTCCAAGATCTGATAAAAATCCATCTGTTACTTGGAACAATTAGGACTACTCCAAGATCTGATAAAAATCTATCTGTTACTTGGAACAATAGGACTCCTCCAAGATCTGATAAAAATCTATCTGTTACTTGGAACAATTAGAATTCCTCCAAGATCTGATAAAAATCCATCTGTTACTTGGAACAGTTAGGACTTCTCCAAGATCATAGGTCTACAAAATTCTGATTACACATCATCGAAAAATACTATTCGACCCTCAATAATAATTGTGTCGAACGTTTGTACTTCTTATCTAAAGGTGATACTGTCATTGACCCATGTTTCTTGAGAAATAGTATTCGTAGTTTTTTCCCCTTCATGATACAGAATTATAATTTTTTGACTTTGTTACATCATGTTGTATTTTCTATTCTACAAAATTCCACAGTAACTATAGGTAAAATACAGCAATACGTACCTAATAGTAAACTTTCTACAACTAAAATATATAAATTATATACAATTAGTATTTGGTTTTACATCAGTACGAAAAACATAGAAATAAATTATATTCAGATTTTTTTTAGAAAATGTATGTCAAAAAATGTATTACATATATGCCGCGATTTCGTATTGTCGTTTTATGGTATGGGAATTATATCAGTGTCACACATTTACTATTTCCATACTGCTCTGAAGAGTCAAAAAGTCAATAAATATTTAAAAATTGACCTATTAAAGCTGTTATAGACATAATTGAAAACGCGTTACATTTTTTTACACTGGATAACGAAAACCTTTAGATTTTTTTTCGTGTTATTTTACAACTTTCACGCGAATAATTCTAAAATATACAATACAAAGTGTTGGCCTAATAACGATACAAAGTGTTGACCTAATAAAAATAAAAGAGTGTCGGTGGTCTAGTGGCTAGGGTTCTAGCGGTGTGGTGGGAATCGAACCCGCGTCTCCCGGACGGGAGGCAGCGGCCCTAGCCACTAGACCACCGACGCTCTTTGAAATTGATCAGTGCATTCCGAGACCGAGACGTTTTGCTTTACTTAGTGAACACGTTACAGACAGGATAGGCTTATTAAACGCAAAGCTTCGCATTACGTCGCCGCAATTTGAACTATTTACAACATGCAATAAATAGAAAATAATAAAAAAAAAACTACGAGTTATGTAATTAGTAATTACCAATTAATTTGCAACTGTAAAACTTGTTATGTATTTACCTAAATAGTTGGGATATTTGCTTCGTGATTTGAATAATAAAATTATTCTGTATTGGTAAATATTAAGTTTCCTGCTTCAAGGGGCTACCCTATGTGAACACCAGCGCCACATCGATAAAAAATCATAACTTCGTGAAAACACAAAACATTAAGAACGGCCGTTTTTAGCACTTTCGTTATCTATAACTACAATTAAACATAAATAGTTTTCTGAATTAATCAATTGCAATTGCTGTTGGTGTAATTGAGTAGAGGACTCCTCCACCGCAGTTACAGTGGCGAGGGAACTTCTACGGCTCTTAAGTCTAGGAAGGGCTGGGCAGTTTCCGAACATGGGATCCGTCGCGTCCAGCTCCTGCTTCGCTTTCTGAGCTTGCAACTTCTCTTCGGACGCTAGGCGGCGCAATGCCTGCCAGTGGATACAGCTTACTTATCGGAGTTGGTTTTAAACAACCCTTTTTATCGATGTGGCGCTAGTATTTACATAGGGTAGCCCCTTAGATTAAATTAGTAACTACATAAGGCTCGTAGCAACCTTTCAAACCATATAAAGTGCGATATAAAAGACTAGATGAACTCGAGGGACAGATAATTGGCAACCCAGCTTGCTTATTGAGCCAAACACAACGAATTATCTATAGTCAAGAAACGTAATGCGCTTCAAACTTGACCCCACCAAAGCCAGCAAAAAAAAAACTACACCATACGACATTCGAATACGCGGTACAATGATGTTTTATATGACTCGGTTTGTAAAAACGTCGAAAGTAAGCTTCAATGTACAGCAACAACATCATCTGCCTGTCTGTCGTCGTCGTCGTCTGTCAACATTGTGCGAGTTACGTGCTATGTTTCAATTCAATTTTTGAAGAATATGGCGTTTCCTTTGTGATTTACTCTTCAAGACTATTGTAGTTCGTTGGCCAATCACCGCTACTTTCTAATCTTGATAACAGCTTGTCAAGTAATAATAATAATAATAATAATAATAATAATCGTTTATTACTTGAAGCCTTAAAAACTAATTACAAATTTGTATTTGACACTCGTATTTATTTGCGCGTGGCAAGAAAAAAAAACAATTTTTTTGACAGTTCCTCAATACGATCGTTCTTGTATGCGGGGCTGAAATACCATTTTATATAACTACTAGCGCCGCCAGTGTAACTTATACTTGACAAGCTGTATCAATCACTGCCTGTTTATCTGGTGTTGACATTGGAAAATAATTTGTTCCGTCATTATTTTGTATTCTTTTGTTTCGCACTGTAAAGATTTAAAGATGGCGCCTTTCAAAAAGGACCCTATGGATGCCATTAGATGGCGTGCCTACGTTTATATACGATTTTATTTTTAGATGTTGGAATAGGAAAAATCAGCCTAGGTATTAATGTTCCAAATGATAGCCAGGACAATCAACTAGAAGAAAAACTGGTCTGTTAAACAGCGGGGTTGATTGATTCTATTTTAAAATACCGATATACGTACGTTTTTATATTGTACGTTAATTTAGAATTTATGTTCTCACGAAAAGTTAATAACTATAATTGATTCAACAAAACTTACAAGTAAATTAAAAGATTATAACTAAATAAATAATATTTTTTCAGTATTGTGATAGAACAAGCGCATTTGAAGTCAGCAGAAAGCACAAACTTACATACCTAGGGCCCCAAGGCGTTGTTTACGCACGCTAAGCAAGCCGCACTGATAAAAAGATCAAGTTCGTTTTACAAACTTCTCTTCGCAGGTAAGATTGCTTTTAATGCTAAATAAGTTTTCTAACATCTATTTAGTTTTCAAGTTGCTTGGTAGGTATATTTCGTGCGGATTATTTTCTAGTTAGAGATACTGGTGTATTTTTTTAATCGTTATTTAATATTTTGAACGTTTCTAAATTAAGCGCGTTTTAACAATTATTTTTTTATGCCTTTTCATGACAATTATTTTTTTACTAACACCCATTTTAACGACTTCAATAATATTTGTCGGTACCGTTGTTTTTTACTTCTATATTATTAAGAAGTATTTTTTTCTTACAATACCTTACCAAGCCTGTTCCGAAATTAGTATACAATCACACAATATCTATCTTTGTCACACTTATATGTTTTTTAATATCTTCCCCACTTTTAAATTATTTCAACTTCCCTTTTAATTTACGCTAAAAACACTTGCTAGTGATGCATTTTTTTATACCCGCCTTTGAGTATTTTTTAATCTTGACCCCGTAACCCAAGTTACTTTTTAATTCGTATCGGGTATAAGGGAGGCAAAGAACGTGGTGAAAATCATCCACGTCACAGCCAGTAAAGACTGATGGTTCTCGTCCGCGTTAACGTTATCAGCTGGAGCAACGTTGGGAGTAGCGTTATCGTTATTCGGGGTAGCGTTAACGTTATTGGCATTAGCGTTAACGTTTTCGGGGTTAGCGTTAACGTTAGGGATGGCCTCAACGTTTGCGTTCGCGTTATTAACGTTGGCGTTAACGTTATCGCGAGCTTCTGGCGGTGGCGGTGCTCGCAGCGCTTCCTGAGGGTTCAGTTGAAGGTCGCGGAAGAAGCCGATTTGGTGCCTGTAAAGAAAAAAAGTATAAATTAGAAATATGTTTAAGTCGTAAGAGTGTGGGTGGTGCAGTAGGGGCTCGAGCCTACCCTGAATTAGGGCGATTAGGCCTTAGTCGACCACGCTGGCCCAGTGCGGGTTGGTCGACTCACACACAACCTTTGAATTTCTTCGCAGGAGTGTGCAGGTTTCATCACGATGTTTTCCTTCACCGTAAGAGCGTCGAATAAACGTATTAATATGAATTCGAAATTCGAAAACACATTGGTACGTGGTGGGGATCGAACCCGCGTCTCCCGGACGGGAGGCAGCGGCCCTAGCCACTAGACCACCGACGCTCTACCGAATAGGAATACTTTGATGGAAAAGGTTCAGCATTCGACACAAAATCAGGAGCGCTTTTAGCTGTTTACAATAGAGGATCGGACTGTTCCTATCATATTTTATGAATTATTTTTAAAATATATATTAATGGCAGAAGATTCGCGAAAAAAAAACAGAATCGGTTGAAAAACGAATTTACAGCGATTTTTTAAAATTTCAATATGTCTGTCTCTTTCAAAAACGATTTTTTATATGGAGATTATATTATGGCGTTACTAACAAATAACGTCACAAGTGGGTATGTGCCTCTCTGTCTAATCTTGAATTTCAAACCTTTATAACTCGGTTAATTTTAAAGATAGAGCAAAAATTCTTTTAGTGTTCGATAGCAGAAACTAAGAAGTTTGGATTTATAAAATAAAAAAAGTAGTCCGATTCCCTATTACTAATTCATATAAGTACTCACAGATATCCAGCAGCACACAGCAGAAGCACCAACAACAAACGCGCAGGACTGCCATACAAATACACCAGCGAGAACAAAACGGCCAATCGCGACGCGGCGTACAGATGGTCCAGCCAATCACGAGCCACGCCTTCTTCGTCTTCCGCCGGCGGGGCGGGCGCGGGGGTTTCCGGGGGAGGGGGGGTGGCTGCGGCGGCCGCGGGAGGCTGCCACCTGATCAAACAAAAGAAAACAATGTGAGACAACCTGAGGCGTGTTGCTATAACATGTTTAGGGGTCTGAGCCTACTGCTCCTATACAAGTCTTCTGCCCTCGTAAACTTCTTCCGCAAAACACCATAGGAAGACGGAATGACTGAAAAACAGCATTAGATGGTACGTATCTCGGTATGACCCATTCAACATAAGCTGAGGCGTTTCCTTTTGCCTAATAATCTAAATTTGGTGGTTGTTTGTTTTTACTTTGTTTGAATGTTCTCGTATTTTAATGTATTGTTTGTTAATTTTGTAGTCTAACAAATGTGATAGGTAGTTTTTTTATTAAAAAAATATATTAATTTAATATTATTATTATTATTTTCATTTTTTTTATATATATTTTTTATTATTATTATTAAGTCCGCGTCTTGCTATATTTCTACTTCGGTAAATATTGCAATTAGGTCAGTTAGAGAAAAATAAAAAGGGTTGTCTCATTTTTGTGTCAGACTTCGAGGTGAAAAAATTATCTCTAAATCTATCCACACTCTGAAATTCACAAAGACAGCTGGCAAAAATAATTGTTTGGAAATTCTGCTACACTATGTTTTAAAAAAAAACGTCTGTTTACCATGTTTCGAAATACCAAATAAGCATGATATTTATGACGGCTCCGTGGCTTAGCCTACGAATCAGAGGGCCGCGGGTTCGAATCCCGTCCAGGACAAACTTTAAGTATAATCGAAATCGGTTCAGAAAACTAGCCATGCAAGCCGAATAGATCGCATTTCTAACATTAGTAGTTTTCGTATGGTTCCTGACTTAGATCAATAAATAGTGTTCAGAGGTCGGTGACCCGTAGTAACTAATATAAACTAAAACAAAGGTCGACGAAGCGTAGGTCGTCATTCGCCACTTACGTATGTAATAAATAATAAACTCGTATGTAGTACATAGATTAACTATTTGCACACGTGTATTAACAGAACGTGATTATAATTACGTAACCAATATTTATTCTATACTGCTAGACACAGTCGGAATGCACGATAACTTTATATTTGTTTGTAAGTAAGAATAATAAATACTTTGTTATGTAGACGCAATTAGATAATTATAAGAATTTTGTAGAATCATTGTGGTGTCTGGCGAGCATCACACTAATATTATAAATGTGAAAATATATTTGGATGTTTAGATGTTTGTTCCGCTTTCACGCTTTAACTACTAAACGGATTGGGATGAAGTTTGTACCCTGGATTAACACATAGGATACTTTTTACGGGAAAAAGTCTTATTCCCACGGGAAAATCTTACATAACGCGAACGTAGCCGCGGGCCGAAAGCTAGTATTGAATAAAAAGCTAGCAAGAGCGAGTTTAACTCACACACTGAGTTAGTTTAATGTGTCTTTTGAATTAAGACAATGGTTGACAGCTTTATGTGTATATAGTATTCGTGAGTTTATAGATCTTAAGTTATAATTTGCATGCTAATTTAATGTTAGCAAAATAGAGAACTATACCTAAATATTAAGACCTTGTTTGTAAACCTATTTCTTAGCAATTAAAGATTGATTTGATTTGATTTGATAAGGAAGACTATTTACTAAACATAAACCATTTATGGTCAGTTTTAGGAACAATATTACACACGGAATATAAAACAAGAGTGGAAAGGACAAACGTATTTTTTTCTATGAAAACCAGTGTCGCCAAAATCACACATAGATAGCACTGTTTACATCACACACAGCTAAGACAATCGGGCATTTGACTAATCACAGTGTTGTAATCGTTTCAAACAAGAACGTTATATATACTTCATTACTAAATGTAAATGTTACTTTACCATTAAACAAATAAAGTATATTTTAGCATGAGCTCAGATATACTCTATACTTTCTTCATGTAGTTCAACGCTTCTGACCTAGATGGCGTACTACAAGATGAATACCAATACATACCTTAGCCTAAAGAAAATAGGAATAGTTTTTGCAAGCTCGGCGAACTAAACAAAACTATGTGGACCTACTCATAGTTATGACACACGCGCCCCGCCCACTTGTCCATTCCTCTCTTGTTTTATATTCCGTGATTTCCGTGGTTTTTTTTTTCGTAATTACGCGATTTAAAAAGTTATCGCAGTCGCAGAGCCACAAGCGATTCGGATTACGATTAAGAGAAGCCGTAGAGAAAATTGATGAGTCAGAATTAACTGGTGTTATTTGAAAATATTTTTGTATGTGTAAGGCAATTTTTATTTTATTATTTGAAAATAACAATGATTTTATTTTAAATTAGTGTGAGCTGTAATCGTCCCATTTGCGATAAAGAAATGACACGCCTTACAATAAAAAAAACAATTGGATTAAAGGGGCTATTATATTATGTTCTTTGGAAACAATTTGATTAAAGGGGCTATTATATTTTGTTCTTTGGAAACAATTTGATTAAAGGGGCTATTATATTATGTTCTTCGGAAACAGTTGGATTAAAGGGGCTATTATATTATGTTCTTTGGAAACAATTGGATTAAAGGGGCTATTATATTATGTTCTTTGGAAACAATTGGATTAAAGGGGCTATTATATTATGTTCTTTGGAAACAATTGGATTAAAGGGGCTATTATATTATGTTCTTTGGAAACAATTGGATTAAAGGGGCTATTATATTATGTTCTTTGGAAACAATTGGATTAAAGGGGCTATTATATTATGTTCTTTGGAAACAATTGGATTAAAGGGGCTATTATATTATGTTCTTTGGAAACAATTGGATTAAAGGGGCTATTATATTATGTTTTTTTGGAAACAATTGGATTAAAGGGGCTATTATATTATGTTTTTTTGGAAACAATTGGATTAAAGGGGCTATTATATTATGTTTTTTGGAAAACATGGGGGCAAAAATTAATAATTTATTTAAAAAATACTTACATATTAGCATATTGCTGCATGTACTGCAAGTAAGCCTGCTGCATCATCATCATATGATTAGCCAACATTGCTGGGTCATTGGACACCGGCAAATATCCTTCACCCATGTTGTAGTTTGGATACGGAGGTACCCTACCATAGTTATTAACAAAAGAACTCAAATAGTTCTGCATTTCTACTGTGTGATTTTGATCGTTTTGTCTTGTCTCTGGACGATTTTCAACTGGGGTTGGCCGTTCTTCCTCGCTGGCAGTGTTAACTGGAACGTTCCTATGTCTAAGACCTTCCGGTTCCGCTGCAGGAGTGGGGGTGGGTTCAGGCATCATTCTTCTTTTTGGTGTGCACACTAGGTGCATAGTATGCACCGTTAAGCTCTCATATGTTCGAAGAATGTCCTTCAGAATTGAGTTATCGTTGAGGAGTTGCCCAGAATAAATAATCTTTTGTTCATCTGCACTCTGCAAGAAAATGTTTGTAAAATTTAACTTTGTGTTGATTCATTCATATTGAACAATATGTATTGTGTTCTTGATTTTATTGCCAATTTCATTATTCATTTTTCTATTAAAGTGTAAACCATTGATAGAATCCAATATTCCTTTATGTTTCCCTATCATAACAGGCAAGGAATGTAAAATTTAACTGCATGTCAGTTAATATTAGTTAAAAATGTGAAGATGTCCCCACACATTTATTATTATTATTATTTATTAAACAAAAAAACTACCTACTTTAACTGCATAGCATATAACACTACACTAATAAATAAAGAAACACAAGATTAATTAAACAAGTTTACCAACTACTTTTCTAGGCACAATTATTTACAATCACTACATGCAAAACAAATAAATGAATAACTTGTTTAAAAATATTTTCATAATACATTCCCTCAGTAATATTTTGTCATTAGAATTTCAAGATAATGAAATAAATAATAAAAAATTGGAAACACTAGTAACAGTTTCAAACAAACAACAATAATGTACGTAAAATTCTTATATTTAGAATGCTTTAAAATCTTCATGTTTTAAGTTCCAAACATTTTTAATTGCTAAAACAAATTTTGATTGGCAGCAAACCTTATCGTGAGTACATAATTGGAATAAGAAAAATAACTGATAGCAAGGGAATGTGTGAATGCGTACCACAAACTGTTCTAGAAAGGTTGTTTAAGAGCAATAAAGTAATTTTACAATTTTGTTTTCTATGCAGATCTGTAGACGTAGTTATTTTTAGAGAAAAATCTGGACTTAACTTCTTAATAAAAAGCAGGTCCATATTTTAGTAGCCTATATATGTAATTAATTCTATGAGAAGAACAAACTAGACAAGTTCGTAAAAAAAAAACAGATTGCTAATTTTACATACCTACCTACCTGTTTACAATAGAATATACTTATTTGGAGATAAAATGAATAGGAATACACATTTGCTAGCAACACCTGGGCTGAATGCAATATTTAAAACTATGGATGTTTCATTCTCTATTTGTGATTACTAACTACAAGCCGAAGTGTACATTCATGGCGTTAAAAATATATAATGTAAAATCATACCGGTTTACTGGGATACACCTCTGAAAGGTGCCCCTTTAGTTGTCTGACAGTCCATGAAGACTGGCATTCTATATTCTGATCTTCAATCTGTTGATTCGGAGCCTTCACAATCAAGGTCACGTTATCTGGTATCATTTTCAACCATCCAATTTACAAATCCTACAAATTAGATAACACTCGAGATTTTATCACAACACCAAAATACAAACTCTAAACTATACTTGTAATTTTCACGTTTTATCGTCATATACGGGGATATTAGGCTGACGCAACCAGTAATTTTGTTATTTTAATAAGCTGAGTATATTATTCGACTGTAAAACTGGTAAATGACCAAAGTTATTGGTTTTTACGTAAATAAATACTCCACAAAATGATGGAAGAGGCCCACAGACCTGTCAATTTTCTAAAATTATCTGTCGAATTTTCATTGGTCCAGCACTGGCATGTGACATCAGAAATTATGTTTTTTTTATCACAATCCTAAATTTTCTATTGGATAAAAGTTTTACCTTCCGAAATCCTGTCTTCTGATTTGTTAAGTTCTATTATGAGCTAAAGTTCAACCAATAACAGAGTTTGTCACAAGGAAAACATTGCATGAACGAAACGCGTTACTAGTTAGTTACTAGAATTTGCAAAAGAATTTGAGCTCGTTTGAGCTCAATAACAAAACGCAAACTGTCTACGTCCCTTTTCTTTTTATAGGTTGCGTTTTTGTAGCAAAAGCAGGACAGCGATATAAAAATCGGTAAGAGCGAAGAAGAAAAACTTCTCGCTTAGTTGACAAAGAATAAAATAAATTCTGAACGCAGCTTGTAGATACCGTTGTCCGTCCGTTGCAAGGAATATACTACTCACTGACGTCCGTTGTTTTGTTGTATGATTTTGTTGTGCGGGTTGTGTTATTTTAAAATTTGTAGAATTTTGTATAAATACTACTTAAATAATAAAATAAACTAATAAGTAAAAAACTGAATAGGAACAAACATGTTGGTTTACGTAAGGTGAGAAATGCAGCATTTAAAACTTCCTAACCTATGCTGTTTGTATTTCGTCGAAAAATACATTAAAAATGGGTGTAACTGTGTAAGTATAAGTACCTATTATAATTTTAATTACCCTTTAATCCTTTGGTAAAAATTCAATATAATTTTTTCCATTTGGCGACTATATGATAGAAGACTAGTACTTCTAACTAAAAAAGTACACCTACCTGTAAATACTTCTTTAAAAATCAAATATCTAGGTAAAAAATGTTTCGTCTAGTTTTTTGATATTACTTCATGGTCTGAATTTTTTTATTATGTTTTCTCTACTTGCGATCGGTCCATTCACCATAAGCAGTTATTTTGTGGGTACTTAAGCTTGAAAGTGAACTAATCCAGTGATTGGTTACCATGGTGTTGATTCTATTAAAGGATTGTTTTTCATTTAAGCCATGGTCTAAATAAAGTTTTATTATTCCATTAAACAGACTCGGCACTTTGTTCTTTTTATACTTATCTACTTGATAGGTGCAGATCATATCTGCCTCAGATTTTTCCACTTTTTGATTAAAATATTGGAAGGACTACTTTTTCAAAATTTTGCCCCACAAAAAGCTCTAGATCGGGGACTGTAAATGTTTTTAACTGGTCTACTGCTTGATTCTTATTCTATGTTTCATTAATGTTTGTTCCATTTAACATTTCAGTTTACAACAGTATCCTGTGCCAGAAAACAAGACTGGGACGTATGTTATAGAACTTTTGACTAAGCGATTGATGGCCCTAGGAGCATCGCAGCAAGGTCAATTTCTAGTTGACTGCGAAAGTTACCTGTCCCCTCCACAAATGGGTAAGTTTTAAAACACAAAACAAATATAGAGTTAACAAGTTAGTAGAATTAAAAAACTCATTTACATACTTAAGGTAGGTTTTAACCTAATATGTAGTCAAAACTTTTGGTCTAGAGGAGGCTATTTAACACCGAAGGGCTGATTACAATAGATCCATCTCGGGTCGCAGTGGTCATTGGGACATAATTTGCCCGATCCCTTCTACCTAAATCATAAATCATGTATGTATGTATGTATGTCTAGTGGGGGACGTCCGCGACGGAGCGCAGACGGGTGACCTGCTCTGTTCGTAGAACTATTTCACCCCTAATTCCCAGTTCGGTTGTCACCCTTCGGACTCGCGGTGCATCGGACATTTCTCCCTGTTCCCTCGCTCTCCCCGGACGAGTTCTGCCCCCACACGTATCCTCTCCCACCGCTCCAGGTAAGCGCTTGCTGGAGCGTCCTAGCCGATTCACCCCAGACAGAAGGGGGTACCACTCCGCATGAAGGAAACCCGGAGATTCCCCCCCACGGAGCTCCCCCCCCCGACCAGAGTTCCTCGTTAGTGCTCCCACACTTCCTTAGCGTGGGATCCTCCGGATCGCATGGTGTCACACAACTCGTCCCCTTCGGCGGTTCAACAGGTTAGTCCTCGCCCCGCTATTCCTCTAGGAGACAACCGAGGAGCACTGGTTTTACTGGTGCCCCGGCAGCGTCGACCCCTCGAATCTACCCGATGCTTTGCAAAGTCTGATTATGTTCCCTATTGAAATGTCCCTTAACTGTTCCCTATCAATCCTATCGGTTCCTAGTATCTCCCATCTTGGTAGAGAATACATAGGGCATTCCGCAATGAATGCTTGTTTCTTCTTCCCCACATTCGGGACATGACGGATCTGTGGCTTTCTTCATAATAGTGAGGTGTCTGTTTAGTGCACAGTGTCCAGTAATTATCCCTGTGACCAGCCTCGCCTCATTTTTCTTACATTCCAGTAGTCTTTTGGTTTGCTTTTTATCAATCGCCTCGATGAACAGTTTTGACTGTCGGAGACCTTTTGTCTCCCTCCATCTGGCGTTTGTTTCTGTGGTTATCTTCTTTTTAATCACTCCAATTGTTATTCTTTGAGGTATTGGTAGCCGAGGTTCCGGACCAGTGAAGGTTTCATCAGCACCCGTTCTGGCCAGTTCGTCCGCTATCTCATTACCTTCAGTGCCTTGATGACCAGGCACCCACGCTAGTGTAATATTTCTTCTCCTCGATAGTAAATTTAATGCTTGTTTGCATTCCTTTACCAGGGCTGACATAGTTTCTGGCTTATCCAGCGCCTTCAAGGCCGCTTGACTGTCGCTGTAGATGATCACATTGTCTTTGCAGCCAGGTTCCTCAGTTTGGAGTTGTCTGGTGCATTCTAGAATGGCAAATATCTCAGCCTGAAATACGCTTGCAAATTTGCCTAGTCCTTCCGATATCTTTACAGGAGTATTATCGGCTATGTAGATACCAGCACCAGATAGTCCTGTTGATTCTTTCCTTGACCCGTCTGTGAAGCACATTGTTATGTCCTCCCCTTGACTTAGTTCCCACTTCTCTCTTGACCCTATGTGAATTCTGTATTTCTTATCAAAGATTCTTTGCTTCTTGATGAGATCATTGTTGGCAAAGATCAATGACATTTTTTCTTCAAATTCCTTTCCTATGACCGCGTGTCCACCATTTGCATGTTTTGGTTTCCACATTCCAAAGGATTTCAGTCTATAGAATTGTTCTAATGCTTTCTTTTTTATTTCTAAGTCGGGTGGATTAAATCCTAGAATCATGTCCATCGCCGCAGTCGGCGTGGTTTTGATTGCCCCTGTTATCATAAGGCCCGCTAGTCTTTGTACTTGATTGAGTTCTTTGAGATTGCTTTTGATGCTAGCCCTGTGCCACCATACAATTGCTCCGTAGAGAAGTCTCGGGAGGATTATGGCCTTGTATATCCAGTATGATATACCTGGCCCCAGTCCCCAAGTCTTGCCTATCGCCCGGCTGCATTGTATCATGGCTATTTTGGCCTTCGTACATTGTTTCTTTATGTGTGAATTAAACATTAGTTTACTATCTAATGTTACACCTAGGTATTTGATTTCTTTAGTTATCTCTAGTTTGGTTCCGTCTATTGAGACTGAAATGTTTCCTGGTAGTCATAAATCATAATATGTAGTCATCATCATCATCGTGTGGGTTGTAAGGTCGACAACCGACCTCAAACCCTTGTTTCAGTGTTATAGAGCTGCCAAAGGCCACTGACTTGGCTCCTGTAATGACTGGATAGTATCCGGGACCAACGGCCTTCCGAAGCACGGTATCATCTTTCTTTTCGGACAATCAGGTGATTCAATGTCCTAACCAAACTGGGAAAAGTCTCACTTAAAGATTTTTGCTTGATCGTGTCCCCACCGAGAATCAAACTCAGAACCGTAACATTTACAGTAACATTGCAGTTCTGAAAAGGCCCTTAATTTTTTTATAAAAAGGCATGACATGCAACAACTGTAGAGTTTCTTCGGTGAGCTATTCTCCACAGATTCCGCCATTGCATTAATGAATTCATCCAAACAAATGTAATAAAACTTTTTCCCGTAAAAAGTATCCTATGTGTTAGTCCAGGGTACAAACTATATCTATTCCAAATTTCATCCTAATCCATTCAGTAGTTTTACCGTGAAAGAGTAACAAACATCCATATTTATAAACTTTCGCGTATATAATACTAGCGGTCCGCCCGCGGCTACGCTCGCGTTATGTAAGATTTTCCCGTGGGAATAAGACTTTTCCCGGTAAAAAGTATCCTATGTGTTAATCCAGGTTACAAACTATCTTCATTCCAAACGTCCAAATCCGTCCAGAAGTTTAGGCGTGAAAGCAGAACAAATATATTATCACATTTACAATATTAGTGTGATTAGTAAATATATTATATATTAGTTAAAAAAAAATACATCGAGTTTGACTTTAAGTACAGTTGATCATTGTTAAAAAATAGATTTTATTATTGAGCCGTTTTTTTAAATGTTACAATATTAAATAACCGTACACCTTGCAGTAAAAAAATAATAATTAGTAAATCGTGATTTTTACACATTTTAAACCGGTTTAGCGGGTCTAATCACGCACGACATGTTTTAGGGAAAATTGATTTGCCTTTTTTGACTGTAGGCCAGTCAAAATCGACATCAAACATCGCAAACGCGCATGTATCTACGATTTTTTATATGTTGTTAGGTTTCTTGAGAGTAGTTTACACCCAAGTTTGCAACCCTGAAAACCCTGTGCTACCCCCAGTTTCAGTTTTATTTTTAAAACTACCCTAAGGAAGCGTTTTTCAAGTATGTTTGCCATATAATTTAATAAAGCTAACTAGATTTTCTACAATTAGAGTTTAACCCCAGCACTCTAGGTCCATTAGTTGCAGAGATACAGCTTGTAAAAGGTAGACTTAAAAAAAAAAAGTGTATATTTTGTGTTTAGGTCCTATTCAAAGACACGTACTGGCTAAACTAATGGTCCTGGAACTGCTTCAATTGTTCATCTGATTGTTTTGTGACACAGACTCTTTGGAATATGGTTAGGGGATCAACATCAACTCTCTTGATGAACACTTTCACAGAGGTGGTGACTGATGCCAAGGTCTTCACCTTGTCCTGGGTCAGCGTCTTCCGCGGTTTTTCGAGGTTTTTGGGTGGCACAGGGTTTTCAGGGTTGCAAACTTGGGTGTTAACTACTCTCAAGGGACCTAACAACATATAAAAAAATCGTAGTTACATGCGCGTTTGCGATGTTTGTCCTTTTTTGTGTTGATATTGACTGGTCTACTGACGTTTCGTCCCAAGTAACCCAGTAGTGTCGTGATTAGACCCACTAAAGCTGAACCGTTTTGAAATGAATATTTTGTTTTACTTTTTTTTTCAATTCCTTCACAGGCACGGCCAAAACAGTCCACATACTCCACAACTCGGAGCAGCCAGCTTCAGTCTTCTCCATCCTAGAGAGTGGCACGAAGAATATTCACGTCATTGCCGACGGACTCTTCGACTTGTTAATGATGAAACTGTCACATCACTACACGTCCAAGAAACAAACTAAGATCGAGAGTAAGGGGCCCCGGTTTGAGCTGGGCGACTTCTGCGTTAAGCTGGGATCGGTCACCATGAACCAGAACTTCAAAGGGATTCTTGTTGAGGTTTGTTTTTTTTTTCTTCTTCCTAACTAATGGCGACACATCTTATTAGACGTATTTCGCCAGTGTCGGGTGATATTTGTAGGTTTAAGATATATCCTTGGATGATTGTTCGGTGAATTGGGCTCAGTAATGTGATAGTACAATTACTGAAGCCACCACGAGGCCTCTTGGCATCATCTAAAAATGACAGCAAAGTGTAAACGATTCAATTGTTCTATTATAGTTTATAGTCCCGAGACATTCACTGGATAATATCGAAATTATACACTAAACACTTCAATAAACTAAAATAAAAAAAATAAAACGTAGACACGTCCGCCATTGTCAGATGCTGACAAAAGACCAAGGTTTGTTTGTAGTGCATTTATTAATATATTTTTATTTATTTATAAAGACAAACAGACACATACATAAAAACAAATTGTATATCTCTAAATAGCGAATATACCTATACAGTAGTGCAAAATGTGAATAACTAAAAAACTAACCGGTACAAGAAATTGTCTTCATGATTTTTTTTTAAAGACTGATAATGATGAACTAAACATATCAACGTCAGTATTGTAGTGGTGCTCGCGACACCCTGACTACGTCATGATGCGTATTGCTTGCGTTAGCAATAAGTTAGTTTTTTAGCAATTACTTAAGTTTATATAGCTCGGTACTCTACTTTAGTCTTGGAACGTGGCAAATGTCATAGAAAATGTATGTACCGATATTTTTTTAGACTCGTGACGATGACGATTTTCTATGACATTTGCCACGTTCCGGCTCCGTCCCTGACACGGCACTGAGCTGTGTGGTACAAGAAATTGTCTTCACCGGGGTGCGAAGGTCGACTGAACGGCAAATCGCGCGCGCGCTTCTCCCGTCGCTCCCCCCGCGCCCCGCACCCCACCGCCAAGAGCACCCAAAATTCGTTTCTGCGCATCAACATCAACGGCCCGTTACAGTCCACTGCTGGACTATGAGCCTCCTCCACTTAAGTGTTTGGTTTTGCCATAATTTCCACGCTTGGCAGGCGGGTTGGAGATCGCAGATTAAAAGGTTACTGTATCAGAGAGCGCTGCTGCCCGTTCCCTGTTCAATGTGTAGTCCCTAAGTCGCCTCTTACGACACCCACTGGAAGAGTAGGGGTTGGTGACAAATGTATTCTACTTTGCCGTCACCACACGGCCGTTTCTGCGCAATCAAGGTCATTTACTCAAGAAGTTTGCCGAATGGCTGTTACAGTACTCTTTATGTTTCTTTTAATAATGAAATTATAGTATTTTATTTTTTGACATTTTCACGCTGGTCATGTTCATATGTATTTTTATCGCAAATCCCTTACTTACCTAAAACTACTATAAGTATAAAGCTTTTAATTTGTCTTCCAGGTGGAGTACCGCCCATGTGTGATGGCGAACGCTGTCTGGGGCCTTCTCCGCGAGTTCCTGCAGGGCCTCCTGGGGTCCTCAATCCCGGTCCAGCCTCCCCAGCACCTCCTCGGCAGGATGAATGACATATACGCCCCCATAGACACCATATACCAGTACCTAGAACACTTCAGTGCTTATAGGAAAGTGACTGGGATGCGAGCTGCTTGAAGCGAAACTACTAAAGACATTATGAATGAATAGGGGATCGGACTGTTCAGCATATTTTATTAATTTACCATATTTTATGAGTTATTTTTAAAATATAGATAAGTAGCAGACGATTCGCGAAGAAAAAAACAGAATCGGATGAAAAACGAATTTACAGTGATTTTTTAAAGTTTCAATATGTCTGTCTCTTTCAAAAACGATTTTTTGTATGGAGATTATATGGCGTTACTAACGAATGACGTCACATGTGGGTATGTGCATCTCTGTCTAATCTTGAATTTCAAACCTTTGTAACTCGGTAAATTTTAAAGATAGAGCAAAAATTCTTTTAGTGTTCGATAGCAGAAACTAAGAAGTTTGGATACAAATAAAACATAAAATAAAAAAAAGTGTCCGATCCCCTATTAAAAGTGTGGGGTGTGGAAGAAATGTCGTTGTTCATTGCATGTATATGTCGTAGGATGATTTGGATATCCCTAGGGATATTGCGGAAACACGGATAATTAGACAATGGTGAAAACATTTTTCAATCTTTCTGGAAAAAGATAGGGATATTGCAAAAATATCCTTAACTCTGATTGGCTAGATTTTTGTTTACTGACTAAAGCTTGTTCTGGTTGGTTCCTAGTTTTACCCTGTTTGCGGATTGTAGAAACGCTCTTAGACTTCCATTAATTGTTTTAACACGACGCCTGCTATGCACCTACGACGTAGGTGGAGCATGTTTAGACTGCCGTGCGCGTGAACCCGCCTCGTAGGTGCAATAATTTCCTATGTGACTGCGCGGCCCCTACGTCGTAGGTGCGCTGTTACCAAACGCGTATGCGGCCACCTACCGAGGCGGGTGGGGGGCGCATGGCTGTATTATTGCGTTTTTCTTTTCAGTAGCCAAAGTCCTCAAAAAATGTAATTTATTACAATTTACTAGATAACACAAAATAGCAAGTGACATTAGCCGTAAGCGGCAAGATACAACGGGGTTGCCAAGACAAAAACAACAAATGTTCTAATTAAGTAGCATTGGGTTCCTCGGGTTTGAGCCAATGCTACAAATCTCCTCCTCACAATGCTATTCTTAATAAATTCCAGTTCTTCGAAGTTAGACATCTGCAGCCAGACCCTTAGTCAAAATATCAGCAAGCATCTTCGAGGTTGCCTTGTATTGGACTTCTATTTTTCCATTATTAATGTGTTCTTTCAAGAAGTGAACTCGAAGGTCAATGTGCTTGGTCTTGCTGTTTACTATTGAGTTCTGGCATAGCTTCAACGCAGCCTGGTTGTCATTATAGATTTGATCTTCGTTTGCTTCAAGGAAGTCATATCTCTCAGTAGTAATAGTAAATGAAGAGCTTCTTTCACAGCATCTGACAATGCCATGTACTCGGCTTCTGCAGTAGACATGGCTGTCGATCTTTGCTTTCTTGATTCCCAGCTTATTACAATGATCAATATCTCTGAAACTATTGGAGCGATCGTCGTCACATTAACAGGTTATCTTCATCTTTCCCGTCACTAAATGTTGAAGAAAATTTAGAAGCCGTAGATCATCAGACAGCGCAGATACAACGAGCCGGCCAGCCAGACATCGGCTTTGGCTGGCACCAAATTTTTATCGATTTCTCGTTAACGCTTTTATGTAACGCCATAAAACAAACGTTATGACTGTCACAACTTCTGTCACTAAATGCTAAAACGCTTTCGTTATCGAGATTCAGAGGTGCTAGCCAGAAGTTTACAATACGTAATTACAGGCTGGCTGGCTGGCCACGCTTTTCGATGTTTATTATTTATTTTTTATTTTCGTAACAACATTACTCTTCTATAAAAGCCTTTATCTTCGAAGATAGCGCTCAAAGCTTCCCATGCTTCTTTTGATGTTTTAGCATTCCGCACATATTGTATGCATGAAGGTTTTATTGACAAACATATTCGTGCAAGGTCGCGCATGTCTTGCTTGGCATCAGGCGTTGTACTGCCTTCGACGCACGACCACAAATAGTCCATGATTAGGCTCATTTTAATTAAAATTTTCCAAGAGTTATAGTTGCTCAACCCTTCAAGCTTCTCCAGCTGGTAAGCGTTGCATATTTTTCCCACGCTGCCATTCCTCTCGACCAAATAGTCCATAATTAGGTTCATTTTAATTAAAAATTTCCAAGAGTTATAGTTGCTCAACCCTTCAAGCTTCTCCAGCTGGTAAGCGTTGCATATTTTTCCCACGCTGCCATTCCTCTCGACCAAATAGTCCATAATTAGGTTCATTTTAATTAAAAATTTCCAAGAGTTATAGTTGCTCAACCCTTCAAGCTTCTCCAGCTGGTAAGCGTTGCATATTTTTCCCACGCTGCCATTCCTCTCGACCAAATAGTCCATAATTAGGCTCATTTTAATTAAAATTTTCCAAGAATTATTGTTGCTCACCCCTTCAAGCTTCTCCAGCTGGTAAGCGTTGCATATTTTTCCCACGCTGCCATTCCTCTCACCCGTCGATGCGGATTGCGCCGCGGCCGCCATGATGTCGATGTCGACACAGCCCGCAGTCGGATTTGCTCAGGTCGCGATCTTTACCACCGGCGCACAGCAGGAACAGCACCGCAGACACGAAGACAGGACGGCGGATGATGACCCAACAGCAGACCGGAAACCTTAAAATACCAAACTCATTCAAAGGTTAGGTGGGGCTGGGCCCATAACCTGTTGAAGGAGGGCAGGAAGTTTCACTACCTTAAAACCGAAGATGGTATTCCTTCAAGTGTTCGTTTAATATTCTTGATTTATAATAAGGTTTCGTTTCGTTCTAATACAGGATGCCTAAAGTAAAATTTGATAAAAATAGTTACGGCAGATCAGCAGGTACCTACATGGCAAGATGACAGATAATATGAAAGATAGATCATAGAGTTAGGTTCACAATTTTTTAATCTATACCACACTCATAACGTCAGATTATACAGCCTGCTTACTATGGACGACGCGTTATCACCAATAAACGTCGCGCGGTCAACCAGTGGACCTTGCGACATCACTGTATTGTGTATTGCGTTGGCAATGCGAGCAGCGAGTTGTCACCGAGTGGTCCACCCGCCGTCCGCGCGTGGTGGTCTTAAGATCGAGGCGACCCGGTGAAGCTACGGAGTTGATGTTGTGAACGCATACCCATGTATATATGTCTGATGGGGGACGCCTGCGACGGAGCGCAGACGGGTGACCTGCTCTGTTTGAAGAACTATTTCACCCCTAATTCCCAGTTCGGTTGCCGCCCTTCGGACTCGCGGTGCATCGGACATTTCTCCCTGTTCCCTCGCTCTCCCCGGACAAGTTTTGCCCCCACACGTATCCTCTCCCACCGCTCCAGGTAAGCGCTTGCTGGAGCGTCCTAGCCGATTCACCCCAGACAGAAGAGGGTACCACTCCGCAGGAAGGGAACCCGAAGATTCCCCTCCACGGAGCTCCCCCCCCCGTCCGATGTTCCTCGGTAGTGCTCCCACACTTCCTTAGCGTGGGATCCTCCGGATCGCATGGTGTCACACAACTCGCCCACTTCGGCGGTCCAACAGATTAGTCCTCACCCCGCTACTCCTCTAGGAGACAACCGAGGAGCACTGGTTTTACTGGTGCCCCGGCAGCGTTGACCCCTCGAATCTTCCCGATGCTCTGCAAAGTCTAATTCCCTATTGAAATGTCCTTAATTGTTCCCTATCAATATCAATCCTATCGGTTCCTAGTATCTCCCATCTTGGTAGAGAATACATAGGGCATTCCGCAATTAGGTGAATGCTTGTCTCTTCTTCCCCACATTCGGGACATGACGGATCTGTGGCTTTCTTCATTATAGTGAGGTGTCTGTTTAGTGCAGTGTCCAGTGAATATCCCCGTAACCAGCCTCGCCTCATTTTTCTTACATTCTAGTAGTCTTTTGGTCTGATCTCATTTCTGAGAGCAGAAACCTCGTCTCGGAGCACCTCCATTTGCGTCCGCAGGTCTGCGTTCTCCGAGCGCAGTGCCTGCATCTCCTCATCCGATGTCCTTGTCGACAAGGCTGACGCCGCCTCCTCGATCTGGGTGGCGGCCAACCTGAGGGCGCTAACAAAAGTGCCCTTAAGGTTTTTGGATTTTGAGGCCACCATTCTAATGGTAGTAATCCCGCTCGCCATCCGATTTGCAAGGGATTCAGCGGGTAAACGCGCCAACTCCTTCACAACCGCCGCGACCTCCATCTCAGCCTCGAGATCCAGCGCCCTCCTGGTGTTCACTGCGGCCTCCTTTGCCTTAGCAAGGCCGACAGAATGCCCTGCAACGGACAGCCTCTTTCGGCCTCGCTTGGCTGTTTGTACCAACTTCTTCTCCGTTGTCCCAAAGCCATCACCAGACTCATAGTCAGTGTGGCTTTTGGGACGTTTGGTCCGAAGACGTGATGTCGCCGAAGCTAGATCAAATACCGCCGTGTCCATCCCGAACGGATTTGAATCAGACCCGTCCTTTAGGGACTCGTCAGGATCTGAATCCAACCGCACATCCATCCGCTTGCTAATATCAATGTCCGTTAAGCTTGCTTGGCCCGTTTCGTTGGCTGCACAAGGCAGCGATGGCGTTGAGTTGCCCCGCCCAGAATACGTGGGGCAGCCCTCCGAAGAGGAGAGGGATTTTCCGGCCGAAGCCGACACACCCTCCTGGGGTAGTCCAAAAGTAATTTTAAACGACGCCATTTTTCTTGAATCTACATCCTCCAGTTTGCAGTACGCCCGCCAGTTTCCTGCCGGCCGCTATCCGGTACTGGACCAGTTTCGGGAATCTAGTCCCTACTCAGCTCCAGCCCGGTACTAAGGGCGCTGCGCACATACCACCCTTAGGTCTGCCTCTTGGTTCTCGCTATGCGATTAAGCCCCACCGCCACGACTAGGCGAGCAGACATCGGGGGGAACCTAACCTAACCTTTTTTTTTTTTTGGCGTGGGGAAATCCTCATGGATACCCAGTCAACCCGGGAAGGCGACTGGGTTATGTCGGACTTCTACCGACTAAAACCCCACGGTGTTTCCTTCTCGCACCGTATGGTGGGAACACGGGTACGCTTTCGCATTCATCCGCGAGATTGGAATCCGTCGGGGGAGAACCTTTATATTTTATTTTTTTTACGTGAAAAAATTCCCCAGAAAAAATACACGGCGACTGGGTTATGTCGGACTTCTACCGACTAAAACCCCACGGTGTTCCTCCTCGCACCTTGAGGCGGGAACGCGGGGACGCTCTCGCATTCTTCCGCGAACCCGCCGGTGCTGTCCGCTCGCGCGGACCCTCCGCAGATCGGGGTGGGGGAGTTCACCACCCCGAGCGCCTAATCGATGTGGGTTGCGCGGAACACGCAGCAGTCCACATCCACCTCGAGACCCTCACATGTCGAGCGGCTGGATTCCCCGCTCCAACCACCCGACGGGCCTTTCCTAGGGCGGAAACTGGAGGGCGAATGCCCTCCGCCTGCGGCGGATCGGAGCCGAGAGGGGGTCGTCCTCTCGGAACCGCTCCGCCGCCTCCTTCTGCGACATCACCGCAACGCAGAAGGAGACTACCGCCTCCCATGACCTCTCGTCTGTGACCATGGCCGCAACCACGGCTGGCAGCGAGAGGTCGCCACCGACGACGGCAACTAGTGCCGTGCGCTCGCTGGCCCAACCTGGGCACACCTCCAGCGTGTGGACCGCTGTGTCCTCGCCCTGGGCGCAGTGGTGGCACGCGGTGGTCGGCTCTCTACCGGCTATGTGGCACAGGTATCTGCCGAAGCTGCCATGCCCCGACATAACCTGTACCAGCCGGTAAGTAAGCGGGCCGTGGCTCCGGTTCACCCACTCTTCGAGGACCGGGCGGATGGCAGCCACGGTCCGAAGGCCACCTCTGGGCTAATTGAGTTGCTGCCTCCATTTTTGTAGAAGGGCGCTCTGCGCATTCTGCCTCCACTGCAGCACTTCATCGGGTGGAGGGTTGCCCCCGCGGTCATTGCGTGCCTCCGCGACCAACCGATACACCTCCGCTAAGACCTCAGCATCGAGGCCTCACGGAGGAGTTCCGGCAAGCACGCACGCCGCCTCGTGCGATACGGTGCGGTATCCTCGTATGGCTCTGACGGCTATGGCCCGCTGCGGTCGATGCAGCAGGGCCATGTTCGGGCTAGTCCGAGCCCCGACCCACACCGGGGCACCATACAGTGCCATGGACCGCACCACACCGGTATAAAGCCGGCGACAGGTCCGATTCGGACCGCCTACGTTCGGCAGCAATCTTCCGAGAGCAGATGCGGTGCCGATTAGCTTTGGGGCTAATCGTCGAAAATGCTCCCGGAAGTTCCACCTCGAGTCGAGCGGACACGCACGCCGCGCGGAGATCAGCAATCTCCTGAGTCCACCAGTACACCTCCCGTCTCCGAGATGCGCGTTTAGCGCGGGGCATCGACGCATCGCAAACATGTGACAGAGCGTCGCGGAAACGGAGGGCCTCCTCGCATACATCGGCTGGCTCGTTGAGCTGCATCGTCCACGACTGGACCACCGCAGCTTCCGCCATCAGCTCCCTGTCGAGGTGTGCGAAAGACCACCTTGGGAAGGCCGACCCTGTCCCATCCTGCTGCCTCGGGTAGTTCAATGATGCGGAGACCTCGAACCATATGTAACCATGGTCCGAGAGCGTCTCCACATCCTCCATCACCCGCCAGTTCACCACGCGTGGTGCGAACGCAGGGCTAGCGAACGTTAAGTCCACTATGGACTCACCCTGCGCCCGAACACACGTTGGTGTGGATCCTCGGTTGATCAGCACGAGGCCGCACAACGAGGCCCAATCCTCCACCGCTTCACCGCGACTGTCGGTCTCCGGAAACCCCCAAGCGACGCTTTTCGCATTAAAGTCCCCGAGAACGAGAACGTTTCTCGAGGACGAGCGCCCAACGACTGCCCTCACGCGTTCGAGGAAATCCCCGAACTCAGCGAGGGGCTTATTCGGGGAGAAGTAGACTCCGACAACCAAAATGTCGCGCCAAGCGGCGGAGACGATTCCGGGCTCCCTGTCTCTGACAGACAGAGGCGAGGAACCCGGACCTGTCGCGACGACAATTGCCACAGAGTCCCCGGTATTTCCAGCCCAGTTGGGCTGAGAGGACACAAAGTAGGGCTCTGCAGCAACTGACACGTCTACTGACCACTGCAGCATGGATTGCAGGAACAAGTCCTGGGATCCAGTGCAGTGGTTCAGGTTTCCCTGAAGGAAGCAATGAGGAGAAGCCATTAGTGACCGGTCTCCATCGCCTCCTTTGGCGGCTGCCCTGAGTTTTGGGAGGGAGCAACTGGAGTCCTAACAGACGCCCCCTTCCCCGTCTTTGGCCGTTTGCACCGGCGGCCCCCCGAGGCGTGGTTAGCTGGCCTACCTGCCGACTTGCAGATAGGGCAGCTAGGCTCGCTGGTACACGCCACCGCCCAGTGGCCTAGCTCTCCGCAACAGAAGCAACTTTTGCTGCGTCCTCCTTGAGCTGCACTGGACCGCCGTGTGCCCAATCTCGAAGCACCTGAAGCATTTCAGGGGCTTGGGCTCCAGTGCTTGGACGCGGGCTGCACTCCACCCAACCAGGAGGCGACCGCTGTCCACGAGGCTCTTTGCTGCCAGAACCGGGCATTGCACCAGAGCGTTGCTGGCACCGAACAGGCCGGTTCGGAGCGGGCCAACTTTGACTTGCTCCGGAGGGCAGCTCGCCGTTCTCGCAACTGCAGCTTTGATGTCTGCAGCTGAGACCGAGTCGTCCAACCCAGAAATGCGCAAGTCTGCACACTTAGTGGGCCGGGTGACCCGGACGACCTCCGGCAGGACCTCCCTAAGCTTTTCAGCGAGGCAGTCGGCTTTTGGCCCGGTCTCCTTTCCAGGCAACTCCAGCACTCGAGCTCCCGTGCGAGCCCGGCGGAATTTGAGTCCACTAATTTCTAGCTGGGCTAGGTTGATGGACTCCTTGGCGCGCACGAGGACCTTCTCGTAAGAGAGGCCCTGCTCGAGAGCATCCGGAGTCAGGGTCAGAACCACAGCCGCAGACCGTGGCGGGCGGAGCCTGTCCGTCGGTGCCTTTGTCCGTTTGGGCTTTACCTTTCCGTGCGGCCTTGTAGTGGCTACATGACGCGCCGGAGGTTCGCCTTGAGACAGCACTGCAGGACCCGCAGCGGGGACTGAAGCAGTTTTCGCCTTCCTCCTCCTCCCCCGCACCACCTCGGTCCACGTCTCCATAAGACGTTGGGGTTCCCGTGAGGGAGTTTTGCCTGCACTCGGAGCAGAGGTGGTTGGTTTGGCCGCCGCAGTTTTTGCTGGCCCCTTCTTATTGGCTCCATTGCTGCCCGCTTGTGAAACGGACAGATCCGCCTTCAGGGGCGGGCGCAGCCTCTTCTCTGGGAGAAGACGATCCTGGAGGCCCGCAAGCTTGGCATCCATCATGGACCCAATTTCCCGCATAAGTGAGGACCTCAGGTCGTCCTCACTTCCACCTACTGGAGCCGGTGCTGGTGCGGCCGCTGGGGTGCGGACTTGCTCCGACCGGAGGCGATCGATCTCATTTCTGAGAGCGACCACCTCATTACGAAGCCCCTCCATCTGCGTCCGCAGGTCCGCGTTTTCAGCACGCAGCGCTGCAGTCTCATCATCTGCGGTCCTGGAAGACAGGGCCGCAGCTTAACCCGGCGAGCATGAGGTGAAAAAAGTTTAATCAAGCATGAGGCAGGGTGTGACATACCCTAAATCAAATTTACCATATTTTAGTTATTTTTACTTCTTTGTTAAGTTTTTGACTGTGATTTAATAAATTAGATATAATTCAATGCAATTCAATAAAAAACAATTTATAAGTATGGAATAAGTAATATTTATTTACCTTCGACTTAAACTCTATAATTTGAGGAACTAAAACTTTGCCGCTTACAAAAATTAAAAAACAAAAAAATATTATTCTTTGGAAATAAAATGAACTTAAAACTTAAGATAATGAGATCAACCATATTATCAAAATCAGTAATAATTTTTTAAATTGAAATGAAGCATTAATCAGAGCCCTCCAAATCAGCACAATTTTCGCAAATAAATTTTGCGTGCTCCATACAAATGGGCTTGGCACATGCGGTACAGAAATGTTTGGTTTTCCTATCCTTCTTGTTTGGACAATCCTGGCACCTAACGTCCAGGTGCATTAGCTTCTTAAACTGAAGGTGTTGACCCAGCTGTTTTTCAATTTTCTGGCGAATGTATCTTGGAATTTTTTTTTTTTCTGTGCTGCAAGTGTTCGTAGATCATCGATAAACCCAAATTACGAATGAATTCAGTTCTCTTTATTGATGTATTATTATTTACTCGATAAATAATAAGAGCATTGACAGCTGCCATGTTCAAGACCCCATAGAATAAGGTCATAGGCCAGCGTTTACTGTTGCGAGAAACATTGTAACTGGCGCTCAACTCATCCACCACATCAACGCCGGCTTTGGTCGAGTTGTAAAATGTGATTATTTCGGGTTTACGTTTGTCTCCTGTAGATTCGTCAATAGCATTATCATGGTGCATGGTCGACATCACAAGAACCACCTTATTCTTATTTGGTGCATAGGAAACAAGCGTGATATCTTTTTGAAATCTAAAGATTGAGCTGTTAGGTTGTTTACCAGTTCTAGTAAAAGACTCAGGAATCTGTCTTTTGTTTTTACGTACTGTTCCAACCGATGTAAGTCGATGTTCTTTGAGTAGATGCAGCATGAGTTCGTATCCGGTGAACCAATTATCAAATGTCACATTGCGGTGTGAACCTGAAACTGGTTGAATGAGTCTCTCCACAACGTCAAAAGGTTTGTTGCTGACTGCGTACGGCCCTGGGGGCTGTTTCCCTGCATACACTTCCAAATTCAAAACATAGAAGTTTTTGGCGTCAACTAAAGCTAAAATTTTCAATCCATATTTAGCTGGCTTATTAGGAATGTAGACGCGAAACAGACATCGACCTCTGAACGACAGCAGCATCTCATCGATAGTCAAAAACTCACTTGGGGAGTACGCAGTTTGACAGCGTTGAACAAATTGATCAAAAATGTTCCTGATGGCTGCCATATTGTCAGTCTTTTTACGCTCCTGCCTCGTGGATTTGTCATCAAAACGTACGTTATTTTGAAACCTTTGCAGCGACATTGTGGTGCGAAATATGTCAACCCCGGTACCATCTGTTCGCCAAAGATCTTTCAAGCTTTGTCGATTAGATTTGGTAAGACCTGCTAAGTACAATAAGCCAATGAATGCTTTTAGCTCACCTAAATTGGTTTCTTGTATGTAGGAAGAAGCTTTCACATTATCAGCGGCACGGGCTTGTCATTGGCGAATTTCCGCGTTGGTGTGTACCAAGATTTCACTAAGCATATCTGATGTGACGAAAATCTCCCAGCATTCATACGCTGTAGAAGCATTCTTCGCAATATCTTTGACTTGAGCACGTTCTGTTACAATATTTTCAGAACGAAATCTCACGTTTGTGCCTTGGCTGTTTTCGTACCACTTTGTACCATCTTTGGACGTATAAAAAGGACCACGTACATTTCGAGAAGCTGAAACTCGCTGTCTAAGTAGAGACAATGGTAAATTGTAGTCAGGGTCGTCGTCCGTTTCATTTTCTGTACGCACTGGACTGGATGATGTAGCTTCGACTGGATCGTCTCCCTCTTGCTCCGTGCCGGAATCCACTTCGTGTTCACTACAGTAATCCGTTTCTTGCTCTGAGCTAGATTCATCAGAAGAATCAGTTATTGCCTCATCTAACATAGCACGAATTCGTTCCTCTTCTTTTTCAACGCTCATTTTGATCAGAAACTAAAACAAAATAATATCCATAAAAAAGTACACCAAATAAATAAATACTCAACTACGAAATCATTTAGACTCATAAAAAAAAAAAGAATAAAATCATTACATAAAAAAAATACGTTTAACATGAGGCAGGGTATGATTACCCGAGACAGGTTTGCACACGCGTATCCCGGCCGGCGTCGATCGCACCACTGCGCGCACGCCGCTGTCCCCTCCCGCACTCCCTGCCTCCAGCTACTGAGCGAGCCAGTGTTGCCAGGCGTATATTTTAAAAAATACACAACTTTTAAGTTCTACCTGGGTATGAGATACCCTACATCATGCTCGCCGGGGGGCACTGACAAACGTGCCCTTAAGATTTTTGGATTTTGAAGCCATTTGCCTAATGGCAGTGACTCCGTTCGCCACCCGTGTCGCGAGAGATTCTGCAGGAACTCGAGCGAGTTCCCTGACAGCCCCTGCGACCTCCATCTCTGCCTCGAGGTCCAGTTCGGCCCTCTTGGCTTTGACCGCCGCTTCTTTGGCCTTGGCGAGGCCGACGTAATGCCCAGTCGTGGGTGGCCGCCCTCGGCCTCTTTTGGCCACGTGTCTGGCCTTCGGCACAGCGTTGCCAGCGCCGTCACCAGACTCGCTGTCGGTGCGGCCCTTGGCGATCGACAGATATACCAGGTCGATTTAATTTAGCCGACAAATATTATTATAAAGCAGGTGAAATTGATAAAATATTTCTGCGCCTAATATCATATCAATTTCACCTGCTTTATAATAATATTTGTCGGCTAAATTAAATCGACCTGCAGGGCTAACATGAGACCCGTGACATAATTTTGTCGTATCGTTTATCCAATGGTGAGCCGTGATATGTCATATGTCTACTAGTGCTAACATGCGCATCATTTTCGATCTCGACTCTTTCTGTCAAATAGTAATAGATTCGTGTGTTATGTCGACAAACTCTAACATGAGCGCCATATTTTGTCGAATTCTGACACTTGTATACGAGATGTTTGTCGTCGTCAGTTTTCATCGAAGACTTCTTTCTCGTGTTTGAACTTTCGTTGAATATTTCAATTGTTTCTTTTTTTTAAACCTATCACGGCAGTGCCGTACTTTATTATAACTATTTAAAGATAATTTACGAGCACAGAGAGGCACGGCAGATACATATACCTATTTATATCTACAAACATGTTTTTTGATAAAAAGAAGTAATTTAAGCATGTACTTAATTTTTTTTATGTATAACAATTTTTGAAACTTAAAACACGATTACAAAATCCATTTCGAAACTTCCGCGTAAAATATTATAATGGAAAATAACCCTGCGTTCCTAAACGCGCTGAAATCGATTAAATCGCGTTCCGTATCACTGTTTGCCACACATTTCTGATGGCTGACAGCGCTAGAAGTCTATTTCGGAATGCGCCGGGTCGATATTTCATTCGTTCAATTTTTGTGCATGGGTAGTATTCATAGACTTAGTTTTTTTTTTGCTGATCTACGGTGGTATTTGACATTTCGTTATGAGATAGGTAGTCACGACGAGATATTTCTCTTTCACGGCGTGCGAGTTTATGTCAAATTTGTATGAAGTCGAGATTTTTGTCATGTCGTTTGGTGAGATATGTCACGGGGTCTCATCTTAGCCCTGCTGGTATGTCAAGTTTATCTGTATTATAAACTTGAGCAGTTTTACATAAAGTTGGTACTATGAAGCAGGTGACATCGGTTGAAAACGAATTATCCTTGGATTGTATTGAAAGCTTGCAATAATTTTCTACATGGGTTATTGTGTCGTTAAAACCACGGACTTGGATATTTGTCTTATACTTTTTAGGTTAAGTAAATTGTACGCCCGGTGCGTAATAAAGTTCGCGGACTCTGTCCATAGGTCTGATGCCCAGGGATACACCTTCAAGGGATCCAAAGTCCTGGGAGAGAGCCCAGCCCCTCCACCGTCATTGGGGTCAGAAGGAAGAATCCCTCCGACACCAACCCCGATGTCGCGAAGCACAGAGCTTCCCCCGGGACACTGTCGTCTTCTAGGTCTCTTCCTATTAGCTCGTTGAGCCTCTTCCGGATGATCGCCACGAAGCCCTCGTCCATCTGCAGACCATCCCTCCTGTAGACCATGAGAGCGAGGTCGCTTTGCTCCTTAGCAGAGCCTCGCGGCCCCTCCTCCGGGCCCAAGAAGGGACGCTTTGCAGGATGCTGTTGCGACCTCTCCTCCGGGTGCCTCTTTGTTTTGCGTCTCGCATTCGTCGTCACCGTCCCAGGGACAGGCGGCTGTTCCGCGGCTCGCAAGGCTTCCTTCCTCCTCTTCTTTTCCCTTCTCCTTTGGGCTCTTGTAGGTTTGGTGATGAAGCCGTCTGCGCTTGTGCTCGCGCCCGGCGTCACCTTCTCTATGTCCACCTTTCCATAACTTCCTGTGGGCCCGGACTGCGTTACCACAGGTTGCGTCGTACTCGGCTTGTATTCTATGGAGCTAGGCTGCGTCAGAGGTGACAGCAGTAGCTCCTCTATACTTGATGCAAGCATCAAGTCGTCCCCCCTTCCCCTAACGTCAGCGTCAGCTTGCTCCCCCCCAGAATACGATGGGGAGCTGCCCGAAGAGGCATCATTCGCGGATTCCGCCAATGTTGCCTCTTCGACGAGGGATTCCCCAGCGCTGTGAGCGTTGGGACCCTCCTGGGTAGTCTCAGTGGCGCGTCTGTTCATGGTCTATTCATTAAACTCCCGTCCGTTCGTCAGTCTTGCGATCCGAGGGTCGCTCGAGTGTGGTTTGGTACGCACAGCAATTGAGTTCTCAATTGCTCTGCGTGCCTGTATTGTCCTCCCCCTTAGATCCCCATGCAGTAAGCATGAGCATCCAAGGAGGTGGGAGTGGGTCACACAGTAATTCCTTGCATCCCCGCAAGAAAATTATCTGTGCGCCCCTGGTGCCCTCCTCTTTTGACCGGCAACTTAACACCCCATGCGATACACATGGAGGAGCCAAGTAGGCAGAGTTTATACGCATACCGGTTAGTATTCTTTATATGGCAAGTCCATATAAAGAATACTAACCGCACGAGGCGAGGCGGTGCGGAGTGGGTGCCGGGTGGCTCTATTGAGCTGTGACCTTTATTTGTTTTAATCTCCAGATATTAAAATAAAGTGTTCGGATCGGGCCATGAGGTCTTGTTTTTCGAACGCGGCTTTTTCCGCGACTGTAGCGGTTTCCGTCAAGATCTTGTTTCCAGTAACGTAATCCCATAATTCGTTTTTTATTAGAACGGCTTGGGTTTGAAGGCACCACGTATCGTAGTTGTTTTTGGTGAGAGCTTCCACTCGATATGACGACGGCGAAGTCATTTTTCTTGGCGTATTGTGTTAAACCACGCTCTGCTATCGTTGGTTTGTAGAAACGCTCTTAGACTTACATAACGTAAAACACCCAATTATCGACACTTTTAGGGTTGATCGACAATATTTTCGAAATATTTCCTTACTATTTGATATTGTTTCATATTAATTCCTACTAAGCATAAGGTCCATGTTCATAATATTATATTTTAATATTAAAATGACTGAAAGGCTAATACGTATAATAATATAGATCAACAAATAAAAGTGTATCTTTCTGCTATTAATCGACACCGAAAACCTATTATTCGACACCCATTAATCGACAGGTTCCAATAATCGTCATCTTATTATCAACAGCTCCATTTACCGACACCCATTTAACGACAATATGGACAATTTATTTATGGTAAAGTTGATCATTACCATAACATGGCATAACAGGAATGTTAGAATATTTAAGTAAAAAAGTTGAATCATAAATCAAATCGTCTTTATTTAATATAGAAATTGAACACAAAAGTATCAGGTACCCGTATTACCGACACATTTTATTTAGAAGTGTCAAAGACTCTGTCGCCCAGGTGCATTATCCTTAACGATATAAAAAATCAGACTTTAGGCTATCAATAATTGCAGACTCTACTTTGGCTATCAATTATTAGACTATTCAGACTTTACGTAGTTTATCAATAATTGCAGTCTATTCTATTTACTTAGATAGGCTATCAATGATCACATCACAGACTGTTTACTTAGGCTATCAATAATCTGAGTTTATACTTAAGTTATTTATCAATTATTGCAGACTTTACGCTATCACTAATTTCACTCTTTTCTTAAGCTACTAATTAATCACAATCACAATAGTTAGGTTATCAACCATTGCAGACTTTTTACTTAGACTATCAATAATCTCAAATTCTTTACTTAGTTATCAATAATCAGAATTTTTACTTAGGTTACTAATCAACAATAGCAGACTTTTTACTTAGACTATCAATAATCTCAAATTCTTTACTTAGTTATCAATAATCAGAATTTTTACTTAGGTTACTAATCAACAATTTGCAAACTTTTTACTTAGGCTAACAATAATCTCAACTCTTTACTTAGCCTATCAATGATCACTGACTGTGAACTTAGGCTTAAATTGGAAAACAGTTACGCAGATTGACTTGCTTCACATTGCGAAAGGTAGGTATTTACTCATTTCTTTGATTGTATAAAATCCTCTTTTATTTGTTAATACTGGTGGAGATATTTTTTCAACTATGTCTTTTTCCTGATACCAGATTTTATCCACTTTCTCTGGCCACTTAAAAGTGTTTCCAACGGAAAAAGTCATAGTACTGATCTCAAAAATGTTCCTATCTACATTTTTAATTACACCCGGAAAATATTCGCCTTCGTATATAATTATAACGTAATCGCCTTTAGAATAAAATTTTGTGTCTTTTAATTGATTCAAGGGCACATCTTCGGATTCTGAAGTACTACATTTTCCTGTTCCCATTTCTTCTATTATTTCTTCATCCATTTCTATGTCGTAACTGTTGTCACTCTCCACGAATTGAACTTCAGTGTCTGTATCATCCGAAGATGTGTCCTTTGGGTTTAGTTTCGATGACCTTTTCCGTTTATTACTCTTCTTATTATGTAGTTTTGTTTTAAGTTTTGCTTGTCTCTTTTCTTCTCTTTCATTGTTTCTCCGTTCCTTCTCTTGTTCCTTTTCCATCTTTTCTTTTTCTTTTTTCAAATGGTAATCTCTCCACAATTGACCCGTGACAGCGGAAGGAAGTTTTTCTTTTGATTTCCTTTTTTCCCTTTCTTTGCATCATCTTCACCCGGCCAAAAGAGATTCCGCTTAAACGGAGATGGTATTGATTTTTTATGCTTCGGTTCTGATCGCCTGTTTTATTCTGACCCTTGTAGTCTGATGAATAAATAAATTATTAATATTATTATTATTTATAGGAGTTTTGTTATCGAAAAAAGCAGCTGTATAATGTGTGGAGTTAGATGTTGAATGTTTACTAATTTGACCTGAAGTAGATGGTTCACTGGTGCATTCGGATTCTCTATGTTTTTGTTGGTGTGTATATATTGATTAGCTGTGCTGGTGCTTGCAACAGAAAGATGCGGTACACTTACTCGGTCAGAATGCTCAAATTGATCTTGTTGATCTGTATCTGTTCCAATAACGGTACAGGTGCTTGTTGCAGCAGGAAGAGGAGCTGTGCTGGTTTCATATTGTGGTGGTGGTGCAGACTTAACCGGTTCACTAACGCGGATTAAATCTTCTGTTTCTGCTGGTTGGACGCTCGTGCTTGCAACAAGAAGACGAGCTGCGACAGTGTCGCAATTTAACTGAGCGGAAGTTGCAGCAGGAGAAGCTGTGCTGGTTTCACATTGTGTTGGTGGTGCAGCCGTAACAGGTTCACTGACGCGAACTAAAGCTTCCGTTTCTGCTTGTTGGTATGTATTTGTTTGATTGGCTGTGCTCGTGCTTGCAACAGGACGAAGTGCTGCGGTGGTGTCGCAATTTGACTGTGCGGATGAACGCGATACAATAACACGGTCAGAATGCTCAATTTGCTCTTGTTGGTCTGTATCTGCTTGATTGACTGGGCTTGTATTTCCAACAGTTAGAGGAGCTGTGATGCTTTGGCATTGCGATGGTTCTGAGTTAGATGGAAAATTTCGGTGGTCTAAATGTCCAATCGTTTGTTTGTTATTCGCCCATATTACGTACAGAGATAAATCTTCGTCCGGTAAGCGAGAATCCAACTCACATCTATTTTCGAAGAAAAGTTTATTAAATAGCAACAGCTTTTCAGACCCAAATTTTGAGGCTATCTCTTTTTCCAGAAAAATCAAAAACTCTTTTTGTGCAGTTGATTCTTCGTCTTGTGATTTGGATCTAGATTTAATTTTTGTCATATCCATACATAGTCCGGACCAAAAGGGTATAACCCTCCAGCGCGAAAACCATTCTTGATGGACTCTTTTGAAATGGATTGCAATGCTGTCTCTAAAACAGGACCAAAATGTTCTTTTTTCAAATTCTGGCCTAAATGCTCCATTTTCCAGGCTCTGACGGCTTTTTTACAATATACTTTTAAGGGCCTAAACACTGCAAGAGCCATTGGCTGCAAAATATGGGTGCTATTTGGGTGCAAGGCTATGATTTCTATTTCATTTTCAACGCAAAAGTTTGATAAATGCAGTGTGAGGTGTGAACTATGTCCATCCAAAAAGAATACCACGGGTTTTTGGATGTTTTGTTTTAACAGCCAGGGGTTGAAAATGTTCGTTATGTATTCATAAAATGTGCTGCCACACATCCAACCACTCGGCGAACGACCAATGCTCCATTCTTTCGGGAAAGTAGCTGATATTGCTGATGGGATTCTTTCGTAGGGAAAAACAACCATTGGAGGAGCTAACTGTCCCGCGGCATTTCCTGTTATTAATACTGTTAGGTTATCTTTTCCATCACCAGACGATTGATAGATATGTTTATCACCTCTTCTCGCTAGGACTTTTCCGGCTTTTGGCGATAAATAAAATGCACTTTCGTCGGTATTAAATACCCGTGCTGGGTCTTTTACAACTTCCATAAGCTGCCTTTCCTTAAGGTAGGATTCAACCTCTTTAAACCAACCATTTATGGCCTCTTCCGAGACAGCATCGCGTGCTGTTGTCAAATTCTGTGCGGTACGCTCGGCGATTATGGGATGTCTTTTGAGAAATAGGTTGTACCATTTATTTCCAGGTCTGGCGTCTGTAAATGGAGTTTGTCTTTGTGTGTCTATGATAATACGTTGTACACTATCAAGCAACTCATCTTTATCAATAGGAATGTGTCGATCAGTCATATCAAGTAGCCATTTTTCCAAAATAGACTCTTCGCTTGCAGTAAGATAAGTGGCTGGACCCATTGAACATACAATTGGTGTCTTTCCGGAAATTTTATCATATAATGTTATTCTGGGAACACCATATCTTTTTGCAGCTGTTGCAATTTTTTCTCCCTTTCGCACTGCCTCTATAGCCTGTCCCATTTGGAAAGGAGTATAGTCCTTTTTTGGTGCCATTTTCTGTGAAAGAAAAATGAGTGTGTCGATTACTGAAACCTATAGAATATCCACTGATCGACACAGGTGTCGATTATTGGAAAGAATAATCCAAACAAAATGCAAAATACATATTTATACAGGATAAAAATGCGAGAAGCAATGCAAAAATTAAAACAAAAACACATTAAAAAAAATTAACTTCGACATTTGTCGAAAAAGCTAAGAAAGAAGTCCAGTAATCGACATCCCTGTTTTTGAAATAAATCTTACCTTATCATGGTCTTTTAATCACAGATTACTAGTAAATTTGATTACGTATACAGAAAATAACAAACACTTCTAATTAAACAAATCAAATAGAACAAATTCGTAATATTTCTCACTCACCTCCTTACCGATTTCTTTAATAAAATTGGATTATCATTGCACCTCTTCCTAAGTGTTAATTTATTAGATCGCCATTTTTTTTTTCAAAATGGCCGAATATATGACACATTGTGGTCACGTGATAGGAAAAAATCCTGTCTATGGTTTAGGTGTTGCCAATATGAGAAAAGTTAATTGTACTACTTATTTTTTTAACTTGAAGTTATTTTTGTCGAACACTGGGGCTCTGTCGGTAACTGGGTGTTATACGTTAGTTGTTTTAATATCACCAAAAAAATTTAATTTATTACAATTTACTAGATAACACAAAACAGCAAGTGACGTTAGCGGTGGCAAGATACAACGGGGCTGCCAAGTGCCAAGAAACAATAAATGTTCTAATTAAAAAGCATTGGGTTCCTCGGGTTTAAGCCAATCCCACAAACCCTATCGACGTCAACCAATTAGAGGAGGTCTCGTTTTGGGCGCTCTGACCAGCCGATCGGGGTTCTTATTTCATAAATAGCTAACGTTAAGCGACTCGTGTTATTGCAAAAACCCTATATTTTTCCAGTAAGATTGAGAAATGTTTTGACTATTACATTCCTAGGGTTATCGCGAAAATTCGAATTATCAAATCATCCTACGACATATTATGTACGAAGTGTTTGTTACATGATGGACCCGCTATACTATTGGCTATACTGGTATAAAAGGAAGAAAAATATGTACTTAAAGTAATTATGGTCTAACTCTGTCACGACATACCACCTTGTATTGTACTGCTGATGATTGAATACAAATGTGAGTGGTTGACCAAAAAGGGACCTCAAGGGAAAATAATTGATTTCGAGTTAATCGCGTTTGAAGTTTCACAAAAACTAGTGTGTGTAAGGTGTAATTTATCCAAAACAGCCTCGGCTCACAAAAAATTCATAGAAAAAAAACTACGGCATCTAAAAATATTCTGGTTTAAAAAGTAGTTAATTTAACGTTTATTTAAGTGTGTTTAATTTATCGTAAAATTATCAATAAATCAATTGTATTGTATAACTAAGTGTAGTTTAAAATTAACCCGAAATACAAGGGTGGGTGGTTAGATGTGCCGGTGAGTATAGTTTCAGTTTTAGTTAGTATAGGCTTTTTAATTTATTGTATCAATGAATAAGTTGAAGTGGCAATAAGCAGGCCATATAGCTCGAAGAACTGATAACCGATGGGAAGAAAGGTTCTCTCCTGGCTTGCACGGGCCGGAAGTCGTAGTGTTGGACGGCCTCCACAAGGTGGACAGATGACTTGGTGAAGGTTGCTGGGCGCCGGTGGAGGCAAGTAGCGCAGGACCGTTCACGGTGGAAACCTATGGGGGAGGCCTATGTTCAGCAGTGGACGTCTTCCGGCTGAGATGATGATGATCAATTAATATTTTAAATTAAAATGAATCCGTTTATGAGGAACAACCAGCACGCCTCTTTAAGCACATTCAGATTCATAAGCAGGGTAATTCATTTATCATACCACATGCGCCTATATTTTTAAAATATCTTTTTAATAATGTAACAAATATTTTAGATTCGTAGAAAACAACCAAAAACTTCTGGCGGAACTTGAACCCACGACCTTCGGCCTATACGCAGCCAACGTGCTTACCAACTATACCATGGAGGGCACAGTGGCAGTGCCAAAATTCGTTCTTGCTTGTTTTCTATGAAATTATGACGTCACAATAATAGGCAAGTGGCACGATACAGCGTGCTTAACCCTCGTATATTTCTATAAAAGCAAAGACTAAGAAAAAAACGTCGAAAATAAGTTATTTCAAAGTATAAGAGCAAGTGACATGAACCCACTTGTGAACTTGAGCGTTCTTAGTGAGTTTATTTTTTATAAGTGAAATAAATGATTTGCAAATAAGTAAAAATATTTTGTTTTTACTGTTTAGTATAACATTAGATAGATTAAATGTAGTTTTTCTGGTTGTAGTACGAGCTAACAATGCTCTGAAAGACGACTACGGCGGATGGGCTCATCTTATACTGGATGGTTCAAAATTAAGGTATCCACCAGCGTAAGATGACCCTACACGTTTAGTCGCGCGCGTGGGTAGGTGAACTTGCACTGGTTGATAACTAAACGTTGTACTATCCAGCATGAAATGATCTCTCCGGATCCGTGGTCCTACTTCTTTGCCCTAACCGGTAGGACAAAACAATTTCTGAGCTCATGCCCTAATATTAGCATTTGTTGTCCATGGTTAAGTTTAGTTCTACTAGTTGAAACACGGGTTTCTTTTTACCCGTGATCTTATCGGTAGAACTACAAACGGTCTAATATGTCCTTTTCCAAGGGATAGAATTCTTAAGTGGGCTAGTTGGACTCATACGCGCTTGGCCGTCAGATCTCAGAACCACTCCGAGGTTAGACGGATCACTAAAATTTATATCAATACAATCAATACGAAAAACTTGCCCTTCTTAACCGTGGTACGGTTGTGATGTCCGGCCAGTCGGACTACACTTAAAAAACTCTCCTCCGACTAAACTAAACTGTTGTATTTTATTATTGTTGTAGCTTGTAGTTTAAAGGTAGATAGATATTCATTTTTCGCGTACAAATACACTACACTTTTTCGCACGGAGCCTTTTTGTTTATTCGCAAAATCGCAAATTGACAAAGGCAACGGGTTGAACGTATTTCGGAATCAATATTCGGCATTTCCCGTGGGTTGCAGGGTTGCCTCCTACTCTGAAAAAGGTTGCAATCTCTATAATCTTATCGTGTGGGTCGACGACACAAACCCTGGTGTGAGGTTTCGGATATTATGGCTCATGTAACGAAACGACTAAAAGATGAAATATAAAAAATTCTTGAAATGAACTGACAAAAGAAGTTCGTCCCTGATTGGCACGTTCACTACAAGTAATAATACTAATAATAGTTAAGGTGAACTCAAGAAGTTTCCCCATAATAATAGCTTATTTATTTGATTCTCCACATATAGTCTTATAAATATACATTGAGAGAGGTGTAAGCACTTGTGGAGACTGGTGCCTGAAATAGGCCTGTGCTTCAGGGTCACCAGAGCCCAATTGTACTGCCCGGGTATCTGAAGGAGATTGAGAGTTTTAAGAGGAGAATTAGTTATTAAATGCGTAAGGAGCTTGGTAGTGGATGTGTACACTCACTGTGGAGAAGAACGGCCGAAAGAAACTCCACAGGAGTCGTATTTTGTGTACTTTTATTTTCGCCTCCCTCGCCTGGCAACCCTGGTGCGTTCGTTCCGGTTCAGCACAATCTGCGGTCGGTCACAAAGGACTCGAATTTCTTTGAGCGAGGTCTATGGATACGAGCCGTTTGGATTTCCGAACACATAGTCACTGTGATAACGATATCGAGGAATACCTTTGTTTTTACTATCACGTATGCATGTTTTTTATTTACTATAATAGCTCTGCTATGATGATGATGAGCTTCGCAGTTGAGAGGTAGCTCGACTTTCGACTCCCATTCTAGGTTTGAATCTCGGTGGGGACACCTTTGTAAGACTGCTAGCTCAGGACTTTGCAGGCTGAAGTACCTAATTGTGCTACAGCTAAATTGATAAAAACTACGAAGGATACCTACTACTATAGTCAGTTTATGAAATGTTGCAACAATCCAAAAAAGACTTGGAATTTAATAGACCACCTCTCTAATAATAAACTAGAATCCAATAACATACCTACAAAGCTAGTAAGTGAAACTAAAACTATCACACACCCTGTTGATATTTGTAACGTCTTTAATCAGTATTTTTCGACTATTGGATCAGCGTTAGCACAAGAAATACAATCCAATCCTCTTAAAAATACACAGTCTAGTACACAGCAACCTTTTACGTCGAACAACACTCCAAAACTTTCAACTTTACCACCGACTAGTGTTAATGAAGTAATAAAAATTATTGAGGACTTAGACCCAAACTCGAGCACTGGCTTGGATGGCATCAGCACCAAAGCTATAAAGTGTATAAAGCCTCTAATAGCACCAACTATCGCAAACTGCTTTAACGAACTGCTATCACAGGGCACATTTCCAGATATACTCAAACTAGCCAAGGTCAGCCCCATCTATAAGTCAGGTCCCAAATCTGATCCTGGTAACTATAGACCAATTTCGGTACTTCCAGTATTGTCTAAAATTTTAGAAAAAAAATTGCATAAGCGTTTAGAGTCCTACCTGAGTTCCTTTGACTTCCTATCTGACAGACAGTTTGGTTTCAGACCGAAAAGTAGTACACTAGCTGCGACAGTTGATCTAATTACTAAAATTAAGCAGAACATCGGTAGTAAAAACATTGTCCTTGGCATTTTTATTGACCTTAAAAAGGCTTTTGATACGGTCAGCCACGAGCTTCTACTGAAAAAACTACAAAAAATAGGTATTACTGGTAATGCCCTTGGCATGTTTGAATCTTACCTAAGTGACAGGCAACAGGTGGTAAAGATCGGTGGCCATGTGAGCGAACAGCTTCCAATATCGTTTGGCGTGCCGCAGGGATCCATCCTGGGCCCCTTATTGTTCTCGGTCTACATTAATAATATAGCTGAACTGGGTTTGCATGGTCAGCCAACTCTATACGCGGATGATACTTGTCTATTTTACTTCACTTCCTCCATCCATGAAGCAGTAGACTTAGCAAACAATGACTTGGAAACACTTTACCATTGGCTGCATTCAAATTTGCTTACCATTAATGTTGTAAAAACCTCCTACATTATATTTAAGGCTAAAAATAAACAAGTACCTCCCTACAGTCCCCTGACTATTAACGGCAGGGTTCTCCTGGAGAAAAGAAGTGAAAAATATCTAGGACTAAGAGTGGACAATCGACTTGCGTGGGATAGTCATATCGACCATCTAAAGCAGAAATTGTCTTCTCTCATGGGTTCCTTGCGGGGTATAGTTCGTTGCATACCTAAGAAAGTGCGAATGACTATATATAACTCGCTGGTAAAATCGCATCTTATTTACTTAATAGAATTATGGGGCGCTGCTAGTAAAACTAATCTAAATGAGCTGCAGGTTCTGCAAAATAAAATTATCAAAATGCTTTTCCATTATCCCTACTCAAAACCGACTGCCAAAATATACAGTGAAACTCAACTCATGAACATCAAACAACTACATGCTTACCACACATGCATACTTACCAAAAAGATTCTAACAAAATCCATTCAGACATCGATCACACTCACTCAAATGAAAAATCTGTCTAAACGCAGCACGAGACGAGCAAGTTTCATTGTACTTCCGAAGATTAGAACAAATTACGGTAGACGCATGTTTACTTATAGCGGAGCACAAACTTATAATACCCTACCTTCAGAGCTAAAAAAAATTGACTCTTTTAATGAATTCAAACATAAATTATCTAAACATATACTATCAAATTTTTAAAAATTGTTAATATAAACTGCATCAAACTAGGTTTGTTATCAGAGAGGTGGTTACGTTGCGTTATGCTAAGTGATTTATAAAGTTCGTTTTTAAATTTAGAATATTTGTGAGCGACACGGAAATACTGTTCTGTTTTTAACTCCTGTTCTCTTGTAAGTGACTTTATGTTTTTTAATGAGAATAAATATCTTTAAACCGAAATGTGTTAAAAGTAAGACGATTCCGTGGTTCGGAAAGCACGTTTAGACTTTGGACCCGAATATTATCTAGAGTCCCTTTCAATAGAATCCGGAAATAATGTAAACAAACCAATTTAAAAACAATTACTCCGTAATTACTTACATTTGAGTATCAATCCTGATCATATTCACATTTCAAGGAACCATAAACTCTTCTTATAATAATTTCGCCCCCTATTAACTTCTTCATGATAGTTATTTTAATAAAAAATACTCGGACGACAAAACTTTTAATAATTTGTAAAACTGCCATATTAATTTTTTACTCATCAAAGTCTTGTTTGTCTTTGGAAAGTTAGTGTTAAAAAAATATTTTGTTTACATGATTGCCGGAATCTATTGAAAGGGATCTTACTGCTGTAGTCGTTTCACGAGCTATGTCAGTGGCCTTTGGCAGCTCTATACCATTGTAGGGTTTGTATGGTCAGTTGACGCTTAACGATCTTACATCCCACACGATGAAGAATAGATCATCCAATAGTTTTGTAAGAAACTGCCTTAAAACAAGAAGGCCGCCAATATATGTATCTACATAATGTTTATAATAATAACGTTCTATAATTACTCGTACTTTGTTGAGTATTTACTTGCTACAGCTACGAATTCCGAGGCTACGAATATTGGTCTACGGCGTAGACTCGTAGCCTGCCCGTAGCTGTTCGTAGCACGCAGTGATAGCAACTGAAATGTTAACCATAGCGCTATGAACTGAGTCGTCGGGCCATACTGATGAGTATTGTTTTATGATGATCGCAGTAATTTGCGATAGGTTTATCTTTGTGAGCTGTTGATGATGATGATGATGATATATTTTAAAAGAAAGAAAGCATAAGAAGAGTAAGCCTTATGGCTTATTCAACCTAGCCTAGCCTTTTGGCTTGGCTGACTTATGTCAGGTAAGGTAATCAATTACCATTCATCCATCAATATTCTAGTTTTCTAAAAGTACCTAAGCTTGTTCCATATCGAACATTTAGATTTGATTTCATCTTTAATTAAATAAAATATCAATGATAACAGAAAAATAACAATGAAAACTTTTTGCTACCTACTTACTTATCAATAAATATTTCAAATCATAGCACAGTTGATTTAGAAATCCTTGAAGTAGTACTTATACCCATTTAGGTACTTTCTATTATGCTACAAAATGAACAAAGCGCGTTATTTCATTAGCCTCTGATAGACGCAAGTGGACGTAGGAGATCGAATTCCGTTGCTTGCTAACGTTGTCTTTGTCATCGCTGCCCGACTATTCGTGATCAGCAGGTACTGTCGACTCCAATAATATATGAACAACATCCATTAATATATCCCACAAACAAACCCCCATTCACCATCACACAATTTACACACACTTCACTATCATGGTGCACAAATTAATCACCTCTCTAATGAATTATTTGTACTGTAATCTCACGGCCGGTCACTGTTCTCCTAAGGTACAGTTTTTACTAGTTTAGGAGTGCAGAGGCTCTTAGTTGTGTCAAACATGATACAATACCATTCGTAGTAGGGTGTCCAAAAAGGGTATTTGCACTTTTAAATATCAATAAATCGTCTTAATGAGGGTAGATAGCAAAAACAAATATAATGTCGTAAGTGGAATTTATTGGAAATTTAGTTGAAATGGATTCGTATACCGGAGCTCAGCGCGCATTATGTGTACGAGCTTATTATTATTATCAAAACAATAATTCTATAATAACAGCTCGCCGCTTACATCGCGCGCAGTTCAATGTACGCGACATTTCTTGATTCCCAGTGCGAATATCATTAGAAAATGGATTAAGACGTAATAGACGTCATTAGGACAACATATTTTTTTGTCGTAAGCTTTCCAATGTATGTACTTTTTGCAAATAGTAATAAAACTACGAAATTATATATTTTTCGTATATAATTTTGGGGTATAAATTGCCAACACCTTTTTTGGACACCCTATACAATTTGCTAGATACTTGTTTTTGTTATTATATTGTGTTTGTTTTGGATAATAAAGATTATTATTATTATTTCTTTATAGGATATCCATCTCGGCTTTATGGGCCGGTAGTTATTATTATTATATACTAGGTAAAAAGGCGTAGATATAACCCAATTTTTATAACTGTGCGCCTGTCAACGTCATAATATTTGCATGTTGGTAGATTTGGTATCCGTTTTGATAGGCGTTGGAGGAGGTGAAAAAGTAAGCGGGCGGGTGAATTCAATGCCACCAACATGACGATTTTGACAGCTCGAAGCGCACAGTTAAAATAATTGAGTTATAAGTCATGTAGTCGCTCAAAAAGCGGCACACCAAAGAACTTAGTCACGCGTCGCTTTGTCTCTTTTTCGCACTTATGCTTAGACTTGCCGTCCTTGTGTAAGTTTTGTGCCATGTTAAAACACGGTTTGCCTTGTAAGTGACCTATCTACGCCTTTTTAAATATCATTGACAACATCCTATAAAAATGTTTTGATTTTAAAGAAACGTTGAGACGTTTAGTAATGTTGTTATCCTACTCAATTTTTCTTTTTTTTATTTAACTTTTTTTTTATAGTGTACTGTTGCAATAAAGAATATATAATATACCTATGCTAATATCAGTGCGGTCATCGTCCTACTACCCACACGATAATGAGGAAGCCACTGCCTTTCAATTGTGTTATTGATTTAAGAATCTACTCGTATAATGTACGCTACGCTATTATAAGAGTAAAATATTGTGACGAAACCTGCATACACCTGTGAAGAAACATAAGATTGTCTGTGAAGTCGACCAACCTACACCTACAATGGGCCATCGTGATCGACTAAAGCCTAATTATCCTAATTCAAGGCAGACTCGAACCCTCCCATGGAGACGTACTAAGGTGAACAGATAACTAAACCACTTGAGAGGTTTTACATCGTTCATTATTAACACGTTGTATCCCCACCGAGGGGCTCGAGCCTACCATAAATTTGGGTGATTAGGTCTTAGTCCAGCAGTGGACTGTAACGGGCCGTTGATGTTGAGGTCTTAGTCGACCACGTTGGCCCAGTGCGGATTGGTCGACTTCACACACAACCTTTGAATTTCTTCGCAGGAGTGTGCAGGTTTCATGACGATGTTTTCCTTCACCGTAAGAACGTCGAATACACGTACATATCAATTCGAAATTTGAAAACACGTACGTGGTGGGGATCGAACCCGCGTCTTCCGGACGGAAGACAGCAGCCCTAACCACTAGATCACCGACGCTCGGCTTTTATAAGTATAATAGCCTTAAACACAACGGTTGCACAAAATGCAGTTGACTGTACTTAGCCGCCAGATCAATCTAGTTACGAGGCCGCCTATCATCAGTAGAGCTCGTGTTCAGCCTGTTCAAAGCGGCTCCGGCCGGTTTGAACCGGATCCTGCTGTTTGAAGGGTGATTTGCCAACGCCCTCTGACGGATAGACACGGCTTATCAACTCGGCTTAATACCTATATATCCATTTTGGGGATTTAGCTGCAGTGCGGATCAACAGAATCCGTAGGTGTGAATTGGATTTAGGTGATTTGGTTTTCTATGTTGGAGCTAAGGGAATTATTACAAGCTGTTTTTGTGTTTTTAAGTACCTAATCTTGGATCAAAATTAGAAGGCATCTGACACTTTTTAACAGATGGCACAACAACACTACAACAATATATACACTACACTATACATATAACAATAATTGTTTCCTCATAGTCTGCCACAAACAAACACAAGTTGTAGATAGCTACTTAAAGAAATTACTTAGTTTAGCGATTTGGTTATGAAAAATAAGTAATCAAACTACTTTTACTTTCAACACGCCTAAAATTCTTTAAAACTTCAAAAATGTTAAAGTACTTTACCGACGACGACAGCTCTATCGCCTGTAATATCGTAATAACATTATTGTCAAAATCCAGGATTTATCATAGACGAGAGCTCGACGCGCCTTCTACTGAAGCATACGGACGTGTGCGAAAACTGTTCAAGTATTTATTTATTTAAAACTTTGCTAGTGTAGCGCGAGTGCCGAACTGTAACTTTAACTAAAACGTATGCAAAAGTAGGACATACGACATAGGGATTTGAAGTCGGGCAGGAAAGATACATCGAGTTCAATTTCCAGGCTAAACAAACGCTAAATTTGCTTGTGGTTGTTTGGATTGCCTGAGGAGATACAGTAGACTATCCGCCCGTCTAAGACGATATCATCAACATTTCGGGTACTTTTCTTCATGTTATTTGGAAAGAACACGTCTTTGTATAAGATCACGAACGAAAGCATAGTTTTAGACTCAGACTCACTGCCTCCCAAGACACAAGTTTAATCTTAGTTTGGGAGACAGGGATTGAAAAAATTGTGATTTATTTTAAGTTCTAAAGTTAAATTGTAAATTTAACTGAATGTCCTTTTTGCTAAATAAACATATTATTATTCATCATCATCGTCGTATGGGTTGTAAGGTCGATAACCGACCACACGAACCCTGGTGTCAGTGTTTTAAGAGCCGCCAAAGGCCACTGACTTGGCTCGTGTAACGACTAGATAGTAGCCGGGACCAACGGCTTAACGTGCCTTCCGAAGCACGGAATCATCTTTCTTTTCGGACAATCAGGTGATTCAGCCTGCAATGTCCTAACCAAACTGGGGAAAGTCTCACAAAGAGATTTTTGCTTGACAGTGTCCCCACCGGGAATCGAACCCGGAACCTCCGTAACGGTCGTCGAAACCTCGACCACTCGGCCAAGGAGGCTGTTTATTTATTTATTATTTAATACGTCGCATTAACTTAGTCTTGAACAAGTCTCAACATGTCGTAACTTGTCTCCAACGCCCGTGTCTCGAGAACGGATATAGGGAATGAAATTACCGTTCACTGCGAATCCGGTTATAACCGGGCTGCATAACAAGCACGGATCCGGGTGTGGTTAAAATTCAATAGAGAACAACCAAATCTGGGCAAACATAACTGGTTGTATAATGAGGAACGGTTTTGAGAATACGCAGTCAATTTCCTCGTATTATTGTTGGCACAATACGTCCCCACACGTCTGAGGGGCTCAGGGTTTGTGCGGTCGGTTATTGACCTTACTACCCACACGAAGAAGAAGAAGAAGAAGACTGATCAAAGTGTGATAAGGGGAGTGAAGCTGTACTCGACCACAGGTCTAGTAACTTCACACACAACCTCTGAATTGATTTGCAGAGGTTCAGTATTTTTCCTTCACCGTAAGAGTGTCGAATAACCGTCAATTCATCAACGGCCCGTTACAGTCCACTGCTGGACTATGAGCCTCCTCCACTTAAGTGGAGGGTTTTGCCATAACCTCCACGGTTGGCAGGCGGGTTGGAGATCGCAGATTAAAAGGTTAGGTACTGTTACTGCTGCCCGTTCCCTGTTCAATGTGTAGTCCCTAAGTCGCCTCTTACGACACCCACGGGAAGAGTAGGGGATGGTGACAAATGTATTCTACTCTGCCGTCACCACACGGCACACAACAACCGTCAATTATGAGTTCAAAATTCAAAAACAAGGGGTATTGAAACACTGGGTACGTAATAGGGTTCAAACCAGGGCAGCCGCCGCCACCCACGGACACTTGAATCAGAACGGCCTGAGCCACTGCAAAACTGAATAGTCCCCGTGGCCAAGTGGTTCGACTCTAACACCAGGGTTTGTGAGGTCGATCGACCTTAAAACCTACATGATGAAGGAGAAGAAGAATATTAAAAGTAATTAGTTCATTAAGAAGATCAATTTGACAACTGACCTATTTGTAATAGGGGATCGGACTACTTTTTTTATTTTATAAATCCAAACTTCTTAGTTTCTGCTATCGAACACTAAAATAATTTTTGCTCTATCTTTAAAATTGACCGAGTTATAAAGGTTTGAAATTCAAGATAAGACAGAGAGGCACATACCCACTTGTGACGTCATTTGTTAGTAACGCCATATAATCTCCATACAAAAAATCGTTTTTGAAAGAGACAAACATATTGAGATTAATAAATCATTTGACACGTGTTTTAGCATTTTATCAAAATCCCTATTTTGGGGAGCAGAGTAGGGATTAAAGGTTTGTATGTAAAGTCTGTCATTTCTAAATGTAGGAACTTGAAAATTTGGATTTGGACAGAGATCATCAAATAGTTTGACACATATTTTAGATTTTTTTCGAAATCCCAATTTTAAAGGAAAAGTAGGGATAAATGTTGTTATGGAAAGTTTGTCATTTCTAAAGGTAGGATATTGAAAATTTTAATTAAGACTGAGATTAATAAATAATTTGATACGTATTTAAGATTTTTACGAAATCCCTATTTTGAGGAGGAAGCGGGGATTAAATGTTTGTATGGAAAGTCTGTAATTTCTAAAAGGTAAAAACTTAAAACATTGGAGTTAGACTGAGATTAATAATTCATTTGATACATGTTTTAGCATTTTATCAAATTCCCTATTTTGAGGGGGAAAGTAGGGTTAAATGTTTCTATGGAAAGTTCAGTTCTAAAGTTAGGAAATTGAAAATTTGGATTTAGGCTAAGATTAGTAAATGATTTGACACGTCTTTTAGGATTTTTTCAAAATACCTATTTGAAAAGGGAAGTAGGGATTAAATTTTGTATGGAATGTCAGCCATTTTTTCAGGTTTAAAGTTAAAAAATTATATAATAAGACTGAATTATTCGGTTCAAGTTCCAAAATGTTTTTGAAATCCCGACTTAAAGGGTCCCCCTCCTTAGAGTAGATATTTAAAAATATATAAAAAAGAGACGCCTCCATTTTGAAGTTGGTTAAAATTGTGTTAAAGTATGAATTAATCTACCCGTGCGAAGCCGGGGCGGGCCGCTAGGAATCTATATTTAAAAAATAATTCATAAATTTAGGAACAGTCCGATCCCCTATTGCCATTATCGCTTTCTTTTTATTATTTTTCAAACCGACTTTTTCAAAAAGTTTCAGATTTTCGATCGTTCCAAATTCAAGATCGTTCCTCGCTGCCCGCCGGCGCTTGATCATCAATATTCTGCCGGCACTTTATGCAAAACGCGGACTAGTTAGAACGGAGACTTTACTATAACGTCGGCCGCAGCCGCAGCCGCGGGGTCGACAGATGCTCAATACATTTTAACAACAACATACAATCTGCTTCAGATGTTTCTAGTAAGAAACGCTGAAGTTACTTTGTAGTGATCGGTCATAGCCGCCGTGTGGTGACGGCAGAGTAGAATACATTTGTCACCAACCCCTACTTTTCCCGTGGGTGTCGTAAGAGGCGACTTAGGGACTACACATTGAACAGGGAACGGGCAGCAGCGCTCTCTGATACAGTCACCTTTTAATCTGCGATCTCCAACCCGCCTGCCAAGCGTGGAGATTATGGCAAAACCAAACACTTAAGTGGAGGGGACTCATAGTCCAGCAGTGGACTGTAACGGGCCGTTGATTTGATTTGATTTGATTGATTTGATCGGTCATTTTGTCTAGTGCCATGTCAGCCGAAAGAAGTCGACCGCTGGACAAAAGAATTCGATCTAAAAAAATGAAAAAAATCTACGATCGGTCTTGCGCTGCCCGCATGCAGCGGCTTCTTGCGACCTTCACCAGATCGCCGGTCCAGGGTCGTTTTTCTGTACCTGGTGTCCACTCAAGAGTTTTCCTGCCAAAGCGATCGACAGTTTTTCGTGCAGTGTGAACTGCCATTTAAGTTTTGCAATTCTTCGGGCTATGTCAGTAAATTTGAAGCTGATTTGTAATCTATCGAAGGTAAATAAAAACAGATAATAGCTTACTAAGTCATGTACTGTACGTATATCTGCTTTATTATATAGGTCTTAGGTATTTTAGGCGAGAGTGTCGGAGGTCTAGTGGCTAGGGCCGCTGCCTCCCGTCCGGGAGACGCGGGTTCAATCCCCACCGCGTACCAATGTGATTTGGAATTCATATGTACGTTTATTCGACGCTCTTACTGTGAAGGAAAAACATCGTTATGAAACCTGTACACTCCTGCGAAGAATTAAAAGGTTGTGTGTGAAGTCGACCATAACCCGTACTGGGCTAGCGTGGTCGACTAAGGCCTAATCGCCCTTATTCAGGATAGGCTCGAACCCCTCGGTGATGAGGTTTTTTTCCAGGCTGGTCAGACCAATATCAGTAAAATATAACTTCAGTAGGGTATATTATGTGCGTGTCATATTTTTCTATGACGGCGTTCTTGATAACGGAACAACATACATAGGGAGGTTCTATAATAGGGAGTTCCAAGTGTGATACGTATCTATACAGCCTTTTAAATGGTGTTTGAACGGTGTTAGATCAGCAAAACGTGTCTGCACCCCGGCGGCTAGCGCCACACAAAGATCGCCCCCATTCAGGACATCACAAGAGCACTTAAAGCTGTATAACAGAGATACAAGCCAGGTTATAGCACTTTGGGGTTGTTCCCACTTGGCAATGTCCCAGGGATGCTTTGGGTAAGAATAAACATGGAACTTTCGTAATAAAGTATGATTTCGGTCTCTAGAGGGGAAAGGGTCTTTTTTTGTGGATTTCAAATGTTCATCACAAGCACATCATCTATATTCGTATTTAGAGGTAATTCTAATATGGTTGACGGCTATTAGTGAACTACCACCGCAAAAATAATAAATATATTTTTTAGAAATAAGTAGGTAAGAAAGTAACTTATTCAATGGATTTATACTAAAGAATTATGTATTTCTAATGTAAAAATTAATATATTTTAAAACACGCTTTCTTCTGTGGAGAACAACGGTAAAAGAATCTAAAGAATCACATCACACACACTAATATTATAAATGTGAAAAAATATTTAGATGTTTGGATGTTTGGATTTGTTCCGCCTTCACGCTTAAAGTACTCAACGGATTTGGATTTGGAATGGAGATAGTCTGGATTAACACATAGGATACTTTTTACAGGAAAAAGTCTTAAATCTTACATTACGCGAGCGTAGCCGCGGGCAGACCGCTAGTAAAGAATATAGTCTCGTTAACATTAATTTATTTCATAAAACTGAAACCAATTTAAGTCACATGGATACGTCCTCTAGAACATCCGACCAAAATAAATAAACATTTTGAAACAAAATACAAACGCTAGCGATATACTAAAAGATGAAATCAATTGTGCAAATCCCCATAGATTCCGGTACGTTCGCGCAAATATCTCAACGTATCACAAATTCTCAACTGTTGGCAAAAGTATGACAGATAGGCGGTAATTTCTCAAAACAGCCGAAGTAGCATGTGTACGAGTTTTCACCAATTTGTTTGGAAAGCTACGAGGTTGTAGACCAGGAGGTAGGGTAGGTTTTAAGACACGTTTTTATTCGAGCATCGAAAAATATAATAATAATACTTAGTAAGAAATTTATTTGCAGTACTTACACAAAAACATACATACACAGAAGTTACAGAAGAAAGAAATTGAAATAGATACATAAACAACAACGGGCAGATCGTTGCCATGCGCCACGCCAGCGCCACTACAATAATATAATAGCTTGGAGCACAATAGCAACCCGAGCGTGTCCTGGTAGGGAGTGTTCACACCAGTCGCGGCAATGATTTAACATATAAATAATAATAAATAAGTGGGGACATCTTCACACATGGCCATCTGATACCAAACTAAGCAGAGCTTGTATTGTGGTTACCAGACAGCTGATATACATTACTTAAATAGATAAATACATACTTATATAGATAAACAACAACCAGACACAAGGCAAACACAAGTGCTCATCACACAAATGTTTGCCCTGGGCGGGATTCGAACCCGCGACCCTGTGCGTCGGAGGCAGATACTAGAGTAGCTCCGTAGCCTAGGTGGTAGTCCACCTAGGCTTCGGAGCCGTCATTTAACATATGAAATGTTAAGAGAGTTTTTCTGCTTGCTTAAGGGCTCTACTGACCTTCCAAGTTCCAACTCGATCAATCCGAACGATCCGACCAGTGGATGCTTTGAAATAATGATAATATTTTTTATTGTCATACTACAGGTTGTGTACACCAATCGAATTGATCGAGTTGGTCGAGTTGGACGGATAGAGTTCTTCTTCACAGAGAGCACACATTGTATAGCGAACTAACCCTATAATAAAAAATGTAATGACAAAACTAAGATATGTAACATCCAAAAGTAAATAAACGATTAATTAATTAATTTTTCAGTAGAGTTTTTTAGGCTTCTACTAATATTACTAAAACTTCTTCTGGCTAAATTTCGGACATGTAAACGCAAAAATGAGGTAAAGTGGATTTAATAGCGGAGGTGTCGCAAGAATGGCTACTTACAGTCACAATTCGAGAAAATATATAATAAAAAACTCAATATTTTTATTTAACAAGTCCACGCCCCTTATATTATTACCACTTCGATAAAAATAGCAATTGGGCCCGTTAAAAATACTTTTTATTTAAGGCACGTTTTTGCGTGATACTAACACACAGGGTGAACTCCATTTAGTTAGTTCCAACTGACTCAACTGTTAAAATTTCAAGCATTTAAGGCTAATTTCAATGCGGAAATACCGCCCATAGTCGCTACTTTGACGATCAAATAATAGCACTTCTGCTGATGCTATTTAATGTAAAAAATGTGCTAAAAGAATATATCCTAAATTAAATTTTACATCGAGTTGAATTTAAAAATACTTACATTATAATAATTTAGAAATAAGAAGCACAAGTTTTTTTAAAAAAAAGCACCAAAAATATTTTTTGTCTTCTTTAATCTCGTAATTTAAAGCGATAACCATATTTTTTTTTTTCGTTAATATAACTGGCCTATTATGGACTTAGATTTTAAATCGATTACATTTTTCATAAACTCTGCCGTTACCGATCTTAACTCTAGCATAATAATACTTAACATTAACACATTCTTGTCACCGACCTCCTGGTCTATAATATAGACGCTTTCTCTCAGGGGCTCAGTTTACTAGGCCTGCGGGATTCTGTGATAAATGGTACTTTGTGCCCAATCTTTCCATACAAATACTGTAAATATTTTTATTACAATAACAGGCTTTTAGACCGCGGCTCCAACAGCTTTTATCCTCCAAAACAAATAACATTTTATATTGAACTTCATTATGAGCGTCGCTCGGTGGTATACTGGTTAGAGTCACTGTCTTCCGTTCGGGAGACGCGGGTTCGATCCTCACCATGTTCCAATGTGTTTTCGAATTTCGAATTAAAATGTACGTTTATTCGAAAATACAGATAATAACATAAAAATAAGGACAAGAAGAAGTGTCCAGTTAGGCGGGCTTATTGCTACACAGCAATTTTTTTCAGGCAACCGTAGAAGTACAGGAAACTATACTTAGCAGTTCGGGATAATGCTTGAATGCTCAGCCGTGGAGCTGTTATTTGTTCGTTTATTTATTGATTTTGATATAAGTACATTACGTGCAGGGTACGCCGTGTGGTGACGGCAGAGTAGAATACATTTTTCACCAACCCTTACTCTTCCCGTGGGTGACGTAAGAGGTGATTTAGGGACTACACATTGAACAGGGAACGGGCAGCAGCGCTCTCTGATACAGTAACCTTTTAATCTGCGATCTCCAACCCGCCTGCCAAGCGTGGAGATTATGGCAAAACCCTCCACTTGAGTGGAGGAGGCTCATAGTCCAGCAGTGGACTGTAACGGGCCGTTGATGTTGATGACGTACAGGGTTGTATGTATGTATGTATATTGCGGGACATCTGCGTAGTTAAGAACAATTTCACCCTTAATCCCAGTTTTGATGGTTCCCCTATCATGATAGCGTCGCGTCAGCCCAGCCGTTCCGCGTACTTCCCTCGGTAGGTGAGTTGTGTGACATCTGTCCCATGTTCTCTCCGACCCCAGGGCCCCCGCGACTCCCCGGGGAGAACCAGCTTAGCGATTGCTATTGCCATCACCAGCCATCTCGCCCGAGTGCCGCGCAAGTACCCAGTGCCTCCCCACGCCTTTTGCTTCGAAAATTTCCGGGTTTCCATCACATGGTTGTTCTCCCGTACGTACAGGGTTACACAACCCATAAAATGGTCCCAGTTGTGCAATGTGAGTAACACAAGATCTTCTAGTATGTAGTCGTTACACCTAAATAATGTACTAGTGATGTGCAAAGTAAACAGTCGATACATACAGAGGCGCCACGCCAAGCACGACAGTGTTGCCAATTACTTTTTAAATAATAGTCTTGGCAAAAGATTTTTAATCTACAATCTAATTTAAGGAATAAAGAATCTAAAATACCTATCTATATGAATGAAAATATACAACGTGTTAACAAAATAACACAACACCCATGAAACTTATTAACTTTTAAAAATTGACAAACTATTTTTTTTTATCTTTCATACAAATTGACTTGATCAGCTGTACAGCTGATCAGTATGTATGCTGATCAGTATGTATGAAGGGTTGTTTTGAGATTTTGTGGAACTTCTGGAAAAAAAGTTGTTCCGTTACTTACCCGAGAGGTTTTGCGATACTCTGCTAACACATTGTAATTAAATATTTTTCTTAATTATTACGATAAAGTATTTTTTTAATTACTACGTTATCGTTTCCGCACGATTCGGAAACCATTTTTGTCTCATTATTTTTTGTTTTCACCTAAGAAGTTTCGGTACATATTAAAATTTAATTTGCTTCAAAGAAAAATCCCTATTTGAGACTTTGACAGTTATTACAAATACATACTAAACACTGAGGCATAATTAAATTAAATTAAATTATATTCTATCACAATAATATATTTCTATGCATGAACAGCTTTCATTTTGTCTTTACCAGAGAGAAGTATCTATTACACAGCTAACCGTGACCTAACTACATCTCTTCATCTCCAGAAGTATTAAGCTGGCAACACCGTCAAGCACTAAATCCGGACATTTTACTGAATATTTGATACTCTGTGTCGCGCTCTCGGCGTAAATTATAGAGTAGTGATGCGGTGAACCTTATCGATGCTTTGAGTGGGGATAAATAGCTAATGATTGTTTTTAGAAAAGGGTTGAATGTTGGAGCAGTTACTGAGACTTTTTAAAGGCGGGTATTTTTGTAGAATCTTATAAATCTTATAAATCTGGCGGCTTTTGCTGAACAATCTAAAGGTTTTGGAGTTTTTTTTTGTTGAATGAATGAAGAGAACTGTAACATGGCGCTCTATGTCTGTAACACGCTCTTTGATTAATTGAAAAAAGGTTATTGTTTCACAGATTTAAGTTGGTACCTTTGATAAAATGTAATATGTGATCTTCGTTATTGGCTATGTATAATTTTAATGTCACTTATTTAAGATGTGTTTATGTGCTGTGAAGTATCACTAATAATAAATAAATAAATAAATAAATAGTTGGTATGTACTCATAGATGGGGGGGGACATTGCATTTTATAATTAACTGTTTCTCTTTGATTGTCAAGTTGTTGGTGGTCTCTGACGACATTTTCAATAGATTAAAGTTGGGACTAACGGCTAAACGTCTCTTCCGAAGCACGCAAATCAGATGATTTAGCCTGCAATCTCTGGTGATTTAGCCTTTTCTTCCTCTTCTTTCGTATCGGCAAGAACACGGGCTAAATCTTACTTGCCCAGAAAGCGGCTACCATGGCCTGCAATGTCCTAACCTAATTCAGATTGTCCTCACATATTGATTTTTGTTAGACAGTCGAGAGACGTCGGTAGAGATACTGGGATCCGAACACAGAATCTCTGTAATAAAAGCCGAACGTTTTTCTCAGTTAAGGCTGTTGAATTTAAAGATTTGTTTATTTTTCCTGTCATCACTACCGACCAACTAAAGTTCACGAGGTCGATAACTCTATAACTAAAATAGTGGTGCGCTCACCTCGGCTCGTAAAATCCAGAATGTTGTCTATGAATATCCGAGGATGTAGGGAATTATGACGTCATCAGCTTATTGACAGTAGCGCCGCCGCCGCGGTCATAGAATAAGAGAGGTAGACGAACGGCCGTTGATTTTTGATTTTTGATAGGTGGTATTTCTTACCTGCTGTCTGATATTTCCTTATGTCTTTAGCTATATTTAGGGCCATATTTTGGGATTTAATTTGTATCTACTTGTGTTCTGTTAATAAATGTGTTCTTATTTTATCACGACACGCTTAATATACGCCGTGAAAGGTAACTCGTATACTATTTTTTACGAGAGAGTTTAGTCCGTGAAACTGAACAACTTTCCCTTAGGAACATAGGCTGATGGATGGCAAAAAAATTGCCTCTTCATACAAAACCACCACTGTGGCTCGTCCGCTCGTTTGCCTGCTTAATTAATATAGAAAAAAACCGCGCGATCATCTGATAGGTTTATAAAAGATGCTTTTTAGTATTCGTCTGACAACTTTTGTTTCTTGGGTAAAGTTGTTCAGTTTCTTGGACTAAACTGTCTCGTTAAAGATAGTAAATGAGTTAAATATCACGGTGTATACACATAGCTTACCACACAAAAACACGAAAAGCAACCTATCTTAGATTATGTCTACTTTTATTTAAAACAATTACAATCATTGTAGGAATGCTGTTATTTCCATTGTTGATAAATAATAGAATAAAATAAATCTACGTATAAATATTAAGGAACAAAGGCTTAGATGGATGGTCTAAGTTATACAGGGTGTAAGAAATAAATAGTGCAAACTAACGCAGAGCATAGTAAGCAGAAATGACAGCGTTCAAATTCAATTCTGAAAGCAGTATTAGTACTAATTTCTCGAAAACCTGTAAAAAAAAACATAATAAAAACTTTTAACAATTTCACGAAAATTGGCCCTCCACACCTTTTCAGACGATTCGCGTCGCGTTAAAAATAACGATAGCGATTTTCTCTGAACAATATTCTTGTTTTATACTTTAATCATGGAGTTTAATAGAATAATAATAATAACGGGCGCCCATTGGACGAAACCTCATTTTACTGCACAAAGACCGTCTACCTTATTCACTTTAAAATTCGAAAGCGGACAGGGTAGTTAACACAAGAGAGTAAAATGGTTTTTCCTCTTTGAATTTTCTGTGTTTAAACTTAAACGAAAAACGACTTCAGTGCGATTCAAAATTGGCACTTAACTAATTATAACTAATTAATTAGTTAAGTGTCAATTGCTCTATAAGATAAAAGAAAAGAAAGAAAAAAATATAATTTATCATTTGATTACTTTTTTAAGATAAATGTTTTTAACTATTACGAAATTTATTTTAATTCCAAAAAAATAAAGTAAATGCTAAGTCACTATTCACTTTTTGCAAGAGTATATATACTGCGGGTAAATAGCTTTTCAAAAACATTATTTTGAGTCACATGAAAGATCCTTTACATAGTATGGAGGACACTTTGTATAAGTAAAGATACCAAATATTTATTCTCTACTCACGAATACAAAAAACTGGATGCCATCGTTCAGTTGTGTGACGGAATCCTTTTCTTTTAAATAGAAGTTGAAGTCTGTACTTAAAACGATTTACAAACAAAAAAAAATGCTAAGAAACACACATTCTACAAACCTTACTTACCTACAATATGACTCTACACTGCCTCCAGAAATCAACTGACTTCCTTGATCCACGCTTCGCTTTCATACCTACAGCAGCGTTTGGTAAAATGATTAGCACAGTTCCCACATAACGTCAAGGTATGTTATAGTGAAACAGGTTTTTAACCGGTTTTTAAGTGAGGTTGGTTGTCGACCTTACAACCCACTCGATGAAGAAGAAGACCGGTTCTTAGAAGATAAATTTATTCTTACTTTGTATAAAAACAAGCAAAGACTAAATTATCAAAATGATTCATTCGAAAAATATTTTTTCATCGATCATAAATTTAAAAACACAAATAATAACAATATATAGCAATTTTATTGGCAACATAATTATAGTTTAAAGGCAGAGTGTATTAAAGTTTAAGTTCTTGTCAAGTAATAATGACGTAAGTACTTTACAACTTTATTTACTTTAAAACGTGAAGTATCTGTTTAGCAAGTGCTCTGCGAGTATTAATGCGCGGGCCGTCGGTCGGAGTGAAGGTTTCCTTCAAGCTGGGTCTGCTTTCACGCTGAAGATACTGAGGTGTTAAGATGAACACCTTGCTTCTTAGGGTATACACAGACTGACTGTATTTAAACTGCATACAAACAGCAAGAATACACTGAAACTGTATTTTCCGCTTGCGGTAGATAGGAAGCTTTAGCAGCTGACTGCACTCTCTGAATTACACACCGTGAATTTTAACTGGTTGATTTTCGTTAAAGGAAGTGTTCAGTTCATTAAACTGAACAATTTTCCGCAAGGAACGGGCTGAAAACCGACAGTTAAATTGACCCGTTCATACAAAACCGTGCGGCCAGATAATTTATTGATTGATTGATTGATTTTTAAAGGTCTTTATTAGCATAACACAAACACATACAGAAAAGTTCAGAAACCTACTTACTACATAAAATCCTGTTTGCAGGTGGAAGACACCTTTTAAAATAAATATTTACCTTCAAGAAATTACACTAAGTATATAGGTATGACCAACAAATAAATGTTTCTGATTTCTGATTCTGATTTCTATATAGTTTTATAAACACGCACCACACAAAATTAAGTTACTTTTAATATGCAAGCTTTATATCGAATAGTTTGCATTATTACAAACTGATGAATCGGCCAGCTGATTGTTTTACTATGGGAATGAATTTTTTTTAATTTGATAAGCCCTTGTTCCTAGGGAAAAGATGTTCAGTTTAATGGACTGCTGAACATTCCCTTTAACGAAAATCAACCAGTTAAATTTCACTGTGTATTTATATGCAAATGTGCGTTTGTTTGGTTTGCCCTGAAAATACAGCAACATAGCAATGGATAAATAAGATTTCTAAAGACTAGATGTTGCCGGAACTCGATGTAAACGGAATAATTGGTTTATAGAGTGACATGGAAACACACATTATCAAATTACCGCGGGAAAGATCTTGCTCTCACGGTAAAACCATAGATAATCTCCACAAAATGTAAGGGTACATGTTTCAGGATCATGACCTGATTGTACCCTATAATTTTGCGGAGACCTGTCACACCCTGTATATAAAGAAAAGCGGAGATGCTGCAATTCCATTTCAACATTATTCCATTCGGGCACATTGTAGACATATTCAAACGATTTTCTCTCCACCTCCAACGTTCTGCATATATCTGCATGCAATGCAGTAAGCTACGAGATTAATAAAATACCCGAAATTCTTGCCTGACTCCTGCACTTATATACAAAGGACTTGCGGGAGTAAGGTGTTAGAATATTCTAGACCGAGAGCCTAACGTGCAGTTTTTGGGTTGCCTATTTGAAATCGAAAGATAAAAGATCGAACAACGCAAGCTCGAAGCTGTTAGCTCGATTGTACTTGAAAAATATATGTGCTTGAACGTTCGCATCAAAATCTCGTATGACTTAAGCTTGGATTGGGGATTTTCTTACAACATGTAAAAAATAATGTTTCGACCCAGACAATAGATGGCACTGAGAAATCGTGTTTTTGTTCTTCGACAAAAACATGAATAGCGTGCAAAGAAGGAGTTTATCTGGGATGACCACAAAGATAAAATGACGAGCTAGATTATTTTTTTATGATAGATAGATAAAGCGTTTATTTGATACTGCAGACACATACATAACAAAATTAAAACTAGTATTTAATACGAATATCATAACTTAACCTGACACACCAGGTTATGCATGTGTGCTGCAGCAGTGCAAGAAGGTCGTAGCTCAGCGTCGATGTTTGACTATGTCTGCAGCATATTATGCTTTTGCAAAATCTACCGCATTTTTATGTACTATTTAATTTCTTTAATTAACTGCCAGAAACTCCTCATTAACGCCAGCAAGAAAGCTCAAAATCTACAAACATTTCTAGAACTATTAAAATATCAAAACAGAATATATAGACTGAAACAATTTAAGATCAAAATGATGAATTGGTTAAGGTTATGTAACGGATATGATATGTGATGGGTGTTTATTTCCTGTTTGTTTGGTACAAAATCGATTGCAAAAGAAAAATCTTTAGAGGTTTGATCTACGTTACATATAATAATATTTTGTGATGGTGTTGGTTGGTTCGAACTTTAGCAATTTGAGATTTTGATGCACCTTACGAAACTGCAGTTATGTAGGTGGCCGAAGCGTCTAGGCTGTGACCTTTCTATCTATTATAAGTACAATCGAGATAACATTTTCGAGATTTTGTTATTCGATCTTTCGTAGAGATCCCGCAGTTTTCGTTCTTTTGGCGGCGCGCTGCTATGTGCCGAGAATAGGCCAGGGACTTACTGCGGGCTAAAACTAAACATTAAGAGCTATCTTTTAAGCATACTTAAGCGGTTCTAAGTCAGCTTCTAATTTATAAACCAGCCAGTGTACTTGTGGTATTACAAGTAAGTAGAATTCTATTATGCAGATACTGAAATTATAGGAATTCTGTGCTGCATGACTTATCATATGAGTTACTTTGTGTAGGTGAGGCGTGATTCAATTCAATTTATTTATTGCATTCCACAATGGTAGAGTAGATGTTATAACAGATAAATAGAAGGTAGGTACATCATGGACCCTGTTGGGCAGCAACTTGAAATAGGAGAGAGGAGGTCGCTTCTTATTATAGGTGCAAAAGTGTTTATTATATATTAATTCGTTATAATCCTTTTACAAGAAAATTCAGTTTATAAAGCTGAACATCTTTCTAGGAAAATTACCATTCATACGAAACCATGTGGTACGTTGATCAATTCATCATCAGCATCATCATCGTGTGAACTGTAAGGTCGACAACCGACCTCGAGAGTCCCTCACAAACCTGGTGTCAGTGTTATAGAGTCGCCAAAGGCCACTGACTTGGCTCGTGTAACGACTAGATAGTAGCCGGGACTAACGGCGAAGCACGGAATCATCTTTCTTTTCGGACAATCAGGTGATTCAGCCTGCAATGTCCTAACCAAACTGTCTCACAAAGAGATTTTTGCTTGGCAGTGTCCCCATCTGGAATCGAACCTCCGTAATGGGTGTCGAAATCTCGACCACTCGGCCACGGAGGCTGTTATCAATTCACTATGGGAGAAAACATTTTTTTCATCTGACAACTTACGTTTCTAGAGGAAAAGTTCAGTTTTATAAACAAAGCACTCACATAAACCATAAAAAAAACCAACTTCACCAATAACATTTCATCTCATTAACACAAAAACTGAAACTGTCCAATTATTTCCATAAGGAAACCATAAAAACAGCATCGTGTATGAAGTGGCCATAAAAAAGAGGGGTTTGGACAATAACCATAACAATAATAGCAGACTTTATTGTGCAATACAGTTCGCGTTCAGTTCTGACTCAGCTCTGGATGTGTGTGTTGTGTGTTTGGTATGTATGCAGTTATTTACGTGCACTCCCAGACTATGCGGCGGCGGCGGGAACGGAGAAACCATATTCTTCGAGCCCCATCCCAAATAGAATTTTTGACGGCACTTGTATAGAGTTGCTAGCAACCCTGTTTTATATTTAAGGAACATGCTGAAGTTAGTATTTCATTTCTGGGTCTCTGTGTGTGCTACTATAACCAAATTCCTGATGATATTCGCTCAGAAAAAAGGTTTAAGAATCTTGCGAAACGCTATGCAATAAGTTAAAAAAAAAGGTCAGAAGAAGCGAGTCCTGTGGAGTTTCTTCTGGCTGTTCTTCTCCACATTGAGTGCACACTAGAAATAAACGTGCCGACCATACACAAATTTTCGTCCTTGGTATTTTATATTTATTGCTATTAGTTTGACTTCAATAACTGATTATTGTAAAATCTTACCTTTTCTTGAAAATACTGGTATTTTTACCAAATTTTTTTAAGGTTTACTGAGATCTGTCAACTGTTATTTCCTGTTTTTAAATCAACAATAAGTTTCATTGTTTAATAGACATATTAACTATTACGTGAACAGGACCTCAGTCTCCTAGCCCGTCAGGTCAGATGAATGTGAACTGTGAATGGTATCAATAAAGAATATTTGTATTGCATCGGTGGTCTAGTGGCTAGGGCCGCTGCCTCCCGTCCGGGAGACACGGGTTCGATTCCCACCACGTATCAATGTGTTTTCGAATTTTGAATTCATATGTACGTTTATTCGACGCTCTTAATACGGTGAAGGAAAAAATCGTGATGAAACATGCACACTCCTGCGAAGAAATTCAAAGGTTCTGTGTGAAGTCGACCAACCCGCACTGGGTCAGCGTGATCAACTAAGGTCAAATTGCCCTCATTCAGGGTAGGCTAGAGCCCCTAGGGGGAATCTATATGAGCTGTTGATGATTGATTGTACCTGGGCTGATTGATAACTGGCCGAAACGACGAACTTAAAAAAATGATACGCAAAAAAAAAAATAATACATTATATTTTAACATCTTTTTGAAAATAGAACGCCAAATTTGAATTTAATCAAACTGGTAGAATTTGTTTGATAGGACGTAGAACTTTCTCTGTCGTAAATTTTCTTAACAATGGAAAGAAACGAAATTCGTGCGGTGATAAAGTTTTACGTTTTAAAACAGAAAACAGCAACCCAGATTAAAACCAAGCTAGACAGTGTTTTAGGTAATTCTGCTCCTGCATTGAGTACAATTCACACCTGGATAACTGATTTTAAACGTGGAAGACAGAGCTGCGAAGACGCCCACAGGTCTGGCCGTCCAAATGAAGTCACGAATCCGGACATGATCAAAAAAATTCACAAAATTGTATTGAATGATCGGCGCTTGAAGTTGCGAGAGATAGCAGAGATGGTGAGCATTTCATCTGAACGCGTTTTTAATATTTTGCACCAACATTTGGGAATGAAAAAGCTTTGCGCGCGATGGGTGCCGCGTTTGCTCACTGTTGACCAAAAGCAACGTCGAGTGGACGATTCATCGGAGTGTTTGGCGCTGTTTAACCGAGATCCTAACGAGTTTTCGCGGCGTTATGTAACAGTCGATGAAACCTGGATACATCATTATACTCCCGAGACAAAAGAACAATCTAAGCAGTGGACTGAGAGCGGAAGACCTGCGCCGAAGAAAGCAAAAACGGTTTTGTCGGCCGGCAAAGTGATGGCGACTGTTTTTTGGGATGCTCGAGGGATTATTTTAGTGGATTATCTGCAAAAAGGAAAAACAATAAATGGAGAGTACTACGCAAGCTTGCTGCAAAAATTAAGTGAAGAAATCCAGAAAAAACGACCGCATTTGGCCAAGAAAAAAGTTTTGTTCCACCATGACAACGCACCTGCACACACGTCAATGGTTGCAGTCGCCAAACTCCATGAATTGCGGTTCGAATTGCTACCGCATCCACCCTATTCCCCGGATCTGGCCCCGTGTGATTTTCCACTTATTCCCAAACCTGAAGAAATGGTTAGGTGGCCAGAGATTTTCATCAAATGAAGAAGTCATTGTTGCCGTGGACGAGTATTTTGAGGGGTTGGAGAAAACATTTTATCAAACTGGTGTAACGGCATTGGAGAAGCGCTGGACTAAATGCATCGAGGTAGAAGGAAACTACGTTGAGAAATAAATTTATTTTAAATAGATTTTTAAAGTTTTTCTTTGTCGTTTCGGAAACTTATCAATCAGCCCTCGTATGAATGATCAATGGTCACATTTTCCCCAGCAAGATTCTGTTCCGTCTACTAGTGGTCCTATTCATTGCCAAAACTACCTAAATAAAAACATTAAATATTTTTTTCATCCTGAAACTCTTTCCTAAAGAAACTTTCAAATCAGACTTCTAAACTCAGAAAACTAATAATAACAAATCAACGGCCCGTTACAGTCCATTGCTGGACTATGAGCCTCCTCCACATAAGTGGAGGGTTTGCCATAATCTCCACGCTTGGCAGGCGGGTTGGAGATCGCAGATTAAAAGGTTACTGTATCAGAGAGCGCTGCTGCCCGTTCCCTGTTCAATGTGTGGTCCCTAAGTCGCCTCTTACGACACCCACGGGAAGAGTAGGGGTTGATGACAAATGTATTCTACTCTGCCGTCACCACACGGCGGAAACTAAGAATATAATCACGAATAAATCCTGTACCGTCAGATCGCATCGGACTGACACTACATTTTAAAAGCTAGTTTTTTTTTCGAGAAATGAAAGTGGTATTATCAGCTCTATATCCGTGCAGACTGCAGCTTCTTAAATTTATGTACTGCACTGAGTCAGCCGTCGTATAAGGCGGTCCTATGTGGCTTAGTTATAGCTGATTTTTGATACCGAACGCAAAATATACTCCAAATGTTGATTTTATCACAATGTTACTGTGAAAGTTATATAATGTGTGTTTTTAAAGCTTTTAAATCGGATATTATGTAAATGAGAGAGAACGTCGGTGGTATAATGGCTAAGGCTGTCTTCTGTCCGATGTTGTACGCGGGTTCGATCCCCACCATGTGTTTTAGAATTTCAAACTCATTATATTGTACGTTTATTAGACGCTCTTACGGTGAAGGAAAACATCGTGATGACCTGCACATTCCTGCGAAGAAAAAGTCGACCGATCCGCACTGGGCCGGCGTGATCGACTAATGTCTGATCCTCCTATTTTCCCCTCCCGATCAGAAGGTCTGCTGGAAGATATTTCTTTAGAAATAAGTAGGCCTGTTGTGTCGTTTTTCTTTGTGTTATTGTCATTTTCTTGTTTAATGTGTACAATAAATGGTTAAATAAATAAATAAATAAGGTCTAAGCAGCAAAACGTCCAACAGCGCGAAACGTCATTAGACCAGTAAGCCTAATTAGGAAAAGGTCCATGTAGCTAAACGTCCAACTCTCAGATGGTCTGTATAGCTGAACGTCTATTTCGCAAATTGTCACAATCTCAAAATATCTAGATACTTAGGCTTGAGAACGATGTGAGCTGATTGATGATGAAGCCACGTCATCGCGTCAACTTTCATCTTAAAATAAATGTGCCTTCTTATTGAAAATGACCTTATATTCTTATCATGAAATTTTAACCTCTTAATACTCAAAGTAGAAGATTTTTTATATTGTACTTTTAAATGACACTTCTTTTTTTATCGTTTGGATTTTCAGGTCAGTCGAAGTATACTAAAAGACTGGTTTAGTTGTATAAAACTTGTCATTCATATGTTTTTTAGTAAGGATTTTTTTACTGAAGTTGAGGTAACGGCTAAATAGCCTTATGATGAATCACATTGTAATATGAAAAAAAAAATCTTAATTTTACTTTTCATTATTATTAAAAATAAGTAATACCATTAAATAGATATTTGCCATTCCAGGCAAACAAATTTTATGAATTACTTGTACATAAGTCTGTTTACGAATACTTACTCGTACTAATATCAGACCGCCCGCGGCTACGCTCGCGTTGTGTAAGATTTTCACGTGCGAATAAGACTTTTTACCGTAAAAAAATTTATATGTTACTAACTATCTCCATTCCAAACTTCATCCAAATCCGTTGAGTACTTTAAGCGTGAAGGCGGAACAAACATCCAAACATCTAAACATCAAAACTTGTTTAGGTAGCATAATTTGGAAAATGTTTCTGTAATTTGCGAGGAGATTCAGGTTCAAATCCTTTCCGATATCGACAAAAAAATTAATTTTTCGCAATAAAAATAATGTTTTGGAACAGAATGTTCTTTATAAGTATTCTATTTATTTTTCTCAACGCTTGAAGTTTAAATATCTTCTGCACCGTATTTTCCTTCAGAGATGGTTCCCGGCGGCAGATACAGATGTTATCACGACAATGGAATTAACTTGACTATCCACTTATTCTTGATCGGTCAACTGCAGTGCGCAGGTCGCTGGTGCCGCTGGACTTGGTTGGATATTATCTTGCAGTGCAAGATGCAAGGAGTTTGCAACAGTAGCACTTTGAGATTATCTTGGTTTAATAGCGTTTGGTGAAATATAAAACATTTCGACGTAATCTTCTTCACTCTAGTGTCAGTGTTATAGAGCCGCCGAAGACCACTGACATGGCTTGTGCAACGACTAGATAATAGCCAGGACTAACGGCTTAACGTGCCTTCCGAAGCACGGAAACATTTTTCTTTTCGGACAATTAGGTGTTTCAGCCTGCAAATTCCTAAACAAACAGGGGAAAGTCTCACAAAGAGATTTTTGCTTGACAGTGTCCCCACCGGGAATCGAACCCGGAACCTGCGTAAAGAGCGGCAAAATCTCGACTACTCGGCCACGGAGGCTGTTCAACGTAATATTTTTAGGGCATGTCCTTTTTGTGATCATGTACTCGAGACCGCACGTCGGGCTGACAATATCCATTTACCTACAAACAGCTAAATAACACTTTTCGGATTGGGAGACAGCTCAGCCCATAAAACTGAAGCAGCTTTTATTCCATAACTTTTTGAATAGTAATGGCATTTTGTGGTGACGCCGTGTGGTTACGGCAGAGTAGAATACATTTGTCACCAACCCCTACTCTTCCCGTGGGTGTCGTAAGAGGCGACTTAGGGACTACACATTGAACAGGGAACGGGCAGCAGCGCTCTCTGATACAGTAACCTTTTAATCTGCGATCTCCAACCCGCCAAGCGTGGAGAATATCGCAAAACCCTCCACTTAAGAGGAGCAGTGGACTGTAATGGGCCATTGATGGCATTTTTATACAAATAGACTCGGTAGTCGCCGAAATGTTGTATGTAATGTTGTGTGTTGTATATCGTTCTCGTTTTTTTTAAAGTATTATTTTTGTTCGTTATAATGATGGTACGTCCCTCCCTGGGCTTACTCGTCCAGCCGCCGACTGTCCCCTTCAGCGAACCAGACTCACACGTCCACCCTAAACGCGCTGTAGGTGGTCAGCTCGTTCCAGACCAACTCCACCTGGATGACTGGCGCCGCTCCTGGCACCAGAACGGAAGTCCGCCTCCTGAAGTGGTGCTGACACGCACCCCTGGCTGTCTCACACCTCCTCCCTTACGGCTCCGTCTTTCCTAGACACGCGTCCCGCGTGTCAAAATGGGCCACCAGGTCAACTTCCCATTGACCATGAAAACTGCAGTAGTCTTGTGATTTTTTATGATTGAATTGAAACTAGACTTTCTTGCAATTCTGTTATATTGTAAGCAAATTACAAATACAATTTTTCCTGAATAAAAAATCTTTTACATTTAATTGACCCAGCCAACACCCTGAAGCTGAACGAATGAACAGAAAGAAATTGAATGAAAAACATTGATGAATCAACAGATAAATTGAAAGAATGATACAGATGGCGACCCAGCCAACACCCTGAAGCTGAACGAATGAACAGAAAGAAATTGAATGAAAAACATTGATGAATCAACAGATAAATTGAAAGAATGATACAGATGGCGCTAGTGCGGATATTACATAGCGGTAAAATCAAAACTATGTTAATTTGCGTTAACAAAGAGATAAAACAACAAACGTGTTTATTCAACTAACGTGTGTCGGTCAATTCTCATTGAACACCAGTAACGAAGAAGTGAATGAAAAATTATTATTTTCGGTGGATAAGTAAAATTGGAAATGAAATATCAAGGCTTATTGGAAGTGTAGACGGTTTAATCGCTGAATGCCGACTTCCAGCAGAATGCCTACTATCACAATTAGGTACACATTTTCATACTAAAGAACGTGTTCTTCCTCTTCTTAGCGTATCGGTTCATACACGGCTATTAAATATATGCGGACCAGTACGCAGCTACGGATATAGCATTATCCGTAGCATTGTAAAGATCCTCGCGTGTGCAGGTGTTAGGACACGCTGGGCAGGATAACATGTGTGCCATTGTCTGGGGTGAGACACCGCACTGGCATGCACTATCCGAGCTAAAGCCCCACCTGCATAAATTCTCCTTGCTTCGGCCGACTTGGGTCCGGAGTCTGTTCAAAGACTTCCAAGTAGGCCAATGTAGGCTATGTCCAGGGGGAAGATGCTCAGAGAACGAAGTAGGTGATGCAATTTGGTATTATAGTAGGGAGTAAGCATCACATAGTTTTTTTTTGTCCACTTGCTTATGTCCTCTATGGAGAGATATCAGTGTTGCTCTTTGATTTAGAAACGTATAATCTGAGAGATTTTTATAAATAAGGTTATGCCGAAATAAAAATGCACTCATCTTTTTAAAATCTTTATTGGTAATAATTGGATAGATTATTTGATCTAGTCTGGGTCAGTCCAACTATACTTATACACATTCAACATTTTCTCGCTGTATCAGATCATAATTATAACTTACAATCAATTTAGATCCAGTTTGACAAAACATTTGATCATTTATACACATTTAATTGAATTTATATTTTTTTACACTGTACTGAACAATCTGGCTCCTAAATATTAAAAGGATAAAACAAAGTAAAAGAGAGCGTCGGTGGTCTGGTGGTTAGGGCCAGTGCTTCCCGTCTGGGAGACGTGGGTTCAATCCCCACCACGTACCAATGTGTTTTCGAATGGTGAAGGAAAACATCGTAATGAAACCTGCACGCTACTGCGAAGAATTCGAAGGTTGTGTGTGAAGTCGACCAACCCGCACTGGGCCAGCGTGGTCGACTAAGGCCCAATCGCTCAAATTCAGGGTAGGCTCAAGCTCCTCGGTGGGGATGTATATGAGCTGTTGATGAAAACAAAGTATACGTGGTGAGCTATTGTATCAGCAATAGCTCTGTTTTTTTTAATGAGAAAAATTACTTTTTTTATTTACGTTTTAGGACAAAGTTGTTCAGCTTCAGAGATATTTTATATAATTTTGTGTATTTTCCATTTTAGTACATTATAACGGGTTGAAAATCATAACGATATCATTCTCGTACCACTTATAATATTATAATAGTAGATGGTCATCTCATTGACAATTTAATTCATTGGTTAACATCACACGAGTTTTGAATTAGTAATTTTTTTAAAGAATATGATGCGACGTAAAGTTCACAAACTAGATTCCCTATATAAAAAAATAAAAATAATTATAATTTAGGAAATTGCCTGAAAGATGTTCAAAATCAGAAAAATTAGTTGCTACAATCGTCGCAGCAAAGTGCTACGTTCTACGGCGTAGCACATGCTACGAAGAAGTCGACATTCTTTGCGCTCTAATTTGATGCATTATTGTTATCCTTTGTTTCAAATTTAGGTATAGTGAACTTTAGTCGCTCAATCTTATACAAATTTTTCACTCGTATAAGGAAGAATAACGTAAATACAACTTAAAGTACCTAGTTTCTGTGGTAATAACCTAATTTTTCGGGCCGTTGATGATGACGATGATGATGAACCTAATTTTAATGATATTCCTTTTTTTAATTGGCAGTGGTGGTTGTTTTGATTTTTAGTAAGTATATCGTGCCGATGAGATATTTCATAAATATCACAAATTAAGGTTTATTTAAAGAAGAAAAAACGATAAACAGAATAATTTTAGTGAAAATACGATAAGAGGATGGCTACAGTTACAATGACAATTAACAAATATTTACTGAATTTTTAAACACACAATTTATTTAAATATTCTGTTAATTGACAATTTTAATTTTAAATTATATTCTTAAAACATAAATCTGTTTTTTACAATCAAAGAAAATAGATACTAAACTTAAAAATGCCTCTCACAGCTTCAATAGCACTGATCAGTAATATTTTCATACTGATTTTTTTACGAGACAAAAATATATATGGAAAAGTTATTTATTAATTGTAACTATTATTACCTAAGAACTTATGATACCTAACTATGTTTTATATATATATATATATATATACTTCTCATAAAAAAATCGAAACACCTTGCAAGTTTATGTTTAGTAAGGAACAACAGAAAAATGTGTATATTTAGGAATATAATTATGTCAAATGTCGTTTAATAGTGAGTAATGAATGATCACATAGGATTTGAAAACCTGATATTACTCACTATTAAACGACATTTGACATTATACACCGTGAAACGACATTTGACATTATACACAAAACATATACTTGCAAGGTGTTTCGATTTTTTTATGAGAAGTATATATTAAATTCTTCCTAAATCCTATACAAAGATAGGATGTTACTTATATTTAGCATAATCATTGTATGTACATGTTTTTTTGAAGCGAATGTATTGCTTTTTTTTATAGTATAGAAATTATGGTAGGTAACATTTTTTTTTTATTGAGACATGTTACAGGAAAAATTGGATGTTGAAATTCGCTCAAGGTTTTTTCGTATATTTATAATTATTTCATCGTTAACTGAACTTCATCCATAGTGAAATTTTTCAGCTATATTGTGGTTCAAATAACGTTTATCCCAGAAATACAAAGTATTGTTAAAAAATAGAAAAAAAGGAGGAAATAATTATCTGCCAACCCTTCAAAAGAGAGGAGTGAATGTTGTTTTATGATCTATAAAAATAACACTCACTTAACTAATTCTGCAAAAATACTATGCCTGTAATATGTCTTAACAAACTGTAGATATTTGAATATAAAACTTTACTATCCGAATGTACTTCTCAAATACATCCCAGCTTGGCAATTCACTACATACACAAGTATATTTCTCTATATTACCCCGCAAGGGCTAATAACAATAAATAAATAGTAATAATGCGTATATTATATATTTTGTGTGCAATTTTAAGTTTAATATATAATAATATTATGATATTTATCGCATTATTATATTGATAAAATTTTACAATACGTACATACATTTTCATTACAAGTATTATAATTCAAACCATTTTCTTTATTGTATATTGAAAAGAACTATTTTAAGTTAACATAAGGATTTTTTTTTTAATTTTGATATAATAAAAACAGATAGGGAAAATCAAAATTTTAAAATAAAACAAATTTATATGAAAGTATTTGTTGATTTTTAATTATGCAGCTAGAAATCTTGAACAGGATAAAAATTACGTAACATGAAATACGCATTTACTCCCATAGCTACTAACTAGGGATTTTATGGCACATACAAGTAACACTCAGACTATAATAAACAGTAATTAATTATATGTAGGTAGGTACATATAAAAAAAACTTTCAATTCAAAATTAACTAGTATCATAATCATCATTTAAATCTGTTCTGGTAATGGTTCTCAATTACTATTGTTACAATACTGAAAAAATAAAAAAGGAAAACGAGTAATCGATATTAAAAAAATAAAAACAAAAAAGGATAAATAAATAAAAAGGTTTGAATACCGTAAAGGACGTTGTCAAACTAAATCACTTTGAGAATTTCCTTAGTTTGGTTCATCTGATGTACTGAAAAGTAAGACGAATCCGTATTTCGGAACTCAACTAACTTTATAATTTTCACATTCGCTGTTTAATTCCGCAAATTGACAGTGCTAGTAACGACTAGATCTAAATCATTTTGTGCTTAACATGCAACCTTACTCTCATAATAGTTACCTTTATATACATTAAATCTTCCACTTTCATTCTATTAACAACTAAATCGTACATATTAGTGTCGATTCTAACAAACACAACCAGAGTGTGACAAAAATTAAAGTTAATTTATAACTTGGTAAAAAAAAAAGTGAGATCACATCATCACTTTTTTACCCTTAAAATATGACGTGGTTCAAATCTCTGGGTCCCTTTTTTGAGAATCTAAAACTAGCCCCACGCACACAGGGCAAACAATCAATTGCAAAATTGAGAGTTGGGTTTGATTGGGTCTGCAATTATCAGAGTTTTTCAGTAACTTTTCATTAGCCCTTCATCTGCAATGTACGATACTATCACTGTTTTTCCCTGAACATGACGTAGCGTAGAACGTCTGGGCTTCCGTACCATTGAAAGTAAAAACATAGAATGAAATTGGGACAAAGATTTAGATGACAAAGAGTAGTGGAACATGCCTGCTTTTTTGCCATACTTGCTTCTTGTGTCATGTTTGTTGTTTATTTTATAAATAAAGTTTTTCTTTTTTATTGCAAGGTGGGCACTTTTAAGCTATGCGCGCACTAGCGACTTTTGTCGCGGCGACAGTATGTCTCTCTCGTCAAGTTTACTAGAGTGCGAAAGAGAGGCACATAGTGTCTCGAGAAACAAAAGTCGCTAGTGCGCGCATAGCATTATACGATAGAAGCACCGTAATTTTTCCAAACTCGCTTTTGCTAAGCTATTATATAACATTAATTAGACTTAATCAAAATTGAAAAATTCTTTGATGGCAGTGAGAAACCTTTAATTAACAATATTATTAATTGCAAGAAACACAAGTAAAGGACTATGATTAACGAGTTGTTAGAATCAACACCACAATGTTAGTAACTTGGTTAAACTTTGCAAATTGCTTATCTATAGAAAGGAAGAATTGAGCTACTCTCTACAAGATCAGATCTTTTCAACGAATCGACAATAGCATACACATTTCGCAATTTTATACTTCAGAAGATGTTATGTATAATTTCAATTCCGTAAAGTCAATTTTAATATCCGTATTCCAATTTCAAAACTGACGACAGTTTCAAACTCACTTTTCTAAACTGTTCTTGAACTCCACACAAAAAGTTTATATTTTAATTTGTAATTCGTTCCAATTTCAAATGTCAATCAGCACAAGTCTTGCAGCACTGTTCCTTATACCTTTTTAGAGCGCACATGTTCATCGCGCGAACATTTTCGCAGAAACGTGAAGTATCTCTGCAGACGCCATCTTGGAAAAAAGAACAAACGTAAGTAAGATTATTACGTGCTAGTGTCTCAGATAGAGCTGTAAATACGTGACGACGTGAAATCGAGGTTAACACTGTTATACGTGATTGTATACGAAATTGAAAATGGAATTGAAAAATTCAACGATAACAAGTGTGTACTTTGAAATAACGAACAAAGTAACACTGTTACAAAGTGACTGGGTGAAGCAGGTTTTTAAATAAGCGAAATAATAACTGCAAGATCATTATTTTTGTAGAAATGTACTACGAAATTTTCATTTGAAGTAAATACCTAATGCATACTGAAAGTTACTCTTGGGTATTTTTTTTATTACCAATAATTTATTTAGCAATTAATTAGCACAAGTATTTTTACTATTTTTATATTTATAATAATTATAGTTAAAACGGCAGATTATTTGAATTTAATCAGATTGTTCACTCATTTCATGCTTTGTTTTGTAATTTCAAACAATAGGGTATCGGGCTACTTTTTTTATTTTATAAATTCAAATTTCTTTGTTTCTGCTATCGAACACTAAAATAATTTTTGCTTTATCTTTAAAATTCACCGAGTTATAAAGGTTTGAAATTCAAGATTAGACAGAGAGGCACATACCCACTTGTGACATCATTTTTTAGTAACGCCATATAATGTCTATACAAAAAATAGTTTTTGAAGGAGACAGAGATATTGAAAATTTAAAAAATCACTTTAAATTAGTTTTTCAACCGATTTGTTTTTTTCTTCGCGAATCGTCTGCTACTAATCTATATTTTAATAATAATTCATAAAATATGGTAAATTTAGGAACAGTCCGATCCCCTATTGACACAATTCAGTCAAGTAGTGAACTCACCCAAAAAAATGTAATGACGGATCTAAGTGATGTAATAACATCCTATGGAAATAAATTATTTTGACTTTGACTTTGACTTCAACAAAACATATTGGGCCGCTTTAGCAAAGCTGAGCCGATTACACGATCAATATTGTGTGCGACGTCATTGCTCTCCAAAATATTCCCATAAGAAAGAAGGTATATAAGAGACATGTGTAAGCAAAGCATCTAGTAATCTTGTAAGCATGTTTGACACTAGGCCGCCACCGTTGTCACTTCCTCGCACCAAGTTTAAAGATAGAGGAAGGTGAAAAAGAGAAAGGAAGGAAAAAGGCGAGTGAAAGATTAAAGGTATGAAGAAAGGAAGGAATAAAGGCAAAAAGGAAGGAAACAGGAAAGAAACTTGAGAAAGAAATAGTGAAAAACAGACCTGTATAAGCGCAGCTAGTAACCCTGCAGGCGCGCTTGACGCTGGGCCGCCTGAGCTGCTCGCACGCTGCGCCCGCGCTCCTTTCCTTGCGACGACGCTCCCTCGCGCCGGACCGCCACACGCAACGGAGAACGCGGTGCTGCCAACCCTCGTGACCACACTGGCCTACGCACTAAAATAATAAAAAAAGTAATGTAATCGACGATTTACCTCTCAAAACCTAGCGACATATTTTTTTTTTTTCGAAATACCAACATCATAATATTTAAGCAAAATAGGAAATATACCGTAGCCAATTAAAGGTATTTGGTAAACCAACAGCTTAAGTTTTCGCATAGCATGGCTGAATCGATGTAATGACAAAATCCACAGATAATGTGAAAAATCAACAGCATGATGTGTTTTCTGAATCACTTATTCAGACAATCGGGTCTTCTTCTTCTTCTTTCGTGTCGGCAAGAATACGGGCTAAATCTTACTTGCCCAGAAAGTGGCTACCGTGGTAGCCCTCTGGTTACTGACAAGTAAGTCCTCACGTGAGCAGGTGGTCGGGCACGCGGGACAGTTAGTGAGGTGTAGCATGGTTTGCAAGGGTTCTCCACATTCACAGCTGGCGTCTGCGCTACTTGAGTACCCCCACCGACACAGGTTATCTTTGCTTCGGCCAACCTGGGTCCTCAGCCTATTTAGACTTCTCCAGGTTGGCCAAGGTTCCTTATAGCCTGGAGGCAGATTTTCGTTGGGGGGTACAGTGAATATGGATACTCGCTTGCCCAAAGCCTGCACCTCACGTCAGTAGGGTTTTGGTCAGTGGGCTGCGTAGATTGCAGGAAGCTTTTGCGGCTTCGCAACCGACCTGCGGCGGGGGAGAGCCCGTAGAGTGGGTGTTTCGGGTCACTTTCCTGTTTTTGTTTTTCAAGCGAGCATGTCACCTCTCTACGGACTCTGGGTGGAGCTATTCCCGTAAGAGGAAACAGCATACCGATCGGGGTTGGCTTAAGACACCCAGTCACTATGCGGCAGATGTCGTTCAGCTCTGCGTCCACCTATCTGGTATGTGCTGACATAGCCCAATCGGGTGATTCAGATTAACTAAACTAAGAACAGATATTATTTTTGGAATATACATACTTTTTTTTAGTTTCGGAATTTGAACCCAGAAACGAAGGCTGAGCTTTTAAGTGAGCTGTAAAATGAGACCGGAAACCTCTTCAGAAAGTATATGTAGAGCCGACCTGAACAAGATTCATCTCTCAAACAAATAAAAAAAAATAGTTTCGTAACTTTTATTTGAATGAGTATCAGTAATGAAAAATAAATCTCAGATTAACAGATAATAAAAATCACCATGATCACCACAGTCTCACCTTACTCCAAGGTCCAACAGCCCAAGCCGGCTTGCACGGCTTCTGGTCTCTCTTCAGCCTCTCTGGCTTCAAGCCACCATCGCACGAGGACTCAGGAAGACCAGTCCCGTTGGCACTCACACACTCCACACGGCGACGGATCACCGCTGTTGGATAAAATACTATGTTAAAAGTCTAAATGCTAAACAAACCAACCTGACACTACACAAATCGATGTTTGTTTCACACGTTGAACGCCCATCGTTTACGAAAATTAATGCTTGAATAACCGCCTTTGCTCGTGTTTCGCCTCAAAACTTTTAACTCATGGATTATCCATTGATTCAAGTCTTCGTGCTATCGTTATTCGCACAATCGGCCTCTTCGCAATCACGTAGTGAACCCGTTGATGATAATCTACCAACATCGCTATGAAATGTGAATATGCCGCGTAGTGTTTGCTAAAGCAGTCGGGTGCCTTCGGAAATATTGAGGAGAGTAATTTTCAAGTAGTGGCTGGTTTCAACTGATGCTCTAGTGGTACTAGCACATAATTAGAGAATTAATACGAAGACCGATGATGACAGGAAGGAGTCTCGTCAATCTTATGAGTGTCAAAAAACTCAATCATCATCATCATCGTGTGGGTTGTAAGGTCAACAACCGTCCTCCTAAACCCTGGTGTCAGTGTGCCAAAGGCCACTGACTTGGCTCATGTATCGACTAGATAGTAGCCGGGACCAACGGCTTGACGTGCCTTCCGAAGTATGAAATCATCTTTTCGGACAATTAGGTGATTCAGTCTGCAATATCCTAACCAAACTGGGGAAAGTCTCATAAAGAGATTTTAGCTTGACAGTGTCCCCCACCGAGAATCGAACCTGGAACCTCCGTAACGGGTGTCGAAGTCTCGATCACTCGGCCACGGAGGATGTTAGTAAGTTAGTTAGTTTCAATCAATCTATCAATCAGCCTATTGCAGTCCACTGCTGGACGTAGGCCTCCCCTAGGGCACGCCAAAGCGCACGATCACCCGCTTTCCTCATCCAGCCACCACCAGCGATCTTCCTCAGGTCATCAGTCCACCTGGCAGGGGGGCGACCCACACTAAGTTTCCCGAGACGTGGTCTCCATTCGAGAACCCGTCTGCTCCAACGCTCATTGGTTCTGCTAGTTAGTTCATCGGTTAGTTAGTTTATGTCAATGATATAATTATATGACACTTACCAGCTCCACTGGCGAGGCACCTCACCGGAGACCAGGAAGAAGTCCTCCAAGCCGCGCAGTGTTTGCCGAAGCAGTCTCTCACCACAGAGGGTGGAGTGTCGCCAGTCCTCAGGCAGTGGTCGGTCTCAACTGTAAGTGTCTTGTTGTCCTTCTTGTGCTGATAAAACAAGACATTACAGTAGAACGCATGTTAGGAGCTGATAAATGAAATTCATGTTTTGAAAATGCAGCTGAGATATAGTTGCTAATACCAAGTACATAGCTGAAAAGAATAAAGTTTTCAACGGTCAAACTATTACGCATACTTCTAATGTTAAAAATATGACTAACAAATTTAAAACAGTAGTTTGGAGGCATAATAATTATGTGAACAAGTCGCTACATTTATTTTCTTTCAAGAGTAGATAAACTAAATAAATTTGAATTTTGGAAACAATAAATCTGTACGAAAAATAAACTAGGTACTAAACGCTCCTGTCTTTGTTTTATAAAAGATATGACGGGACAAAGTAGCCATGTTCTTGCTGGAAATAATGCTAGTAACTTACTTGGCACACTGCGCCTCTAACTTGGTGTCCAACTTGGCCACAGAGGGCGCTGCACGGTGACCAATCAGTCGTCATCCAAAAGTATTCGGTGGAGTCCGGCGCATCTATCAACCTGAATATAATAAACAACTTAAGGAAAAAGAAATTCTATGTCCATTTAAATTTAAATCTACTTCATCACCTTTGTCTGCGCCTTTGTCTATTTGTGTCATGATCTACTTTATTGCATTGCGTTTTGCATAAACGAACCAAGAACCATTAATTTATTTTTGTCCGTACTAGCCTAAAATATAGTTAATGTTTCATGCCCGACTAGCCAGATATGATAAGAAATTAGTAATTGGATCAAAACGATAGGAAAAAAAACCCGTGGAAACAATATTTTCACAAATATGATTCCCACCCACTACAAGTATCTTTTGATTACTTACTGGGAAGACTCAACACCACTAATTGTAAGAATCAATTTGTAAATAAATAACATTTTTATTTTTACTTTTTTTTACTTTTGTGATTTTACTGATTTTAGAAAAATATATTTTTTTAACTCTACCTGTTCTCATTTAAAATCTCCGTGCTATCTTCAAAATATTCTTTCAAATTTTCGCCTCGTTGTTCAATATCATTCTTGCTGTAATCCTCATTCACTATGATGATATCCGAGTCATCATCTTCTGGGAACACCAGCTGCTTATCCTGAAGGTTGACAACTCTGGTTCTGGAGTGGATTCCGTAGTTCTGATACATTATTATTGGGTCCACCATCCGCTGACCCCTAGAGTTGCTGACGGTCTGAAAGGTCCAAAAAGACTGAACATATCAATTATATGTGTTCAAAATTTCGTAATACCAGATGACGTTGGCGTTGTTAAATTTAATGCAATAGGCGTTTTAGCCACTGACTTGGAAATATAACATTATGTCTACATTTGCATCATTGTCTCTATGCTTCATTGTGTATGTCTTAATCTGCGTTAGTGTCATCAATGTTATCATCTACTTAATTGTTTATGTTTTTATCTGCATTTTTGTTAATATCATCAACATCAATGTCATAATCTATATCGTTTGTAATGCATCCCGAAGTAACCAGATGAAAAGGTTCTTAAACGTAATTTATGAAGAATTGGGAAGTAGAATGACCACTAGTTTTTTCCAGGCGTGAATTTAAACTTCGAATATTATTATGAAATGCCAGATTTATTATGAAAACTGTTCATAAACTAATAGATGATTAATAATTAATTTGGAAATGAAAATCAAATGGTGATGGTTTTAGTGGTACCAATTTTAGTAAAGACCAATGTATTATTTAAATGATTTAAAATGACCCAAGGATACGAAATAACATACTAATTGTATAATACACAATTCAATATAAGGAACCTCCTACCTGAAAGAAAGAACACGTGCTGTTAATACCAAATGATTTAAATTTTCAAAATCAGTGCGAAAGTTCTTAACTCAATAACTTCTTTCTTGCCTCAAAACGTCCCGTAAACATAAAATTGGAACTAAATATATGTATTTAAAAAGGGGTTTTAAATAAAAAAGCAAAGAAAAGCCGCAACAGCTTTTAAAATATCACTAAATGGAATTCTAAAGTGGAAAAAGTATATTTTTTGCGAAATCCGAACTGCAGCTGGTCTTATTCCCACAGCATGTTATCCCTGTAGTAAATTATGCCCATTGAGCATTAAACTCTTATATTAATTAATCAAAATAAACCATTATCAAGTAAATAATCTGCAAGTAGCCATAAACATCGCAATCGCTACTGATTTTGAAAAACGAACGACCATAAACAAAAGAAGAAGTTTGCCCCAACTCCCGAGTTCCCCCCTCCCTCCCAGCATTCTCTATTCTGGTAACTCCTCACCTGTATTTGAACCACCCAATCATGGAAGCAGGGTAACAGCATAGACCCCCCGTTCCTTTTGGGAGGCAACATCTGTGAAGGGACTGCCGGCTCCTTTAGTCCAAGCAGCAGGAAGAATGTTAGGTCAAATTTAGCAACGAACACAAGACAAATATTAATGGTTAAAAAGTTAAATTTTGATATTTAGGATTTACGTGTTTTTAGAACCAGCCACATAAAATAAGAAGAATGAAGTTGTTTAATAATAAAATGTAATTTAAAGTTTAGGTAACATAAAAGCGTCGGAGGTCTAGTGGCTAGGGCCGCTGCCTCCCGTCCGGGAGACGCAGGTTCGATCCCCACCACGTACGTATGTGTTTTCGAATTTCGATACCATAATACGTTTATTCGACACTTTTACGGTGAAGGAAAACATCGTGATGAAACCTGCACACTCCTGCGAAGAAATTCAAAGGTTGTGTGTGAAGGCGACCAATCGACTATCAATCGTCCTAATTCAGGGATGGCTCGAGCCCCTCGGTTGGAACGTATATGAGCTGTTGTTAATATAGTTTCGTTTACAAATTAATCGTTATGTTATACTTGTAATTGTGACATTCTCGTAGCCATTACGGCTTCTGTTCGGTAGGCATCAGTTCGAACTACACCACGTAACAAAGTATTATAAACGTATGTACCAATGCAGTTTAATTTGACGATCTTACGGCGAAAGAATACTTTGTGAGGAAAAATTCAAAGCCTGATTGCTTTAATGCTTCAGTGGAGACATATAATAAAGTTATATGATGAAAAATGTAAAAAATGTAGTAATGTTGATAAGATAAGGATAAATATCTTTAGCCTGGTGGTGACGGCAGAGTAGAATACATTTGTCACCAACCCCTACTCTCCCGTGGGTGTCGTAAGAGGCGACTTAGGGACTACACATTGAACAGGGAACGGGCAGCAGCGCTCTCTGATACAGTAACCTTTTAATCTGCGATCTCCAACCCGCCTGCCAAGCGTGGAGATTATGGCAAAACCCTCCACTTGAGTGGAGGAGGCTCATAGTCCAGCAGTGGACTGTAACGGGCCGTTGATGTTGAAATATCTTTATTCGAAGTAAGAAGATCGAGCGCGAAGCATCTCCGTTTCAGGTTGGCCAAAATTGTTTTTGTATGATCATCTGTCCATTCTGTCTGTTTGTTCCTGAACCGATTCTCGTGAAATTTTGTGAGCAGGTTCGATAAATATACTTTAGAGTTTTTGTCGAGTCAATATTTGGAAACAGCCATTTCGAACAAAGAAACATATATTCGCGAGGTCTACAGCTCACAGAGCCATTAGTAAAATCTATTTTTTACGTCAAAGCTGGACAAAGATGTCTGTCCTTGGTTGGCACGTTCACTATTAATGTACGCTCACTGTGGAGAAGAACGGTCAGAAGAAACTCCACAGGACTCGTATCTTCTATACTTTTCTTTTTTAAGCAAAATATTGTTTAAAATAGTCATTACACATTGTTAATGTTTCCTGTGCCGAGCTGAACCATCTGAACACCAAGCTTCTTTGTCATTTAAATAATCATTTAACGTATAGTAAGCCTTATTACAAAGCGTCTGTTTATCAAAATTATTTAACACCTTTTCTGGTAAAATAAAGATCTCCACAAATCTCGTAACTGATTCTAGAAACACTACACACAATGCGCAACAACTTGAAGAGTAAGCGAGCGACAGAGTTTGCTCTCAACAATTGTTAACAAAAAACCACATACATCTCTTCCCATTTGGACCTTACCTCGTTCTCGTCGTAAATATCCCTGGCCTGGGAATTGAAACTGGGAGAAGCTTTAGTGCTGGTCGTGGCCACGAATTCGCGGGATTTCTCCGATGGTTTTCCTGGGAAAGGTGCATAAAGCTTACTGGTTGTTTAGGTGAAGTAGGTTAAGTAAGGGCGATGCGGGGGTTGTTTTGATTAGGTATTCAAGTTTCTATAAACAAAGAACATTTTTAAGAAATTCATAAATGTACGTTTATTCAACGCTCTTACGATGAAGGAAAACATCGTGATGAAACCTGCACACTCCTGTGAAGAAATTCAAATGTTGTGACTTCAACCCGCACTGGGTAAGCGTGGTCGAGTAAGGCCTAGTCGCCCTAACTCAAAGTAGGCTTGAGCCCCTCGATTGGGACGTATATGAGTTATTGATGAACCGTACCAAGTCCAACCCAAACACAGCAATGTGCTTCGAATTATGTGTTTAGTCTGTTGGTTACTTAACAAAATGTAAATACGCCTTTTTATTTTAATACATAACACATTTTGTTATTTTAACTGTTGGTAAAGACGTTAAATTTTGTATAATTGGTGTTTGATTCCGTTTTCATGACTATAATAGCTAAAACTTATTTAAAAATTGGTTTTTCGATTAAAAGAACCTATAAAGGTTATTTAAGTACATTTGTTAAGTAGGTACCTAAGCCGACAGCTAAAATAGATGTAGAGTGTAATCGGCTAAGAGGGATAGATAGATAGATATCGGGTCGGAGCAAAAAGCCGTCTCGGTAAATAATGCGTCGTCACTTGCGGCCTGAGGTCTTATTTTGAATTAGTTCGGTTGAAACAAAAGAAAACGAATGGTCGTGGGTAAGAGATTATATTTTGAAGATTTGCGATTGTATTACTAAGTATTAGAATTATTATTAGATTGAACTTAAAACTGTTTTAAAACGTTTGTCTCGGTTGGTTAATAAACAAATGCAGCTGTATAAGTATATCTATATATTGACGTAGACAGCATTTAGCTTTGATTTGAATGTGACCCGTTATCTAGTAATAGGGGATTGGACTACTTTTTTTTAATTTTATAAATCCAAACTTCTTAGTTTCTACTATCGAACATTAAAAGAATTGCTCTATCTTTAAAATTGACCGAGTTATAAAGGTTTGAAGAAGGTGATCAAGATTAGACAGACAAAATTTGTTAGTAACGCCATATAATCTCCATACAAAAAGTCGTTTTTGAAAGAGACAGACAGATTTTAAAAAATCACTGTAAATTCGTTTTTCAACCGATTCTGTTTTTTTCTTCGCGAATCGTCTGCTACTAATCTATATTTTAAAAATAATTCATAAAATATGGTAAACAGTCCGATCCCCTATTGTAATTGTTGATCAAAGGCTTAGACTTAAAAAAAATCTTACAATTTACTTGAACTTACTAAGTATTGTATAAGCTTATGGGATAAGATTGGTGTTTATTATATATCCCCAAATATTTGTTTTACTAAAGAGGACTTCATAACAAGATTTACCTTTCTGCCTGCTCTTGTAGTTCTTCCTGGTGTCCCCAGGTCTTTGCTCATGCGACTGGTCGTCTGATCTTCCGCCGATCATAGCTCGATATCTTCCGTCCGCCCTGCTGAAGTTTTACTCATATTCACGTGTTTGTTATTATAGACTAATTTTAAAACGTACGGTCGCCTGCAGAGAAATCGGACCCCCCCCCCCTAGAATACTATGCGCTATGCCACGCTATGCCAGGGGGGTCCGATTTCTCTGCAGGCGACTGTACTTATTAACGCTAGCTAGGAGTTACCTGATTGCGAGCGTGGGCTAATTTGATAAAAAACGAATCCTCCGAGAAAACAACAAATCTATATTCATCATCATAATCTCAACAAAAAGACCTAACACTATTAGAGGAAGGTCTCCTTTGAGGCCGTATTAGACGGTTCATACAAAGTAATTCATTTTCGATGAAAGGCAGTGAATGATGAACAGTGAAAGACTTCATGTGTTTAGACGCAAAATGTAAAGTGAATAAATGTGTAAGCATTTTTCGAAATTTCTTGATCTTGAATCGTTATTTCCAAAATCATTCATGGTGCTAAAAATATTCTATGATTCTTTCCATTTATTACACCATCTCAAAACCATGTCATTGTAATATATTTTAAAATAAAAAGAAACACTAAACAAATGAATAAATGACTGCCGCGGCTGTTTAAACGTTTCATTTATCGTTCATCTTGATGAAAAATGAACTATGCCCGATGAAAGTGAACGGATGGATTTGACTTTCATCACAAAGGCACATCAGTGATGAAAGATGAAACGTCAACATCAAAAATGAAAGCAAAAGTGAACCGTCTAATATCAGCTTAAGGATCTCCACAATGACCGGTCCTGCGCTGCAAACCGTGAGCTTGATCAGATCTCGGTCCACCTTGTGGCCCCCCACAAACCCTTGCTGGGTCTTTCAGCACGTGGTCAACACTCGAGGTCTTTTCTGTACAATACCCGTACAGCGGATAAGGGGGGATTCCATGAAACTGAACAACTTTCCCGAAGCTTAACTTTCCACGGCCAGCTGATCGATTTACTAAAGTACCTAAATATGTTTTTTTCTTCATTTGACAACTTACGTTCCTTGGAGAAAAGATTTTCAGTTTTATGGACAATTTCCGCTTTACGAGAATTTTTGTAACTCCATTTGGAAGAAGCTTAAACAATTCAATACATTCAGGCCTCCGGTGTTCGCCGATTAATTTCTCCTTACCTGTCAGCAAGCGGAGAAGACGGTTCATCCAGAGCCTTGTGCCGTTCGATTTCTTCACTGGAGGGAAACTCCCCCGGTCGAGGCTTGACCAGGAGAGTGAGGTTGGCGCTGGAGCGACCAGCCACGCACGTGTAGACCCCATGGTCGCGGAGGGAGAGAGACGTGATGCGGAGAGCGCCCTGGGAGAGAAAGGGACGGGATATAATTTTTTATATAGTGCATATGATGTGTGGTGTTTTGATGGAAGCATCCGTGGATGTGACTTCCGTTGCTGTAAATCACCTTTTGTACCGACGCACATGGTTTATTTGACCCCTATAGCGTTTGAAATACATTGCTAGGAAAAGAAGTTAAATATACCACATCATACCTTTAATAGTATAATGTTACTTGTAATAATTTTAAAGGGAAACAGATTGCTATTAGTGTTACCGCTCGATAGTCCAATGTCGATAGCCTATCGATAGTAAGTCAAAACGATAGTATCGATACTAAAAGACTCGATACTATCGATAGTTCTTTTAGTGCAATACTATTGATAAGCAGCAATACTATCGATAGTATCGATAGTATCAATTGTTGAAAACAAAAAAACTATCGATAGTATCTATACTATCGATAGTTTTAGCTCCTCAATATTGCATAAGCTATCGATACTATCGATAGTTTTGTACTATCAATAGTTTATGCAATATTGAGGAGAAATACTATCGATATTAAAATAATAATAATAATAGTGTTTATCACCGTTTTTAATTATTGATATTTCTTTTTACATACACAAGATTGTCATAGATATATTGCGAGAGAAGTTGACCAATCCACACTTGCCCAGTGTGGTCTTGTGCTCTAAGGCCTCTTGATCATAATTTATTTCTTAGAAGAAATTATAGCAAATAAGAGAATAATAATCAAATAAATATTTCATCGGATTTAGTTAAGTGACGCGAAAACAAAGTGTTTTAAAAGGTTCCTTTTTGCAAACGTAAATGACGCTTTCTTAAACAACCAGCAGATAATTATGGAATCAACTTATTGTGTCTGAAGATGTACTTAAAACTTTAGCTACTGTTTTTAACGACGTTTCGCGAGAGAGTAACAAAATAAGAATATCCGAAGTTTTAAAAATGTTACGACAAGAGAAATGTGGACTAAGAGCCGCGTCCAAAGTAGTTAAAACCAATAACAAGTACTAGCAGGGCCGGATCCAGGCCTCTGTTAAGGGGCTTACGTAAATTAAATGTTTATTTTTCTCTTAACCAAGGCACACAGGAAATGGGTTGCCTAGGACGCATAGTATGCTGTACGACTGACTGCTCTGATAGGCAGAAAGGTCTTACAAACTTCTTTGAAAATAATATTACTTTTAAAGAGGGAAAATGAGTACTATAAAGTAACGCAAGTAAGTGAGAAAGGCTTATACCTCCTAAACTATAGATGGCGGAACTGACAGATCTTGAGTTACTCTCAGGAGCAAAGAATCCGGGGCGGGTAAATAACACACCTGAAAATCTCGGTAACTAAGAATGCTAGCTTTGTGAAATAATTATAATATTACAATGTTATATGTCCCAGTTCTAAATTCCCTCCGGGGTCAACTCAGTCCACAGCCACTCAGTCTGCACAGTTATTAAAGTAACAAAATGTATTTGTCACTGTACCTACCTATTTTCAGATGACCCTAAATTCATTGCTCTCGAGTGTAGGTGGTTTATTCTTAGTAACAAAACATTGCTTTTTAAATCTTAATTTTCTTCGCTACTAATATTTGAGCAAAAACTGGAATTATCCAGATTGACACTGAAATAGCTCGACAAAATCGACCCCCAACCTTGTCGCCCCAAAAATATATTCTGAATCCGCTACTGAGTAGTGGCGTAATGATGGCTCGCTTTTTTTTTATATCTTTATTTAAGGAGCTTTTTCATAAGATTGAAAATTACGCTCCATGAGAATTTTAAAAATACAAAATCACATTATACAATAACGCATCCACTATAAATAAAAATATATAAAATATATATAATATATTACAATATTTTATCAGAATCAGATAAAGGAAACGCCAGGGCCCCGTTTCACGAAGCAACAATTTACAAGTAACAAGTTATAATTTGATATTCATTGCGTAGCCAATTCGTTTAAACTGTTAGCTCTTACCGTTTTATCTTTTTTTTTTTATTATCCAATAACAAGCATATACATCTTCACTTAGTCTATGTAGCCGCCACTTAAGATAGTCCACTTGTGTGTGGTGGCGAGTCGCATATAAAATAAGAACAATTTTGATAGGCAAAAGAGTAAAAATGAAATGAAATGCATTTCCAGAAATGTTATTAAGCAGAATAACCCTCTTGTTGTGAATAGATAAAATAAAATAAATAAATGTATATAAGGACGTACACACACGGCCATCTGATCCCAAACTAAGCCAAGCTTGTACTATGGGTACCAGGCAGCTGATATATAATACATAAATATATAAATACACCCTTATATAGCAAAACAACAACCAGACACAAGGCAAACACGAATGCTCCTCACACGAATGTTTGCCCCGGGCGGGATTCGAACCCGCGACCCTGTGCGTCGGGTGAAGATACACTACCACCTAGGCTACAGTCGTCAATTTTTTTTTTTTTTGCCAGTTGCGAGTAAATTTACCTATTTAGATTCAGTTTTTATTGAGTCATAAAAGTATTCCTTAATTTTATGTGAAGCCTTTTTCTGTGACAGGTATGTATCAAGAATGTTGTCTGGAAGTTCATTTAGAATAATCTCATTGTCTACGCAATGTACGTCGAATTGTACTTGTAATTTGTAACTTGTAGCTTCGTGAAACCAAAGATTTTTGACGCGCGTCGAGCGATAGTCTTTTATTTCCTCTGAGCGTGAAACGGCCCCCAGGAAACCTACCAGGGTAGTTCAGGGTACCTATCTAGATAATTTTTTAAGAGGATTCATTTAAGATGCATACCGTAATTATTTTATTTGTGCGTCTGTTGTGTCGTCTTTCAATATGCATTGTGATTTTGTAACTTTATTGTATACAATAAATGGTTATATAAAAAAAATACAGTGGAATAATTTATAATCGAAAAACTTCAACAAATATCAACCTATCAATAAAACTAAACAATGTCTTCGAAGTTTAAATGTAACAAAAAAAAGATCTGATTTTTATAAAGCCAGATTTTTAATGTGAAATGTCTAAATCGTGTCGGTTATTTTTTACCGCGGGAAACGAGACTTACTGTAATGAAACTAACAAGCATCAACTTACCTTTTTAGAAATTTTGTATTTTTTTGACTTGCTGATGATCTGGTGGTCTTTCGCCCACTGAATCTTGGTCCTGTTGTAGCCTTTGACCGGACACTTGATCTTGACTTGAGTCCCGTAAAATATTGTGGCCGATCCCCCCACTTTGACAGTCACCTGTTTGAAAAGAAAAAATGTTACAGTGACAGTGTGTGTGTGTGTTTCAAAGATGTTTAAAGAAGATAAATAAATCAGCTGGTCTTTGTGAAAGTTTAATAAAACCGTGAATGAGATACTCTTGTCAATAGTAGGAGTCGAGCGCTAGAAGAACCGAACTGGATATTCAAGAAGCGCAGACTCTAAGCCTCATATCGACTATCAGCTTTTTGAAGACTGACTACAATCCTCACGTCACAGTGGTCTATCTCAAAGAAAGTATTTCAAGAAATTGTCACCGACCACCATAATGGCCAACCTACCTTTTTCTTCTTCGGATCATGCTGGATGTAAGAAGAGTTAGCGAGAGAGATCTCCGGAGAGGAAGTGTCCAGCAGACAGGGTCTGGCGTTGCAGCTCTTGGTGGAAGCAGGGCGAGGAGAACTGCACAACGTCGCTGGTCGGTCCACTACGTGGGATTGCGCCATCACTTGTCTACACTCCACCTGGGTGAATAACAACAACTTTCAGGATGTTCTGCAACCAGGCTTAGCTTATAAGTATAAGCTGCGCAACTGAGATGCAACCCATGCAACGCATCCTTGTGAATCACTATTGAAGCGTGTATCCAAGTATTTATATGGCCTTACAACCACATGATGAAGAAGAAGAAGAAGCTAATAAGTATCATCTTAGGAGACAGACCTTAGTGCACAGTTCCATCCGTGAACAAAATAATCGGTGTGTATAGGCAACAAACTGAAAAACCTAGACTTAAAGATTTGGCTAGACGGTGTACACGGGTTTCGTTCGGGCTTACAGTCCAACTCAACTCACTCCCTCTGAGCCTCAACCTGGCCATTAGGTCAACCTCAAAGGAACAAAAGACGATCGCTTCGGAGGCGACGCGCGTCAGAAATCTTTGTGGCCAACCAAAGATTTCAGACGCGCGTCGCAAGAGCGAAGCGATCGTCTTTTATTTCCTCTGAGAGGCCAACAAATGTTTATTGATTGGTTGTCAGGCTTTTTATTGGTTGGTCATGACAGGTCGTCCCCGAACATATCTTTAAATCCAGATTTTACAAATTTAGATAGATAGAAAATAATATTTACGAGTATTGAATGACACATACAGACAGCACAGTATTGCACACCAGAAACAACAAAACACAGATGTATTTACAAATAAAAATAGGCACAGTTCAGAAACAAACACATAACAAAAATAATCACAAACATACAATTTACAGAAGTTACTGAAAACAGCCAATCGGTTAAATAAAACTGTTTGCGGAGTGCACCGCGCCATCTGCATTGGGCCAACCAATTGGCCAACCAATTTACTTCTTTATTCACATTTTTTTAAATATTTTAAATCGGACGGTTTTCATAAATGCTGCAAAAAGTTTAATCATACCTCTCTAGTTTTCACCCCTCCACCGCAGGTCTTAGAGCACTTGGTCCAGTCTCCCGAATGCCAGCGCACCGGGCAGTCCAGGACGTTGCAGTACTGTCGGTCCGGTGGGGGTGGCTGGGGACACATGCTGTTTGGTACCACCACCGTGTTTGTACCGCCTCTCGTCACCTGAGAAAAAGGGCTTAGCTGGTTTAATATGTAAGGTAACACCTACAAATTATTATTATAAATTGTAAAGAAAAACAGATGCTGGAAATAGTATCAGGTTTCAAAATAATATTTTAACTTCTTGGATCTTCTATGTCCGATGTATGATCCGTCCGGGAGACGCGGGTTCGATCCCCACCACGTACCACAATGTGTTTTCGAATTTCAAATTCATATGTACGTTTATTCGACGCTCTTACGGTGAAGGAAAACATCGTGATGAAACCTGCACACTCCTGCGAAGAAATTCAAAGGTTGTGTGTGAAGTCGACCAACCCGCACTGGGCCAGCGTGGTCGAATAAGCCCTAATCACCCTAATTCAGGGTAGGCTTGAGCCCCTCGGTGGGGACGTATATGAGCTGTTGATGGATCTTCTATAGGAAGGACGGGATATAACTTCTCGAATTAATATATTTTACTAGAGGTCCGCCCTCGGCTATGCTCGCGTTGTGTAAGATTTTCTCGAGAAAATAAGACTTTTTCCCGTAAAAAGTATCCTATGTGTTAATACAAGTTACAAACTATCTCCATTCCAAATTTCATTCAAATCCGTTGAGTACTTTAGGCGTGAAGGCGGAACAAACATCCAAATATATTTTCACATTTATAATATTACTGTGTGATTTCTGACAATGTTGATGATGATGATGATGTTGAACAAATGGTAGTAGAACCCCGATTGATTGTGGAGCCCCGTCTCATAGCGTGGAACACTTGCTCTCTGCCCATTGTGTCCCTCCACCTGTAGGAAGACATAAATTTGGCATCGCCCAGCGCCGTAGCAAAGTACTGAGCCGAGAAAATATGAGTTTTTGTCATTGATACGGAGAAGAAGTAGAACAGGAGCAGCCAATGGCATTAGTCATACTGACTCTTCTCTTCTCTTACCTCATGGATGCAAGTGACTTCTCTCGTTTGTATACCAATGCCGCAGGACTTGGTGCATTGAGAAAATTCCGTGTAGTTCCATCTGCGCAAAAATATTCACGTTATTTTGATCAAGGTTCAGTATTGACAATTATTATAAAAATAATATTTTTTTTTTGTTTTTAATAAATTTTTGTAATTGATAAAATATGTAAATTGATGATTTTATCGTTAAATTAAAAGAAAAGTACAAAATTTACGATTCCTGTGGAGTTTCTTCTGGCCGTTCTTCTCCACAGAGGGCGTACATTGGTAGTGAACGTGCCATCCATGATAGCTTTGACGTCGATGATTTGTAAAAATGTTAATTCGAATAAATAATTTTGATTTTGATTTTTAAGGTATGTAAGTCATCAACATTTAAATCCATAATGTTAAGAAGAAGAATGATTACCGGGGTGGACAGGGGTGATCATTGCAGGTCCTCACACGGTTCTCCGGCTTCGTGTGAGGGTCGCACATGTAAGGAGAGGCTATCTTGTCATCTTCATCCCTGACACATAGGATTATCAGCTCCTGTAGAAAGTTGGAATTGATTAAACACCTGTTTCATTCTCTTTATAAAACATTCAGGTTACATTAGGAGACAAAAACAATGCTTGGCGTAGACCAATGTCAAGGCATTTGATAATGTCCTCTATAGGTATAATATATTTTTTCAATATTACTGAACAGGTTAAAATAAACTATTAACACCTCTACTACAGTCCACACGTAAATTCTAAATTTTAGAGAGTTGAGACAGTTGGCGGATGAACCAAATCAAAACGACGAGGACGGTCGTAACTCGGATTTCACATAATCCAAGATTGATAAAAAAAACTAGCCATCTGTCTAATTATTATCTGACGAAGGTTAAGTATTACTTTAGACTTACAACCCACAAGATAAAGAACAAGGGGAAAAAGAAGATTTTACCTGGACTCCACTGAGACAAGAAGCGCTGCAGCTGGTGTAGCCTTTCTCTTTCCAGGAGTAAGACTTTCCTGGCGATCCTGGAGCCACCCTGATGTTGCTTGAAGTGCCGAAAGACAGGGACCTGCTAGGAGATAGGAGGTCCATCATGTTATATTGATTTCAAAGCATTGAAACACAGCAGCAAGCAGCAGCATAGCAGTATTCAGCCTGCGACTTCGTTTTAAATTAATTCTTTTCAACCGTCGAAAGTTACACATTTAAAACACATATTAAATTTTTAAATTACCTGTATGAATATAAATTAACACCTTATCTGCGTACCTTATATCTTGTCTCTTCCGTTAAGTTTGCTGGAAGATATTTCATTAGAAATAAGCAGTACCTGTTGTGTCGTATTTTTAATTTTCTTGTGTGCAATATATGGTTAAATAAATAATAAGAGACAATGGCCCCGATTCACACTGTCACGCTCTATCCTTAATTTAAGTTAGTCTGTTCTTTTTACCTTTTAAAGATTGAAAAGGGACAGAAGATGGCCATTCTAATATTACAGCTGTCAAACATCGAATTTCAACCTTATGGCCGCGTCGATTGCACAATTTTAGAGAGCACTTAAAACATGCGACTTAAAAGTCTCTTAAACTGACAGCTATGCCCTTATTTTAGGTTATCATTCGTTCAAATTAATAAAATTCGTTCATCACCTCTCTTTCATTGGTCATAAAAACGAAAAGGGCCAATGGCCCCGATTCGGGAAGCCATGCTCTAATTAAAATTTTAAAATCCAGCTATCCTTTTCATTTTTATGACCAACGAAAGAGAGGTGATGAATACAAATGAACGAATGATATAATGAATGAATGAAAGAGTGAATGATAACTTAAAATAAGGGCATAGCTGTCAGATTATGTATGTCTTAAGTATGTCTAAAATTGTGCAATCGACGCGTCCATAAGGTTCAAATTCGAAGTTTGACAGCTCCAATATTAGGATAACCATCTCCTGTCCCTTTTTAATCTTTAAAAGGTGAAAAGGACTGACGAACTTAAATTAAGGATTAGAGTGTGACTGTATGAATTGATACCAATAAAACGCGCCATCTCACCTATCAGTGCCAGAATAAGCTGGAACGTTGCTGGAGTCGCCGAAGGAAGTCCCGTACGCCATGGAACACGGCTCCATTACGCATCGCTCCGTCTCTTCTTCTGGTTTTGGTCCTGATAGTTAAACATCATAATGAGCACTTTATGACACGAGGATGGTAAGTAGAACGAGACAACGTTTATCAAAAGTGCGTTAAAATAATCCTCCGCACTGTTTTCACCCGGACACATGACCGGTTCCTAAGACCAGTAAAAAAATGGCCAATCACAAAAATTAACAGTGTTTGTATTATAAGAAACAGAGGAAATATTTTTACTTTCTGGTAATGTTTTTTAATAAATAAAAAATTATTATTATTATTTATAAAAAATAAATCAACTACCTTTTATTCAAAATACTCTGTCTTCTCTCAAGATTCTAGAGATAATAATAAACTCGTAGTAAACGTTAAATTCAAATTGAGAATGTTCTATCAATACAGTACCTAAGCATTTACTGTCTGGCAGCTTCGCGATGGTTCTAGAAAATTCCAGAAAGATCTTGCAGTGGACCTCCTTCTTTCTCCAGCCTTCTCCACAGGTGACGCTGCAGGGACTCCAGTCATCGTCCTTTATGTAACTGTTGGGACATTTAAAGTGTTAACGTTCTTGGTTATAGCTGATACAATATGCTAAGAGTACAAAGTTGTAGTTTTGGACAAAGACATAATATTTATCAATGTCGTGTTTAATGGCCTTTGGCTGCTTTATAACATGATAAAGATGAACATTTCAAATTGATTTTTTCGCATTTTTTTGGTAATACTGGGATTTCGCATAAGGGAGATTTTTTAAAGCGGTTTGGAATCTGTAATTTTTAGACTGGCCACAATATAAAATAACTTAAATTGGTTTAAGTAAAAGCTAGAAAGAATGGTAAACTTAACGTGCTTTTAGAAACAACCAAAAGGCTCCGGTTTTCTATCTTTGTCCATAACTTTAAAAGATTCGAAATAGGCAAAGGCTGAGGCTAAATCATGTACGAGTTGCCTTACTCGATTACGTTTTAAAAAATATCTTAAAATGTAAAACGGATGCGTTCCATAATCTAAATTACATCAAAATAAACAGATTTTTTAAATTCACAACAGAATCAAAAAATCACAAGAAATATAGGTATTCATTATTAAAATACGATATAACAATTGGATCATGATATCTGCGAAAAAATATTACTTTAAATAAAGCGGTAAAGAAACAGCAACGCAGATTCGAAAAAAAAAAATGCAGAGACAACTTATTTACATCCCCGATATTTTACTAACGAAGGTAATTAATTATTTTACCACTGATTTAATTAACAGAGACTTTTTTCATTGAACGCATTCAACAGATTTCTTTGTTTTTGTTTATTTTTAATTAAAAAGCGATCTACTTGGATAAGTAAAGTTAATTAGGTCGTGCATCAACCTCTACGGCGGCGTAGCGCTCGTAGTATAATCGTAGCTGAAACCGCTACGGCTACGAAAAGGGAAAGTCGTCTTTAACATAAATAAATGTAGGACGTAGCTACATTTAGGTTTTATGTGTATTAAAAGTTAATCAATAGTCTTACGCGTCTTACGTGTTATTTTCAAAGTGTAGTAAGAAATTATGATTTTAGGGAATTTATTGTATAGTTAGCGATTAATAAACAGTCCGAAGAACCCAGAGAGTAACAAAATGTTAGTTGTCAATTAGATATGAGAAGACACCACGAAAATACTATATGACACTCTTATTATATGTAAACGGAATCTAGAGGCAAACTACCAACTCACATCAGTAAAAAACAAAAAACAGCGTATAACTAAGTAGCTTCCTGCGGTAGTAGAGCAGCGGTGCGGGAGGGGAGTGTATTCGTCACGTGAGACTTATTTTATCTTATTTTTATTAATGGCGTTTCACTTAAAGTATTTCCGTGAATTTAGTTTCCCTACCTTTCTGAAATAATGTTAAAAACAAAAACTTGACACTGTCACAAAGCACGACTACTGCCATAATAAAAAAAAAGTATTTCGCCAGTATCAAGTGGTTTTGCTAAGTCAGTAGCTTGGATTACACAGACAGCCCTAATGCTAAGACTAGGTAGCTGTGTACGGTACTCATGTAATTTAATAGCTGAATTACTGCCACGTGGAGCCGCCTGACACCATCAAGAATTAAAACGAAAACATGATCCGTCATTACCGGATGTTGGCACGTGAGACTTCACTCGGACGTCGCCATCGCTGTTACTTGTATAGCGACTTTGACAGGACAGCAATTTTTTAGTTCAATGACGGTCTTTAACTATCTACGGTATAATTGTTAACTTATTTTTACGCTTATAACAAAGAGATAACTATGTTAGTAAACTCTTTGTTATAAGCGTAAAAATAAGTTAAAGACCGTCATTGAAACTAAAAAATTACTGTCCTATCAAATTTAAAAGGCGCTTTCGCTCTTTCTACAAAACACCGACGATATATATATTCTTTAAATCTTGTTAGTTCCTGTTACCGAAATTTACCGAGTTATGAGGGTTTGAAATTTAAGATTAGACAGAGAGGCAAATATACTTACAACATACTAGTGACGTCACTAAGTCAGTAGCGCCATACATTCTCCATACAGAGAGGTGTTTTAGAAAGAGACGTATTGAGATGTATTGAGTTTGATTGAGATATTGAAACTTTAAAAAATCTCTGTAAATTGGTTTTCCAACCGATTTTGTTTTTTTCTTCGCGAATGTGGTAAACTCAGGATTACTGAAATAGCATATTATTATAATGATTATGGAACGCATCCTTTCTAATAATCTATATTAGAAGAGTCACACGTCATCATGCGAAGTGCAGGGGTCAGACCTAGGGTCCCGGCTGGCATATGTATAAGTAGTGCACAGATATACTGTATCAGCTGTTCGTATACTATCACCAATCACCTGTAAAACTTATTCACAATTTAAAAAGATATCAAGTTGTCTGTGAGTTTTTTTTATTAGTAACTGTGTGTGTGTGCCAAGTAGAGTATTGGTGGTAAAAGGGGAACAGTGAGGTATACTTAAATAATGGAGTTAATAACTATACAACAAATAATATGTTAGGTACTTATTGGCCCCGATTCACACTGTCACGCTCTAATCCTTAATTTAAGTTAGTCTGTCTTTTTTACCTTTTAAAGATTGAAAAGGAACATGAGATGGCCATTCTAATATTAGAGCTGTCAAACATCGAATTTGTTCAAATGGTTATGGCCTTGTCGATTGCACAATTTTCGAGAGCATTTAAAAAATGCGACTTAAAAATCTCTTAAACTGACAGCTATGCCCTTATTTTAGGTTATCATTCGTTCAAATTAATAAAATTCGTTCATCAACTCTCTTTCATTGGTCATAAAAACGGAAAGGATAGCCGGATTTTAAAATTAGAATTAGAGCATGACATCCCGAATCGAGGCCATTGTCTTACGTGTGTTACGATTTGCGGAGCATTTGAAGATTTTCGGCTGTTTTTTTTTTTCCGGTATCACATAATAACTCACTTTGGCCAAAATGGCGCTTTAGCGACTTCTCCTTCATAGCGATGACATTGACATTTTATGTCAAATCGAATGTAGGTAGGCATTTTTACAAATATATAGAAAAACTTCAATTAATTTCCTCTTAGCCAAACCAGTTAGACCACTAGGAAACTAAGTTCTTCCTAGTCAAACTATAAACGATAAACATAATTGTAAATAGTAATGTAATTAGTCAAAACAACAGCCTCCGTGGCCGAGTGGTCGAGATTTCGACGCCCATTACGGAGGTTCCGGGTTCGATTCCCGGTGGGGACACTGTCAAGCAAAAATCTCTTTGTGAGACTTTCCCCAGTTTGGTTAGGACATTGCAGGCTGAATCACCTGATTGTCCGAAAAGAAAGATGATTCCGTGCTTCGGAAGGCACGTTAAGCCGTTGGTCCCGGCTACTATCTAGTCGTTACACGAGCCAAGTCAGTGGCCTTTGGCGGCTCTATAACACTGACACCAGTGTTTGTGAGGTCGGTTGTCGACCTTACAACCCACACGATGATGATGATGAGTCAAATAAATCTGAATTGGAACTTTATATGAGCTGACAAAGAATAAATCTCACTGTTCCCATTTCACTACAGTATAGTTTTTGGAAGTGTAGAAGCCAAGAAAAAGAAAGAGAGAGACAGTGTTCAGTAGGTGCGAGGAGTCAAAAACTTGTGCAGTGCAGAAAGAGACAAAAGTAGGTGTGAAGTGAGAAAGATGGAGGTAGGAGTGAAGTTGACAGTGTGATGTTGAATAGGTTCATAATTGGTATTTAAAGAAAAGAAAAAAGAAAAAGAATTTTGTCTCTGTTTATCAATATTAGTAAACATACTTATATGTAAATAATCTAAAATATTCTGTAACGGTACCACTACTTTTTTACATCATTTACGGCAAAATATACCCGTTGCCATTAAAATATTGTATACAGCGGTAAATTTATTTATAAATATGTGTGTGGCAAAATAAATGGTTTAAAATTATAGTACTAATTTTGTTGACAGCCCGGGCGTTCAAAAACATATGGTAGGAAAAAAAAAAAAACAAGTACAAATTAGGGTGTTTAGCTTACAGACGAGCAACAAGACAAGGTGACGACTGCCGATGACAACCCGCGACAATGGTCGTCGCCTCATCGTGTCGCTGCTCGTCTGTAAACGCCCTTACAGGTGTCTTATTAAAAATGGTCCCCTGAATTAGTAAGAAGTAAGTATCATGGTTTGGTTATTGTGACTAAAGATACTGAACAAAAAATCATCCAACAATCATCATCATCATCATCACAGCCTCCGTGGCCGAGTAGTCGAGATTTCGACACTCATTACGGAGGTTCCGGGTTCGATTCCCGGTGGGGACACTGTCAAGCAAACATCTCTTTGTGAGACTTTCCCCAGTTTGGTTAGGACATTGCAGGCTGAATTAACCTGATTGTCCGAAAAGAAAGATGATTCCGTGCTTCGGAAGGCAGTCGTTACACCAAGTCAGTGGCCTTTGGCGGCTCTATAACGCTGACACCAGGGTTTGTGAGGTCGGTTATCGACCTTACAAACCCACACGATGATGATGATGATGATCTCAGCCGAAGGACGTCTAGTACTGGACAAAGGCCTCCCCCAAAGATCTCCACAGCGACCGGTCCTGCGCTGCCTATACTCATTTATATATATTGCCTTATGTACACTTGTTAAGAAGTGATTGTGTGACAATGGAAACTATTTAGGGCATCTAGTTTCTAAAACATCCCAAAACCACATTCAGTGAAGATGTAAAAGATTCAGTTCTAGAAAATAAAAAAAACGTCTAAAAATAAAACTATTTTCCAAACTCAAAACAGTAGGTACAGTACTGACTGCTATATACAAAACGTGCTAATGAAGTATTGCTAAACTTTTTAGGTGTTAGTTGTCTGAAACTAAATCAAATAATAATAAATAATAATTTTCGTTGTCTAAACATAAATGTTGTCTTTTTTACACGACTGCCCAAAAAAGGAGTATAATTTGTTCGGGGTTCATGTATGTGAGTTTCTTTATTCCACCACAACTTCTAAATGCCTGAACATATTTGGATGTGTGGGGTATCGTTAGAATCCTTGGCTCGAGGGACACTGGTTGTAATTTTCTTGGCAGGGCAGCCGTGTTTTTTATTTTTGGATGCTTATTTCAAAACTGACTGATCCCTACTTTTTGCCCTGTGTAGACCTTGAAATTAGATTCATCGCCCGAATATCTGTTCATCCAGAAATTGAACCTGGGATATCGTGCGCAGATAGTACTCGACATTTACTATGCAACAGTTTTTCTCTAATTGGCTAGTTGACTGTATTTTTGATAAAACATTTGAGTTTGTGTCGAAATTTACATTATTTTAAGATAAATTATTATAAATCTACGTACTATCATAGCACGTCGTGACGTCACGCCGTGCTCTTTGCCTTGTTTTGACATTTAATTGTAAGAAGGTGATTTGACAAGTCAGTCAAATACTACCGCATTGACGCGGAACTAATAGTAGAATTAATTCAGTAAGACCCGGTAGGGGTCATTCTTCTCCGACGCGCTTCTCGCCCTGGCAACGTTCTGGGCCGCGGTCCGAGCCCGTCTGAGGGCGCCCCCAGATACGTTGTCATAAAATTCCTAAGGGGTACGAGCCTTCTGCTCCCCCGCAAGTCCGCGCCCACTATATTACCACTCTGGTATAAATAGTGATTAGGTCCGTCAAAAAAAAAAAAAAAAAAAAAAAAACTACCGCATTGATTCGCTTGTTTGTGTCGGTGCAGTGTGCTTAATAAACGTACCCTACATAGAACAACGTTTCATGTACTCATAGAACGAAATCGCTTTTATCGCGGATCTAATCTAGTTACAAAGAAAACTTTGAAACAAACTAAGTTTTTTTTTCTATGTCTTATAGTTTGTGAGATACTAAGATTGGACAAAGTCACATTTGAATTCATAACGTAGAAAAAGGACCGTTCAACATATATACCTATGTTCTCTGTACTTGTCACTCGCAAACGCGCGACGCGGGCGTCGTTTCAAGTTAATATGTGTCATTGTTTCCGAGAATTAATCACGTGTGCAGTTCGTTTATGGTTGGTTTATAAAAATTTAATGTAATCGAAAATATCTCATGGGTAAGTGTTTATTTGTGTTATATTATAGTCAATTAGTTTTATTTATTAAAATTATAAAATATTTTACAATTTTTATACAAGTATTGGAAGATTTATGTGACACAGTTCATTAGATTTTAAAATTATTCATAAATTACGGCATATTTTAAGTTTTGATTTATTGTTTCATTAATCAGTAATGATAAATATTTGTATCGAAAATTATGCTACACATTTTAATTATAATTGTAAATAATACCTAAGATTCCTAAAATGACGAACTATGTGAACGTGTGACTCTGTTCGTCGGAACTACCACTGAGTACATGGTACTTGTAACACTATTTTTCTATGTTTGTCCGTAAAACAATATCTCATGTGTATCTCTATTTTTTCAAAGATTTCCCGAAGAATAGTGTAACTTGTGCATATGGAACAAAATATTTTTTAAAATCGTCCGTAGAACAACGTCTCATATCCATATGGACCGTTAAATTTGTTGGTTTTTATGTAGAACAGTGTCTCAAGTAGATATGTGACTGGCTATTTTTAAAAGTAAATTACGTATAATACACAGTAGTACGGCATCTATTAGCTCCTTATATGAAGTATTGATTCCTAAAATTTTGTCACCCAAATTTGAAGTATGATGATTTTATAACCCTAAGTTCCATTTCATAATCTTTGAGGAGCCGTCCTGAACATTTGAAAAATTACACATGGAACGTCGTTCTACGTAGGGTACGATTAATACTTAACTTTTATTTAATTTGTTTACGTTATATTTTTGTGAACTGTACAGTATTCTACACACTATAATAGCAGGTACTTGCTTTATTTAATGTTGCGAACGTTACGATGATAAATAATACAGCGGGTGTTGCAAATGGTGGTCGCTTATTGGTCGAATTTAAATTAACGGCTCTGTAGCAACATCAGTTTTATAGTTTTTAATCGTACTGTTACTTTACGATGTGATAATAAAATAGCATTTTATAACCTTTCGGGGATGGATCAGCCTATAAAAAAATATTATGAAACATATAAAAAAAACTAAACATCTTTTATTCGGAAATATATCCAAAATTTAAATTTATTTAAAAATCTGCTGTTGAAGTTTTTTTTTAATGAGACTTTTGACTAGGTACTAAAGTTATTCAGTTTCCTGGGTCACAGAGACTTTGCGTTGACTAGTATTTCTGAAGTATCGAAAATAACTCAGCTAAAAAGTATCTGGAGAGTGAAAAAAAAAATAGGATTATCTTCCAGTGACAATGTAATTTTACTAAATGTGGCAGCGAACTCAAGCCAAGTTTTGCTCCGCCTCCTTCCGCCCGGATCCGCTATATCCGGAAACCCAAGGGAACCGCATACTCTTGTTTGTCAAGTTTTTGACAGTTCTTGTTTTAGTATTTCTCCTTAGACGGATCATGTTGGATCGTTTTTTTTGTATTTCTGCTATTTCTCCTTAGTTCAATCATCCTCCATGGGAATAAACAGTATTTTTTTAGCTTTTTATTAGTAGATGAGAACGAGTTACAGCTCTTAGGTTATATTTTAAAGTAGGTATAAAAACGAGTACAATTTGTAAAACATCCCGATTTAAGAAAAATTGTTACTTTATGTGTGTAGAGATTTATAATAGAATTCCGCAATATATTAAGGACCTAGATACGAAAATGTTTAAGCAAAAGTTATTAGAATGGTTACAGAAATTTAACTTTTATTCTATAGGGGAATTTTTGGATAAGTTATATTATAAGTAATTTATGATTTGCATGTCATGATGTTGTAATGGCTGAGTGGGAGAAACCTATTTTTTGCATAATTGTCAGCTATGTAATAACTCCATTCTCAGCAAATAAATTTATTTGATTTGATTTGAGTAATACGACTCTAGTTTTGAAGGTGACCATACATCAAAATCTACATGGAAATATCTTTATAACGCAGATCCTAGTGCCTTACAAACTATACAGGGTGTAAAAGATCTCCAAAAAATTATAGGGTACATTTACTTATGATCTTGAATCAAATTCCACAGGAATTTCTTTGATGTTTTTTATTTCCGGTGAGTATTAAATCAATCAATCAATCAGTCAGCCTATTGCAGTCCACTGCTGGTCGTAGGCCTCCCCAAGGGTACGCCAAAGCGCACGATCACCCGCTTTCCTCATCCAGCCACCACCAGCGACCTTCTTCAGGTCATCAGTCCACCTGGCAGGGGGGCGTCCCACACTACGTTTCCTGAGACGCGGTCTCCATTCGAGAACCCGTCTGCTCCAACGCTCACTGGTTCAGTATTAAATAAGTTCAACATAATATAGGTATGTTTTTTTAAGTGACAGGTCCAACGAACTAATACAGTGCATGAAATATATCATATTAGGATAACTGACGCACGAAAATAAATTGGGTTTCTAATATTTCCGAGAGGCGCTTAATAAAACTGTAAACAACAAGGTTGCTGTAAGACATTTCTTTAGAAATAAGCAGTGCCTGTTGTGTCGTTTTTTTATGTATTTGTTTTCTGTCTATATAATGTATTGTATAAATAATAAAATAAATAAATAAACAAGTAAAAAAAAATCGGTGGGATATGATTTTGAATCATGTGCAGAATGTACGAGTACACGACCATTTTGTGAAGACCCCCACACCCAGACGCCCTGTATAATAATATCATCTATGTCAGTCACCTACAAAATACCAAAACAATCTTTACAGAGCTCAACAAATTATCTAGCCTAGAAGAGTAGCCGTCTAACAAAGCGAGAACAAAGCCCGCTAAAACATGGCACCTAATAATTTTGACAGACGACGACGACGACAAACAGGCAAATGATGTCGCTGCTGTACATTGAAGCTTACTTTCGACGTTCTTACAAACCGAGTTATATAAAACATCATTGAACCGCGTATTCGAATGTCGTATGGTATAGTTTTGCTTCTTTGGTATTCATTCGGTGGGGTCAAGTTTGAAGCGTAGTTACTCTTCTAGACTATAGATAATTCGTTGTTACAGCTACATAAAAAGAAGTGCCCTAAAACACAAAAACAAAAAAAAAACGAGAATGTAGGTAGATATCTAGATGCCATTGGAAAGGGTGAAACGAGGTCATGTTCATTCCTTGAGAAAAGATGTGTGATGTTCTGATACCAAAAAGAAAAACCGTCAAGGACTTGACTTCCGTAGGTACAATACCTTACATATAACCAGCCGCACGCAAAGAATATTTTGTAATTGCTGAAAACAACAACAAAATACTCTTAGCTCTTGAAGATACGTGAAAGTTTAAGGTGAACTTCCGTCAAGGCGACTTCGGTAAAAGATTTTTATTTTTCGTATAAATAGTTAATAGAGGCGTGTCTTTATGTATTTAATGTAAGTAGTATTAAAGTTTTGTTCTTATACAAAAATGATTTAGTGGTGTAGCGTAATATCTACGTAATTTAAATCGGAAATGTTTGGGGATATCTATGGTCATCTGATTCCAATCTAGGCGCAGTCTCAGATCGATGCTGTTTCGATACATACTGTAGTATTAAAAATAAAAAAGCCAAATGTACTACAATTCACGAATGTAATTTAGATATTTAAAAGCCAAGATTTGATTAATAGTTACAAAGTCACTTACCAAAATAAATTCACAATTTAAATCATACAAAATAGATTAAATACGAGAAAAAAGGGTGTCTTACAAAACACAAATTAAGACCAGGTTATGGCAAAAATTAGCAACTTTAGTTGAGTTCTATTAGCGTGCGATGCTTCACGGTAGTTACGTCCGACACTGCGCAGGAATCGTGCGAAAACCTCGTTTTTCTTGAACTCTTTTGCTTATTAACAGAAAACGGCAGAGTTTATGAAAAATGTAAGAATCGATTTAAAATCTAAGTCAATAACAGGCAAATTATATTAACGAAAAAAAAACTATGGTTATCGCTTGAAGTTACGAGATCAAGGACGTCAAAATTTATTTTTGCTGCTTGTTTTTTAAATCTTGTGCTTTTTATTTCTAAATTATTATAATGTACTTTAAAATTCTACTCGATTTAAAATTTAATTAAGGATATATTCTGTTAGCAATTTTTTTTTTACATTTATAGCATCAGTAGAAGTGCTAGTATTTGATCGTCAAAGTAGCGACTATGGGCGGTATTTCCACATAACCCCGCCTTAATTTAGAACTAAACACCGAACTATAAAGCAAATCACATAACTGTTCCCCAAAATTAGTAACAGACACCAGTGTTAGCGAAAAGTAATTAGACCCCTACCTGTCTAGGAAATCATTGCGCAATAAATTTGTAGAACAAGTATGGAGTTTTCGTTATGAGCCAAAAGTTTATTGCCAGGAATGGAATGGAACGCGGTGGCGTGGAGAGCCGGTTTGAATTTAGGAAAATATCTAACCAAGCTTGCAACGTACCAATTTGTTAGGTATGTGTACATACCTATACCTCTTTGCCTCTTTGGCTGTTGCTGGCCATAAACACTTGGATTAATTTGAATTAGGAATATAAGTTTTGACATGAGAAAAAAGAGCTGATTCTAGGTTAGACTGCGCGCGTGTAAAGATCTTTGAAAAATTCAATAAAAAATCATTTCGTGTAACATCTATCTTTTAGTTAAAATACCGTCTCCACCAATTCGAGGGTTAGTTTACAGGTAGAACTTTACTGAACTTTAATTGTACGTTTAAAATTAAAACAGGTTTTCTACAGCCAAACTCCTTCTGTTACCAAACTCCTTGCCGTTGGTATGGATCCTTAAAAACACCTTGGTTAGTCTTGAAATTAATTCAATTACTCGTGTAACTGCAGCAGCTTCCAATAGTCGGGGACTCAAATTGGCTTTTTTATTTTTAATACTACAATACTTTAATAGATAAACAACATCCAGACGCAAAGCAAACACAAGTGCTCATCACACGAATGTTTACCCTAGGCGGGATTTTAATCGCAGAGATTTTTTAGACAAGTGTACTACCAACTTGGCTACGGAGCCGACAACATTCACACAGGGTACAAAACAGCGATCGTTGTATATAAGTCGCATTTATGAGCGTTAACCGTGAATGTATCAGTATATGTTCCTCTCTCTTTCTCTCTGTCACTTACTCATTTGATATTACACACAGCCTAGGTACTCTATTAAACTGTTCTGTTGCGGAAATTCAACAACGTTAACAGCCTAAAAACATCGCCTAAAATTGTTGCTTCATAAAGTTACTCTCCCGATAAAAGCCATATAATATCCTACACCAGCGAAATTGGAAACATACCACGATCGCATACACTTTGTAATATTAAAGGGCCATTAAATATGTAGTATTAATCCGCGACGTGACTAACTTTAACACAGAATTTAAAATAACACGTCGCTCTTCTCGGAAGCTCACCTTAATTTTAATAAATTTTGAAATGTATATTCAGGTCATTTGCAGAGGAGTACAAAAGTAAAATTACTCGATTAAATTGCCTTGTATTTGTTTTATGAATTTTGCAAAGTTAAAGCAAATGAACTAATTAATACATTTGGATATTATTATACAATATACAACACGTAAAAATATACTAAAACTCAAATACAGGAGAATGCTGAGTTAAATTACCTTTATCTATATATTTTTTTAATGTAAGTGAGCTTTGGCTTACCATCAGGGTTCCGTTTCACGAAGCAACAATTTACAAGTAACAACTTACAATTTGATATTCATTGCGTAGCCAATTTGCTTAAACCGTAAGCCCTTACCGTTTTATCTCATTGCCTACGCAATGCACGTCGAATTGTACTTGTAATTTGTAACTTGTAGCTTCGTGAAACGGTCCCCAGAGATCACAAACAAATTAATAGATGCATTTTTTTACTATAGTGGTTTTTGTCATTTATTAATTATCAGAAACGTAGTCGTTTGCAAATAAAATGTTAGCAGTAAAGGTAATTCAAGTAGATAATAATCAGATTGATAAATTGATGGGTAAAATAAAAATACTTAATTCAAAGAATTTTAAAAGTGTTTTCAGTCAAGAAAATTTAAAGAGAGTACATAATTTATAACCTCTTGAAGACTGGAAGGATTTGGAGGTAAAAGAGGGCAGGATGTTGCAAACCCAGACAATCTTGAGTCAAAGTGGTAATTACTTCCTAATCCTTAATTTAAAATTCAATTTTTGGATCAGAAATTCATTCTCAAAAGGGCCCATTACAAGAGAGGTCATTCCGTAAAAGTAATATTTCACAAAAGGACATTTTATGTTGATAGTACTTTTCCAGGTAACCTAAGTTAAATTAAAAATAAAATTCCAAGCACTAGACTAAAACACCTTTAAAAGTCGAATGATATTTGGATTTAACCTAAAAACCTGTAAAGTGTAAACCTAGTAAAAAAACGATCCGGTACAAAAATCATGGCAACCCCGTTACGGTTTCATAATCCTCCCGATATTGAAAAAAATATTATAATAAATTTAATCACGTACAAAATTAATTTTGATAAAATATAAAACTAATCTCCTTAGTTCCAGAGTTACCACAATTTTTTAACCGATCTTTTATATATCCTACTCATTATCCCAATATATAGGTACAAAAAAGACATGAAAATGCACTGAACATGACTTACGTGGCTTCCACCGGTATATCAGGTTCACCCACCAGCCGCTCGGCCCTGGCTTGAGGAGGTGGATACTGTTGGATCAGCGGCTGCGTGTGGTACACCACTCCGGGCAACAGGTCGTCGATATCGTCCTGATGGAATACATAACAAGCTATATAAACAGGGTAATTTGTCAATGTATATTTCAATTATACCCTATCTAGACTGTTACTACAACCACTTTTCCCAATGTGCATGCGTAGATAGTAGAGTATGAGACTGTAAAAATATTAATCTGCGATCTCCAACCCGCCTGCCAAGCGTGGAGATTATGGCAAAACCTAACACTTAAGTGGAGGAGGCTCATAGTCCAGCAGTGAACTGGTAACGGGCTGTTGATGTTGATGATGACATCACTTAGATCCATCATTACATTTTTTTGGGTGAGTTCACTAACACAATGGCGGAATCTGTGGAGAAGAGCTCACCACAGTCGTCGCATCTTCTGCGTTTCCTTTTTAAATAAAATATTTTTCAATAAAATAAATAAAATAATAGAAATTATATTCTACAAAAGTATACTCAGAGGTCAGCTTATTTTTCGGGAAATGATTACAGGATATTTTTGCTATCTTTATCTCTGATTTCAATACGTATCTATGTGTGATTTTGGCGACATACTGGTTCTCATAGAAAAAAATACGTTTGTCCTTTCCACTCTTGTTTTATATTCCGTGGTGGGTAACATCTTTCGGAGACTGAGTTTTGAATTTTGTACTTTTTCTGCACACTCGGCTCGAGTTCAACGTCACTCTGACTGCACTAAAACTTGACAGGCCTTGTGCAATCTTACTGCAGAAATGCACCTACCTCAGGCTCATCAGACTCCCTGTAAGCCGGGCAGGAGATGCCAGTGGAGCAGGCCCTGGATATCTCCGGTCGGTGGGCGGGGTCGCACCCCCCTCCCGCGGGGCTGCACTCCACCCCCCGCACTTGTACCCCCTCGCTGCAGGAGACGGAGCACTGAGGAGCAATAGAGTAAGTAAGTAAAAACACTTTATCTACACTCATGTCGTAAATCCTTCATTTACTTATCAGAAACGCTAAGCAAATGATATACCTTTCGATGGAGCCGTGACTAAGGATCCATACAAATTTCATTTCGTTATCGCAAAGTTGTAACAAAATGAAGTTTTTTTTTTTTAATTTTTACGCAGGTGCTTGCTATTTGAGCACACTAGCGTGTTTCGGAACGCAACCTTGGCGGCGCGCATGCGCGGTGCGATATTACTGCAAATTTATTTTCGCGCCATTAACGTTTGTAATGTCAATAATTATTACAATAAACAATGATTACTTTATTTTGTCTTTAATTTAAATTTGTTGTATGAGTGTAGATAAACTATTGTATGCAACTGTACATAATTAGTATTTAACACTCGTGTATACTTTTATGAAACTCGCTGCGCTCGTTTCATAAACCACACTCATGTTAAATACCCCTCATTATGCAACAGTTGCATAAATAGCTATTATTGCACAAAAAAGAAACATACAAGCAGTGAAATACAGGTTAATTAGGTGCGCAAAATCGGCCTTATCGCTAACAGCATTTTTCTTTTTTTTTGACCTGAAGATTTAGAGTTGTTAAATGAAGAGTTTAGTAGGCTTGCCATGTGGTTTCTGCCTAAAGAATGGAGCCATCTTCCTGTAAAACTAATTAAGCGACTGAGTGACTTCAGTTTAGACTACCACAAAATAAATAGTGTACCTAAAAAATGAAATTGAGTGAAATTTTAGCAGAGTAAGTTTTGAAAATAAAGTGTTTTTTTTTCTTTCTTTTTTTAATATGATGTAAACGATAGGCTGGCATATTTTCCTTTCGTTTTTTTTTCCACTCTATCCTTATCCTTCCTCCTCACTATATTATATCCCTCTATTACTATATTGAGTTTTAATTTTGCTACTCTTCTTAGTTTCATAGTGTACTTCCTGGGGGCCGTTTCACGGAGCTACAAGTTATAAATTACAAGTACAATTCGATGTACATTGCGTAGACGATTAGAGAAAACGATAAGAGCTTACAGTTCAGGCGAATTGGCTACGCAATATATATCAAATTGTAACTTGTTACTAGTAACTTGTTGCTTCGTGAAACGGGGCCCTGTAAGTCAACGTAAGTTCTGCTCACCCCTATCGGGTCTATCTTTAGGGTCTAACTCTATATTATACTAGCGGTTCGCCCGCGGCTACGCTCGCGTTATGTAAGATTTTCCCGTGGGAATAAGACTTTTCTCGGTAAAAATCCAGGATACAAACTATCTCTATTCCAAATTTCATCCAAATCCATCCAGTAGTTAAGGCGTGAAAGCGGAACAAACATCCAAACATCTAAACATCCAAATATATTTTCGCATTTATAATATTAGTGTGATATTTAAGCACGACTACAGTTCCAGAAACTGGGTTCTAAGCTTTCTCTCGATTGGAAAAATCGCTGGATAGATTTTCATTAAGCTAAGAACGATTCCAATAAAACCAGCCCTCAGATAATAAATCCCATTTTGAAATAGATTTATCAGTTGGAGAGTCGATGCTACGAGGCTGCTATTTATGTAGGTATCCGGAATAACAAAAAATAACAAACATCTATAACCAAATATACTTTTATTGATTTTCAAAATATTCCCCGTGGTGATCGATGCATTTTTTCATACGTTGAAACCAACTTTCGTAGCATTTTTTCCATTCTGTATCGGGTATCTCCAAAACGTGCATTTTGAAAGCATCAACGGCTTCTTCCCAGGTCGAAAACCGGTGTCCACGTAATTTGTTCTTCACGCTTGGGAATAAATAAAAGTCGTTGGGTGCCAAGTCGGGACTGTACGGCGGATGACCAGTCAATTCGATCATTTGACTATTTAAATACTCCGTTGTTGCGGCCGAGGTGTGACAGCTGGCGTTATCGTGGTGAAGGATTATTCTTCGTTGTCGATTGTTCTTGCGTATTTCTCCAAAGACTTCTGGCAAGCAAATGGTGGTGTACCATTCAGAATTAACCGTTTTACGATTCTCTAGTGGTACTAGCCACATGTCCACTAATACCAAAAAAGCAGGCAACCATTTGCTTCAAAGTGCTTTTTGCACGAACAACTTTAATTGGGTTTGGCTCATTTTGGAACACCCAAACCGTTGACTGCTGTTTAGTTTCGGTATCATACGCATATTTCCAAGATTCGTCTCCTGTGTAGATATTATTATGAACAGCTTTTGATGTACCACATTTGTATTTTTCTATCATTTTTTTGCACCAATCAACACGAGCCTGTTTTTAATAATAATAATAATAATATCATTTATTTTCAGACAATGAGCCCATAGAAGTATTAGTAAAACAGCAAAAACAGATTACTTATCTTAAAAAACTAATGTTAGTATTAATAATAAAAATAATTACAACAAATACAAATTCTATTTATTTGGAAGCCTATGAATGACTTCAAGGTGATGCGACATCGGAGAGTCCCACCGGCACGTAAACACCCCCAGGAGACTGTTGGAGCCGGAGCGGAGCCGGGTCATGAGGGAGGCGCAGCGTTTTCGCATGATGGCGTAAAAGTCATCCGTGTGCGCCTCCGCGAACATCCCTGACGCGCTGCAGCGCCACTCCAGCCCCATCAGCAGCCTGAAAGCCTTGTTGTACTGTATACGCAGGCCGCTGTACGCCCGCTTCGAGTAACTGACCCAAAGGCTGCACGTGTAGAACGACTGGCAGTATGCTTTAAAAAGCGTAGTCTTAACGTCTCTGGTACATTGTGCAAACCTTCGGGCCAGCATGTTTCCACGGACAGCCAACGACCTACGTTCCCTCTCGATATCGCAATCATCCTTCAAATCCTCAGTGACCCAGTGGCCCAAGTACTTGAACTTACTTACTCTACGAAGAGCAACTCCACTAAGTGTCACTTCGGGTATATTGATATAGTTTTTATTCCCCGACTTAAAAACCATCAGTTCACTTTTGCTGGCGTTGTACTTGAGCCCATGAGCCACCGCGTATGATTCACACAGAGATAACAATTTCATTATAGCGCCAATCGATGGGCTCAGCAGCACCATGTCGTCAGCATAACTAATATTGTTTATACAGACTCCATCAATGTGACAACCAATCTGTGTGCTGCTGAGCTCAGCGATTAGCTTGTTTATATAGAGGTTGAAAAGTAGGGGCGAGCTATACCAAAAACGAAACAATGATATGACTTCAGGAGGCAATGTAGTTTCATCACGCAGCTTATTCCATAGCACCTCGTACGACACGAGATCGAAAGCTTTCGATAAATCTAAGAAACAGCCAAAAACAGGTGTTTTTCTAGAAGTGTAGTACTGTACAGTCTGCTTGAGACACAATATAGCGCTTTCCGTCGAGAGCCCTGGCCGAAAACCAAACTGAGCATCGTGCAGGTCGACATTTATCGCCAACTGCCTCTCAAGCAGACTGTCAAGCACCTTAGCGATAACAGTGGCTAATGATATTGGCCTGTAATTAGCTGTGTCCGAAATATCTCCAGTCTTATTTTTAACTATAGGCACTACTATCGTGTACATAAGATCCTGCGGTAAGTAGCGATGGTACAAACACAGATTAAAAAACAAAGCAAGACATCTCGCTATGTGCGGGCCAGCGTGCTTCAAGTGCTCGATGCTGAGGCCGTCGTGCCCAGGGGACTTCCCTCTAACCATCTTCTTTATTACAGAGGAAACCTCTTTAGCAGAGAACCTCACAGATGGTTCGTCAGGTACTTCCTCAGCATCGTTCACCCCTTCATCACGCACCAAAGGCGAATTTACAATAAAATGGCGCTTAAATAACTCTGCTATATCTGAGGGTTCACTCATACCAGCCACGCTCACAGGCCCGCCCGTTTTACCATTAAGTTTACTAGTTGATTTCCAAAACCTCCCAAATTGTTTTTTTGAATGACTTTCAGCTAATATATTCATTTTTAGTTGCTCCTGATTGTCTTGGCAATATTTCAATTTAGCCTTGAAAATCCTTCTAGATTCATACATACTATTATAGATGTCTCCACTCTTTGGTTTACCGTATGAAAGCCAAGCTAGGTAATGTAATCGGGCCTCCCTGTGAGCACAACTAACATGTTTATTCCACCCAACAACGTGTTTTTGTTTCTTACGCCTACCGTCGTCACCATAAGACAACCGGGCTCCTTCCTTTAGTATACTAATTATTTGACTATACATACCATCCAATATTAAAAAGTGACTAGGGTCAGAACACATTTTATAAGCACAGTTTGTACATTCAACAGGAAAATCAACATACTTAAGCTTAGAGTTACAATATTCTAAATACACATTTATTTGATTGCTGTCTCTTTCGCCCCAACGTATTTTATCGCAACGCAAAGGCGATGTTTCTAACTTTAAATTAATCAAATTCATATTACACTCAAACGTAACAGGCAGGTGATCTGAGGGATACACGCCGTATAACACGGTCGCCTTATCAATAAGTGGCCTGGCAGCGCTGGTCACTACACAGTGCTCTAACCACCTCCGCGAACCACTGGCCTGACATACGAAAGTAAACGTGTCCTTAGGTAAAAGCTCGTAGTCGACACAGGTCCACGATTGCTCTGGACCGGAACACACCTCTAACAATTCACCAAAGAAACGCTCGCCTGGATGCGCGTTGAAATCGCCTAGGATAACAGCTGATTCCACGCAACAACTTTCAATAATCGCATTTATCTCACTAAGACACTGTGTGAATTCTACTAAGCTGACACTTTTTTTTATCATCAAACGGCATGTACACAGACAAAAACAGCAAAGATCTATTTTCGTGTGTAATTTTGATTGCAACTATGCGGTCACTGCCGCACGTAACCACCGCTACCGAGGGAAATGCCGACTTTCTCCACAACAAAGCCACGCCACCATAGGGTCTGCCTAAAATCACTCCAGTCGAGGTATCCATGGCGGATTTACCTGTATAAGCGAAATCTTCATCCAGGCTACCTAGGTACGTGACGTCATGAGGCCAGATCCATGTCTCTTGAAGGGCTATTACGTCATTAGATTGGCATAATTTCCTCACGCACTCAGCTGATCTCTTCACACCTTTACAATTGAACGTAGCTATATTTATATTTCTAGCGTAACTATCCATTTTATTGTTTGTTCAACTGTTAAGTTGTGCGGGATCCAACGAGAACAATTTTTTTTACAGCCAAATGTTCGTTTAATATTTTATAAATACTCGTCATACTAATGCCCAGAAATGCCTCTATCTCGCGATATGTAACATGACGGTCTTGCATTATTAGTTCGCGCACAGCATCAATATTTTGTGGTACAACAGCCGATTTAGGGCGACCTTCTTTAAAATCGTCCGCAAGCATACGACGACCACGATTAAACTCACTGAACCAGTGATACACAGTGGTTTTCGATGGGGCTTCCTCCCCAAAAGTCGATAAAAGTTGATCCATGCACTGTTTTTGAGTTAATCCACGCCGAAAGTCGTAATAAATCATAGCACGAAAATTTTCACGAGTCAAATCCATAGTGATGATAGACAATGAATTTTAAAAATGGCGCCACAATGTAAAAACAATTGACAGATGAATGAAACAAACTTTATTTTACAGCCAAAGAGTTCTATTTTTAAATGTTATAATTTCTTTTTAAATATTGTTTATGTAAGTGGCCAGTTCCGGATACATAAATAGCAGCCCTTGTACACACAGACGAACTCAAACTTACAGTTTTCTTTTTGACGGGGTAAAAAATTAACTGGACGTGTTCAGTCCTTTGCAATTTCCATTTTCAGCTTGGCAGCACCTACCCGCTTACACACTCATAAATGTAGAGTGCAATACACATAACACATCCGCTTTGCTTCACAAACTCGACATGCATGGTGTTGCCAACTTCATGCCACGTTTTTGGGATAAAAAATAAAAAAGGGCTGGATAGTGAAAAGTATTCAAATATGGCAAGTTCTTCCTTCTGCTCCTAACGTTACGTGAAGTCGAGAGAACATGTTTACTATGTGTCGCAATGTAATATTTCGGCTGAGTGTGTTTACGACCGGCCGACCATTCTAGTTTGAAAAAAAAAAACCTACATACATACATAAATCAGAATCAGAATAATTTATTTGTAGGACATCACAACACAGAACACACACTTAAAGAATACAGAACACAATGCAACAGAAGTATAGATTATGATAATACAAAAACAACACAGTTTATACAAAATTACCCCAAGGGCCTCACTCATAAAAATCGCGTTAGCAGAGCTTTACTTGACTCCCAAAAAACATTCACTAAACCACGTCTGGCAATATTTTTGAGCTGAAATTTTGTATATGTAGGTAACTAACTAATGTTTGTAACTGGACAATTTTAATAAAGTATTATTATTATTAATTATTATCATTATTAACTAGATGAAGGTAATGCAAGAACCTAAAAAAAAGTTCTTCCAATACTTTTATATAAAAGAATGACAAGAAAATAAAAACATTGCTCAAATTAATCTTTGCTTAAAAGGTTTACTAAACCATCTTGGCCTTTCGTAATCTATTTAAAATACTTCAGCTGTAAACCGTTCAAGTTGGCAGCACCGGACATAAAACCTTACGTTATGCATCCAACCAATGTATTGAGGAGCTTGCAAGTTGCAACAATGTCTAGTTTCCTTTCAATAGTTTTTACATTGTTAGCAAGCAGCGTTCGTTTGTTGGAGCGTACACTTGACTCTGTAGTGAAATATTTTATAACTAGATTGGATGGAAAACGGGTGGCGGGAAATGTTTAAGTCAAGAGAATTTTACAGTGTAGCTTATTTTAGTTAGTAACTTAAACAAATATTTCTCAGTTTTCCAATAGTTTGGGTTAACAGTTTATTATATGGATAAGTATTCATAAAGAAAAACAGCTCAATAGTTAGGCAGTCGTGATTCATAGTCACCTTGACGATTAATCTGACGATTACCCTGATGATGAACAAGGCGATCGCAGCGAGGCTTACAACTGGAATCAAGATGATAACTAGTAAGTATGGCCCGGTTTCCACCAAAGCGGAGAGGAGAGGAGATGTGTTAGAACAACCAATCAGATTTTGTTATTTCCACATCTCATCTCCGCTTAGCTTCAATAACGAAATCTGATTGGTTATTCAAACACAGCTCCTCTTCTCTCCACTTTGGTGGAAACCGGGCCTATCTCTTTTAGTAATCACTTGCAACGATATGCTGAGTCAGCTCCATTTCTGTGTTCAGTACAAGTCACAACAACCTAGTTCAAAAAATGTATAATTTTGTATAAGTTTACGTTTATTTTTGGAATAATCCTATTGTGGATCTTGTTTTTTGTATTAGTACAATAAAATATATTCTATTCTATTCTAATATTTCCTCAAATTAAAACTTACTCTATATCAGGCTCTAGCTACCTAAGCCAAACACACATAAGCGTTACAGGGCTGGTAGACATTGAGCCTGCAAATATGGAACCAATTTGTCCACTAGATTCAGAGTAATAAGTTTGTTCCTCAAGTCCAAACTTACCTCATATCAGGGTTGAACACTGATAAGCGTTCAGTTGTAAGGCTTGGAAAATTTTGGGGTCGAAAATATGCAGCCAGGGACTAGACTCAAGGATTGTAGGCAGTAGCATTATTCATATTTTCCAAAGAGCAAACTTACCCCTGACCAGGATCCAGCTACCCAAGTTGGACACTCATGAGGGTTGCAAGGCTGGGTAGACCTCGGCGCTGGAGAAACGCAGCCAGGATCCCCACTGGAATCAGGGTCGTAGGTATCAGCTCGGGTAACGTTGGCTGATCTGGCACAGAGCACTCGACGGGTCCTGACTCCGCCTCCGCAGGTGACACTGCAGGATGACCAGTCGCCGACGTACCATCTAGGAAAGTTTTGTGAAGTTAGGCAGGGTAAAAAAACGGAAGACATCTCGTTGGTTTTAGAAATATTTATGCAGATGTACTGCATTGGACTTGCATTCTAGCTAATTTTGGTGCTGTTATGGTCGCACTAATTCAAGGTAGGCTCATTCATACCCCACAAATAAGTTGATTAGCTTTTCACCCGCAACTTTGTTGCATGGTTTTCGTTAAAGCGAGGCCCTATACTAAATTAATAACTCAACGCGCTTTAGTTGAAAGTTCAACCGACGCACTATTGAAATAACATTCATATTAGCTAGCGTGCGATGCTTTACGGAGGTTACGTCCGACACTCCGCAGGAAAACTCTTTTTTGTGAAAAAAATAGAACGAATTAAAAAACTAGCTGGTTTCGCCATTTAGGTATTAATATAGCCACCCAAAAAATACAAAAAAATATGTTATTGTCGCTGAAAATATTGAAAAACAGATTTGCAAATTTTGAATGTGGGGTGATTTTCGTTGATTTTAATTATTTATTTTTGCTTGATTCCTTGATTATATGTAAAATCTACTTGGTTACATCATTAAATCAATCAATCAATCAGCCTATTGCAGTCCACTGCTGGACGTAGGCCTCCCCAAGGGTACGCTTTGGCGTTTACGTTTTGGCAAAGCGCACGATCACCCGCTTTCCTCATCCAGCCACCACCAGCGACCTTCTTCTGGTCATCAGTCCACCTGGCAGGGGACTCTTGGTTACATCGCTAAATGATAAACTCTTCTGTTGGTTGTAATTTTCTTGATTTGGTACATATTACGAGACGTAAGATACGCGAGTTAAAAAAGGGGCCCAAGAACGATTTTTTAAATAGGGCCTCGCCTTAAAGAATTTCCAAACATCCGTTAGCACTTGCCTACGTCCTAAGGACCTACCTACCGTCCAAATTTCATGTTTCTAGTCATTCAGTTTCTCCTTTCATTTATGTAAAGTTAATCACTAACTTACTTGAAAGGACAAGGGTGCACGTTGCACCTGACGACGGAAGACTGCGGTTTGCTGGAAGCGTCGCAAAGTTGCTCAGGCGCATCGGAGCCCGTGAGGCGATCCCGACACACAGCCAGCGACATCTTGTAGCCTGGCGAGGAAGAAGATCCAATCGACATCGATTTACAATCCAAAATTGTGTATGCTATTCTTCTTTTAATTCTTCATCAATACAATACAATTTTATTGACACCAATAAGTTACAGAAACACAGTACATATAAGTGGTAGAAGAGACAAGAGGCGGCCTTATTGCTAAAGTAGCAATCTCTTCCAGGCAACCCTAGGGTGTAGAAATAGCATATAGAAAAAGTGAAGCGGGTCGGTGGTAGCAATAAAATTTTTCATCGTTTGGGTTGTAAGGTCAATGAACCACATCACAAAACTTGGTGTCAGTGACACGACGCAATAAATTAAAACTATTGTTAATTGTTCTTATTTAAGGTGCAATATGCACGAACTATAAAAAACTGCCTGTGGGCTGTAAGAAAAAAAAAACTTATTTAATAAACCAAAGATTTCGGACGCGCGTCGCAGCGAAGCGATCGTCTTTTATTTCCTCTGAGTAATAAACCAAGTGATTGTAATGACAGATAACGTCAACTGGGCAATTTCAGTGAATGCCTGCTCCAGAAAGAGGCGAACCGAATAATAATAATAATAAAAAAAAACTGTAAATAATCTTCAGTGAACATTAACGCAAATAAACAATGAATCTCTACCGAAGCGTTCCTTCAATGACGAACGCGACCTTAGTTAATTTGCGCTTGTAATTTATATCGGCTGTTCGCGCCGCGCTCGCAGCCCGCGGTAAATCACTTCTAACTTGAGCAACAGTTCCTTAGGAAATGTTCTGTGTTGACGAGCGATTTTAATCGCAAAACATCAGTGGGGACTGATGGGGATCAGTCGTCATCAGAGTCACTATCAGTCACTATTAATCAATATCAGTCAATATTAGCCAATATTTGTCATAAATAGTCACTATTATACATCATCAGTCACTAGTCAGATTGTGAAGTCCTTATCAGTCCCAATTCCCATCGTTTCGAACTTGATCAATAATTTCTCAAAAGAATGTGCTGTGGAGACGAGCGATTTATAATCGCAAAATGTTTAATACCTAATAATATCATAAATATTACTATCTATGCTCGTCGATGCAAAATACCATAACTAAAGAGTGTCTACCATTTTTTTTAAATAATTTAATTCATTTATAAAATATCTCTGTACCTATATAACTCACTACGAAATCCAGTATATATGAAATGACATTATAACTAAAATATGTACTCGGTTGAGAATGGAATTGATATAAACATCTTAATAAAATCGGTTCGTCTACACTATCCCAATTTATTAAAATAAAATTCCTTGCAATCGCTTGTTGGTTCGCCCCAAAATCGCTCCTAATTTAGCTTTCTTGAGACCTCAATTCTAATAAGACATCCTAGAAGATGTATGATCCGATCCAAATTTCAGTTGCGAATTTCAGTTTCATTGTTTTGCCTTCGATTTTTCTCTTGGGAATAAAATTATATTATGTCGCTCTGTCTTCTTATTATTTATTCTGTGTTTTTTTTGTAGCAATACAGTACTTTATTCTATTCTATTTTCTGGTCCAAAAGCTATATTTAGGGCAAAAAAGTTTGACCCTTTTGTATTTATCGGAGACACGAAAAGGATTACAAGATGAGAAATTCAAACTTAGAATCTAAATTACTGACTAACTTCGACCTTACATTCTACACGATGAAGAAGACACATTTTTCTGCTTCGACTTTTATATCACATTGCAAACTTTATTATTTTTATTATTTTCTTTTTAAAATCATAAATACGCCCTTCACATAAAAATATCCCAATATTTTGTCTGTGTATTTTAATAATGTTTGTCTGACAAATAAAAACAAGAAATCGTACGTTGTGCTTTCGACCGGCAACTTTTGTGAAATTGAATTATTTTTGTTCAATGTATTGTCATCATAAACACATAATTTAAAAGGGTAGTATTTAAACGCAAATCATAAAACTAACTTTTTGTATCCAAAAATAACCCGAATTCATATCAAAATTACTGACTGCACAGCAAAATGCTCAACTCAAAATATTACTAAATAAATTACAATTTATATTCTTGGTGTACCGCTATTTATCTTAAAGTAAAGCTTTTTTATGAATGCACAGCTAATAATGACTAACGCACATTATACCTACTCATTATTTTTAAATATAGCTTCTATCTTTATATAACATACAGCAGTTTACCTATATTAGTATACATATGATGAGCAAGTTTTGAAGTGCTTATTACGATATATACTACTCGGGTAGTTATTTTGATAAGAGCATGAGTATCATCTACGCACGCTCTGGTAAATTTGCTGTGCAGTCAGTACTTATGATAAGATTGTCGTATTTTTGTACCTAAAGGAATTTATTCGTATCGCATTAGAGGTATTTTGTATATTTTCCAATTTTGCTGATGTATATTTTTCAGTACTAGTTTTGTTGAAAAGTTTAAGTTTATTTGAAGTAACATAATTTAATTGATGTAAAAAGTATATAAATGATGAAAACAAATTGATAGGTGATTATTTATTTGATGTGCAATTAATAATATCCCAATTTAAAATAGTACAGCCAAACGCACTCAAAGTCGTGTAAACATGAAATAAAATAACAGTTTGATCTCTAGAGACATCTTTTATTTTGTAGCAGGTGGTTCTGCCGTGTTCAGTATCGTATTTTTTCATAATAATGAAAATATAACTGCCTAATTTTTGTATCTTCTTAGGAACCAAATCAAATATTTTTCAAAATTTGGTCTGAGCGCAAATTAAATGCGATAATCACCATTTACTATGTTCAAGATTATTCCAATAAAAAATACTAAAATTATAAAATTTTATTCATACCCGATCAAATTTTACAGAATAAAGCAAATAAGAGAGTTAGTTTTTTGTTAATTATCGGTTTTATTTGTTTAATCAATCCGAATAGCTCATTATCTTACGCATGCGCTACAACCAAATAAAACTATAATATAAATATAATTTATAGTAATAATATGCATTCTCAGTATCGGGAATGCTATAAATATCGACAAAAGTCGTAAATTCCGTCGCGTTTTACGACTTGCATAATACTGAAGTAGCGGTCGATGTATCTTATTTTCCCTACCCAGACTTTTTAAATAGGTATTCATGTTTATTCAATCCTGATTTGCTAAATACAAAATCTTTGAAAAAACGACCAACTTTTTTTAAAAGCTCCAAAAAGAATTAAAAACAAAAGAAAGTGTGTGAAGTCACCAACCCGCGCTAGAAGAAAAAAATACTGGCTGGAATAAACCCTCAAGAAATTCTCATAACCAGTTCATCCCATAAGACAATTGTCTTGATTGGTAACGTTAAGAGGCAATCGTTGTACCCTCGTACCTGCCCCGACAAAGGGCTGAGGGTACATTTATCATAGGCCTCCGACACCTCATTTACTATTGAGACGTCTCAGGGTTGAGAGACTATCGGATGTTGAGTACGATCTCCAGAATTTCAGTTCGCAATTTAAAATTTATGTAATCTCAGTTGAGATGGAAGTGATTTGCTGGTTCGGAAATTGAAATAAATATAGCTAGCTACTTAAATAGATAGATCTTCTAATCTAATTATTGTAACCGTGAAAGCGTGTTAGTTGGTTGTAGTTTATGGGTCAAAGAGTGATGTCAGCTACTTTTCATCATCATCATCATCGTGTGGGTTGTAAGGTCGACAACCGACCTCACAAACCCTGGTGTCAGTGTAATAGAGCCGCCAAAAGCCATTGACTTGGCTCATATAACGACTAGATAGTAGCCGGGACCAACGGCTTAACGTGCCTTCCGAAGTACGAAATAATTTTTCTTTTCGGACAATCAGGTGATTCATGAATCAAACTTGGCTTTTATGGCCATTTATAAAACTTACCTCCCCCGCAAGTGGCCGAACAGAGCGAGCCTGGCGCGGCCAACCAGTGGTACCTCGGCCGAGCGCACGAGGATCCGTCCCCCCCGCAGATGCCACACTCATCCACCCGCCGAGTTGAGCCCACGCGTAGGTCGCATCCCACTCGCTGTGGACAACAGGAATACATTAGAATGCTTGTGTAGCAGCCTAGAGTTTATATTTGATTGCATATTGTAAATTGCCAATTATTGGTAATTATTTAGGTATCCTCATTTCAGCCGAAAGAAGACAACTGCTAGATAAGGGCCCACCCCAAGAATCTCCAAAGCGACCGGTCTTGCTTTCTGCCAAACCGCCCGCGCACTGCCGCTTAAACCTCGCAATTCTTCAGGTCAAATTAAGTACAGTTGTAACATAACGGCTCCGACGGCTCCGTAGCCCAGGTGGTAGTGTATCTGCCTCCGACGCACAGGGTCGCGGGTTCGAATCCCGCCCAGGGCAAACATTCGTGTGATGAACACTTGTGTTTGCCTTGTGTCTGGTTGTTGTTTGTCTATATAAGTATGTATTTATCTATTCATGTAATGTATATCAGCTGTCTGGTACCCATAGTACAAGTTTAGTTTGGGATCAGATGGCCGTGTGTGAAGTTGTCCCCACATATATATATTTCTTACATATATATTTATATATATTTATTTATATTATAGTTTTGTGTGTCCTTTGAAAGTCTCGAGCCTATTCTGAAACAAGGGTGATTTGACCGAAGTCGGACCAGGCCCAGTGTGGATTGGTCGACTTTAAGTAAGCTTTGAAGATCTTCGTAGGCGTCCTCACCATGTTTGAGCGTCAAATAAACTTACATAAAGAATTTGAAATTCAAAGACATAGGTAATTTGGAAAAATGATTGTTTTCCAGAAACTCAAGAGGTAAATACTTTTAACTCTTTTCATATAGGTACATTGCGAGAAGACCAGGAGCAAAAAGCAAAAAGCACAGGAGTCTAAAAAGTTTAATAATTTTAAAACGAAGTCCCTGTGGTTAGTCCACATTACGGAATATAAAACAAAAGAGGAATGAACAAGTGGGCGGGGCACGTGTGTCATAACTATGAGTAGGTCCGCAAAGTTTTGTTTAGTTCGCCGAGCTTGCAAAAACGATTCCTATTTCCTTTAGGCTAAGGTATGTATTGGTATGCATCATGTAGTCAGTCAGCCATCTAGGTCAGAAGCGTTGAACTACGTGAAGAAAGTATAGAGTATATCTGAGCTCATGCGAAAATATACTTTATTTGCTTAATGGTAAAGTAACATTTACATTTAGTAATGAAGTATATATAATGTTCTTGTTTGAAACGAGTACAACAGCTGTGATTAGTCAAATGCCCGATTGTCTTAGTCTGTGTGTGATGTAAACAGTGCTATCTATGTGTGATTTTGGCGACACTCATAGAAAAAATGTTTGTCCTTTCCACTCTTGTTTTATATTCCGTGGTCCACATAATCCGTAGTCCACATAATCCGTATGGTGAAGCCACGCGTCACCAAGCGTGTACTTATATTCTTTACAGCAAAAAAACTCCCTACAAATTAGTATTCTCCAACCACAACCAACACAGATTATGCAAACGACGTCCCCCAAAGTTTCAACTTAAATAATATATGAAATTATGTAAAATACCAAAAGAAACTGCCTTAGTGGCGAGTTCCATCCAGTTTCGACGAATTTTGTTGAGTTCCGACGAGTCACCCGAGTTATTAAGAAGTTCTATGAGTTTCCGAAACGTTATAGGGTTTTTTAAACACGATTTCTTATTAAGTTAGGAATTCCGATATGCTTAGATGGAAAAGTTCTTTAGAAAGTGGTAGAATGTCAATGAGGTGTGTGGGTGGAGCGAACTGTTATTATATTAGTTTTAAGAAGTTCTCTTCGATACAAAACTCTAAAGTTGATCTTAAGAAAAAATGCTATGTTGCCGAATGTACGAGTTTAAAAAAAAATGTATTTTCTTAGGTTGGTTAAGTATAAAGTTCTTATAAGGATTATTACCTATATGCAGATAAGAGCCGCTCGAAACAAATATTTTTTTCTCAAACAGTCATTTAAAGGAGAATGCGCAGAAATGTATGGAAGCTGGTCTCCCCTCCTCTAATTAGCATTAGAGAAATGACATGAGCTGTCATACTATCAAATGTTCAACTTTAAGTGACCTCGCTAATGACATATCATTCATAGCCAGAGGCCCGCTTTGCCAATATCGAGGACAAAAATGCCCATTCTTCTTTGGCGGTATTCTTTCAAACAAAATTTTACTTAAAAACATTATAAGTAATTACTTACTTTAGTGAATTGTAAAAATTTTCATTTTACTCCTACGAAATTTATAAGACTATAGGTACTTAAGTTAAAATAGTCAAATAATAATAAGCCATAGTAAAAATTGTCCAACAATAGTATACTAAGGCACTACCTATAAAAAAAAAACAAGATATTAAAACGTAAAGAAAATACCTAAAAACCTACATTACGAAAAACATTTTATGTTTGAACGGACAAAGAAACAAAAAAAAGACATCAGCGAGATAACTAGGAAAGTAGAAGTCTCGGTCGGTTCTTTTCAGTTTAAAAAAAAAGAGGATTGAAACCTGGCGACACAATGCCGGATGCGACCTGACATCATCATGGAACGAGGACGCGAAATAATAAGGCTTTGTTGTGGTCCAAGGGAGAAACTTCCAGATGCTTACAGATTACTATATTATTGGTAAAGCGAGTACTAACTACAGGCAGAACGCGTTTCTAGTGCGTGCGAGTAGGCAATTCAATGAATTATGCGAACAACCTGATTTCAATCAGTCAATAGGGGATCGGACAGTTCACCATATTTTATGAATTTACCATGTTTTATGAATTATTTTTAAAATGTAGATTAGTAGCAGACGATTCGTGAAGAAAAAAAAAACAGAATCGGTTGAAAAACGAATTTACAATGTGTAATAAGGTTATGTGTCTCAATCAAACAGCGTGTGAGGAACGACCGATTTATTGGCAACCACAAGGTACCCTCTATAAAATCTTAAGTCTACCTACAACATCTCCCTTCTAATATCTAATTAAATAGGCAATACATTTTTATTTTTTTTAATTCATGCAATATTTTTTTTTAGTTTATTTCTATTTTTAAAATACTTGAACAAAATTATTTAACATCTAATTTATTTTATTTAAGTACATAAATAAAATTATACGTACAAATACCTATTATATTTTTATAATCCATGCGTTTTTTTTTAAGTATTTAAGTACTGAAATATAACTATACCTATACATAAGTACATTTTTTTATCTAACTCAAACATTAGACATTTATTTACTTTTACATTATACTAGGTATAACATTTTTATTTTATTAACTTATATATTATTAGTTTTAAATTATTATTTAAAAATACCTACCTATAACATTGTTGCTTTCTATTTGATACAGTTTTTATTTTATTTTATTTTGCAATATTGGCATTTAAATTTTAACTAGATCAATTTAACATAGGTAAGTATTTTAAGAATTAATCAAACTCAATTAGCCTTTGAGGCGGTTTTACTACCCTACCACTTCTAGTGACAGTAACCCCCGCCCCCGCCCCCGCGAGCACGGGCTGTTGTGGCCGCGGCGGGGTGGGTTGGCGCTCCGGCGCCGGCGCCACTGCCGGCCTTTGCTGACGTAAATACGGGCTACTGTTGTAATCGTCCAGATCAAGATACCTATCTGCATTACGTGTATGTTGAGAACTATTTGCGTTAGGTATTTTCATGAGATGTTGGCGATTGCGACGATACAAACGCCCGTTTTCTGCTCTAACCCAGTACGAACGGTTATCTTGTGCCAATTTTACCACATTTGATTTTAACCATTGTTTATCATTTTTCATTCGCACCGGCTCGTTAGGGTGTAACGGTGGTAGGGTCCGTGTACCCCTGTCATAATTTCTTTTAGTGCTCTGAGTGTTCATTTCCCTGCGAGCTCTCAGCGCGGGCTCGTCCACAGCCGCTGGACGCAGTGTCTGTGTACTAGCTGGCAGTCTGGACCGCAACCGCCGCCCCATCAACAGCTGCGCCGGCGAGTACTGCTCACCGGTCACGGCGCTGTTGCGAAAGTTCAGCTGCGCCAGCTGCCATTCCTCACCACTGTCACGTGCTTTAGTCAGCAATGATTTTATTGTACGTACATTGCGTTCCGCGAGCCCGTTTGATCGTGGATATAACGGCGAGCTCGTTACATGAACAAATCCCCACTTTTCACTAAACGTTTTAAATTCCTGTGATGAAAATTGTGTCCCATTGTCACTCACAACCTTTTGCGGGATCCCAAAGCGACTAAACATATTTTTTAATACGGCTACAACCGTAGCACTTTGCATATTGGGTAATAAAGCAATTTCCACAAACTTGGAATAATAATCAACAACCAATAGATGTTGTTTACCATTAAGTTCGAAGATGTCAGTAGCTAGCACCTGCCAAGGCAGCTCCGGCACAGGGTGCGGTGCGAGCGGCTGGCGCGGGTTGGCGGCGCGGTGTCGCTGGCACGTGTCGCAGCCCAGCACGGTGTGCTCGATGGCTGCGCTCATGCCCGGCCACCACATGACGTCACGCGCGCGTTGCTGACACTTGTCTACACCCAGGTGGCCCTCATGAATTCGTCGCAACATTTCTTCACGAATCGTCATTGGTATAACAACTTGATTATTTCTAAATAATATTCCATCTATTACATGTAACTCTTCGTGTACCTTCCAATAATCTCTCACATTTATGTCAGTTTCTCTTTTGTTTGTTGGCCATCCGTTATAGTAATACTGACATACCTTATTTAATATATGATCTCTGTCTGTTTCCGATTTTATTTTCTCTAGCATTTGTGGAGTCGCTTCTACGTTTTGTAACAGCATGTTGACATGTACCGTGACGTCATCGTTAAGATCACGTTCTAACTGTGCCGCGGGCTCCACCGCGGCTCGCGATAACGTGTCTGCTATAAATAACAACTTTCCCCGTTTATATTGCAACTTCACACAATAATTCTGAAGCCTCAACATCAGACGCTGGAGGCGTGCTGGTGTTTCACTCAGCTGCTTCTTGAAGATGGCTTCCAGTGGCTTGTGATCGCTTTCTACCGTCACTTCATAATGACCGTAAATATACTGGTGGAAACGTGTGCAGCCAAACACAACGGCCAGCAATTCCTTTTCGATTTGCGCCCACCGCATTTTGGTTGGCGTCAGCGTTCGAGCAGCATAAGCCACAGGCCGCCCGCCCTGCATTAGACACGCCCCCAGTCCGCGCGAACTCGCATCCACAGACACCGTCACCGGTTCATCTGGCGAGTAATATTTTAATACAGGTGCACTACTAATCATGTTTTTTAAGCACTTGAAAGAGTTTTCATGAACCTGCTGCCAATCAAACTCCACATTCCTACCTAATAGTTCCCTGAGTGGCGCTGCTGTCTCGGAGTACCTGGGAATAAATCGAGCTAAATAGTTGGTTACCCCAAGGAACCTCTCCAGCTCCTTCTTCTCACAAGGCGTAGGTATCTCTTTAATTGCCTTGACACGGTTTTCATCTGGTTTCATCCCATCACTACTGAACTTGTGGCCTAGAAATGTAATTTCCTCAACTCCAAATACACATTTTTCTTTATTGAATTTGACCATATTCTCCGTAGCTCTTCGTAGAACTTCCTGTAATCTATCATCGTGCTCCTGTTTTGTTCTACCCCAAATTAATAAATCGTCGATGTAGACTTCTACCCCCTCCATTTTGAAAATTTTGTACATTTCATTGTGAAAGATTTCTGGTGCACAATTTATCCCAAATGGTAAACGTAAAAAACGGTATCTCCCGAACGGCGTGGAAAACGTACAGAGTTTTGAGCTTTCATCTGTTAGTTTTATCATCCAGAACCCGTTTTTCGCGTCACACTTAGAAAAATACCTGGCACCAGATAAACTACTAGAAATCTCTTCCAGCGTTGGTAGCTGAAAATGACTTCGCTTAACCGCACGATTTAAATTTCTAGGGTCCAAACACACACGCAAGCTCTTATTGGGCTTTTCTACCACTACTATACTTGACACCCAATCAGTAGGCCCGTCTTCTTTTTTAATTATTTGTAAATTTTCCATATTATCCAGCTCTGCTTTTAACCTAGGCCTTAACTTAATAGGAATTTTTCGCGTGGCGCTGACTACCGGCGGCACAGACTCATCAATCTGAATACAACACTGATTAGGTAAACAACCGATTCCGGTAAAAATAGTTTCATCTACTTGTACACTGTTTAAAGACTTTTGATCACACCGTGCTATGAGACCCAGATTTGAACACGCACCCAACCCTAATAAATTATTGCAATTCAAGTCCAAAACAAAAATGTTTTGTCTACAGCTCTTATTATTATATTTAAGAATTGCATCAAAACAACCTAATACAGGTAATTGTGTTTTGCTGATTTCTCGTAGCACAGTGGTACATTCCTTAAGCTTATTTACATCAAAACCGGCTTTTTCATAACTATTTACTGATAAGACTGTCGCGTCCGCTCCACTATCAAGCTTGAACTTTAATTCCACTCCGTTTACGTTTATAATTGAATGCCAAGACTCGCACAACTTATTGTCAGAAGATTCGATTGAAATATTGTACATAAGTAGCTCACCATTGTCGTAGTCCCCGCATTCCTCACCGCATGAGTCATCATACCGTTCCTGCACTTCATTCATGAAACGCACTCGACGACACTTAGCAAAATGACCTACCATTTGGCACCTTCGACACCTAGCCGAACTTGCTGGGCAACGATCACTCGCGTGTTGATACGCACACTTTCCGCATACACTACCCGGAGACCTATATGTATCACTACGCGGAGACGCAAACCCCAAGGCAGGGGTCCCATGGGGGCCCGGGTGACGGGCGCGGTTCCCTGGCCGCGCTCGCCGCCGGGCGCGGGAGGGCGCGCCGCGCGCCGCCTGCTCCACCGAGGCGGCGGTGCCGGCGCTGCTGCCGGCCGCGCGCGCCGCGCTCGCCTCGCACGCTGCTCCTTGCCGTCCTGCTCGCTCCGCCGCACGACACCACTGAATAGCCTCATCCAGCGATAACTTTGTTTTAGCCAATAATTTTTCACGCATGTGATTATCTTTCAACCCACGAATCATCTGCGTTAGAATTAAACTATTCCTTAAACTTCCAAACTCACAGTTTTTGCTATTAACTTTCAATTCTCCCAGATACTTATCAAAATCATTATTGTGCTGATAAGTCTCAAAAAACATGTGCCGTTCATAGTTGATGTTTTTTGTCGGGTCACAATGCTCAGCAAACTTTTTACACAAAGAACTGTAATCCTGTTTTATCTCTTCCGCCACATCCAGTTCTTCATAAATTTCTCGGCCATACTTCCCAATTACGTGCATAAACAAGCCACACTTTTCTTTCGAGGATGCAGAATCTTTTCCTGCTGCGATCAAAAAATAGTCAAAAGATGATTTCCACTCCTTCCAGTTACTAGCAAGGTTACCATCTTGCTGTAATGGCGCCGGTTGCTGAATCATCGCACTGGCACTCATCTTCTCATCTTTCGATTCCGACATATTTGCACTTAACTAAACTAACACTTTTGCGAGTACAAAAAACGATTTGCTTGTGTTTTCGATATATTAGACCGATTTCGCGAAATATTTACACCTGACACCATGTAATAAGGTTATGTGTCTCAATCAAACAGCGTGTGAGGAACGACCGATTTATTGGCAACCACAAGGTACCCTCTATAAAATCTTAAGTCTACCTACAACACAATGTTTTTTTAAAGTTTCAATATGTCTGTCTCTTTCAAAAACGATTTTTGTATGGAGATTATATGGCGTTACTAACAAATGACGTCACAAGTGGGCATGTGCCTCTCTGTCTAATCTTGATTTTCAAACCTTTATAACTCAGTCAATTTTAAAGATAGAGCAAAAATTATTTTTGTGTTCGATAGCAGAAACTAACAAGCTTGGATTTATAAAATAAAAAAAAAGTAGTCCGATCCCCGATTCTGACTCTTGCGACGGTGAGGCGTAGACTGGCGGCATCGTTTTTCAGTGATTATTAAGTAAGATTGAAGATTGTTGCTAAAAGGAATTTCATTCCTTCTTATGTTGCCCGGTTATGTGTCTCACGAGCACTAGCTTTCTAAGTTATTTTTAAGTTTTACTTGTAAACCGTGCATCGCTCTTATGTGTTTCACAGCGAGGCTGCCTAAAATTAGGCGATTTCTTTTGTTTACTTCGTTTTATATTAGTGAAGACCTGTGATTGGCTGTATGTATATCTTATATTAATGTTGTATAATATGGTAGCTGTTGGTTTTCCTGAAAATAAAAATAAATAATAATAGAAACCTCCTTCAAATTACCTTATATCGTTATCTCCACTAAAAAGTAACAAATAAAATAACATTTCAGATGGAACATGAAATAAATATTGCCAATATCCTCAACTAAGTAGATAGGTAGACCACAGGTCAGTAGTGTTTTCATTTTTATTTTTTTCTACTACAAAAATAAAATACAACCGAATTGAGAACCTCCTTTTTTGAAGTCGGTTGCTCTTCAAAAACTGACATGTACTCTTCTTCTTATGAATCGATTGTACTATCCTTGATGTTAACTACCATTATTTTGTTGCAGTATAAATTTACCATACCAACTGTGACATAATGCAAATTTTCAGTTCAATCAGAAACCGAGAGAGTAGGCCAAAGGGCATAATCTATTTCGGTACGTCCACTGCTGGACAAAGGCCTCCCCTTCGGTACATTATTCGGAGAAAATTTAGTTGTAGGGTTTTGTTTACAATGAGTGCATCTGATTCAGATATGGAAGTCACTCATTTTTACTTTAGCTAATTCGTGTTTTTATTTTTACTTTCCTTGTATTTGTAATGAAAAGCACAGTGTTTACCTCTGGTTAAAGACTTATTTAGTGCCTCGAACTATTAGGGCCCTCGCTATGCTCAGGCCCCAAACCCCGTCTCGGCGCTAAATAAATTACTTTCACCCCTCGTATAACAATGTACTATTGTATATCCATCTGTCCATCTGTCTGTCTGTTTGTTCTCCTCTACAGGTCGCGTTTCTGAACCGATTCTCGTGAAATTTTGTGAGCAGATTCGATAAATATTAAAATTCTCGACAAGAGTCATATTTTGGCAATTAAAAAAAATGATGGAGTTATGGGGGCCAGCTTACAAGGTCTACCGCTAAGGCTGTTTTCCTCTACAGGTCTCATTTCTCAACTGATAAAAATAAAAATAAAATTCAAGGGGTTCAACGTGCATCCATGTGAGATCGTGGTTGAAGGAGTATCGACTACGGGAATTGTCTAGTAGACTTGACGGTAAACCAAAGGTTTTCTGAGGTAAGCCTGCAGCTCGAGGGTTTCCTGAGGCCCGGCACAGTCTACTCGCCGCTATTTTCGCTGCCCAAGACCAGGTTGGTGCCCTTTTCTATATCACTTTCTCACGTTTTCATTTTTTGTATCTTGTCGATTTTCTTTTGTTATACAGTCCACTTGCTAATCATACATTTTCTTGGGGAGAGAGGTGAAGAAACATCAAATATAAATGGTCACATCAACTTACAAGAAATGTAAAGAGTCGCGAGGTCTACAGCTCACAGAGTCACTACTACTATTTCTCGTACTATTTCTTGCAACTTGCACCGCGTTAGACGGCATTCGCAGCGACCGCCTTTGTTGGTCGCGGCCCGGTTTTAAAATTAAAACTATGTGGCCCGGAATGTTTGTTACCCGTCTCAAATCATTTGTGCAATGTTCTTTACTTGCTTTGTTCAAAAATTGCCAGTTTCGTTAGTTTACTGCCCATAGAACTGGCAGCTTTTTGTTCATGTTAAGAACTTATTTCTTTCTAACTTTCCTTCTAAATTCAAAGATTGAAAATTGCCTGTTTCGTTCTAAATAAAATAGATAATAAATAAATATGTGGGGACATCTTCACACATGGCCATCTGATCCCAACTAAGCAGAGCTTGTACTATGGGTACCAGACAGCTGATATACATTACTTAAATAGATAAATACATACTTATATAGATAAACAACAACCAGACACAAGTCAAACACAAGTGCTCATCACACAAATGTTTGCCCTGGGCGGGATTCGAACCCGCGACCCTGTGCGTCGGAGGCAGATACACTACCACCTGGGGATACGGAGCCGTCGATTCGCCGATCGTTCTATTTTCAAAAGATTTAAAAATATTTGCAGATGTGTGTGTGAATGCACTCTTTTTTCAAAACTTTTAAAGATTGGATTTGGATTGGACGTTTACTGTTCATAAACTTGGCAGTTGGCAATTATGTTCTATTTTCAAAGATTCAATTTATTTTACGCGAGCGCTACGAATTCTCTACGAATCATAAGCTACGGCGTAGACATCGCTACGAATCGTAGCATTTTTCTTTTCGTGTTTATTTTTGTGAGTGCAGGTTTCCTCGCGATGATTTTCTTCATCGCACTCGACTAGACTTTTCGCCCTAATTTTGGGGTAGGCTTGAGCCCCTCAATGGAGGCAGATATGATCTGAAAGCACTAACAGTCAATCTTGCCTTCTAATACTTTTAACTCAAGTACTCAAGCCGCAAAAAAGATTGTGACTAAATCTAAGATAGTAAAGCGTGCCCTTCGAAACACAGCATAAACGTGAGCCTCATCCGTGGCATAGACCTCCTTTGCTTAAGTAACACAATCGCTCGAAACACGAAGTTACAGCTAGCGCTTCTCTAAGGCCCATCTTCCAATCAGACAAATTCGGCTGTCGGGATAATTAATTATTGCCAGAGCCGTCTGAATGGGGCGCTGTGAGGGCTTTATTTGGCCACAAAAGGGTACTCCCGCTAGTCTTCGCCTCCGCCTTTTCAATACGGTAAATCAAAACTGCGGCTTGAGCCGGACCATTTATAAAATCAGTTCCATGCCGGAGTAAATAGCTTGGGACACACTGTCGTGGGGGATGACAAGCAGAGATGAAAATAAAATTATAAGTTGGGTGCAGTTGGTAGTTAATTTGAGTAGAGACCCAGCTTTAGTATTGGGTGGTATCATTATCAATGGTATGTAAACACAATATCCCTGAACGTAGTAGGTTTGCTGGAAGAGTATAAATCAGAAGGAAGGAAGCGGAGAGCTTACGTAAAGCTGATTTTTTATAAAAATAAAATAAAATTTCTTTATTTACATAAATCCTTACATGTTAATTGTCGAGGCTTCCCAGTAAGTAGTCAATTGACACTTGTGATGGGAATACCTCGCTTTTCCGACGTATATAGTACAATTTAGGATTTAGTCTAAGTGAATTTAGTTTATGCTTATATCTATAATAATAATAATGAGGTGACCAGGCAGTTAGTAAAAGTGTAGAGTAAATGTAGTGTGTGTTTTTACAAGTATTAGTGTGTCATAAACCTTATTCGTATGATTATGACCTGTATCATGAGCTGTTTTTTAATTCTCTATTTCAGTTTGCACACTACTACGACAGGTAGGACCCTAATTAAAAATAATAAAAAAGTGTATAAAAATTATTTCTACTGCCTGACGCCAACCCTCCATAGAAACACTTATTTTGTAAAATACCTGAGCTTAGTTTGAAGTTAATCAAGGAGTACCACGTGCAAGTTCAGTGAGCTTGACATTATGTTAGAATTAAAATACGCATGTGCGTATTTTTTAAACATCTCCGAATTACGAAAGCCTTAAAAACATACATATGTAAAAAGTTCGTCAACATTCCCGTCCGTATATCACCCGCTAAAATATCTCTAAGCGAAATCCACAAATACGGAGAGATGTTTGTAAAGGCGCCGTCAAAGATCCACCAAATTAATGTTGGCAGATGATGATGCAGGAGCTATTCACGAAAAACGTTGCTTACTGCTCATGACAAGTCGTGAAAACTCTTAAGGCAAATATAGAAGCAGGTGCGAAACGCCTCAAAGAAATTATAAGTGATTCAAAATGGCGGACGCTCGTGCTGGCTGTTGAATTTATTTTGAGCTACTCATAGACGTTTGTGAGGTCGGTCGTCGACGTTACAACTCACACGATGAAGAAAAAGAGATAGACGATTAGATGCTTTCTTTCTTTTACTGATAGCAAAGAATTTATATGTTCATACCCTGGGCCCAAAGATTTATGACGCGCGCCGCCTTGCGCTAGAGCGAAGCGAGTCTTTTGTTCCTCTGAGCCTGGGCCCGTGTGGTCTCGGCCGTATTTTATGTTGTGTCAATTTAAAAGCTTGATTTTTATACACATAAAAAATAAATTAAGGTATTTCAAATTAATATCTCCAATCCCTTACAAAAAATCTCTTGATGGACAGGAAGAAGACGGAAAAGGAACGGTACTTATTTTTTGAGATGTAAAATCATAATAAAACTAATTTTATTGAGATTCAGAGCCTGTGAGGAACAGTGGCAGTAAATACCTACCTTAGTATGCACAGACCGACAATCTCTTGCAAATTAGCACGCAACAAATCTCAGAGTTACCCCGTTTTTGCCGAGTTGTAGCGAAGGAGACTCAATTTGCATACTCAACAACAAGTGCGCCTGATGTGATTATAATAGCAAACTCCGCCATTTGAAGAAGCAGTTTATTATTTTGACAGGCGTCTTTATTATTAACACCAATATTAACACGCTTTCTGTCCGTTTTGGTTGAGTAATAAAATCTATTTGTTAAATTTGCTAGCATCCGATTTAGAATTTGATAACATAGAATGGAGCCGTAAAGTCACTGAAACTCCTTAATCTACACAATAAATTCTTGACATGTTTTCAGCCTATTAGATTTGTGTCGTCAACTTTATGTAACCCTAAGTTAATATTATCTAGGGTCTGACTATTGATTCCAAAGAGATTGGAACTCCTTTGCTGAGCGTAAGCAAGGAATTTTTACATCAATTGCAATGGTAGAGCTAGTAGGCTATTAGAACTCCGGAACAAAATAATATATCCCTAATCCCTATCATGTTTGGGTAGTTTTTTTTAACAATCTATTTGGCTAAATAAAGGTTCTATATGTAGAAGGAATTGGGAAATCTTTTTGGCGTTGTTGAACTGCGACTTCAGATCTTCAGACCGAGTTCCAATTGACGACAAATAATAAAAATGTTATGGATTGCTAAGAGATGTATTGAGCCAATTTTAAGTTAAAAAAACACTCCTTATAATATGCTTCTACAAACAAATACTTACATCACTGACTAGCCTAGAATCGATCTGAATTTATAACTTCTATTTTCCAATTTTGTCACTTTGTTCGTTAGCGTGGGTGGCTAGGTGACGTCACAAGGTGGACCGACGATCTGGTGAAGGTCGCGGGAAGCCGCTGGTTGCGGGCAGCGCAGGACCGGTTGTTGTGGAGATCCTTGGGGGAGGCCTTTGTCCAGCAGTGTACGTCTTTCGGCTGAGATGTTGATGATGATGATTCATAATAATGAATTTGTAATAACAAAGCAATCCAATTTTACTCCCAAAAATATAAATTCGTACTATCATTATCATCATCAACAGCTCATATAAGTCCCCACCGAGGGGCTCAAACCTAACCGTACTACGGGAAACGAGCGTTAGTAGTACGTATAGTTACTAGCATTGTTTTATGATATTTATATTCAAGTAGATCTAAAATATATTTTAACTTTACATAGTGCACTTTTCGTCTACTTTTAAATTATTCTTCTCTCTTACTACATGAATAGTTTGGCTGGAAAAGATCTCTCTGTAGAGATAAACTCGCCTTTGCAATGTAAACTTTCAATCAAATGTATGTTGAAATTGTGTGCAATAAAAATATAATATATAGCATTATACTAGTCTCTCTCCAAAATTCCAAAATTGCCATAGCAAATACGCCTGCTGCCGATATAATAGCAAACAAACCAATTCGACAGGTCGTGTTATTTCGGTGACAGGCGTTGTTGGTGTATCGACGGGCACGGAATACAGCGCTTTCCTTTCAGGAAAAATGGTGCGATAATTTAAATGTTCTGTTGGGGAATTTATGATTTTAGCAGTCGCTCCACTCTTTATAAACGAAATAATAAAAAAACACATTGGTATGTGTTTTGACCCCCCTCCTCCTCCCGAACGGGATGTTGCAGCCTTACCACACTACACCATCGTGCCATAATATTTCGTGATCAATGTCATTAATATAAATTAAATATTTACTGCCAATTTATTTGTAATAATTATACAGGATGTAACAAAAGAAAACAAGAGTAGAAACCAATCACATCACATCAACGGCCCGTTACAGTCCAATACCAGACGGGAAAAAACTTTTCATCAGGACACTTGATCGCAGACGAACTAAAAACTTACTTCAACACAAGGACACTGTACGCTAAATACACATCTCAGCATCATGAAGAGAGCAGAGAGCCCCGCATGTCCAGAGTGCGGCGAAGATGAAACAAGCTTACACTTCCTGGCAGAATGTCCAATGTACTCACTGCCAAGATGGGAAATACTAGGAACAGACAGCATCGAAAAGGAAGAACTGAGTAATCTGTCATTCAAGAACATACTGAGATACTGTAGGTAGAGCAACAGGAAGATTTGAGGGGGCCATCACGTAGGAGCTACAGTAAAACTGGTACTCATTCGATGGGTGCTCCAAGGGTGGGCAATGGCCGACTGCGATCTCACGGGGGGAGAACAACCGTGTGGGGGAACCCGAAATTTTAGAAGCATAAGGCCCGGTTTCCGCCAAAGCGGAGAGGAGAGGAGATGACAATGTGTTTGAATAACCAATCAGATTTCGTTATTGAAGCTAAGCGGAGAGGAGATGTGGAAATAACGAAATGTGATTGGTTATTCAAACACATCTCCTCTCCTCTCCGCTTTGGTGGAAACCGGGCCTAAGGCATGGGGAGGCACTGGGACTTACGTGGCGCTCGGGGGGGCTGGCCGATGGTGGCAATAGCCGTCGCCAAGCTGGTTCCTCTCGAATAGTCGCGCGGGCCACGGGGTCATTCCATGCCAGAAGCGGAGAGAACAAGGGATAGACCTAACACAACTCACCTACCGAGGGTATCACGCGGTACGGCTGAGCTGATGCGTCGCTAGAGAAGAACTGCATTCGTAGATTTAAAAAAACTCATGCACAGTTCGGAAATCGAACCCGGTCGTATTGAAGAAAAAACAAAATACATACATAAATACATACATACCATATACACGGAATGGAGTAGGCAATAATTATAACGGTACAAGATTGGACACAACCGCAAACACTATCTGAAATTCCCTCATACGCAAGTTTTTGCGCTACAGCAAGCATGGCTAACTAAATTATAGTGTGCACGGCGATACGGTAATGCGGCACAAGATGTAACATCTAGCGGATATTGTACTGAAATTAACTAGTTAACGTAGTAGATAAAATATCTATGAGTTATTCCAATCGGCCCTCATTAACTTTCATATGAATTCGAAATTCGAAAACGTGTTCGAGGTACCAATGGGTACGTGGTGGGGATCGAACCCGCGTCTCCCGGACGGAAGGCAGCGGCCCTAGCCATTAGACCACCGACGCAGCCCAGATGCCCAGACATCATCCCTATTATATATTTCCCCTACTAGCTTGCTAAAAGCTTATGCCTCGTCCACACGGAGACAACATCAAATATTTAGCGCGCGAGTGAACTAGTTTGAACAGCAATATTATATTTTTTTTTAAATTGGGTTGATAGTAATAGAAATATTAAAAAAAAAAAACGGTCAAAAAACTTAGACCGATTTCGATAAAACTTGGTTCAACACGAATTTTTCGAAATGGGACCCTAAACATAAGGTCATTTCTGTATGCATCTGTCTCTCTTTCTCAGAGTTTATTTTCAATAACTAAGGAACTGGAAGGATATAAGAGCATCATTAATATAAAGCGCTTCATAACTATATAATGCACGGCGCAGGAGGCTTAATTATGTAGATTCTGTAGAATCCGTCTTTTGGAGAATCTGTCGTCTTTTTATTGATCATTTTGAGAATCTGACTTTTGGCGACTAATCCTTATATTTCCCCTAAAAGCTTATGACTCGTCCACACGGAGACAACATCAAATATTCAGCGCGCGAGTGAACTAGTTCGCGCGGGTAACGAGCTTATTTTTAAATAAACAAGTCCTTCTCTATAGGTACTTCACGGGAGCACAATGGCGTATGAGGGGAAACGTGAGCGCACCGATGTTTTATTTAATCATTTATACTTTTTGTTTTTTGCAAGTTATTGACCGAGCGAGCGAAGCGTCTCTGTTTCAGCTCGGCCAAATTTGCTTTTGTATGTCCATCTGTCCATCTGTTTGTTTGTTTCACTCTACAGGTCGCGTTTCTCAACCGATTCTCGTGAAATTTTGTGAGCAGGTTCGATAAATTAATCGAATTTTTCTGTTGAGTCAGTTTTTGGAAATTTAAAAAAATGACGGAATTATGGGGGTTGCCAGCTTACAAGGTCTACCGCTGAGGCTGTTTTCCTCTACAGGTCACATGTCTTAACAAATAAAATAAAGTTTCAAAATTAAAAAATCAAGGGGTTGGGGATGTTAATGGAGAAAAAATAAAAATAAATATGAAAAGATATACAGACTCGCGAGGTCTTAGCTCACAGAGCCACTAGTCGTATTGCAGCCAGTATGTGAACCTGGAGATTTTTGCGTTCTTCAGTCTCTTTTTGAGACTTTCCCAAAAGATGGTTAGATGCTGGCTTTAGAATCTGTTACCCTTGGCTTTTTTTTTTAAATTATTTATTGGACACATTAAAGTTCACAGAAAACAATCACATAGAAAAACGACACAACAAGCACTGCTTATTTCTAAAGAAATGTCTTACAGCAGACCTTGGAAGTGAGACTTTTTTAGTCATATTCACGCTGCCAGCACTTCACAATAACAAAATGTGTTGGTGCTTGACAACCCAACATTCACAGCAGAACCAAACTGGAAAAAGTATCATAAAGAGATTTTTTTTTATTGAACATGGATTAGTTAGTACTTTAGACAAAAGAAAGATAAATAAATAATAAATATATTATATATTCTTTATTGCACACTTAAATATACAGGAAATATACAGGATAATTATTAAAATTTGTCATAAAGGCGAGCTTATCTCTATAAGAGATCTCTTCCAGCCAACCTACAAGGTGGTGGAAAAGGTGTAAAACAGAGCGGGCACAAGGATGTGCACTAAATAAATTAGCCTAAAATAAAAATAAAAAAAGAATTTAAATTAAATCATAAATACAACATAAATAGGTACATACATACATAATTATGAAATTACATAATACTACATTCATAATATTATATAAATAAATAATTATGTGGGGACATCTCACACACGACCATCTGATCCCAAACTAAGCAGAGCTTATACTATTGGGTATCAGACATCGGATATACAATACTTAAATAAATAAATACATACTTATGTATATAGGTATAGTATATAGGTAGATATACAACATCAAGACACAAGGTAAACAGAAGTGCTCATCACACGAATGTTTGCCCTGGGCGGCATTCGAACCCACGACCCTATGCTTCGTAGGCAGATGTACTAACCGACTAGGCTATCACCGTCAAAAAAAAAAGTTAAAAAAAATATATTTTGGTGTAATTTGAAAGTTGTATTTCTTCTCTAGTTTTGCCAACTAAAAGTTTTGAAACTAAAACAATGTCCCGTAAATGTGAATGTGACCACGAAAGTTCAATATCATGAACTACATTTTACCTTACCAACACCTAACATTGAACCTTACATCTTACTTGATTTGAGGCACTTAATAAACTCTAGACTGAAATATATTCTGAATTTCTGAGTTCTAGCTGAAAATTAACGTCTCTAGAACGTCGTTTCACAGCGTTGTATCTAGACTAATTAATTTAGCTAGTTCAGAGCCAAGAAATAGACTAGTTCAACGAAAATACAGAATTACGAAATACTTAAGTTATCTATCGAAGATTTATCTTGTGGCTGTCCCAAAGTCTTTTATATTAAAATGATGAGAACGCTAGATTCTTAGATTGGATAAAAAGTAGATCTCAAAGTTCTTGTGGTAAGTCGCCAACTTGAAAATCAAATTATTTCTAAACAGAGCAGCATCATTAAGCTACGAATGTTCTGCCATACCTTAGACACTCCATATAAGCGAATATCATCATCAACAGCTCATATACGTCCCCACTGAGGGGCTCGACCCTACCCTGAATTTAGGCCTGTTGGTTGACTTCACACACAACTTTTGAATTTCTTCGCAGGAGTGTGCAGGTTTCATCACGATGTTTTCCTTCACCGTAAGAGCGTCGAATAAACGGACATATGAATTCAAAATTCGAAAACACATTGGTACGTGGTGGTGGACCGAACCCGCGTCTCCCGGACGGGAGGGACCGTAATTTAGTAATTCACAATACCTTGTATACTGTAACTGGTTACGTAGCAAAGGTTTCGTAGTAGACAGCAGAAGGGCCTGATCGATGATTGACATCCTACGTTGTATTTTGCAGGATTTACTTTGTCTACGCTGCACATATCCAAGTCCGCCGGCTATATTCAAAGCGCGCCCGCTATTTCACCACTTTGGTAGAATAGCTGGTCTGTTAAAAAAAATGTTGACGAGTCAAATTAATTAGATGCTTATCTCACCTGACATCGGCCATCGATGCACATGTCCAGGCTTCCAGGTCTGCACCTGGTGCCGTCAGACACCCTGGCTGCTAGCACCGCGACCACCACTCTATCGTCCTCATCCTGGGAGGCAGTCTGTGAAGGTATAGTCTTGGATTACTACAGGTTGAAAAAGATTCTATTTTCGATTCATATAGACTAAAACATGTTGCAGAGGTCTCCCGACTTGCTCATTTGCACTAGGCTTTTCTGCATCTCTTTGGGCCCTCCAATGGAATAGTTTACCTTTCTGGAGACAATGACATAGTATAACCTAGAAGAGACAGATTTATCCTCACCGGCTCAGCCACCATACGACAAAGGCCTGAGCCTTTGCCTAACATGCTGCGGCGTTCCCCTGCAAGTCAAAGCACAGGGCTCATCTTCATCACTATGGGCCCTCCAGTGGAACAGCTGTTCTTCTAAAGTCGATAACAGGAAAAAAGACAGATTTGTCGTCACCGGCTCAGGTTTTTGCCCAACATGCTGCGGCGTTCCCCTGCAGGTCAAAGCGCAAGGCTCGTCCTCATCACTATGGTCCCTCCAAGGGAACAGTTCATCTTCTGAAGGCGATAGCAAGTAAATCCTATAAAAGACAAAATTCTCACCAGCTCAGGCTTTTGCCCAACAAGTTGCGGCGTTTCCCTGCAGGTCAAAGCGCATGGCTCATCCTCATCACTGTGAGCCCTCTAGTGAAACAATGCAACTTCTGTTATTTTATAACCTAAAAGACATGGAGACTTACCGGCTCAGGTTTTTGCCCAACATGCTGCGGCGTTCCCCTGCAGGTCAAAGCGCAAGGCTCGTCCTCATCACTGTGGGCCCTCCAGTGGAACAGTTCGCCCCCATATGGAGTGCTGTCATGGGCAGCGCACTGCTGTTCACGCCACACGTCCTCTTCTAGAAGACTGGAGTTCGCTCGGCAGGGCTGAGAAGAAGGAAAGACATTGAAGTCAGCAATCAGATGAAATAAAAAAATAATAATTGGAAAACAAAAAGTAAAGCATAAAAAGAAAATTATGATCAAATCAAAGTCTTTCGACGACTTGATTAAGGTATCTTCATTGTTTTAAGGACTTCACAAGCCCTGGTTTCAGAAGCAGTGGACTGCCCATAATTCCCTTCCTCATTTAAATGGTGTCACACGTCCTGTTCCTACCAAAGACTACTTAAAGACTACTTCCAACTTTGTAACAACCTCCGTGGCCAAGGGGTTGAGATTTCGACGCCCATTACGGACGTTCTGGGTTTGATTCCCGGTGGGGACACTGTCAAGCAAAAATCTCTTTGTGAGACTTTCCCCAGTTTGGTTAGGACATTGCAGGCTGAAGCACCTGATTGTCAAAAAAAAAAGACGATTCCGTGCTTAGGAAGGCACGTTAAGCCGTTGGTCCCGGCTACTATCTAGTTGTTCCGTTAATCAAGTCAGCGGCTTTTGGCGGCTCTATAACAAAGAAAGAAAGAAAGAATTAGGCAATTAGCTCATGCTGGCACAGTGTGGGTTGGCCGACTTCACACACATTCTTTGCAGGAGTGTGCAGGTTTCATCGCGATGTTTTCCTTCACCGTAAGAGCGTACGTTTGTACATATAAATTCGGAACTCGAAAACACATTGGTACGTGGTAGGGATCGAACCCGCGTCTCCCGGACGGAAGGCAGCGGCCCTAGCCACTAGACCACCGACGCTCTTTCTTCCTCCATAAGTAGTATCAATCTTACAGTCGCTTTGTTTCTTCTGTAGTTAAGTATACATTTTTTTTCGTGTAACAGAAAGAAGTTTCCCATTTCCGTGATGTTGGCAAAGCAGAGAATAATGGCGTCCGCAACTCGCAAGTACTTAAACACTTCAGGACAACTTTCTTTTATAAGAATAACTTGTAAGTTCTAAACGTTCGACATTCTATACAGAGTCTTCCGAAGTAATATTAAAGTTCCAACGACGTAAGACTCTGTCTAACTCTGTGGTAAAACCCTGAGTAGCTACTTATAAAAATAGATTGCAAGAGATGAATGCAAAGCGACGCGACGGTGTTGCATGAGAATGGATATTGCTGGCAGTAAATCCTAATAGGGTATTTGACTGTCCGTAAATTTACCATATTTTATGAATCAGTTTTAAAATATAGATTAGTAGCAGACGATTCGCGAAGAAAAAAACAGAATCGGTTGAAACTCATTCCCCCCGCCGCTTGTGTGAATTACTTAAAACAAAAGAATATAATTATCCATTGTATAAATATATTAAAAACACCTTCAATAAATTGTAAACTTAAACTTGTGTTGTGAGCGACGAAGTGCTCTTTGACGAAGTGAAGTGACAGTTAAAATTTTAAAAAGACTTGGCTTAAAGGTCTAGTAACCGGGCCACAAATAAAAAAAAAAAAATTACAGTGATTTTTTAAAGTTTCAACTGTCACTTTCAAAAACGATTTTTGTATGGAGATTATATGGTGTTACTAGCAAGTGACGTCACATACTAGTAAGTGCCTCTCTGTCTTTTGAATTTCAAACCTTTATAACTCGGTCAATTTTAAAGATACAGCAAAAAATATTTTAGTGTTCGATAGCAGAAACTAAGTAGTTTGGATTTATGAAATAAAAAAAAGCAGTCAAATACCCTATTGGAAATCCTTGTCTCCTAAAATATAAGTCCTGGTTCATGCCCTGGCCTGGTGCTTACCTTAAATAAGATCAAATGAAAAGTATTTGAGCGTTTAAACATACTCGTTCAGGAGTTTCTTTTTTGTTAAGTTATATGACCGACTTCAAAAACCCTGGTGCTGGCATAACTCTGGAGTCTCTGACACAGATAGATAGATAGATAACAAGTTTCAATCAATCAATCAGCCTATTGCAGTCCACTGTTGGATGTGTGCCTGCCCAAGGGCACGCCAAAGCGCACGATCACCCGCTTTCCTCATCCAGCCACCACCAGCGACCTTCCTCAGGCATCAGTCCACCTGGCAGGGGAGCGTCCTACACTACTTTTCCCGAGACGCGGATAACAAGTCTATTGCATCACAAATCATGTAAGTACATTTCATACAACTTAAAATATAAAACAGAACAAATTTAATTTACTATCAATGATATTATAAGTAAAATGGCGTAGATAGGTCACTTACAAGGCAAACGGTGTTTTAACATGGCACAAAACTTAGACAAGGACGGCAAGTCTAAGCATAAGTGCGAAAAACAGACAAAGCGAGGCGTGTCTAAGTTCAGGTTGGCTAATTAGCCAACAGTCAACACAACTCACCCAAAAAAATGTAATGACGGATCTAAGTGATGTAATAACATCCTATGGAAATAAATTATTTTGACTTTGACTTTGACTTTGGTGTGCCGCTTTTTGAGCGCGTATGACTTATCTACGCCTTTTTACCGATTAATTAATTAGTTTTTTAATGATTACTACACTTAAAAATTACATTACACATATGTGCAGCGATGCAGAAGGACCAAGGCTCAGTGTGTTATTGCCCCTAGGAGGGCAACACTGATTTTCAGCGTCTACCCGGGAGGAACACAGCTTTTTGTAACGAATATTTTCGTTAGCCCGGTTTCTTAAGAACCACAAAGTCATGTTAGTAAAGTTGTCGGCAACCTGACGGAAATTTATAAATATGACTTCCCGACAGCAATTTTGAAAAACGTCGTGAGGAAACCTGCACACTTCTGCGAAGAAATTCAAAGATTGTGTGTGAAGTCGACCAACCTATACTGGGCCAGCGGAGGCTCATGCCCTTTGATGTGGGTATGAGCCTCCGCTACAAGCCGTAGATGAGAATCAAATTAACGATTCAAATTTAAAACAAAACTCATTGTTATTTGAACCATAACAATAAGTCTTCACTTATCTTCATGTTCTAAGTTATAACGTATCTCTATCAGCCCGAGTTTCATAATAAACAAAATAAGCGATTGCAAAAGTTTCAGAAAATATAGGACCTCATATAATTTGCCCTAGTTATGTTAGGGGGTGCAAAGGAAGGCGAAAAGGGAGGGGAGGTGTAGACAAACTACCGCTACCACCGCTGAGGGAATGTTATAGTTATAACAATGTGATTCTCAATAAAACTAGTTGGAAACTTATGGGTACTTGAAGGCTGATGTTACACCGTTGCGTAATGTGAGATTTTAGAGATTGGGGAGAGACATTCGTTTCTTTTTCAATAAATATATTAGTGGTTTTACTCTCAAAATATAACACAAGATAAACTTTTTTTTTTAAATTTGTTTAATATCAAATTGTCAATGAGTTAAAGCGAATCCGATAGGGTAAAAAAGGTAAAAAATATTTCAGGGTAATTAAGAGAAATGCATATTCGGTGGGCGATCAAAAGCAATTTTTCACGAATTCCATTTTTAAAGTAAAGTAACTTATGTTCTCAAAAATAAGGGATGATGCCTGTGTGAAGAAAAAGAAATTCTATTTTGTCCGTCAATCAGATAATAAAAAATATATTAAACACTTCTTTTTTATTTTATCAAATTAACAAAAAAGTACTTGGTTAAATAGCATTAAAGTTGGAGAGTGGGCTTAACGTCACAACTTGGTATAAAATCGATTTAAGCGTGACGTCATTCGCTTTTTCAACTCAACATATCTCTGTATTTCTCTGAAAAAGGAAAAAGAATCGTGTACAATACTTTTTTAATAATCTACACACAGACTAAGAAGCAAATTAGTCATAATACCTGTTATTAAAGTTACCTTTTTTGTTTAAACATATTAATCTTTATAAGTATGCATATTGTAACGTTGCACGTTATTATTGTCTTTACGCCGCGCGGCGCATTATTTGGTGCAGTAATCTCGTGTGCTCTCGTCTGCGCCTGCGCTGCGACTAGAAATCACCCACCAACGGTCGTCGTTGCTTCGATGCAGCGCCGGAGACTGTTCCAGCGCGCGGAAGCCGAGTTCCGAGCAAGAAGACAGCGACCCGAGCACTACAGGGGCGGACTCAGGGAAGTGCCTGACCGCGGAAGCCGAGTCCCGAGCAAGAAGACAGCGACCCGAGCACTACAGGGACGGATTCAGGGAAGTGCCTGACCGCGGATGTAAAATCAGGAAGGACATTTTTTTTAATCCACGACCCACATTATTGTTTTTTAAGTAGGTCTTAATTTTTAATATACCTACATTTATTTTAAAGTAGATAAGTTGTCTCATTTCTTTTCCTTCTAGTTTTCTTAACTAATTAAATTAGCCAGGGAGTAGACTGAGGCCTTACAGGTTACAATATGTCGCCGTAAGATAGTAATAGCCGTAATACGATATGATACTATCATCCCTCGTGATTTATGATCATTTACCGGATGATAGTCATATGGAAGCTGTCTATAACTATGTTACTAGTGATATGATCATATTATGTTAAACTAATTCATATGTTAAAAAATGTTTCTTCCTGTTTAAATCTTAGCGAGAAATGTTTATGGAAGTTAGTGTTAAGCATTATTGATACCTTAAGCTTTTTTATGTACTATTACGGCTGGGTATACGCTAAATTCTGTGTTTTCTCCGAATAAATAAAATAAAATAAAAGATAATCTAGTGAAATAGTTATTACCGATCAAATGACTGTACGAAGCATTCCATTATTATTAAAAAATGGATAAAGTGCATTACAAGTACAATCAGGGCGGGTGCGAGCGTAGCGAACACGGGAGTTCGGGGCACCCCGATATTAGGTTAGAAGGGGATGGCGGAGGGAGCCAGGCGAGCGAAGCCTGCTTTCGGGGTTAGGTTATCTTGTATGTAACCAAAGCAATATTTGGGTTTTAATAACTATTTCACTAGATTAGTTTAGTGATATGATCATATCCCTAGTAAGATAGTACATAAGAGCTTTCGTATGACTATCATCCGGAATATGATCATATCCCTAGTGATATGACCATATTACGGCTACAACTATCTTATTGCGACACATACAAATTAAAGGTGTTATCAAATCAATATTTGTCCTAAATATTTAACGAAATGTAAATATTAAGAATTTTTCTTGCAGATAGGAATCTATTCAGCAAACGAGTCGGTATAATTTCAAATTTTACCTCATGATTTACATTAAAATGGAAAATACAAAATTTGCTTAAGTCTCAAAGACACTGGTTTACAAATCCTAAAAAAATAAATAAAGAAAATACGACATGCCATGCACAGTTCGGTGCAAAACCAGCCAAGTTCGACTCATGTCGAAGCCAAGCCTGTTCGGAACTATTAATCATGGGTACTTCTGTAGACGTTGAGAGCCAAGTTCGCACCTAGCACAACTTTAACTTGGCCGTCGTTGGTCCGTAGGGCACTCCCGCGCATTTAGAGTTCAGGTATTTATAGCGAGTGTGATTCCCGGTTCAGGCAAACGACTTTCTTCTTTAATTGCATGCTACTTTGAACAAATGTATTTTTAATACCGAAGTGAAGTCTTCTTTTAATTAAATTTCCCACCTACCGATATTAGTACTATGATATTTTATTTGGAGCTGCCAACAAATTGATAGATAGATAGATAGATAAAACGTTTATTGACTTAGATAATTCGTTGGGAGCTGCAGTGTGGGATTCGCTTTTTGCTCGTGTACCGACAGATGGCGCTGGGTGGTTTTTAGAACTCGGTGACGACTTGTCTTCACCAGAGTATTTAAGTCCCCAGTCATAGACAGAAATTTACTCTTCGGACTCGTCGGAAGTAGTGTTTAGTACGTCAAACGCTTCGTTTTTTTTTGAATTGCTATCAAATATTTTAGATAGCAATCTGTTACACTTTAAAAATTATTATTAGTTAGTTATGGTTTAGGCGCACGCAAAACATCAATGGCAAGTGGGTAAAAAAAAAATTGACAAAAGAGCAGAATGTCTGTCAAAAGCGCACAACGTCAAAGGCGCATAATGTCAAAAGTTCTACTTATCAGTTTAACTGCTTGGATATCGATTTTTACCTTTTTTGGTAAGTGTGAAGATGAAGCTCTCAGTGGAAAAAGAAATAAAATGTTTATATTTTTAGGAAAAATATTTATAATAATAAAAAATAATAATATCTCTAGTAACATTATTATTGAAGATATAGGGACACGAAATCGAAACCAAAAGTATCGATATCTTCTTCCGGAATCGAAATAGAAGTATCAAATTGGTACTTATACCAAAACTACTTACAACCAACTAACAACTACTTACTTATGTCGAAACAAAAGTAGCGAGCGATATGAGTAAGTATCGAATATGCATGAATATCTTATAGAAAGGTCTGCCGGATCAGGAAATCTGGCTGTAAGGAACAGTTACATCAACGGCCAGTTACAGTTCACTGCAGGACTATGAGCCTCCTCCACTTAAGTGGAGGGTTTTGCCATAATCTTCACGCTTGGCAGGCGGGTTGGAGATCGCAGATTAAAAGGTTACTGTATCAGAGAGCGCTGCTGCTCGTTCCCTGTTCAATGTGTAGTCCCTAAGTCGCCTCTTACGACACCCACGGGAAGAGTAGGGGTTGGTGACAAATGTATTCTACTCTGCCGTCACCACACAGCTAACAGTTACAAGGGCACATACTTTTAGTTGTAATAATAATGTTTTTTAATATTATCAATCAATCAATCATCAATCAATCAGCCTATTGCAGTCCACTGCTGGACGTAGGCCTCCCCAAGGGTACGCCACGGCGCACGATCACCCGCTCTCCTCATCCAGCCACCACCAGCGACCTTCTTCAGGTCATCAGTCCACCGCATCTATTCGAGAACCCGTCTGCTCCAACGCTCATCGGTTCTGCGACAGACGTGGCCAGCCCACTGCCACTTCAGCTTGCTACATTTCTGGACAATATCCACCACCTTGGTCCTCTGCCGGATGATTTCGTTTCGGATTTTATCCCGTAGCGAAATACCAAGCATAGATCTTTCCATAGCTCGCTGAGTGACATGTAGCCGGTGGGCCAGCTTCACCGTCATGTTCCACGTCTCGGCTCCGTATGTCAAAACGGGTAGGACACATTGGTTAAAACCCTGCTTTTCAGGCATTGCGGTAGCGGCGACGAGAAGATATGACGCAGTTTCCCGAATACTGCCCAGCCCAACTATACTCTTATTGCGATTTCACGCTCAAAGTTGTCTCTATCCAACTGCAATGTATGCCCGAGGTAGAAATATTCTTGGACAGCTTCGAGCACTTCGCCATTGATCGAGATCGGTTCTGGAATGATTAGTTCGTTGAACATGACCTTAGTCTTGTCCAAGTTCATCCGGAGACCGACTGACAGTGAGGCAGCGTTGAGACTGTGCAGCATTTTTTGTAGATCCTGCAACGATTCAGCCATTATGACTATGTCGTCGGCAAAGCGAAGGTGACTGAGATATTCACCATTAATGTTGATGCACAATCCGTTCCAGTCTAGGGTTTTGAAGACATCCTCCAGTGCGTTGGAGAACAGTTTCAGAGAGATGACAACCCATCCCATCTCACTCCTCTGAGCAACTGGATGGGTTTTAACTTATGATTCTGTACTTGGACGGACATCGACGCCATACTGTACAGGCTTCTCAGTACCTCTACGTACCGCCAATCGACTTGGCATCGTTGCAAAGATTCCAGAACAGCCCAGGTCTCGATGGAGTCGAAGGCTTTCTCGTAGTCCAGAAATGCTAGACACAGCGGCTGATTATACTCTTGCGACTTCTGTATAACCTGTCTCACTGTGTGGATGTGGTCTACGGTACTGAAACCTTTTCGAAACCCAGCCTGAAGGCTTAGGCTGGAAGGCGTCAAATCTTGCGGCGAGACGGTTTGTTTTTAATATTAAACTAGAGAAAACAACAATTAAATGAGAAATTCTACTGACATCCTATGAAATTTGAGTTCGGCCTTCTGACCCGTAAAGTGTTAACTTCTTTTCCTAGCATTGTATCGACCAACCCGCACTGGGCCAGCGTGGTCGACTAAGGCCTAATCGCCCTAATTCAGGATAGGCTCGAGCCCCTCGGTGGGGACGTATATGAGCTGTTGATGTATCTTAAATTGCATGTACTTACAAACTTGAAATAACTATCTTCACATTAAAAGGTTCTCATACGTCCCCACCGAGGGGCTCGAGCCTACCCTGAATTACGACGATCAGGCCTTAGTCTACCACGCTGACCCAGGTCGGGTTGGACCTCACACAACCTTTGAATTGCTTTTTTTTCTTTTTTTTTTGCATTTGCCTTCGTTTTCTTATTATCATTTGTCTTCTCCCTTTCTCAAAAGTGATTAAGATCCTTCTTACAAAATTGAAACACAAAAACAATTAAAAAAAAAACATGAGCTACACCGACCATAGATTAAAATGAGTGGGTTAACGTAGTATATACAGGGTCTCTATAAAATAACGTAATCTTAATAACAAATTAGAAAAGTACAACTAACCGTTGGATATTAATTTTAATATTCAAAAACTATTAAATAAAATGGTTATTCAAATTATTTATTTTTATTAGCATAGTAGTTAGTTTACAACTGACATTTCGTGTTCTATTGTTGAATAGATTGTTTATTCCTTAAAAGCTTTCATTGTCCTTGGTATTGGTATATCGTTTATTTTTTTCTTATGCGAAATTATTTTTCTTTTTTGGTGACGAAACAGTACCCCCCTGACATTTTTGTCCGGACAAATGTACATTAATTAGTCATTTTCTATGTACTACATAATTTTATTGCACATTTATATATAAGTCGCTGATTGCACTATTTTGTACACATTTTGTATATTGACTATGGCAGCAAAAATCAGTGTAATAAACTCACTCAAGCAGAGCAGTTGTTTTCCTTATCATAACCTAAAACACCGTAATCTATCAACACATCGTACTCTTATCATCATCATCATCATCTTATCACTTACTATCGTAGCCATAGCACGCTACACATTAGTTATTTCAAAACACCCTGTATATTACATGTACCTGTAACGTGAAATATTTTGTTATGTGAGATAAGCGCATCTACCTGCTTGTCTGGATTAGTGAACCCATTTTTATTTAACTTTAACTTTAAAAGGGATCCCTAGGCAGAAAGTGAACACTCACTCAAACCTTTGGATTTTGTACAACTGATATTTACCGATATTTACAAATAAGCTCCTGTTGCTCCTAGAATATTAACCTAACAATAAATATATAAATATACCAGCTGACCCGGCAGACATTGTCCTGCCATTTTTCCCAACGTCTACCCTACACTTACAAAGAAAGAAAGAAAAAACATACCCTACCCTATATATACTCTATTTCAGTGAAAATGTTAAGGTCAAAATTTAGGCAGTTCGAATCCACCAAATCTGTTAGTATTAGTTAGATTAGAATTTCGAATAGTAAGTTACTAAACGTTTTTCTTAGAGGTAGTGCGTGAGGGCTGGACTAATATGCACCAAATAAAAGTGGGTAAAATAATTTCCACATACCATACTGATAAAAAATACTGCAGGGGAAAGATACAAAAACCGTTAAAAAAATTGGTATTTTAAAATTACTACTTAAGTTGTTGTTGTCCCGGGAAACGTAGTGTGGGACGCCCCCCAAGGTGGACTGATGACCTGAGGAAGGTCGCCGGTGGTGGCTGGAGAAGGAAAGCGGGTGATCGTGCGCTTTGGCGTACCCTTGGAAAGGCCTACGTCCAGCAGTGGACTGCAATAGGCTGATTGATTGATTGATTGACCCGTATAATGTAATTAAAGCCAATTTTATGTAACTGTCTGTATAAATTGACCATTTATACAGACAGACTGAACATTTTGAGGAAAGGTGGAAGCGGTATTATAAAAAGGTTTGATTAGATGCAAGAAAAATTGTTTATTTTATAATTGTTATCTCCTCAAAACACAAGCATTCGTGAGGACAGTCTACAATAGAATCAGCTCTTGAGCGATAGAATTCGATTCACCTGCGAGACACTCGTAGAAATACACATTTGTCTCTTTTGCTTGTTTCCACTTTTTCCTGCTGTTTTTCCTTGTCCAATCAAACCAAAATATACACTCATCAAAAGTGTCTAGGATTAACTTCTTTTCTTCTCAAAATGCCGGAAGACCGGAAGACGTCCACTGCTGAACGGTCCCCCATAGGTTACCACCGTGAACGGTCCTGCGCTACTTGCATCCACCGGCGCCCAGCAACTGTCACCAAGTCATCTGTCCACCTTGTGGGAGACCGTCCAACACTACGCCTTCACGCCCGTGGTCGCCTCTCAAGATTTCTTCCCCATCGGTTATCAGTTCGGCGAGCTATATGGCCTGCCCATTGCCACTTCAACTTACTTATCCTGAAAGCTATGTCGATGACATTGGTCTTTCTACGTATCTCCTCATTTCTAATTCGATCACGTAGTGAGACTCCGAGCATAGCTCTCTCCATCGCACGCTGAGCGACCTTGAGCTTATTCATGAGACCAATAATTAGCGACCATGTCTCAGTGCCATAGGTAATTACTGGCAATATACACTCGTTAAAGACCGTAGTCTTCAAACACTGAGGTATTTTGAAACTGGTAAAACTGACTTTACACTTTCAGAATTTGAAGAAGTTGGAAAATGGATTGAAACTGATTAGTGAATTACTGACCCTGGCCTAAACGGTTTACAATTATTTTTATTTTTGTGATGAAAATAGTTTTATCTCTAGACACTTTTGATGAGTATACATTTAATTTTAATCCCTCCCTTACAATTTTATTTTATACACTCAACTAAAATTAATCAGCCTCTGTGGCGCAGCGGTAGAGTGTTTGGTTCTAATCATGGAGTTCTGGGTTCCCAGTTCCCGGACGGTATTCCTCAGACACTCAAAACAAAATTTACTTTGTGAGGTTGTACCCAGTTAAGTTAGAACATTGAAGGCTGAATCAACTGATTGCCTGAAAAATAAGATTCGGAAGGCACGTTATTCCACGTGTCCCAGTTGCTATCTACGGAAGCAGTTTTTACATGAGCCTTTACATGAGGCTTTATTTTGTTTTTATTTGATATGGTTTCGCGTTTGGTCTTAGTGGAAAAATAAATGGGCGGATCTATTAGACCTATAACACTAACATCAGGGTTCGTGAGGTCAGTTGTCGACCTTGCAACCCACACGATGACGAAGGAGAAGAGTTTTTACCAGCATGTCACAACCTTGAACTGAATTTATCAGTGTGTGTGTGTGTGTGTGTCTTTACCTGCATGTTACAGATGTTGTACCGCACGGGTTCGCCCCGGCAGCCGGCCGGGTTGGCGCAAGTTCGAAGCTGACGCGACACGCCGCCGTCACACGTTCGCGAACACAGCGACCATTCACTCCATTGCGACCATCCTCCGTGCTCCTGCGCATAATATTACATCAGATTATCGTCTATAAATAATTTTGAAATTTTATTACCATGATGGTCGCTTAGGCAGTAAATTTTTCAAACAGCATCCACGCATTGGAAGGCGCAGCGTGGGGAGCGACGTTCTGGTGAACGTCGCGGGAAGCCGCTGGATGCGGGCCAAGCAGGACCAGGCGTTGCGGAGATTCTAGGGGGATGCTTTTACAGCAGCAGTAAACGTTTTTTGGCTGACATGATGATAAACATTACAGGCGGAGTGTAAATGAATAAAACAAAGAAAAGAGAAAAACATGCAAACACAGTGGCCTCGGATCGGGATGTCACGCTCTAATCCTTAATTTAAGTTAGTCCGTCCTTTTTACCTTTTAAAGATTGAAAAGGGACAGGAGATGGCCATCCTAATATTAGAGCTGTCAAACATCGAATTTGAACCTTATGGCCGTGTCGATTGCGTAATTTTAGAGAGCATTTAAAACATGCGACTTAAAAATCTCTTAAACTGACAGCTATGCCCTTATTTCAGGTTATCTTTCGTTCAAATAAGTACCATTCGTTCATCACCTTTCTTTCATTGGTCATAAAAACGAAAAGGATAGCTGGATTTTAAAATTAGAATTAGAGCATGATATCTCGAATCGAGGCCAGTCAAGCACAAATAGCGATCAAATTGAAACGGCTATTAAAATTCATCATTCAAATACTGACTGGTAATCCAACCGGGGCCCTCTGAAGCTTAAGTTCTCTGTTTAGATTAAGCTCGGATCTTTTGGTGAAGATTATGATAAACGAAGAAATTGGCTAGACTATAAAATGAATATAAAAACATATTCAATGTGAAGTTATCACAAAAACCTGCCTCTACGAAGCCCCTACAAATCTTCCTAAAGGATTGTAACATTCTCGGTATTAGCATCACAACAGAACCTCAAATTTCCTCCCTTCATTTCACCAAACGAACGAAACACTATTTTCCGAATCGTAAGTTTTCCTCAAAGCTGTAGCTGTTTTGATTCTTTGAGTTGGAAATCAAAGCAAAGCAACACAGTTCAAAGCTGAGCGGCAAAGATCAAAGCGTGGCGACAAAGATCAAAGTTGCCTCTAAACGGAACTGCGAGGTGTTTATCGTGTTTTGAATCGACGAATTTTCTTTAAGGACTTCGTTTTGGATGTGTGACGGTGACGTTGTGTCGGTAGCTCGAACACTATGTAATGAGCTGAGTAAGCTCGAGTCGAACTTACGTCATATGAATGGTTCGAAGATTTTTATTTAATTACGAAAAAATTTATGCTAATAAAGGTAACTTTTTTTATGTAGCCGTATTCGTGTCCCAGTGCTGGCTTCCCCTCGCTTTCGCCAACTGTCTCGATCTTGAGCCTCCAGATGCCAAGCCTTGTGGAAACCGTCAATGTCGTCTCGCCATCGTCTCCGAGGTCGGCCTCGACGGCGACGACCATCCTCCGGCACCCATTCCGTGGCTATTCTAGCCCACCTATCCGGGTGCATGCGGCAGACATGTCCTGCTCAATCCCACTTCAGCTTTGCGGACTTTTCTCCAACATCTTGGATGCCAGTTTTAGAGCGTAGTTTTGTATTTCGAATACGGTCTATTCTCTAAAAAGAAAATAAAGGCAACCCTTTTGCTTTGATACAAATAATGAATTGTGAAAATGTAAACTAAATCTAGGCCAGCTTGGTTAAAAAAGGCCTGGTCGGTCACCCTAATTCAGGATAGGTTCTAATTCCTCGGTGGGGATGTTTATGAGCTGTAGATGAAACTAATCTAAGGGGTCGTGGTGCAGTGGCTAGGACCGCTGCCCCCGTGCGGGAGAGGCGGGTTTGATCCCCATGCACCAGGTATTAAATCAATGTCATTTCAAATTCATATGTAAGTATATTCAACGCTCTCGCTGAAGGAAAACATCGTGAGAAAATTCAAATATTCACGCGTGGGCTAAGACCTGGATCGAGTAGGTTCGAGCGCTTGAAGTGCAGTAATGCCTTATTTAGATTATTGCAGCAACATTTTACAATGACTTCGCAGTCATTGTAAAATGTTGCTGCAATAATCATGTGTTACGTATTGCTTGAGTTAGCAAGTAAGTTATTTTAATTATTTTATATCAATTTTGTGTCACTCTATATTCGGACATTGGACAATATAGACATGTCCTAACTATTCAAGCCTCGTTTTACTTCGACACCCTACCAATCCTGCTCCTGATACGATACGCTTCTTAGGTACGTTTGTGAGTTGATCAATGTTACCTTTCCATGATGGGTGCCGTTCTCATGATGCGTCTCCCCAGCCAGGTCAGGATCCTCGGTGGAGGAGTCACGCTCGTGGCCATGTCTGTGCGCGTGGCATTGTATCTGTGAACAAAGGAAAAAGTTGGAGTCATCATCATAATATTATCAGTGCTTGACCCACGAAAGGTGTATCTTGGCATTTTCAAGGTTAAAGTCATAGACCTCAATCATCATCTCAGCTGAAAGACGTCCACTGCTGGACAAAGGCCTCCCCCAAGGATCTCCACAACGACCGGTCCTGCGCTGCCCGCATCCAGTGGCTTCCCGCGACCTTCACCAGATCGTCGGTCCACCTTGTGACGTCACCTACCCACGCTGCGTTTTCCGGTGCTTGGTTGCCATTCGAGAACTAGCGTCCATCGGTTCTCCGTCCAATGTCCCCCGCCCACTGCTACTTAAGTCTCGCAATTCTTCGGGCTATGTCAGCAACTTTGGTTTGCACAGTATTTGGTAGTGATTTCAACTAGATACCTCCACCATTTTCTGAGAAAGAGGGTCTTTACAGGTAGACAGACAGACAGACAAACAACGAAGTAATCTTATAAGGTAAAGAACACTAAAAAGGCGTTTGACATTACACATGTCATGGTGAGGCATTACCATGGCGTAGATAATTTTTACAAGGGCTTTAAGGTTTGTTTATTAAATAAGTCACAAGATAAATAGGTATAATGTCATCGGTCTAGTTCTCAAAAACAGAAAAGTTGCTTCCTTTTATGAAACATCAAAGTGCAGCGAACCATTTTTTTTTTTTTGACATGGACCTAATGCTTGTGTCGCAAAAACGACGTATCAAGCGTAACCGGACTTTTGGGGGAGCGGAAGGCTCTTACCCCTAGTATTAATAGCAACAGCCTAAGGGCGCCCACTTGGGGGCACGGACCTCGGCCTAGGACGTTGCCATGGCGAGAAGCGCGTGGGAGAGGAATGACCCTGACGGGGCCTCCCAGGATTATGCAGAACTTGATTGGGTCTACCGCGTCCCCGCCGGCGGGTGCGGTTGCTACCAGAAGGGCATTCTGTGGAGTGTACTCTATTGGCAATGGCTATCTCAACAGCAGATTGGATGGGAGCGATTGATTTGTCTTACACTTATTTCTTACTAACTTTTCGCCTGAGGCTACACTTGCGTTGTTTAAGATTTTTCCCGTAGGAATAAGACATTTTCAAGTATAAAGTACCCTATGTAAATGCAGGGTACAAACTATCTATATTCCACATCCAAATCCGTTTAGTATTACATATAAACATCGAAATATACTTCCACATTTATGATATTAGTGTGATAGTGTGCTAGTGTGATTCCACGTAAATTGAATTGTGTAATTTAGTTTTACTAAAATATAACGTGTGAAACAAGACAAGAACTACATAATTTTTTTTTATTTCATATCTATTTTGTATTTAGTGATTTCAGCGACACAAATACAACTTGAATTCTCTTTATCATAGCACGAAGCCCCACACTTCAATAAAGTTAATAGAAGCTGCGTCATTATTTACACACGATTTTGTCATATAAGTACATAAATGTTTTTGGTAAACAGTATCTGATACAGGAAATTACATTGAAGTTCGCGGTGGAAAAAATACTTTATAAAAATCAAGGTATGAAGTATAAAAATACCACATGTCTGTATTTGACGTCAAAAAAAACACCACGACATGTAAGGGTAAATTGACAAGCCGAAATTTACAAAACCAGAGATTAGTATTTTTTTCTGAATTCGTTTATGTATTCAAGGTAGATAGATAGATAAAACGTTTATTTAACAAGGCTTTCGTGCCGTGGTTATAAGATTTTTTCGCGTAAAAAGTATCCTAATTGCTTATCAAGATTACAAACTATCTCCATTCCAAATTTCATCCAAATCCGTTGAGTACTTTAAGCGTGAAAGTGGAACAAACATCCAAACATCTAAACATCCAAATATATTTTCACGTTAATAATTATTCATAAATGACATGCATGCAATCATTGTTTATAATTCTAATTTTTACAAATATAATTTACTTTATTAATTTTTGCATACCTAGTAATTTACTGGTACTACCAAAATGTAATAGCTTTGTAAAAACCACATTTAGTGCAAATAAAGCTTCTACTATTTCTATTTTTTATCACTTAATTCTGCATTCTGAAATCCCAAATTTTATTATTAAGTCAATAACAAACAAGATATAATCATCGAAACATCAACAGCAAGACAATTTAATCTCAGCTTGTTTTTCCGAACATCAAAACGAGCCCATCCAGCCAGCCTTATTCAAAGGATCCATGGCCGAATACAGCCTTTGCCTAATGTACCGGCAAGAGCCCAGTGAGCCAGATAATCCGGTGACCCGCTCTCGGCCGAATGAAGCTGGAGTTTGGTTTAGTTACATTCTTCCTAAAACTTCTGTGGCTTCCATCAATCAACTTCAAGAACTGTCCGAGAAAATAGTTTTCCAGTTTTTGCGTGTTTACGAGTTACAAGGTTCTTCGGGCGCTGGTAAAGTCAAAGTCAAAATTATTTATTTAGGATGTTATTACATCACTTAGATCCGTCTTTACATTTTTACATTTTTTGGGTGAGTTCAGTAACACAATGGCGGAATCAGTGGAGAAGAGCACACCGACGAAACTCCACCCACAGTCGTCGCATCTTTTGCGATTAAATAAAATATTAAAATAAAATATTGTCAATTACAAAATTAATATATATCGAAAAAGCCTGCTACTCAAACAATATATTCCCATGGACATCTGTCTTCTAAGTAATCAGATATCCTATTAGTAACCTTTTTTATACAATTTCTGTTTTATAATTATTTTAAAAGGCAAGTTTTTAATATCAGTAGGGACCTTATTGTAATAGGTAAAGCTGACCCTATCAAAACCTAAATTTTTTGGCGAACACATTAGACTGCCGTGTGTTTATGATTTCCGGTCAGGAGAATTAAAAAGCTGCAAGTTTGGTCAGTGTGGCATAGTAAACCATTGGTCACAGATATTGGTCACGATTCACACAGTCACGCTTTAATTTAAGTTCGTCAGTCCTTTTCATCTTTTACAGATTAAAAAGGGACAGGAGATGGCCATCCTAATATTAGAGCTACCAAATGTCGAATTTGAACCTTATAGATGCGTTGATTGCACAATTTTAGAGAGCACGTAAAATAACCGACTTAAAAATCTTAATCTGATACATCAACAACAACATCAAAGGCCCGTTACAGTCCACTGCTGGACTATGAGCCTCCTTAAGTGGAGGGTTTTGTCATAATCTATACGCTTGGTAGGCAGGTTGGAGATCGCAGTTTAAACAGATTTGGAACCAATCATGAAAAAAGAATAATTTTTAATTAAAGTAAAAATACAAGTAAATCGCGTAGCGTAAAGTGCGTGTATGCAGACAGTTATAAATTAGTAAATCATGTTTCATCAATATTATCTTCCCTCTAGTCGACCTTACTACGTTCTACATTCAACAATCAACAAAATAATCTCAACTATCTATCCCATCAAAAAGTGTTGTATTCATAACACTATCTACCCTCACTCCAAGGGTACACAATTATCCCATTACGAGTGTAAAATATAAAACCGGCCAAGTGCGAGTCAGACTCGTACGCAAAGGGTTCCGTATCTTCGTTCAGGTCGATCAAAAAATGCCATTTCTTATATGGTCACTTTAAAATAATTTATATTTTAATGAAGTCATACAATTTTTATTTTATTGTTACAAAGGCAATAGAAAAAACACATTAATAAAATACACAGACAGCGGAGGCTCCCGGGTCCCGCTGGTGCACTTTGGATAGGGAACCCTAAAAAGCGAAACAGGTCAATAAAGCTGTCGTTTCCACTCGCCGATATATCTCCACTTCGCATGCAACTGACAGATTGCATTTCCAACGGATACATTGTACGAGTATTGGCATGATTATTCAACATTTAACACGTTTACTGCCCGACCTGTGATGTGACGCAATATATAAGGTGCCCCGTAATTAACACGTTTACTGCCCAACCTGTGACGTGGCGCAATATATAAGGTGCCCCGTAATTAGTGTCAAATATTTTCAGGGCTTCAAGTAATAGTAATAATAGTCACGTAAAAAAAATCTACACGTGTTAGTTTAAAAGTTTTATTTTCTAACAAAAAAATCATCATTAAATGTGACAAAAAGAGATCACCCTCTGCATGTACACTCACATTACTCTAGATACATGTAAACACGCATCAAACGCGTGTGTGCGTGCATGAATGCAAATGTAGTAGTGATCAGTTGGTTGAGGGTGATGTTTTTTATGATTAGGTAACCAAGTTGTTTGGCTTAATTATTTGAAAACTAACGTCTAAATTGATCTAAATTGGTGGTGTTGTTGTTAGGTTAATAATCTTTTTTTATTTTATGTACTTGCTATTTGCTTTTTTTTCTGAGTGGTCTTCAGTGTGTTGTCATAATCGACTAATTTTGTAATTTTTTAGTGGAAACTTTAATGGCTTACATATTTATTATTTAGTTTTAATTTTTTGTGTTGTTGATGCTGTCTGTTTCCCATTGTAATAAAAAAAATAAAAAAAATCTCATTTTTTATGAAGTGAAGATCAGGACTTCTTCTTTCAGCCCTGGAAATATTTGGCACTAATAACGGGGCACCTTATATAATGTGTCCAAGTATTTTGAACCAATTAAAAGTGTTAACTGGACACTAAACCAAGTATTACATTTCTACCACTTAGGAACATAAAAACGTATTTATAAAAAAATAGATCCTAACAAGAAAAGGAAATAGAAACTTCAAAGAAGGCAGATGCACTGTGCAATTAGGAAAAAATATTAAACAAAGTGAGGTATGGAAGATAAAACTACATTTTATGCTAAGTGCTATAAAGATATGCATGTAGAATACTGCTGTAACAAAATGACTGATTTTTGTAGAATACGGTATTAACTACTTTTTTTTATTTTATAAATCCAAACTTGTTAGTTTCTGCTATCGAACACTAAACTAATTTTTGCTCTATCTTTAAAATTGACCGAGTTATAAAGGTTTGAAACTCAAGATAAGACAGAGAGGCACTTACTAGCATGTGACATCGCTTGCTAGTAACGCCATATAATCTCCATACAAAAAATCGTTTTTGAAAGAGACAGACATATTGAAATTTTTTAACGTAATTTAACCATTTAACATAACATATTGAAACATAATAAAATCACTGTAAATTCGCTTTTCAACCGATTCTGTTTTTTCTTTGCGAACCGTCTGCTATTTATCTATATTTTAAAACTAATTCATGCCCTATTGAGAACATAGCAAACATTTATGAAAAAAAAATGGGCTAAATGCCATAAAAAATTGAAAGAGGTATGAAACGTAATTTGAGCTAAGTTCCTTAAAAAGTGGAGTTTTAAATGTGCTACATTTGATTCTTTTTTAAAATCTACAAAATTACTGTTTTAAATTGTGGCACTAAGAGTATGGTGAGCATTTTTGGTAGTTTTATTTTATTTATTAGGAACGCCAAAGTACATGCATTGATACTCTTACAAATTTTAACTTAAGACTATGTCTGTTGCATGCACCTATTACAAGCGAGCACAGCATTCTACGTAAACACAATACATATAACACAACAAGTAAAATAACTACAGAGGACTGTCAAAATTGGTCCCAAAAGTTAAAAAAATAATGAAGCTAAGTGTTAAAGAATTAAAACAGTGGTAAAAAATAATAATAATAAAGCTCGAGTTCAAGTTGGAAGTTAGAACCTAGTCATGAAGTTTGCAACTTGTTTCAGTGATATGACGTACTTTGCGCAGGTATAGCAAAAGTTCAGTGCTTTTCAGAACTGTCGCTACAGTTTTCGGGAATTTCATTTGCGAGTTTGTATAGAGAAAGTTTTAACAAAAGTTGATGTTTTGTTTAGTTTTGTGCATGCAGGATTCCGTTCATATTTCTTGTTATAATATATTTCCGTTCATATTTCTTGTCATATTTCTTATTATACTTTGTTCAGTATTTCGAATACTTGTTTGAGGCATTGAAGTATAATGTACTACGTAGTAATAATAGCTCAATGGTTTGAGGTCGTATCGTGAGGCCGGTCGTCGACTTTACAACCCACACAATATTATGATGATGACCACTCGGGCTAGCCTTTTATTTCATTGTCATTGTTGAGTTGCCGCATTCACGGAGCTGTTGTTTTTAGATAGCGCGGTATCTAGACGAGCGCCACGCGAGCTTTTCATTAATCTAAGCTTTTAACTCACTAAATAACGATCCTTGATTTTATTTACTTTTGTACCCAGAATAAAGACAAAGGCATAACGTCCCTTCCGAAGCACGGAAAAAGTTTTCTCACCACTAGTCGTGATTCATTTATCACCTTGCTTGACTTAGAATTTCTAAACTTTTATCTTTGCTGGTAACAACACTGATAGATGCTGATGCAGCACGTGCTACGAACATTACTACGGCGTAGCACTGAGACGTCAACAACGTTTTTCTAACAGTAGTAGAACTTGTAGCCATCACATACATTATTGATAGAAATATACCAAGAGTATTTAATAACTTTATTTCACACAATGAAACACACAGAATAGATACAGATTGGCGACCTTATTGCTTAGGTAGCAATTTCTTACAAGCCAAACAGCATCAATATTGTGAAATTGTAATTTCTGTGTTAATCTACTTATCTATTACTTATCTGTGTTAACCAGTCAATCAATCAGCCTATTTGCAGTCCACTGCTGGACGTAGGCCTCCCCAAGGGCACGCCAAAGCGCACGATCACTGCTTCCTCAGGTCATCAGTCCACCTGGCAGATTTTCGAGACATGGTCTCCATTCGAGAATTAATACATTCTAGCAATAAATGTTATAAATACAAAACAACGTACAGCCTAAACCAGTGGGTTAAGCTTATGATTTTATACAAGAGATCCTTTCTGGAACCCTAAGAACTTAGATAAATGAAAGGCTCGCGCGGCGAGCGCCGCGAGAGCTTTTCTTTTATAAGCCTAAGAAAATAAACGTTCAATCCCTTCTGTATTAAACAATCAATTTTCACCATAGCAACGCATTTTTAGTCAAGCAACCATTACCTAGCAACGATATTAATTCAATAACTGAAGCAATAACTGAAGCTCAAGCTTTTCCTGCAAATAAGTTGTTCAAAGGCCCTGTTTTTGTGCAAAATGGTAGTTTTTCACGTGAAAAAAGGCGAGGAGAGCCAGTTTTTATACGAAACTGATGTCAATAATGAGGTAAGGATGTATTTTTTTTTATTTTTGGACATTTCAGCTGCATTGCAGCAATATGCTTGTTCTTACCACCCAACAAATTATCTATAGTCAATAAACGTAACTACGCTTCAAACTTGACCCCACCAAATAAATACCAAAGGAGCAAAACTATACCATACCATTCGAATACGCGGTACAAAGATGTTTTATATGACTCGGTTTGTAAGAACGTCGAAAGTAAGCTTCAATGTACTACAGCGACATCATCTGCCTGTCTGTCGTCGTCGTCGTCTGTCAAAATTAATTAGGTGCTACGTTTTAGCATCGGAGCTTTTAGCAGGCTTTGCTAGGCGGTTACTCTTCTTGACTATTGTAGTTCATTGTTACCACCACGAACTACGGCCTGGCTATACGGTGGAGCGATCGACTCTCATTGCGGAGGTTCCGGGTTCGAATCCCAGTGAGGACACTCTCAATAAAAAACAGTTTGAGAGTTTCCCCAGTTCGGTTAAGACGTTGCAGGCTGAATCACCTGATTTATTGAAAATAAAGTTGATTCCTTGCTTTGGAAGGCACGTTAAGCCGTGGACCCCGGCTGCTTTTGATTGAAGTAGTCGCTAAATCAGGGTCGGATCGAGCCCCTCAGTGGGGACGTATATAAGCTGTTGATGATGATGAGTTGCTACACGAGTTATGTCAGTGGCCTTTGGCGGCTCTATAACACTGACACCAGGGTTCGTGAGGTCGGTTGTCAAAATTACAACCCACACGATAAAGAAGAAGTTAGAATATTTCTGTTGATTTTTATACAAGCTATCTACGTTAAATTTAAAAGTAATAAAACCACCTAGTTTTAAATATCTTTTGTAAATACACTTTTAGGTCGATGAGGTGATAAAAGACATAGTGGCCATATACAACGGAAGATTGAAGGTCCAAAGGCTTTGCTATGAGATGGATGAGCTGGCTAAGCATGGCACCTTCCTGCCTCACGAGATGCAGGGTCTTACTGAGGATCAGGTTGGTTCTATCAGGGTCATTCATCATCATCATAACTTCAACTGGACAAAAACCTCGTCCAGGGATCTAAACATTGACACTGCGCTGCCTGCATTGAGCGGTGTCCCATGACCTTCATCCCTCGGTCTACCTTTGAGGAGGTTTTTATCTCTAGAAATGGAAAATTATCTCCAAATCGCATATTATAGAGAATTTTTTTTGCTCAACAAAAGTCCATTTCGTAAACATTATTAGGAATATGCGTTAGACTGATCATCAACATCAACGGCCCGTTACAGTCCACTGCTGGACTATGAGCCTCCTCCACGTGGAGGGTTTTGCCATAATCTCCAAGCTTGGCAGGCGGGTTGGAGATCGCAGATTAAAAGGTTACTGTATCAGAGAGCGCTACTGCCCGTTCCCTGTTCAATGTGTAGTCCCTAAGTCGCCTTTTACGACACCCACGGGAAGAGTAGGGGTTGGTGACAAATGTATTCTACTCTGCCGTCACCATACGGCTAAGTTAGACTGATACCTTCCCTAAAAATGCTTTTAATATCTACTTTAAGCCAAAATGCGATGGTAACATTCTATTTTATTTTTATTTTTATTATGCAATTGTATTTCTATTTATTCCTTTATATTTAAATTGTTTTTTTTTTATCTGGCGCGTAACTTTGAACTCCAGTGCTGGCTGAAAATCAGTGTTACAAGAACTTGTTTTTGAGTACTTGTGACAAATGCTGAGTCCAGTACCTTTCATTGCACGTTACAAACATAACCTTTATCATCATAATATTTTGTGTGGCCTTTTTCATTGTGTTATGATCTCACAAGTCCTGGTGTCAGAATTGTGAAGCTGTTAAAGGCCTCATGTAACGATTATTTACTTTTGATGATATCCTGGACCAACAACGGCCTACGTTCCTTTCAAAGCTCAATCAATCAATCAACCAGCCTATTGCAGTCCACTGCTGGACGTAGGCCTCCCCAAGGGCACGCCAAAGCGCACGATCACCCGCTTTCCCCATCCAGCCACCATCAGCGTCATTCCTCAGGTCATCAGTCTACCTGGCAGTGGGGCGTCCCACACTACGCTCGTCGGTTCTGCGACAGACGTGGCCAGCCCACTGCCACTTCAGCTTGCTACACCTTAGTCCTCTGCCGGATGATTTCGTTTCAGATTTTATTCCGTAGCGAATTTTTTCAAAGCTCGGAGTTCTTTTTCAGGCCCCTCCTATATTTTTTCAGACCAAATTTATGTCCCTATATTCAAATGTCCCTAAATTGTGGTGGTATTTGAACCCCGAACCTCCATGATAAGAGCCGAATTCTCTACCGCTATACAAAGGCTTTTAGATGGCTAAACTAAGCAGTAAAAGATAAACATAACAAAAGAAACATAAACTTAGCTACTTTGTCCTTCAACCTTTTGACGTAACAAACTCGGATCCCCGAGCACCATAGACAACCAATCGAGTCTGCGAGGACGAGGGCCTAAACCCGGATTATCCGTCTCCAGAACCGGATACTTCTTATAAGTACTTACTGTTCGCGATGCCGACAGACACGACAGAAAGAAAAGACTGTATATAAGAAAGGATTGGCATTGATAAGACTTAGCTTTCGATTAGGATTGTGTTGTTCTCGATTTTTACTGTAGGAAGAAGGTAAACTGCTGTAAATACGAGTATATTCTTCGTTAATACATTGAGTCAATCGCTGGCGTCAGTGGGCACTGGACAGACGAGCGCCCTAAACACACAAACGCTAGCATGTGAACTCTTGTTAAAAGTGCTCGCATATCCTGCACTGACTGACGTCGGCCTATGTAAATCGGCCTTTACTCTACATGCTACTAATATTATAAATGTGAAAATATATTTGGATGTTTGTTCCTCTTTCACGCCTAAAAGACTGAAGGGATTTGGATGAAGTTTGGAATGGAGATAGTTTGTACCTTGGATTAACATATCGGAAAATTTATTACGGGAGAAAGTCTTATTTTCCACGGGAAAATCTTACACGACACGAGCGTAGCCACGGCACTGAGCCGCGGGCGGACTGCTAGTTATTCATATCTTGAAGAAAAGAGGAGAAGTGATGAGATATCTGACATTTAAGAGCCGTTGAATCGAAAAAAATTAAAGACGCTTTGAAGAAAATAGCACTGTAGGGAATTTGCACACACCTGTGAAGAAATTCAAAGGTTGTATGTCCACAAACCTGCATCGGCCACGCATATACTCGATAAAAGCAGCGATTACGCATCCTAGATCCGGTATGAATTTAAAATTAGTTCTGCAACAGCAATAACCGGTAGGTAACACGTGCGCTTATATCTTTTTGTCTTCCTTCCGCCTCTTGAGATGACTTACTTCATGTTTTTAAATTGATCATGTTCAATGACAATGCGTAAGCAAGTCTTCAGCGGGTTCATTGTTGGCCAGAATCACGACCTCTGTTGGCATCGACTATTTTCTGTTAAACTACGCGTGTGAGGATTATGCGTTACGCACGGGGTGTGCTAAGTCATGCGCGAGGGGAAAATATACGGACCGTTTTTACAAGAAAATAATATAATGTGGGCGGCGCAGTTTAAGCAAATTTTAAATACTACCTGTTGTACAAACAAGGACGCTGGCTGGTGAGATTAGTTGTGGATGAAGATGAATAAGACGAAGATTCTTAATGATAAAAATATAGCAGAGATAAAACAGTGAAACGAGTGTTCAATACGAGTAAATGGTTAGAATGGTCATGTGGAATAAGGGATACGAGCCTTCTGCTCCCCCGCAAGTCCGCGCCCACTATATTACCACTCTGGTATAAATAGTGATTAGGTCCGTAAAAAAAAAAAAAAAAAGGTCATGTGGAAGGGGGCGACTCCGCGAGCCGCGCGGTGGTACTGACTGTCGTCGTAGTGTGTGTGCGGATGCACACATGCAAGGCGTCAACAACTGTCGTTGCCAAATCAAGACCTCTTATGTGGCGCTCTGGACGAAAATCACTTTTTTACACCATATTGTAGAAAATCAAATAGGGGATCGGACTACTTTTTTTTTATTTCATAAATCCAAACTTGTTAGTTTCTGCTATTGGTACTAATGGTAATACACCAATTTACAGATAAAAGACCTAAAGCTGACGGACCCATGGGCAAAGAAATGCGCCCCCCCTGGTGCCATAGAGTGCAAGGATGAAATGCTCAGACGATGCGGCCTAGCTCCTCCACCGAACATGCAAGAAGTCATCAAAAAGGCCATAGAGACAGCTAAGGAGTATGTCAGCAAGAAACACGTGAGTTTATGAACCAGAGCGTCAGTAGTGTAGTGACAAGAGCTTGGGCAATGTAGTAGCAAGTGTTTCAATGCTGTAATAGCTAGAACGTCCTAGTGTAGTGAATAGAACATCGTTGACTCTTTTGTATAAAGTAAGGACAAAATACTCAGACGCTGCGGCCTCGCTCTTCCACCGAACATTCAAGAAGGCCATAAAAACAGCTAAGAAGTACATCATTAGAAATATGTGAGTTTATGAACCAGAGCGTCAGTAGATTAGAATAGAATAGAATATACTTTATTGCACACAAGGATATAGCTTGAAAGTAAAGAAGATAGATAAAAGGGTGTACAGATAGGCGGCCTTATTGCTAAGGTAGCAATTTCTTCCAGGCAACCTTAGGGTATAAGAAAACTTCATTGGAACTGTGGGACGGTGCACAGAAGAAAAACAGAATAGGATAAGCTATTTAATACTATTAATCAAAGTTACATAAACAAACTACTTATACTAGTATAGTAGTGTAGTGACAAGAGCTTGGGTAATGTAGTAGCAAGTGTTTCGGTGCTGTTATAGCTAGAACGTCGCTAGTGTAGTGACTAGAACATCGTTGACTCTTTTGTAAAGAGTGTAAGGACAAAATACTCAGACGATGCGGCCTCGCTCCTCCACCGAACATGCAAGAAGTCATCAAGAAGGCCATAAAAACAGCTAAGAAGTACATCATTAGAAATATGTGAGTGTATAAACCAGAGCGTCAGTAGTGTAGTAACAAGAGCTTGGGCAATGGAGTAGTAAGTGTTTCGGTGCTGTAATAGCTAGAGCGTCGCTAGCATAGTGAATAGAGCGTCGTTCACTCTTTTGGTATTATAGAGTGCAAGAACGAAATAATATGTTTTAGAATTTAAATCTAAAATACGTTCCTATTGAGAAGAAAAACTTTACAGTAATATGCTACGCCTTTGTGAAGAAATTCAATAGTGACCCATAGATAATTTAGTTTCTTTTGTCTATAGTGTGATATGCACATTTTTTTTAAATTCATTAATCGAAATATTTCAAGTTACAGATAAACACGTAATAAATATATTTTCAAATATCTTGCTCAGAAACAAAGTTATAAGGCTTCAAAGTTGATGGTTAGACAGAGAGGTCCGACATGACCATTGACGTCATTGGTCCGCCATAGATTTTTTTTTTTCGGACAGTTATATTTGTTTGTTTTTGTATCTAGTTTGTTTTTCGATCAATTTCGATTCTGTTCTATTTTTGTATACTTTCAGATGAACTACGAAAAAAAAAAATATTTTTTTATGAATATTCCCTATTATTGTGTTGATAGCCGATTTACCGCTAAACCCACAGAGAAATAAGGCTAAACCTAAGTCAACTTAACAATATAGCATCAACGGCCCGTTACAGTCCACTGCTGGACTATGAGCCTCCTCCACTTAAGTGGAGGGTTTTGCCATAATCTCCACGCTTGGCAGGCGGGTTGGAGATCGCAGATTAAAAGGTTACTGTATCAGAGAGCACAGCTGCCCGTTCCCTGTTCAATGTGTAGTCCCTAAGTCGCCTCTTACGACACCCACGGGAAGAGTAGGGGTTGGTGACAAATGTATTCTACTCTGCCGTCACTACACGGCAGCAATATAACACCTATTACGGCAACAATATAGCACCTATTACAAAATGCATTTAAAGCATAACTGTATAGCATAATTCAAGATGCCATACAGTCCAATCTACCTGTATTATCAACATTATCATATTCATGCCTCTCGATTGTTATGGTAGAGCAATTCAATCACATGCCAATCCCATATTGATCGCGGATGTATTTGGCACAAATCAAATATACTCTAGTTTGCATCAGCCGGTGGTTCTCAAAGTGTTATCGGTATTAAACATTACTAATGTTAATGTTTGTTTAAGTCTTTCGCGATTTGAACACATTCATAAGTAAGCACGATTTTATGTAACAGGTAGTGATGTGCCGGTGGCAATATTGCCACTGCCGGCAATATTCCCAGGAGCAATATTGCCGGTAAATTTCTAATTCGCCGGCAATGTTGCCAATAAGGTTTTTCGAATAAAATGTGGTATTTTGAGATGATTATCAATGTAAAATATAATTTTACAAAGCTGTCGGTTTTTGTCGACTGTACTAGCTATCTCACTTGCACATTTGAACATTTTTAAAGATAATGAATGATTATTTGGTTTTAACGAGATGTTAACAAAAAAATTGTAGCTTGTCAAATATTTCCTCAAGGATTAGAATAGATCCTTATAAGAATCATCAAAGATTAAAGATGGCTGCCAACTTTCTTGTTTGTGGGCCGATTTCGGTGAAACTTGATCTGAGACAGTATTTTGTAATTATTTCCTCGGCAATATTCCACTTGAGGCAATATTTCAGCAATATTCCCTTCTTTGGCAATATTGCTGGCAACGGCACATCACTAGTAACAGGTACTAGAGATAAAAGTAACTTCTTTTCTCGTTTTCGATAAAAGCAGACCGATGTACGGGGGAGATGATACGTTTATGATTACATTAATGTAGGTTAATTAATGTTTAAAAATGAAGTGATCCACAAAGTTTAAGCGCTTTTATATACGGACAGTGACTTGGTCGGAATTGACTGTAACTTGATTGATTCAAGGCTGGACAGGGCGACTGTCGACGACGCAGGCGCCGCTTTTCGTCGCCTTGTACTGTCGCATGTCAGTAATGTTCTTCTTTCGAGTCGATGGCTCGTCAAAGATTTTATATTTTATTACCCCAGTATGCCGCCACCCTGATTGCTTCATCTGAGGCCTCCATGAGCTCCTCCAGGGAGTACGAGTCAGGGCAAGCAGGGCACGAGAAAAGGTGGGCCATTGTCTGCGGAGTCGCGCCACACTCGCACCGAAGGTCCGCCCCGTCTAAAAATCCCCACCTGAGACGGTTTTTTTTACTCCGACCGACCTGGGTACGGAGTCTGTTCAAAGACTTCCAAAGAGTTGTCAGTAATGTCAGTAATAAAATTCCAAGATTGTTTTCTCTCTTTTCATTTTGTTTGTCTCTGTGTTGTCAATGACTAAACTTGTATTTCTAAAACCAATAATAACTCGGTATACGAGGGCTGATTGATAAGTTTCCGAAACGACAAAGAAAAACTTTAAAAATCTATTTAAAATAAATTTATTTCTCAACGTAGTTTCCTTCTACTTCGATGCATTTAGTCCAGCTCTTCTCCAATGCCGTTACACCAGTTTGATAAAATGTTTTCTCCAACCCCTCAAAATACTCGTCCACGGCAACAATGACTTCTTCATTTGATGAAAATCTCTGGCCACCTAACCATTTCTTCAGGTTTGGAAATAAGTGGAAGTCACACGGGGCCAGATCCGGGGAATAGGGTGGATGCGGTAGCAATTCGAACCGCAATTCAGAGTTTGGCGACTGCAACCATTGACGTGTGTGCAGGTGCGTTGTCATGGTGGAACAAAACTTTTTTCTTGGCCAAATGTGGTCGTTTATTCTGGATTTCTTCACTTAATTTTTGCAGCAACATGCGTAGTACTCTCCATTTATTGTTTTTCCCTTTTTTTCAGTTACCCAGGTGTGAATTGTACTCAATGCAGGAGCAGAATTACCTAAAACACTGTCTAGCTTGGTTTTAATCTGGGTTGCTGTTTTCTGTTTTAAAACGTAAAACTTTATCACCGCACGAATTTCGTTTCTTTCCATTGTTAAAAAAATTTACGACAGAGAAAGTTCTACGTCCTATCAAACAAATTCCACCAGTTCGATTAAATTCAAATTGGGCGTTCTATTTTCAAAAAGATGCCAAAATATAATGTATTTTTTTTTTGCGTATCATTTTTTTAAGTTCGTCGTTTCGGCCAGTTATCAATCAGCCCAGGTATATGGAGCTGATTTCAAGCCCTGCTTACGATCACGAGTAATAGAATTTTAATACATGCATTGAAACCAAAATTGCAAATACGTGTCCATTTTCAGCTCAAAGGTTGGTTAATTCAAAATTGGCTTGCTTTGCTACAAACATCATACTGACTAGACTAATTAACAAATGCACATGCTGGCCAGTAATAAGGGGCATATTAAACTTGAATAATATTTCGAAAAATGTAGTACCGATGAGGCAAAATGTTGAGAACCCCTGCAACAGAGCAACGCACGGTATTCCTGGGTTTCTTGGTATTCTCTAGGCATCAGTTCCTCGTCTATAACAAATCTGATTTGCAAGTTGCAACGGTATTGAGGTTGATTTGAGATGTAAGATATGTGTTGCTAGTACAGAATTGGATCTAAAATGAGTTCATAATAAATAAATACAAGACATACATTGTTCTAGTGATAAGAAACTATTTTATGAAAAAGTGTTTTTGAATAAATAAACACTCCAGTTGAGAATCACTCTGAATGTCTTTCCTTTGATTTCCAGGTGGACCTTCGCACCTGCATGACCCAGAGAGACGTGTCCAGGGCTTTGGATGAGCTTAGAGGTGCTACGAAGATCGTCTTCCCAGCTGGCCTTCCACCGCATGACCCTGTGAGGATGGAGTTTGACAACGTGGAGGACCTATCTGGCACCCAGGCGTCTTTGGACGTCCTGGACCCAGCTTTGGCTTGCCTCTGGGCTTGCGGGAAGAGGTTCATCAATGGGAACAAGCTGAGTGACCATTTGGGTAATTATTGGCCACTATTCACACAGTCATGCTCTAATCCTTAATTTAAGTTAGTCCATCCTTTTTACCTTTTAAAGATTGAAAAGGGACAGGAGATGGCCATCCTATTATTAGAGCTGTCAAACATCGAATTTGAACCTTATGGCCGTGTCGATTGCACAATTTTAGAGAGCACTTAAAACATGCGACTTAAAAATATCTTAAACTGACAGCTACGCCCATTTTTAGGTTATCATTCGTTCAAATTAATATCATTCGTTCATCACTCTCTTTCATTGGTCATAAAAACGAAGAGGATAGCTGGATTTTAAAATTAGAATTAGAGCATGACATCCCGAATCGAGGCCAATGTACTCGTATACGGCGTGACATGACCACGCCACGTGGTGTAAAACTACTTGAGTTGTGTTCACGTTGGAGACTTTGCTGACCGAGTATTTCACTTTTTAAAAAATAAATAAATTTAACGGCAATTTTTAAATCGCATGCCTAAGCCGGGAATATCATCTACATCAACGGCCCGGGAATATACTCGCCAAATATTCAAAGTCAAAATTTTTATTCGAATTAGGATTTTTACAAATCATTTTTCGACTTCAAAGCTATCATGGATGGCACGTTCACTATCACTGTACGCCCTCTGTGGAGAAGAACGGCCAGAAGAAACTCCACAGGAATTGTATCTTTTGTACTCTTCTTTTAAATATAGAAAGAATCATACATGAGTCATAATTACAATCTACTCCGCTTCTTCTTCTTATCGTATCGATATTATGGCGATCAAATTTGTGCAGACCAATACGCAGCCACCGAAATTGCAGTATCAGTGGCGTTGTAGAGGTCCGCGCGTGTGCAGGTGCAAGGACACGCGGGGCAAGACAACATATGGGCCATTGTCTGAGGAAAGACACCACACCGACATTTACCATCCGAGCTATAGCCCCACCTGCACATATTCTCCTTGCTTCGGCCGACTTGGGTCCGGAGTCTGTTTAAAGACTTCCACGTCGGCCAGGGAAGGTCACTTCCAGGGGGAAGCTGCTCTGCAAGCGGTATAAGTGTACTCCGCTGATTTGGAACAACAGTTGACCAGACGTTTTTATCATCTAAGTAATCATTTATCGTATGATAGGCCTTATACGATACTATACGGCCTATTGTATAATATTAAAAATAATCATCCAGTTTTTTAATAATACTGAAAATTCATTCATTCGTCAAAAGGGTCAGTCATAATGATTAATTTTCTAACATGGTGTGTTGTGATGACGTACTTCATTTATTCTTTCCAGGCAAAAACAACAAGTCTAAGGTGACGGTGAAACTAACGACAAACAAAGATGGCGCCCCAGGTCGCGAGCCAGTCATGAGCGAGGAGGAGAGGAAGCAACTGATGCTGCACGCTTATAGGAAACAGGTATGTTTTGAGAAATAGACAAAGCGAGAATAAAGGAAGTAAGAACAAAGATGGCGCCCCGACACACGAGCCATCATGCATGAGCGAGGAGGAGAGAAAGCAATTGACGCTGCACGCTTATTGGAAACAGGTACGTTTTGAGAAAAAGACGAAACGAGAAATATGTAAAAAGATTTTGTTTTTAAAAATTTGTGGAATAAAAATTGTTCAGTCTTACGGACTGATCTACTAACCGATAGGTTTTGCGTTATTTAGCTACACGTTGTATCTATTACCATTTTTCTTGATGTTCCATAAGATGTCTATGCAGCAAGAGTAATTATTTTATCACACGAGTGGGCTTGAGCCTACCCTAAAATAAAGCGATTATATCATAGTTGTCCACTCGATTGCGGACTTTTCAACCTTCAATTAAATAATTTTTCGGGATCATAATATGATTTTGTTGTCTCTCTCTGATCCAGGAAGAATGGAAGAAGCTGGAGCAGGACGAAGACGACAGCTACTTGGACTCCAAGTGGGCTGACGGGCAGAACCTTCGCAAACAACTGCACGGACTCAACAACATCTCCTGGGGACCATCTTTGAGAAAGTCTTAATAAGTTGAGTGGCATTTTATCCAATTCGCGTTTGGTCTAAATATGAATTTAGTAGCATTTCGTCCATTTCACGCTTGGTGTATATATTTTCAGTTAGCACAAATACCCTATTTATAAACTTGTTTCATGCCAAGGTAATTTATTAATGAACATCTTTTTGATTGGCTCAGTAGCATTTCCGGTACGCTTTGTGTTAAAAAAACTCCAAGTAAGAGCCGCTGTTGCAGTACTAATTTAATTTATCGTCCCAAGTGCAATCCACACACAACAATGTAAGGTATTCTTAATTAGGCTCTGCAATCTGAAGTCGCTTTTTAAAAGCCAGTATCATGTCAGTACAGTCATATTTAGTAAAGGATCAAACGCGAATTGTATCAACCACAAGATGAAGAAATAATTGGTAGTTTATCGCTAATCTATTAATTAATTAATATTGTGAGATTTTACTGTATGGTGCATTTATGTTCAGTTAAATTATGTTTTTTCAAGTATTGCTTAGTACTAGTATGTTATACATTTAATAATAAAAATAAAGCGGTAAAATAAGCTCTTTTTTACTTTAAATAGACTTATTGAAACTTAAAATCACAGCCATCGAAGGACATTTCGGGACATTTTGCGCGTTGGACGTTTTGTGTTCTTGTCAATATTAGCTTTTGACTTTTTGCGCCACGAGGTCATTTTGCGTTTTTGACATTATGCGTCTAAACTAAAAGGTACTATTCATTTATTGCCTAAAAACACACTAATGTTGCACGGTTCCAGTTTTTTTCACTCTAATCCATTGGTTAAACGTTTTAGTAATTGTTCGGTTCCTCCCCCAATTGCATCCCAGGACCAACCCTCGCCCGTCCTGAATTGAATAGTCGAGTGCAGAGCAGCATGCTCGCAAATTCTCCTCAAATAATTATATCTCCGTAAGTGTGGCTACGTGGCGTAGTCTACGTGCCAAGATACCGTGGAGCGTTCCAACTGGAAAAAATAATACTGGAATATTCGAGATACTGCGTTTTTAGTTATTCTTATTTTGTTGTTCCGGCACGTCGCACTCTGGGATGGAATAATTTTTTTTTTGTGTTATTAAAATTATTCCATCCCAGAGTGCGACGTAGTCTAAATATCGGTAAGCTCATTGAAAAGCTAAAAAAAAAAAAATTATTACCACGATTTTGGTTTAAAATAAGCTTTTCAATGAGCTTACCGATATTTAGACTATGTTGCAATAGTCATGATCACGGCAGAACAGAACTGAAGTAGTTGCAGATGGTTAGCCGGAACATCCAACATATCTAACTACCCTCTTTCTCAAAGTTTTTTCACTACTACCGGAACTCACTCGATAGTCACTTTGACAGTAGAAATAATTTTGACTAATCATTGCGGGGCAAAATGGACTAATGGACCTATGTAGCTAAATATATCAAAATTTAAATATTATGTGTAGCTCACTTGCATTTCGGTTTCTGTTTGTTTATTTAATTGCAATCACGGAAATCGAAATGCAAGTGATAAAAGCTTCTTATTGTACTGATGAAAATTGAATAATTAGATTTTACTATGAACGATTGATTTATCATACGCAGGTTATCATTTTCTAGCTAGCTTCTGGTGTCTTATTTCAAGTAAAAATCATAACTGCTACCTGTGGAGTGGGGTGAGTTATCTAGAAAGGGATTGGCGAGAGGCAGTGAGTGGCCGTTCTGTACGTATTACATTAATTCTGTGCCCTTAATATACCTGTTCTAGTTAGCCAGTGGATCAAACGAGGCACAATCACAGCTAGTCCGCCGCTTACTGCAGATTTTTGCGGATATATTGCGATTAACTCTATTTATAGAAGCATTTTAAGTATAGCAAAAGACTTTACTATACAATTTTAAATGCGTAGTTAGTGTATTGTATCATTGTTGTCAATTTTATACGCAACTGTAGGTATTTCTGTCTAAAACCGAATTTGTCGTAAACAGAATCTAACCTTGTAACGAGGCATTCGTCCTCGACCTTTCTTGCTGGCAGTTTTATCTTTCATTTTAAATTCAATTTCAAATTTAGATTTCTTACGTTTCGATTTTGTCTTTTTTCTGCTAAACTCTTCACTTCATGTCCTGATCTCCAACAGTAAACTCTTAAAGCTTATCCATGTTAGATTTTTTCCATGTTATAATAGTTATATAATATATAAATACATAAATACCTTTTCTTCGGACTGTGCCCTGGTTATTGCCACTTACCAATCTTCTACAAAATTCTTAGTGTGGTGCAGCAGCTTGTGGCGGCTGCTGGGCGACAACCTTAATCGAATAAGGGTTTCTAAATAGAAATAATCTAACTAGCTTGTTCGTATCTTATTTCACGACGGACTTTCCAGTCAAGATTCTTAACCTCATCATATATACCTGTGCTAGTCAACTAACTGGCAAATGCCAGTGAACTATTTTGCGTGTTGTGTTCATTTTGCGATTTGTGCATTTTGCGTTTTGTATATTTTGCGTCTTGTACATCATGCTCCGAAGGGAACTAAACGAGGCACAATCACAGCTATTGGCCTCACGTGCGTCCGTCGCTGACTGCGGATTTTTGCGGAGATATTCCGGATAAGCGATCATATTGATAACAATTCCACCCAGCATCTGGACCAGACAATTTACTCGAGATCCGCTTTATTGATATTGATATAGACAGTTATTTTTGACCCCTATTATTTTAATACAAGGTGTAAAATTTTAGGTAAATGTTTAGATATTTGGAAGTTTGTTCTGCTTTTACGCCTAAAATACTGAACGGATTTGGATAAAATTTGGAATGGAGATAGTTTGTGCCTTAAATTAACACAGGATACTTTTTACGGAAAAAGTCGGGTATCGCCATACTGCTTAATGTTTTGTCAATAATTCGAAACTTTTATTTGGATGACTTCTCCACTCAGTACAAACACAACAATATGATGAACGACATAAAAATACTTCTTAATATTTTTCTAAATAACCTTCTTTTTCAACTAATAAAACAAAGATATATCATCGCAAAATACACAATAAAACATTCCACAACCTTGACTAAAATAAATATCCTAGTATCAATCATCATTACACCCTATATGAGATTATACAGGGTTAAAAATAACACCAATATTACATGTCGTCCCCAATACCCTCCCTTTGAATCGAATAAAGGTAAAAGAAAACGCTGTACCTATAGAAGGGCGACGGCGGCGTGGTTGAGAACGACGTGTCACAACACGCCAAGGTACAAACTATTTCTTCCTACTGAAAGATTTGTCTATAACTGCTGATCTCGTAGACTGATTTTTTAGGCACTAGTTCACGCCCTTTGTGAACTTCAACCATAAATGTTTGTTATATCTAAATTTTCATCTTACACTTTTTTACTTATGTTCTCAGCATGCGAATGTTTAATATTTTTGAATTACTTGTGTATCTATGAGTATATGTATTTAATTATCCAACATTGTTTCACAGGCGGAAGCTTGTTATCGGCTCAAGTATTGTATCTTAGCTATAGTTACGATATAACTATCTAAGCTGTAAGTTTATAAATAAAATAAAATAAATTTCTGACAGCAGGGCTGAACAAACTGGGTCAGATTTAAAAAAATACATGTTGTTCAACTCTCCACCTTGTCTCACGAAGAACTTTGACATCTGTACTTTATTCAGGGACACAGGTATCACAAAGTAATCGTTTATAAATACATAATAAGATTAAAGTTAATCTGTAATCTGTTCCTATGATTGTTGTGTTGTGCTGTGTTTAATGTCAAATGAAAGTTGTCTGTGTGCCCTGCACTGCAGTGCTTTACCACACACAAGCATAAAAATAAGCAGCATACTTGTCAATTTTGTGAGTGTATAATGAAATTAGACCTTCTCTTGAAACCGCAATATTGTTTTTTCTTAAATATATTTAGATTTAATTTTGCATGCATAGATATAATAATAATCAACAAATAGTCAGGACGTTTTCCCACGGCAAAACTAAATCCATGCAGCTGTAGCTTCTATATATTTAACACGCGCGTTTTCACTAGGAAATATTTTTCCTATACCATTTCCTATACCATAATAATATGACTTTGGCTAATAAATCTGCGTTGCTGACGCCGATGAATATTGATGGCCCGTAGCGACAGCAAAAAAATACGTGAACCAAAAAAAATATATATTGGCATTTTCGATTTTGAAGGATGAGTTCATTAAAGAGAATACAGGATGGAGCAAAATCAAACACGAGTAAATGGTTTTATTTGACCTGATTTGATTATTATTTTTTAGCTTTTATCTCTTTGTAAAGTTGGTTAGCTGTGTTGGTTTTCTGTTATAACTGCATGGAAGATAGTTGAGAAGTCGAAGAATTAGACATAAAGGTTCATTATTTGATTCATTTCAATAACATAAACCTCTGATACAGTAACCTTTTAATCTGCGATCTCCAACCCGCCTGCCAAGCGTGGAGATTATGGTGGAGGGCCACTTAAGTGGAGGAGGCTCATAGTCCAGCAGTGGACTGTAACGGGCCGTTGATGTTGATGTTGAATAACATAAATAAAAGCGTGTAAAAAGTCCGCCGGATCAGTTGCACGATTAGCCTAATTTATTAGCTGCTAGCATAATTAATTTTATCACTTTAGTACTTATATCATACTAATACTCGCGCTTGAATTTCGAATTCATAATTCATTGTTTTTATACTTTGAAATATCTTTTCATTATTATGCCCTTGATTGCATATTATTATTTTATTTTACTTTATTTGGGAAACAAACAGCTTATACTAATACATAATGGTCATAAAACATATATAAAATTCATGAGCCAAAATCCACTAATGACTAAATTAAATGCATGTCACACAACAGCAACCATGCACCACCGACTACTAAACTAAAGTCGAAAAATTATTTTGTTAAATCTTACTTCCAATGAAGACATTTTATTTATTTATATTAATAAAGTCCCGTACACACCATACGTTAGGTAATACAAAATCTCAGAAAAAAATAACTATTAGAAAATAAGTTATTTCAAAGTATAAAAACACATGATATGGACCCACTTTTGCAACTGACTGTACGTTTATTCGACGCTCTTACATTGAAGGAAAACGTCGTGTGAAACCTGCACACTCCTGCAAAGAAATTTAAAGGTTGTGTGTGAAGTCGACCATCCCGCACTGGGCCAGCGTGGTCAACCTTAGTCGTGGTCGACCCTAATCGTCCTAATTCAGGGTAGGCTCGAGCCCCTCGGTGGGGTCGTATAGGAGCTGTTGGTGATGACGCGCGCTTGTACCGTGTGTGTAACAGCTGTTGAACTTGGGCAGATAAATAGAATTGCTTTGCAACAACGGTACTAAATCAAACTAAATCTAAGTCAAAGATATTCTCTTTGATAATTTGTCATTCCTGTCAGTTAGAAAACTCTATATCCTACGTTTAGTTCTTCGCAAACATAGATCAGTTTCAAATATCATTGACCCTGCTCCCCGTAGAAGACCTAAGCCAGTATGCCCAAGGGTTAAAGCGTCATCAACTTTCGCCAGGAAACAATTCCAGTTCATGAGTTCAAAAATTTATAATAAAATCAATGACAAACATAATATAGTTTCGTTAAATAAGTTTCTCTGTAATAACAAACTTAAAGAATGGCTCCTGACTTTGGATTATGAAGAGACGGAATTTTTTCTAACTTAAAACAACCTATGCAAGCCTTTCCTAAATTTATTCACTCACACACACACTTACACACATACACACAGAAACAAACAAACATACATATTGTTTTTTACTCACTTTTATGATTATTTTCGTCAGTCAAAGTTCTAATCTTGGTAATGGTTATCAAGATATATAACCACATTCCTAACATTATTAAAAATATAGAAAGCAATATAGTATTTGTGAAACAATTAAAAGAGTACTTAGTTAAAAAGTGCTACTATAATCTGAAAGAGTTTTTCGAAGACAAGTGTGAGTGAATGAATAAATTATTAAATAAATTAGAATAAATTTAAATTTAAATATTGTTATTATTAATATTGTCTCTGTTTAGCAGACACAATAAATTGTTATAGATATTTTATATTTTATATAAATGATAATTATAATTGTAACATATATTATAATGCATGATGTAGAGTCCTCTTATGTGCTTCGCAATCAATTATTTAAGATCATATTTTACTATTATTTTGTACTCTATTGATTGTGATAATTGCAATAAATAAATATGAAATATGAAATAATCGTCCTCCATTTCATGGCATATTGTAGTAGATATCATGCACGACGACAAACACCACTGACCCTCATCACACAGGTATTCACCTAGCTTGAGAGTCAGGGGACTGTCAATTGTACCATACCCTATAGCCGTAGTGTAGTGTTAGACTTAGTATGAATAATGTACTTACCAACTTTGTACTAATGGCTTAAATAAATAATTTTATTATTATTATTATTATTATAACTGCTTTAATATTTGATAGATAGATAAGAAATTTATTTGGTATTGCGTACCCTGTATGCGCAGTATTTTCGACGAGCCGAGTTATTTGGAGGTTTTCCACATTTGTTTAAGTAAATGGTCTCTTACATTTAACTGGTTCGATTGGCGGTTCGCTACGTTAGCTACGTGAGTTATGCTATGTATCCTTGTTTAAATTGGAAGACGTGTTAAGGCGAGGCCCTATTTGAAAAATCGTTCTTGGGCTCCTTTTTTAAGGCGCTACGCCAAAAAAAAATTGTTGCGCAAGAGGTGTGTCTAAGGAAGACGGCGCGGGCAGCGCCCCGCGTCGGTCAGCCGCTCCCCGCGCCGCCCCGCACAGACCCCGCTCTAAAACATCGAGGCGGGTCTATGACCTCTGCGACAATGATAAAATATTATATTTGTTTAATTTGATGTAATCGCGCAAAGTATATTACTATGTATGATTCGCTCTTTGAGTATATATTTTTTATTTTATTTTAATTGGTCTTTAGTGTAGTGGAGTGTAGGGTAGTAATGATTATAATTTCACCTAAAAATAAAAGATTTAGTATTTCAAGATTCCAGACATTTTGACATTGTAATAGTAAGTATAATTTGAATTACTATAATACGGTCCGCCCGCGGCTACGCTCGCGTTGTGTAAGATTTTCCCGTGGGAATAAGCCTTTTCCCGTAAAAAGTATCCTATGTAAGTGTCCTATGTGTTCCAGGGTATAAACTAACTTTATTCCAAATTTCTTTCATACCAATCCGTTCAGTAGTTGTTGTCTTCTAGTATCTTCACTTCAAAATTATATAGGGGACAAGGGGAAAATAATTCCCGTTGTCACCACTTTAATTTATTTATAAAATACCTACAGATTTTCGAGTATTTTTATTCCATTGTTTCCAAACTGAAGTCAATTTATTAATTGGATGCAAAAAAATAAAAATGTGATGTTTATTTACGATTTACAATACGATCGATACGTATCTACTTATTTCTGATATGATCAATATTGTGAATGTTTCCGGAAATACATAATGTTTTCATCGTGTCTATTTTTTTCTTTGTGTTAGATTAAACAGGATGATCACTATAAATGTCTTTATAATATTTTTATCACACACACGTCACTTCAACACATCAATTATTTTTTTCTTTCGCTGTCATTATGATGAGTAATTGGTACAAAAGAAATCTTATATCAAATATTTGGTTCAAATCAAGATCAAAAGTTTCTGTTTTGTCAATAAAATTGGGTATGCAAAGTTTTAAAAAAAGTATGCTAAATGTAAAACCATTTCGAGATATAAGGTTGGTTCCTAAATATATTTTGCATCTTTTTTTGCTCAAAATACTACACGGTTGTTTATTTTTTTATAAAATCATTTAATTTCCAAGTGCCCTCCAAAAAGTAACCTGTAGCCGTGCCATCCATGGTAGCTTTGACGTCGAAAAATGATTCATAAAAATCTTAATTTGAATAAAATATTTTTATTTGATTTGATATACGGCTGATTCTCTGCCTTGACAAACGAGATATATAAAAAAATTACACAAATGTCAAACTTCATCTTTGAATATGGCACAGAATCTTGCGCCACGTGTAAAGCTTGATCTGCTATTTAAATATATTTAATTGTAAAACTTTTACTTTAGTATTATATCAGACTGCCCACGCCGCGAAATTTTATTGATAAAGCATCGACTATTTGTGTTTACCATTGAAATTATTAGGGCGCTTGGTCTGGCATCACTAAAACACATTTGATGACATACGATGACAGCTAACTTCATACCTAAATTTTTTGCTTGTCACTAGGCAAAAAATGTATTTTATTCAGCCAACTGTAGTATATGTATGACTCACTTCAACAACATCTAGATAGATATAATTTAGCATCTAAGTAGCTTGTAGTCAATATGTTTGTCTGACGCACAACACGTCTTTCATTCTGACACGCTCCTGTGTCTCTATACCTCATGCATGGTGACCCTGCCAACACTGCCTAGTATGGACAGTCCTGTGCATCGCGATTCGCTAGTGATAAAAATATAACATGTTCGTTCGTAAAAATTGTAATAATGTGTTAAAACGAGGATCTGATAGGATGTTTACGTGCTAAAAGTGGGTCTTTTTAGATGGGTGTGGAGTTCTTGAGGAAGCTGCGGCGACTCTTGAGACGGGAAAAAGGAGGGTTGTGTCGTAAAGGAGGTGCCTGCTGTCTTGAGACTGTTTCGCTCTTTCAATATCGCAAGCGACCTCACGTCTCACGCTGGGTGGAACAATTCCTGCCATGGAGTAAAGCTTTCTCAGTGGTGTCGGTTTCAGGGTGCCCGTGACTATACGTCATGATTCGTGGAGAGCCGTGTCCACATTTCTCGCATGGGCTAAACAATCCCAAACTGGACTCGAATATTCGCCTGCTGAGTAAGCGAGAGCAAAACAACTCGTTCGAAGAACGCGTGCGCTGGCTCCCCAGCGGGTAGTGGTAAGGCGTCTCAGGATGTTGTTCCGGGCACCAACTTTACTCTTAAGCTTGCGGCAGTTCTCTCTTTATGTCAGAGATCGATCCCACGTGACACCTAAGTACCGTCAAAAATGTTTTTAAACTTTCATACAAATTAACTCGATCAGCTGATCACCTTGTTTGAAAAAAATACGAGTTTAAAAAAGTTTTGGAACGAAAGTTGTTCAGTTTCATGGGCCGATTACCACACGAGAGGTTTTACGTTATTTTGCTAAGACGTTGACACGTTTTAGTTTTGATTTGTAACGGCAAAGCTAACGATATCTCTTTAGAAATTCATTAAGTATTTTAGAATTTCTAAAGTGTGACAATATTTCCTTATATTTATTAGAGGTTCTATTTTGTCATAAAAACTAAGATTCTTGGATTTTTTTTATTTTTAACATTGCCTCATTGTTTCCTTGGCAAAATAGTGCTCTTAACCGAGTTTCATCAAACCCATTAACTCATAGAAAAAAAAATTGTTGTTTTCTTAATGGAATAGTCCACTAACCCAAGTTTTATCGTAATCAGAGCACTAACAAAATAATAAACTGTCAGTTAAAAAATATATGAGTTCATTTTGTTCAATATTATAATTATTTTTTTATAAATAATTATTACTCATCCAAAATATCATTTGAATAAAAATACTCGTAAATCAGTCATTCATTTTATAATTATAATTTGTAACGTGGGAGAACGGTAATATTTATTCCCACTGTCCCCTGTTTTTTTTTTCTTTTCGAGTGAACATACTGGGGGACAGCGGGAAAAATCCTTAGTTGTTCCCCCGTGAGGGATATAATCCTTTGACTGGAAATAAGACTTGGCCCCGCACACACTTGGCTGGTTTTTTGTAAGCTAGTTTTTTGTAAGGTATAGGCTATAAAATTACGTAACGAGTATGCAAACTTTACTTTTGAATCAATAAATAAATTATATCTTACCTACCTAACACAATAAAAATAATTCTAAAAAACCGCATTTGGTTGAATAATAGAAATACCTAACTATTCCTCTCGCGCCTGCCTGTGTTGTACTATAAAAATAAAATGATCGACATCTGTAACTAGGTAGTATAATAATAACATCTAATTTGAAAAAAAAAAAATGTATACCTTGATGTGCCGTCCACTGTACATACACATATACCCTTTGCGTAGTGTACTCGTATTATTAGTGTCGACCTTGAAAGTGATAGTATCACAAACTTGACTAAACCTTACTAAGTATACAAGCAGCAGGTATGGACCCAACCTATATTTATTTAATTAAAAATCGATTTAGAAATATTGTCAATGTAACGGATCGGACGGATGGATGTGACGGACCTACTCATAGTACGTCTTCTCCAAATAAAATTATTTCGTGAGCCGGGCGGCTTGGAGCGCCACCGAGCGCACATCCGTCGTCGGCAAAGATCATGGGCGACTGAGCTCAAGAAAGGAAAGTGATGACGCTAAGCTTCTCCGCACGTGTTTAACAGAGAAAGAAATAATGTTCGCGCGCTCCAAGTAAATGGCGTAAGTGCCAAATTTACTTTCTCAGTTTATATAAAAAGTACTAATTTGATTTGTAAATTTGCTTAGGAAAAACATAAAGCAGTCGGAGACCTATCTTGTAACTAAATTTCGGCGACCAATAAATTACCATTTACCTCTCAGATTCAAATAACGAGAATCGAAGACGCTGCTTTGGATAACATTTGTATCGAGAAGATTTTTACCAAACATGTTTTGGCCTTAGTGTAAGCGTAGATAATAGAGTCCAATAACATATTTTAGAAAATCAATACATTTACTGACGTAGATAATGAGATCTGATTCAACAAAAATCTTGAAAATTCCCGGACTAGCCCCTTAACTCGCGTATCTCACGTCTCGGAATATGTACCAAATCAAGAAAATTACAACCAACAGAAGAGTTTATCATTTAGCGACGTAACCAAGTAGATTTTATATTAGGTCCTTACATATGAAATTGGCGTTTTGTCGTACTGGCCACTTTGATCACAAATTTCTCCTATTTGGTTAGGAATTCGAAATTCAAATTTATACAGCTATTTCCACATGTAGTTGTGTTTCGTAAACCGTCATTCATTTGTTTTTTTACTTATCTTTTTTCTGTTTGCATCGCTCGATTTACAAAATGGAAAATTTGAAATATCGCGTTATTTACGAGTACGAGTTCCACCGTGGCACCAGTGCTGCGGAAACGGCTCGAAGGGTTAATGATGTGTATGGCGGTTGTGTCGCAAAAGAAAACACAGTGCGTTTTTGGTTCCAACGTTTTCGTTCTGAAAATTTCGACCTGCAAAACAAGCCCCGTGGACGGCCGGAGACCCAAGTTGATAATGAAGCATTGAAGGCTATTGTGGAAGCGGATCCATCGCAAACCACGTCCGAGTTAGCTGCAGGCTTCGGTGTTAGTGATAAAACTGTTTTAATCCACTTGAAGCAAATTGGGAAGATTAAAAAACTTGAAAGGTGGGTTCCTCACGAATTGAGTGAAGCAAACCGGCAAACGCGCGTCAACTGCTGCGTTACATTACTTGACCGGCACAATAACGAAGGGATTTTAAATCGAATCATTACCTGTGATGAAAAGTGGATTCTCTACGATAATCGGAAGCGCTCATCGCAATGGCTGGACCCTGGCAAGCCAGCCAAAGCCTGCTCCAAGCGAAAATTGACCAATAAAAAGTTACTTGTAAGCGTTTGGTGGACTAGCGCCGGTGTCGTTCATTACAGTTTTCTCAAATCTGGCCAGACGATTACGGCAGATGACTATTGTCAGCAATTGCAAACCATGATGGAAAAGCTAGCTGGTAAACAACCGAGGCTGGTCAATCGCTCTACGCCACTGCTGCTTCACGACAACGCTAGACCACACACTGCACAACAGACGGCTAGCAAATTAGAAGAGCTTCAATTGGAATGTCTAAGGCATCCACCGTACTCCCCGGACCTTGCTCCAACAGATTACCATTTTTTTCGAAATTTGGATAACTTCTTGCAAGGGAAAAAATTCAACTCAGATGGGGCAGTCCAAATCGCCTTCAAAGATTTTATTGATTCCCGTCCGAATGGTTTTTTTAGTAAAGGGATCAATGAACTACCTATGAGGTGGCAAAAGTGCATAGATTACAATGGCTCATACTTTGATTAAATAAATATACTATATAAAAATTTTTCGACTTTTTGTTCCTCCCATACAAAACGCCAATTTCATATGTAAGGACCTAATATAATCAAGGAATAAAGCAAAAATAAATAATTAAAATCACCGAAAATTCAAAATTTGCAAATCTGTTTTCTCAATATTTTCAGCGACAACAACATTTTTTTTTGTATTTTTTAGGTGGCTATATTAATACCTAAACGGCGAAACCGGCTAGTTTTTTAATTAGTTCTATATTTCACAAAAAAGAGAAAAGAGTTCAAGAAAAACGAGTTTTGACACGATTCCTGCGCAGTGTCGGACGTAACCTCCGTGAAGCATCGCACGCTAATATGAACGTTATTTCTGTAGTGCGTCAGTTGAACTTTCAACTAAAGCGCGTTGAGTTGCTAATTTAGGATAGGGCCTCGCCTTAAACTGAACAAGTTTTTTCATTTTTAACTTTTTAATCAGCGGATGCGGTTGCTATAAAGGAAATATAAGAACTTCAGTTTCTTTTGATTCGTATTCGACCTCACCACCCCCCTCACCTCCTTGATGCAAAGTGATGAAAAAGTCGAAGACGGAACACGCTTACCCAAAAGATGCGTATTTACTCTAGACTTGAAAATTCAAGGCTAGTTTTACCCTTCATGGCCCTTAAGGCCGGGTTATGGCAAAAATTAGTAACTCAACGCGCTTTAGTTGAAAGTTCAACCGACGCACTACTGAAATAATGTTCATATTAGCGTGCGATGCTTCACGGTCCGACACTGCGCAGGAATCGTGCGAAAACCTCGTTTTTCTTGAACTCTTTTGCTTATTAACAGAAAACGGCAGAGTTTATGAAAAATGTAATCGATTTAAAATCTAAGTCAATAATAGGCAAATTATATTAACGAAAAAAAACTATGGTTATCGCTTGAAGTTACGAGATCAAGGACGTCAAAATTTATTTTTGCTGCTTTTTTTTTTTAAATCTTGTGCTTTTTATTTCTAAATTATTATTATGTATTTTAAAATTCTACTCGATTTAAAATTTAATTAAAGATATATTTTGTTAGAACATTTTTTTTTACATTTATATATGGGCGGTATTTCCACATAACCCCGCCTTAAATATAATTTTGGCTTTTGTTACGTCACCGTTCTTAAATAAAGAGCTTATTTTCAACAAACCTCTTCAGTCTGAGCTCTTTGGACAAACTTTTTCTATTTCGCAAGGGGATTAACATTCTTTTACGTCTCTACGTAAACCGACTTTGGGCTGGATAAAATATTAGAGTCGTAACTCCATTTCAGACAAAATTAGAAAAAAAGAGAAGTGCTAATTAAATTATTAATTAAACATATGAGTTTTCCTAAAGACTTTCAGCGCCGATATCAACAGTTGCAGTCTACTTGCATCATTAGAATTAAGAAGAAAAAGTAGTCTTTAGATGCAGTTATGTCGAAGAACATCGAAATAGGAACGTTCTCGAACTGTCATAGGGGTATATAAGGACCGCGACCGCCTAGACGGGGAGTTCAGTGTGAGTTCAGTGCAATCGAGAGCCGAAGTAAATAAAAGTGCAAGTTAAACTGCTAGTGAACAATGTGCAGTGAAGGTGCTAATTTCGGTTTAGTGCTACCCGTGCGCAATCAAGTACAATTTGCACTATACGTAAGTAATAAAGGACCTATTTCTCGTGAACAAATCCCCGTATATACCCCGCTCGCTCGTAACAATACGATTCATAGTAAAATAAAATAGATAGTACTGAAAAGTCTCTTTTGCCATAAACACTTTAGGACAAAAACACACACACGCACACATACACAGCTCATATAGAATTCTACGATATGGCCACGATATATACATGCCCCCACCGAGGGGCTCGATCCTACACGCACGACAACCGTTGAATTTCTTCGCAGGTGTGAACAGGTTACCTCACGATGTTCTCCTTCATCGTCGTACATAAATGAATTTGAAATTCGAAAACATATTGGTACTTGACAGGAATCAAAATGGCGCGGGCGCCCGGCCACTACACCACATTTTCAAAAACTCTTTCTGAAAGTTTATAAAACACGAGTTACACCATTTTACCACTATACCACTGTTTACGCTTCTTATGTTATGATTCTCGAGACGATCCCCCGACACCGCCATATACATCGTCAGCGCTAATAGAACGAAGCAATAAATATTGCATTGACGGCGAGCAATCTACTCGGAACATTAGGTTGTTATCCGTTTAAGTGTTATGGCCAGTCGTTTTGGTTGGGGGTGTTTTCTTTAGGGTTGTGATGTGCTGAAAGTTATTGATGACATTCGGCAAAAATAATATAATAACACAATATTTATTCATTATCAACAGTTCATATACGTCCCCACCGAGAGGCTTGAGCCTACCCTAAATGAGTGCAAGTTGGTCGACTTCACACACAACCTTTGATTTTCTCCGCAGGAGTGTGCAGGTTTCATCACGATGTTTTCCTTCACCGTAAGAGCGTCGAATAAACGTAAATATGAACTCAAAATTCGAAAACACATTGGTACGTGGTGGGAATCAAACCCGCGTCTCCCGGACGGAAGGCAGCGGCCCTAGCCACTAGACCACCGACGCTTTTATTTATTATTGACGCTTAATTAAGAAAACAAACCAAAAGAATTATTGGCATATTTAGAATATGGAAACAGCGCACAAAAACGTTATAAGGAAGCGAATTAATAAAAATAACTTATTTTACACTATTGTGAATAGACCGTACCAAATACCTAAATCGTTAAAATCGATTTCGCGTTTTTTACACGATCAAAGTGACTAGTAAAGTCATACAAAGAGTTTGAAAGCACTTACTTCATACGAGACTATTTGTCTTGCCTTGATTTTCCTAATATAACAAACTGATTTTGATTAACTGCTTGGACATTTCATAAAAAAAAAACTTTGACTAGCCAACCCAGTCCCCTATACAAATACAGTTAGCCTGGTACTTGAACTGAAGGCGTTAATTGTTTTTGGATTTGAATATATCAATCGAACAATAAGTTATTTTGGAAAAACAGTTCAAATTCGAGTTTGGCCGAAGCCGAAACAAAATGTCGACTCCAACGTCCAACTCTAGTTACATTCGGACGCGACGTTGTGGGACTTGTGCGGGCAGCAGTGACAGGTCAGACAAGGGGGAATAGAGGGGGGGAGGGGGTGGAAATATTTATTTTTAAACATTTTGATTCCTGACTGAAGAGAGAATTACGATTTTTAAAAATTGCTGAAGCTTTTATTTAACTTAACTTAAAATCTTGCGATCTATTTTTCAAGTTTTTATATTAGATTGGAATAACTATTTGATTCATATGTATTATTGTCGTATTTGACGGCCCCGTAGCCTAGTTGGTGATACGCCTGCCTACGAAACACAGGGTCGCGGGTTCGAATCCCGCCCAGGGCAAACATTCGTGTAATGAGTACTTGTGTTTGCCTTGTGTCTGGATGTTGTTTATCTATATATGTTTGTATTTATCTATTTAAGTAATGTACATCAGCTGTCTGACACCCATAGTACAAGCTTTGCTTAGTTTGGGATCAGATGGCTGTGTGTGAGATGTCCCCACATATTTATTTATTTATTTTATTGTACACTAGCAGTCTGGCCGCGGCTACTCTGGCGTTGTTTAAGATTTTCCCGTGGGAATAAGACTTTTTCCCGTATAGTATGTGTTAATCCACATATAAACTCCACATATAAATAATGGAGATACCATTCCGAATTTCATACAAATCCGTTGAGTACTTTACGCATGAAGGCGGAACCAACATCCAAACATTTAAAATTCAAAAATTAATGTGATTGAAAACATCGTTATTCTCTTGCCCTTATCCCATGTGACAAACGAAAATAAGTAATAATTAAAAATCCTTTTTAAACAAGCTTTTAAAGCCGTGGAATGGAGTATCCTTGTTAAGACAAATCCAACGAGCCCATACACGACTAGGTTGTGGTGTGTATTTAAGGAGTTCCTATGGCCACCTTCCGGCTCCATCATGATACCCTGGACATCACGTATGACTAAAGATCTTGTTAAGACAAATCCAACGAGCCCAAACACGACTAGGTTGTGGTGTGTATTTAAGGAGTTCCTATGGCCACCTTCCAGCTCCATCATGAGACCCTGGACATCACGTATGACTAAAGATCTTGTTAAGACAAATCCAACGAGCCCAAACACGACTAGGTTGTGTTGTGTATTACAGAAGTTCCTATGGCCACCTTCCAGCTCCATCATGATACCCTGGACATCACGTATGACTAAAGATCTTGTTAAGACAAATCCAACGAGCCTAAACACGACTAGGTTGTGGTGTGTATTTAAGGAGTTCCTATGGCCACCTTCCAGCTCCATCATGAGACCCTGGACATCACGTATGACTAAAGATCTTGTTAAGACAAATCCAACGAAACCAAACACGACTAGGTTGTGTTGTGTATTACAGAAGTTCCTATGGCCACCTTCCAGCTCCATCATGAGACCCTGGACATCACGTATGACTAAAGATCTTGTTAATACAAATCCATAGAGCCCAAACACGACTAGGTTGCGTTGTGTATTACAGGAGATCCTATGTCCACCTTCCAGCTCCATCATGAGACCCTGGACATCACGCATGACTAAAGATCTTGTTAATACAAATCCAACGAGCCCAAACACGACTAGGTTGCGTTGTGTATTAGAGGAGTTCCTATGGCCACCTTCCGTCTCCATCATCAAACCAGCTCCATGGTACCATTGCATTGTCATCGCGGTTAAATAAGTGTACCAAATTTCAGCAAATTCCAATGGCAGCAAGTGCTTAAAATTTGAGTTGCAAGATTTCGCCCGAACATACATACAAACCCACACACCCACCCACATACAGTGCAAGCTAAATAAAAGCTTGTAATTGTAAAAAAACAGTTTATCATACTATTCAGTATGTTTGCTTGCTTCTTCCATACAACCCCAACAGCTGTCATTTCAACATAAACAACCTTCCTAGATTCAGAGTTCCTAGACATATTATCATCCTTATACTGAAATAACTTCATGTTTTAAACCATAACTCTATAATTAACTTTAATAAGCACTAATTACTGGTTGCATCAAACCGCACGTCGACAATAGCTTGATCTCCTTTGGTTGCAAAGTTTAATTCAATAATAATCATATCATCAACAGCTCATATACGTCCCCACCGAGAGGCTCGAGCCTACCCTAAATTAAGGTAATTAGACCATGCTGGCCCAGTGCGGGTTGGTCGACTTCACACACAAAATTGGAATTTCTTCGCAGGAGTGTGCAGGTTTCATCACGATGTTTTCCTTCACCGTAAGAGCGTCGAATAAACGTACATATGAATTCGAAATTCGAAAACTACGTGGTGGAGATCGAACCCGCGTCTCCCGGACGGAAGACAGCAGCCCTAGCCAATAGACCACCGACGCGACGCTCCGAACAACGCACTGAATTCAATGATAATATTGTGTCCCCCTGCCAGGTGGACTGATGACCTGAGGAAGGTCGCTGGTGGTGGCTGGATGAGGAAAGCGGGTGATCGTGCGCTTTGGCGTGCTCTTGGGGAGGCCTACGTCCAGCAGTGGACTGCAATAGATTGATTGATTGATTGTATTCTAAAACAGAAAAACCGCTGCTTAAAATAGCATCTTCAGAAATAATTCAAATGGCATCAAATATTAATTTGCCGTGCACTTAGTTTAAATAAACAGACATGCTGCTGAAAATTCCAATACGAGAGACGTATTCCCCGTTTCCCTCCTTGAAAAACGTGGAAGCGAATCTTAGAAATAAATCAATATTTATTCAATAAAATATTTCACTTGGCTGCAATCAGTACGTAGCTCGAATGGCGGACTTGAGTGAATTTTCTTTTAAAAAATTTCGTTTTGCGTCTCGCCTCTGCCTTATTCAATATTTGCCTGCTTCCTTTTGATTTCGCTGCCCGATGTCTCTCGAAGTTAGATACTCAACACTCGACAAGTTGCTTAAAATTAAGTTAACATTTAGTTAACTACTAAACAACTTAATACGTGTAAACCAGCCATAAGGCACTCAATGGCAGTTGATTATTATTAGGTACAAAAGTTCGTCGAGAGAGCGTCGGTGGTCTAGTGGTTAGGTTAGGTTAGGTTAGACGCGGGTTCGATCCCCACCACGTACTCGTACCAATGTGTTTTCGAATTTTGATTCATAATATGCTCTTACGGTGAAGGATAACATCGTGATGAAACCTGCACACTCTTGCGAAGAAATTCAAAGGTTGTGTGTGAAGTCAACCAACCCGCACTGGGCCAGCGTGGTCGACTAATCGCTCTAATTCAGGGTAGGCTCGAGCCCCTCGTATATGAGTTGTTGATGAAGTACAAAAGTTTAAGCAAGGTTAAACGAAATAAACTTTGGAAAGATTATAAACAGTCATCAATTTTCAAGATACCAAGTTGGCGACCTATTGGCGGACAATTCATAACAGTTAGCTGGCAGCTGGCCAACACTGGCCATGGGTTTACTTACGTGCCTTCCGAAGTACGAAAGTATACTCATGTTTCGCTTGCTTAACTTTAGTGATCCGTAGGAATTATTTGGTTCTTCTAGATTAAATCGCCATAAAGGATGGAGTGAAAAAAAAAACAGAAAACAAAAAAAACTACAAAAAGAAAAATAAAGAAAAAAAACTATAAAAAAAAAAAAAACAATTAAAAAAAAAACCTACTTATTATAGATTTCTATAAATCATACCCTGCGAAATTCCAAGCGTTACTATAAAAACCAAAACTTTACAGCAAGAGCGATGGAAAGTTATCAGAAAAATCAAAATGGCGTCATATTGTTTGCTAGGAGTGTTCGCATTGTAGTTGGCTCGTTCACGCGCTGGCTGGTGTGAACACTCTTGACTGCTCAGATCGCCACTATTGTGGTGGCATCTGATTTGCGTGTTTTATGTTAATTTTTATTATTTTGTTTGTAACTATGTGTGTTTTGTTTTATGTGCCGTAAATAAATGTTTCCTTATTCTTATTCTTAATTCTTATTTTACACTCCTTTTACAACCTACCGTTACAGTACATCTACAACACACTGTTGAAAAAAAAACATTGTAAAACGAAGTGTGGATTTTGTAAAGGACGCCAAAAGGCTTTCAACGTTAAAGCAAAATTAACGTGGGAACCTGCACCTTGAATCCATTAATAATAATAGATAAAGAGTAAATCTTAAAAAAAAATGCAATAAACTCACAAAATACACGTCCCTACAGAGGGGTCCAATGTAATAATAATAATAATAAAAATATTTATTTCCACCCAGACAGAGAGTACAGTTTATATTACAATAAAATTGACAAGTAGGTAAATAGACATTTAGATACAATTTTATATACCCTCATCAACGGCCCGTTACAGTCCACTGCTGGTCTATGAGCCTCCTCCACTGGAGGGTTTTGCCATAATCCTCACGCTTGGCAGGCGGGTTGGAGATCGCAGATTAAAAGGTTACTGATCAGAGAGCGCTGCTGCCCGTTCCCTGTTCAATGTGTAGTCCCTAAGTCGCCTCTTACGACACTCACGGGAAGAGCAGGGGTTGGTGACAAATGTATTCTACTCTGCCGTCACCACACGGCGCAATATACCCTGAATAAGATTAATTTTAAATAAATCTTGCCTTTAAAACAAATTCAAATACGTCATTTGTAGTAATCAATCAATCATAATCAGGTTCTTTATTTCTCTCTTTCCGTATTAGCATTAAATTATAAAAAAGAGAAGGAAATACTAATAAAAAACAAATAAGTTCAAGTACAGCTTATGTACGAAGGGTTTCGCGCAAAAATACTCACGTAAAAATATGGATTTGAATGAAAATTTCAAACACTCATACATATCGCTAAAGAGGCGAGCAGGGTATCAGAAGTCACTCAAGCAATTTAATCAACGGCCCGTTACAGTCCACTGCTGGACTATGAGCCTCCTCCACTTCAGTGGAGGGTTTTGCCATAATCTCCACGCTTGGCAGGCGGGTTGGAGATCGCAGATTAAAAGGTTACTGTATCAGAGAGCGCTGCTGCCCGTTCCCTGTTCAATGTGTAGTCCCTAAGTCGCCTTTTACGACACCTACGGGTAGAGTAGGGGTTGGTGACAAATGTTTTCTACTCTGCCGTCACCACACTTAGAGGATAGATAGAATTAATTTTTAAAAGTTGTATCGCGACTAAAATATTAAGACATTTTGCGATGTAATAAAAATGCTTCGATAAAAAAAATGTGTCCGTGTTTAGGCTATATTGACAAAACAAGTAAACAGGACAATAGCAGCCAGAGTCCTTTTCTTCTTTTTGAATGCGGACCCCTAAAAAGCTCGGCACAAAAGGAACGTCAATATAACTCGGACAGCTGAGTGACGCGTTCCAATTTGCTATGAATTTGTTATAGCAATGTTAGAACCCTATTGAGATATTTTTAATAAAAGCGTTGTGATTAATTTTGGTATTGTTGACAGATAAAAACTATGACTATGCACGGAGAAAGCTACAAGAATAATATTATATTAGTGTGTTGAAAAATAGTTCTCTTTTTCAGGTGTTTCGGTGTGGTGTTTAATAAATGTTGTCAATTGGGTATTTGCAAAGAATTAGACTATAGATATTTCGTTAGGTATTTGACTCAACATCATCAACATCAACGGCCCGTTACAGTCCACTGCTGGACTATGAGCCTCCTCCATTTAAGTGGAGGGTTTTGCCATAATCTCCACGCTTGGCAGGCGGGTTGGAGATCGCAGATTAAAAGGTTACTGTATCAGAGAGCGCTGCTGCCCGTTCCCTGTTCAATGTGTAGTCCCTAAGTCGCCTCTTACGACACCCACGGGAAGAGTAGGGGTTGGTGACAAATGTATTCCACTCTAGTGTCACCACACGGCATCCGTATTTGACTATGAAAAATAAATTGTATTTACACTATTCATACAATAGGTCGACCAATGTATTCGTATTGAGTGAGCTTGTGTAAATTTCACATTAATATAAGATTTATTATTATAAATCAAACTTAAAATAGTATATTAACAATCATAACACGTCGTGACGTCACGCCGTGCTTTTTGCCTTGAATTTCCGTACTAGGTTACTGTTTTGACATTTAATTAAAAGAAGCTGATTAAATAAATCAGTCAATTATAGGACTCCTGTATTTAATCATCATCATCATCGTGTGGGTTGTTAGGTCGACAACCGACCTCACAAACCCTGGTGTCAGTGGCTCAAAGTGGCTTATTTAATTAATATATTTAACGCGCGCGGCGGCGGCTTCCTACCTCGATACTCCTAACGCGCCCCCCAACTGCGGGGCGGGGTGAGGAAACGTGGATTGGCGGGAGGGGTTAATTCTGTACCCTACTTGCAACTACACGAGTACCATCGATACTTATGTAGACAGAGTAAATTTTAATTCAGGAGTGTTTGCTTTTCATCAGGCGGGTTATACGATATATTCAATCGCTGGCAATTTTTCATGTTTCCGTTAATATTGATGTTAAACAGACGGAGTTAATTATGGAAACGTGTTTGTTTTGCTTCAAAAGCACTTTTTAAAACATTTTTAAGCTTTTATTTTTTCTAGGTAAAGGTTGAATGTTTCAGACATTGTAATTAGCGGCTTTATTAAAAAAACAGATACATAAATAACAGGAAAAATATAAAATAGATTCGAGAAGACAAGAGAACAATATAGTTAGAATCACAAGTTTAACCAATATTAAACTGGTAAACAAATAATGAGAGGGCAAAATTCAATATACGTCTTGGTTAATCATAAATAAGAAATTATATGATAAAATAATGTCATAAAACAGCAGTATCTAGCATGTACAACCCAGCACCTTACTTATCAAACCTAAAAGAGAGAAAATCTATTGTCTTATAAAAGCAGTTTTCACTAAGTAACCTATACAGAGCACTTTTAAATTGGTTAACAGGCAAATCCTTCACACCAGCTGGCAACTTATTGTAGCTGTAAAGACAGCTATGTTATAGCAATTGTTCGAGAAACAAGCAGTGGTGGATGGAAGAGTCATTAATCGATTGGGATGGGATATCTAGTCGAGAAAGTACATGTTTCAGTCAACTTTTTAAATAGTTTACTGTTATTCTAGACCTGGAATTTACGTAACTATTCTCTCTGTAGGTTTGTTTGGAAATACCTTTTAGATCTTCGGCTTAACTAAAGTGGGTCTTAAGAAAGTCCCATGAGTCCGCGTGGAGAGGGATTAAGACAAAGTTTCGGTGTTTACTTTGTTTTTTAAGTAACTGAAGACTTCTATGTTACGACCGGAAATAGCCTGACAATTCAAGTTGATGTTGGTGGGCTGCATGGTTAGGCTAAACCCCATTATCTGAGCAATTTTTTTCTATAAGACATAATGGCTGTTTCTCATCATCAACAGCTCATATACGTCCCCACCGAGGGGCTCGAGGCTACCCTAAATTAGGGCGATTAGGTCTTGCGGGTTGATCGACTTCACACACAACCTTTGAATTTCTTCGCAGCAGTGTGCAGGTTTCATCACTATGTTTTCCTTCACCGTAAAACGCAGGCGCAACCTAACATTATTGTAATCCACCAAAATCTAGCGATCTGTTTATATCACGCGTGTTATGATAAGTGGATATACCAATTATATTTCTATCATCATCCGGAATTATCATTTGGATCCAAGCACCATTCTTCTAATCCACTTACTATTTGGAGAGACGTGGTCGTCGTTGCCTTCAGCGTTCCGGCACGGACCCGCTCCCCAAACATTGATGTAACTTCTTCAAGTTTTCTTTCTCAGCCTAAATTATGAACGTTAAAAAATCTAGCCAAATCGGCTAACAGTTTGCCAACGAACATGTATGTTAACTTAGGTAACTACTTACCGATCCAAAGAGCAGTAAAAGGATGAAGGTAGCCGTGGTCGCCATGGTATCAGAGAGTGATGTCTCCCTGAGCTAACATTTTACTCCTCAACGACGCATATGCCTGAAACAAAAGAAGATGCGCGTTAGCTATGTCGTGGCAGTTTATTATAACTGATACCAGGGTTCGTGGGGTCGGTTGTCGACCTTACAACACTTGATATACCGCCTAGGAGCCTAGTTATCGTTTTTATTCTTGAGGTCTTTGATCACGCAATCGAAGCCGTATAATAGTTGTTGTATTATGTAATATAGCGTTGGAGCAGACGGGTTCTCGAATGGAGACCGCGTCTCGGGAAACGAAGTGTGGGACGCCCTCCTGCCAGGTGGACTGATGACCTGAGGAAGGTCGCTGGTGGTGGCTGGATGAGGAAAGCGGGTAATCGTGCGCTTTGGCGTGCCCTTTGGGAGACCTACGTCCAGCAGTTGACTGCAATAGGCTGATTGATTGATTGATTGATTGAGTTGTTGTATAATAACTTATGATTATCATAAGCTACCCTGAAACAGGGCGATTAGGCCTGAGCCGATCAAGTTTTGGCCCAGTGCGGGTTGGGCAACTTCACCCATAACTTTTAAATTTCTCCGCAGTTGTGTATGTGCAGGTTTCTTGACGATGCTATGGTTTCCTTAACTCTAGAAGCGTCAAAGTAAATATAAAAAAAAAAACCAGAAAAAAAAACCACAATCTGGCGTCACCCGGACAGGAAACAGTAACCGTAACCACTACATCACCGACGTTCTATCTACTCTAACTTTAAATTCTGGTCCCACCGTACCCTTCTATTCACCTGCTAGAGAACGTACAGCAGCCAGCACATGCGGGTGAACACTTTGACCTTGAGCACGCCTTTATCTCGTAGCAGTAGAGGCGGTATTCGTAATGCGAATGTCTACCTGCGAGTGCTAGCTACTGTACAAAGTAGGGTCGCTTGTTAATAATTAATCAACTCAATCATAGCCCTACACTAGAGTCTCTCACGTGTCGTAAAGGGAGGCTGCAGCCTAACTCAGAACGCCAAATATAGTTTGGAGGGATTTTGACGTGTAAAAGCTTTTTAATTGTTATTTTTCCTCTTCAAAATTCTTCTTGTTATTTTTTTTGTTTAGTTGATAGATCTCTGTCCGCGCCCGCTGAACATAATATATTTTCTCTCTGGGATATTTTTAAAAACTAATTTAAAAGAACAAAGAGACTTTTTTTAAATTTCTTACCAGTCAACTCGGTAAACTGAAAGATTGAAATATTTGGGGTTTTAATGAGATTTCGAAAAAGTTTTCTAATAAAAAAATGTATTGTATTTTTGTATTGTGTTGTGTTGTATTGTATTGTATAATAATAATAATAATAAGTGTATTTAGCAAAAAGGACATTCAGTTACAATTAAAATTTAGTGCTTAAAAAAAATCACAAATTTTTCAATCCCTGTCTCCCAAACTAAGACTTGTGTCTTGGGAGGCAGTGAATCTGAGTCATATAAGCAATATACTTATAACTTATTAACAATAAACGTATTTTTAGAAATTTTATCTTCTGATGGAGACACGGCTACCATACCTTTTGTTGCCAAAGTTTGTTTTAGTACCCAAAACTCCGGAGGTGCAGCGGGCTTGGGATGACGTGGGTTCCAAGGAGACACTTGACTGGCTGATAGGTGAGGCTACGGGTGCAGACTTGGCTAGACTCAGGGCGGTGTCTAGAGTGGAGTATGGTGCGTGGTTGCAGGCATTACCTTCACCACATATGGGAACCCTTCTTGACAGTGACTCCTTGCGTTTGGCGGTTGCTCTCCGCCTGGGCTGCGATGTATGTCAACCACATCGATGCATCTGCGGATCCACGGTGGAGGCAAATGGTCATCACGCGATGAGTTGCTGTCGGTGTTCGGGGAGATTTCCACGTCACCACGCTCTAAATGACGTCGTCCGGAGGGTTTTGGTGTCTGCTAATATTCCCTGTGTCCTGGAGCCGCCGGGGCTCAGTCGGTCTGGTGGCAAAAGGCCTGACGGCCTAACCTTGGTGCCATGGCAGAGAGGAAAGTGCCTACTGTGGGACGCCACGTGCGTCAGCACCTTCGCTGCCTCTCATCTCAGCCGTACTATGCGCTCAGCCGGGGCTGCTGCTCAATTTGCAGCCGACAAAAAGCGAGCCAAGTACTCAACTCTGGGGGGTAATTATGACTTTGTCCCGCTGGCGTTTGAGACAACAGGTTGCTGGGGATCAGAGGCTTTGACTTTTGTTGCCGAAGTTGGTCGCAGACTCAGAGAGAGGGGGTTTGACGCCCGCTCCGGTTCCTACCTGGCGCAAAGGTTGTCCATTGCCATTCAACGTGGCAACGCAGCGAGTGGCATGGGCACCTTTGCGGCGGGTATGACCCGGGGAGGTATTTTTGACTGACATTGTGCATAATGTATGTTTTAATAATTTTTGACAGTATAAATAAATATAAAGAACTTGTAGCGACTTAAAATATAATAAATAAACGTTTATTTTCATAACAAAAAAAAAACGTATTATATTGTATTATTTGTTGTATTGTTGTTGTTGGTTTTGCGTTATTTAGTTAAAACTTTATAGTATTTTTTAGGGTTCCGTAGTAAAAAAGGAACCCTTATAGTTTCGGTCTGTCCGTCTGTCTGTCTGTCTGTCTGTCCGCGGCTTAGCTCAGAGACTCTTAGTACCAGAAGGCTGTAATTTGGCATGGATATACATATGAATCATGCCAACAAAGCTGAAGAATAAAATCTTAAAAAAAAAAATTTTTTTAGCGTTCCTCTGGTACTCGTCAAGAGGGGGTTATTTTTTTTTCACGATTACCTTATAGGGTGAGGTATCGTTGAATAGGTCTTTTAAAAACAATGGGAGTTTGCGTAGACCATTTTTCGATGCTAGTGTAAGTTGGCAGGCGGGTTGGAGATCGCAGATTAAAAGGTTACTGTATCAGAGAGCGCTGCTGCCCGTTCCCTGTTCAATGTGCAGTCCATAAGTCGCCTCTTACGACACCCACGGGAAGAGTAGGGGTTGATGACAAATGTATTCTACTCTGCCGTCACCACACGACACACAGACTCAACTCAACACATCGAACTTGTAACTTATTTATTTCGTTGGAGATAAAAACTATTCGAAACATTCTACGTATACTTTCGACTACGACGATTACCATATTCGGTATTCCGTATTCGTAAGTTTGGAAAAGTCCTGGAAGTTTCCAAATTTTTCTCCGAAGCTTTCCAGATCCACGTCTAAAGAGTGTTTGTATTGTAGTTCTTCTGGGAACGATTTCCTATAATATAAGTTTTCGTTTCGTTTCGTAAGAGCGTCGGTGGTCTAGTGGCTAGGGCCGCTGCCTTCCGTCCGGGAGACGCGGGTTCGATCCTCACCACGCACCAACGTATTTCCGAATTCCGATTTCATATTGACGTTTGTTCGACGCTCTTACGGTGAAGGAAAACATCGTGATGAAAGCTGCACACTCCTGCGAAGAAATTCAAAGGTTGTGTGTGAAGTCGACCAACTCGCACTGGGCCAGTGTGGTCGACTAAAGCCTAATCGTCCTAATTCAGGGTAGGCTCGAGCCCTTTGGTGGAGACGTATATGAGCTGTTGATGAAGAGCGTCGCTAGGGCCACTGCCTCCCGTCCAAGAGCCGCGAGTTTGAACCCTTCCTCGCTCGTTCGAATTCCGAATCTTAATTTTTTTATTTGTCAAGTCTGGTTCGTGCACTGTAAGTTACTTACAACTTCAATCATCGTTAGAAAGGATTTTGATCGAAGACTTACGTAGATCTTTCGTCTGTGGTTACGTACCTTAAGGAAACGGTGATAAGTCACTTTTTAGGACAGCATTTTGTTTGTAATATGATTAATATTACTGGTTTCTGACCAGTGCGCAGTGTGGCCATCTTGAATAATGTTTTGGACTATTAGATAAGCAAAAATCTGCGGTTTTCATTACTTTTTCCTTTACTCTGGTTCTAGCTAGGTCAACAGGAAGAATCATATGGGATGCGTACGAGTATTTTTTTTTAAATTTCCGTATTTATGATAACGTTGTTTAAGGTGCTGAAACTTTACTCCTTCAAGGGTCTATTCTATATCATACATAGCATGTAGTATTTTCAACTTCATACCTTCACGCGTTTATTATTAGAAGGGTCTTACACACGGACAGACAGACTGACAAAGAAGTGATCTTGTAGGGTTCCTTTTCCGTTTTCAGAATCTTAAAAACCAAAACTCTCCTTCTTTCTTGAGATATGGTTTTTTAGTTCGGAGTTTATCCTCTTTCATACAGGTAGATTAAAAAAAACGTGTAAATTTTCTCGGGCTACTGAAACAAAGTCTGTAATTCGAATATCTAATGTGCTAATAATAGAACGGCTGTCTAAAGTTAACCTATCTGAACCGGAGCGTTAGGGTTGAACACTAACTAATGCACACTTAAGTGAAGTGTCAGTCCTAAGTCTATTTATTACTAAGATTTTATATTCTTCTTCTTCTTTCTTCGAGTCGATGGATCGTCAAAAATATATATATATAATAATGCACTATTATATTATTATTATTTATTTATTTATTTATATTTCACTAGCGGTTCGCCCACGGCTACACTCGCGATGTGTAAGATTTTCCCGTGGGAATAAGACTTTACCCGGTAAAAAGTATCCTACGTATTAATCCAGGGTACAAACTATCTCTATTTCAAATTTCATCCAAATCCGTCCAGTAGCTTAGGCGTGAGAGCGGAACAAACATCCAAACATCTAAACATCCAAATATATTTTCACATTTATAATAATGAGTGTGATGTGATTTAAAAATCAACAAAGGGAAAGGACGACCCGTTCGACCTGCAACTAGGTGGGTCGATGATATCGACTTGCCTGAGCTTGAAGGGCACGGAAAAGAGAAAGCTTATGCTCTACAGTTAGATAACAAAGGGCTGACGTGATGATGCTGATGATGATGAATTTGAAATAGCTAAAAACAAATAACCGTTGGAGAAGAAATGTCCTCGAATGGCGTCCATGGGCCGTGAGGCGTAGTGTTCGACGGCCTCCTTACAAGGTGGACCGACGATCTGGTGAAGGTAGATATGGAGGTCCTTGGCGAAGGCCTTTCTTCTGTAGTGGATGTCTTTCAGGTCAATCAATCAATCAGCCTATTGCATTCCACTGCTGGACTGCTGCATCCCCAAGGGCACGCCAAAGCGCACGATCACTCGCTTTCCTCATCCAGCCACCACCAGCGACCTTCCTCAGATCATCAGTCCACCCGGCAGGGAGGCGCCCCACACTACGTTTCCCGAGACGCGGTCTCCATTCGAGAACCCATCCGCTCCAACGCTCATCTTACGGGCGATGATGATGAAAAACGTTTTAAAATGATTAGGAAAATGCTGCATACAATCAGATGTGGTGTTACCCTAAACCACCGACAATACGACCTAACTGTACCCCGCTTTGAATATTACATGAGTCTGAAATCAATTCCTTTCAGTCGTCAGGCCGCAAGGGTCGCTTTCAATGATACTGGTATATAAAATTCAGTGGGCGGCTCCGAGGTGCACGAAAACGTGGAAATAGATGTGTGGTCATTTAATTATTAGTTTTACCCTAATTTTACGAAATTATTACGTTTGAATATTTATTTATTTTCATTCATTCATTCATTATCTCTATAGGTATAGATAATTCGTTGGTGAATACTTTTGTATAATTTAAGTTCCACACTTATGGCTTTATCTGTGGTATCCTATGATTGGCGAACAAGTGCTATACTTCATTCTAAATGTTAAATGTAATATTGTTAAGCTGTTGGATATCCTAATAAACAAAACTAAAAAAATAAAATAAACACAGACACAATGTCATCCGCTTCGTTGGAAAAACTGGCTGGTTGCGAAAATCTTAAAACGATAGAACCGTAATCATCGTTTTTATTTTCTATTCAAGTTTGATGTTTTTTTTTAAATCTCAACATCAGATTTTAGTCTAAATTAAATAAATAAAAGAAAGTTGACCTAATAGTAAATTAGGTGAAATTTTAATTGGAACGCCCAAACTTCAAAAGACAGAGAGATATTAGTTTTGTCTAAATTAGAAGGTACTCCATAGATGCATTGCATTTTGTTGTTAAGACTTTTGAGATAAGTATTATCCTGATTTACCCCAATAAACGAAGCTAAGCCCCCCAAAAACTAATTCTGGAGCCGCCACTGCTTCTTTTCTAACAAAAAAAATATCATTGAAATCGGGCAACAACGTAGAGAAAAGTTATCGCCGAGCGAGCCCCTCGGTCGACCAACCCGCACTGGGCCAGCGTGGTCGACTAAGGCCTAATCGCTCTAAATCAGGGTAGGCTCGAGCCCCTTGGTGGGGACGTATATGACCTGTTGGTGAGCATACATGAAGAATAATATTCCGACCAATTCAGAAATTCCTTTTTAAAGTCTGTTAAAAAGGAACAAATGAAAATCGCATCAGAATATCTAGTTACGGGAACAATAATTGCGAGTCGTTAAATGGAAAAGCTGGTAACTATTTTGCAGCAGTAATTAAGCTGTTTTGCTTGTTATTTCAATGTCTAGCTACTGGTTTTAATTGGACATCGTGAGAGTCTTCGTAATGACCTGCCCTTTCCTATTGAAATAAAACGAAAGATCCTTTTTAAACACAAGCCTTTGAAAGAGCACTTTAAGTTAGTGATCTTGTAATAGATTAAATTAGCAGATTTTGAGATTATGTTAAGAAAGAGTCATTGGCCTCGATTCGGGATGTCACGCTCTAATCCTGAATTTAAGTTAGTCCGTCCTTTTTACCTTTTGAAGATTGAAAAGGAGATGGCCATCCTAATATTAGAGCTGTCAAGCATCGACTTTGAACCTTATGGCCGTGTCGATTGCACAATTTTAGAGAGCACTTAAAACATGCGACTTAAAAATCTCTTAAACTGACAGCTATGCCATTATTTGAAGTTATCATTCGTTCAAATTAATATCATTCGTTCATCACCTCTCTGTCATTGGTCATAAAAACGAAAAGGATAGCTGGATTTTAAAATTAGAATAAGAGCATGACATTCCGAATCGAGGCCATTGAATAAAGAATTTTCTATTTAGACACTATTCACTCTATTGACATCAAGCAGATTTTTGAATCAGTCTATTTGAATAATAGAAATTATAACACTTCATATTATACTATGATTCTCGATGAGTATTCACTCGTTGCAGAATCTTTCGTGGATCATTGAATCATTACAGCGATGCTACGCTCCCTATACACGAGGGGCTCGGGCCTACCTAGGAGTACCTAGGCTATAAGGCTGGAGCCGACCTCGCTGGCCCAGTACGGGTTGCAGACTTCACGCAGAACTGTGCAAGTTTCCTTGCGATGCTTTCCACCACCGTGAGCTTCGAATAAACGTACATATTATGAAATCTAAATTCGAAAACACATTTGGTACGCGGTGGGCATCAAACCCGCGTCAACGGCCCTATCCACTTTCCCAGCGGCGCACTAACTAAATTTACCACCTTCAGATGAGCTAATTAATGCTACATTCTGACTCACAGAGTCAACTCACAAATACACTACTCGAAATAATCAGTCCTCTCCACCTTTGGATGTTTATACAACCAGGAGCTGTTTAATGACACCTGCAGACGGACTGCGTTCCGACTGCAATATAAATGCAGCTGGAAATAATTGTAAAACGATTTCCAAATATCTATATCTATAATCTATAACTAAAGGGTTACATGCGACAGCTTACGACAGATGAAGGGGGTGCGACAGGTCTCGTTTCGACTGTCGTTGAGGATTTCAACCTGTCGTAAAACATCAGCTGTCAGCCGCGACGCAACCTTTGGAAGTGACTCTTCATAATTTTCTTCGTCTAATTGTCGTCGGCTATCTTCTTCTGTTATAAACCATCAGCCGTCAACAGTCAGCCGCGAATCAAGGAAATTTCCCTTTAATATACTCTTTGAACTGCCGTTTTTTTTTCAACATTCTAGCATCGCAGCCTGCAGTTAGCTGCAGCCCGTCTGCCCGCACAGTAATCTGTCGCGCCACCTTTATGCGACCAAAAGCTCCCAAATGGGAAGCTTTACCGAAATGAAGAGTTATTATACGACTATTTCACAAGCAAACTCGCTCGTACATTCGAGTTATAGGGAATTATTGGTTGAATAACTGTCATTTGATAAGCATTCCAAATTATGGTGGAATTATGATGGATATTGCATTCTACATACTGGACTGACTAGATTAGAATGTTGTATTGCTATCTATTACTAATCAGGTTTTTACGAACAAAGTATAAATGTTACGCTTTAGTTTCCCTAAGAGATCAAATCTAAGAGAAGAGATCAGATCAGGTATGACACCTAATTGGAAGTAGAGGAGTTTTCTAAGGCCTGAAACAAAACAATTGAATCTACTTTTTTGCCATCCAGAAGCTTATTGCAACTTTTATCATATCAATGGTCCACCTTGTGACGCGTTGCCCACGCTACATTTTCCGATATGTTGTCACCACCATCCTAAAGCCCGGTTTCCACCAAAGCGGAGAGGAGAGGAGATGTGTTTGAATAACCAATCAGATTTCGTTATTTCCACATCTCCTCTCCGCTTAGCTTCAATAACGAAATCTGATTGGTAATTCAAACACATCTCCTCTCCTCTCCGCTTTGGTGGAAACCGGGCCTAAGGCGGGTCTTGTATGGTGCAGGAAATAGACAGTCAAAGCAAGACAACAAGTACTGCTTAGCATCTCTTTAGGCTATATCGGATAGGTTTTCATGCGAATCTCATAGTTTCTAATTAAGTCTCTCAGTGAAACTCATAGCTCTTTCCATTACTTTTTGTGTGATTGTGAATTTGAGCCTTAATAGCCGTGGGTGTGGCAGAGTAGAATACATTTGTAAAATATAGAAATAATTATATAAACATATTTTATAAATAATTATATTATTTACACCTATTCAAAACCATATCATTGTATTTTAAAATAAAAAGAAGCACTAAACAATATCGAAAATGAAAGCAGAAGTGAACCGGTTATATCGGTATTATCGGTTTTAGGGACTACACATTGAACAGGGAACGGGCAGCAGCGTCTCTGATACAGTAACCTTTTAATCTGCAATCTCCAGCCCGCCTGCCAAGCGTGGAGATTATGGGAAAACCCTCCACTTAAGTGGAGGAGGCTCATTAGTCCAGCAGTGGACTGTAACGGGCCGTTGATGTTGAAGCCATCACGATTCTATTCTTTACGACATATCCCTACTCAGCAAAACATTCAAAGTTTTGATTACAAACATAATTCAACTGTATTTTATTGGGCGCGTTCAAAATCCACAAATTCGCTTATTTGACAACACAATTTACATAACAGCCAATTACTAGCATCCAAATGAACGGAATATCTAATCAGTGATCAGTGATTAGAGTAATCACACCGTATCTATTGGATCAGAATGGCATAGTGATTGATCACCGAGCTTGCTTACTTGCAGGTTAAGCCGTTGGGGTTGCTAAGATGCTTGTTTTACTAATCTTAATCGGATTGTTGCTGACTCCTTGCAACGTAAGATTTTGGTCAGGTTCAAATCCTGATGTCACTCATCATTGGCTTGCCCTTGTCCCATCATTTGGAGGTCATTCATCATGGTCATCATTGTTCCCACACTATCAAACAAAAATCTCTTTGTGAGACTTTCTCCAGTTTGGTTAGAATTAGAACATTGCAGACTGAATCAACATGGCCTAAAAGAAATATGATACTGTGCTGCAGAAGGAAAGTTGTCATGACTTCTAAGTAGTTGTTACACGAGCCATTTTAGTAGCTTTGTAGCCCAGCAGCCGTCACAAGCTGCCGCACCACACGAAGAGTGTTGTAGAATAATAATACAATAAAGTGTGGCAATATCCAGGGCACGGTCCGAAGAAAAGGTATTTATATATTATATGACTAACATGGAAAAATTCTGATAAGCTTTACGAGTTTACTGTCGGAGATCAGGACATGAAGTGAAGAATTTAGCAGAAACGAGACCAAATCGAAACGTAAGAAATCTAAATTTGAAAATGAATTTAAAATGAAAGATAAAACTGCCAGCAAGAAAGGTTGCCAGTCATAAAACAGGAAAGAGGACGAATGCCTCGTTACAGCTTTTTACGACTCTATAATACTGAGACCAGAGTTTGTGAGGTTGGTTGTCGATCTTAGAACCTGCGCGAAGAAGAAGAAGAATGTAACAAATCAATATTATAGGAAGGCGACAATATGCAGCGGTTTTTGCAGTCTTTCAACAGGATTATCGACCGAGCGAGCGAAGCGTCTCTGCTTCAGCTTGGCCAAAATTGCTTTTGTTTGTCTGTCTGTCTGTTTGTTCCACTCTTCAGGTCGCGTTTCTCAACTGATTCTCGTGAAATTTTGTGAGCAGGTTCGATAAATTAAACAAATTTTTTTGTCGAGTCAGTTTTTGGAAATTTAAAAAAATGACGGAGTTATGGGGGTTGCCAGCTTACAACGTTGAAGCTGTTTTCTTCTACTGTCACATTTCTCAACCAATAAAAAAAAAAAAAAAAAAAAGTAAAAAAAAAAAAATACGAAGTAATGAGGGTTGGAATGTAAAAAAATCATAAATCAGCCATTTAAAAAAAAGTACTCGCGAGGTCTACAGCTCACAGAGACTCTAGTAGGTTTCTATTCATACCATCTAATCTTGTGGCTGTAAAGTGAAAAATCGATCAACATTAAAAACCGCTAACACCAGACCTTTATAGTACTTCACATCATCATGCCGAGTCGTCTTCCAAAGCGTTCATATTTCACACTACAACTGCACCAGCTTTGTCCTTCCACAGACTATACAGCTCATTAATACAGGCACTTGAATATCATGTTGTCCGTGTCACCAGAGGTCGCTAAAGGCATAAATACCGCGCGTCAATGGGCCTCTAAATAGGCCAATTGCAAGCTTGCAGCGTTGGCAGACAGCCAACCACGTCGTCCGTTATCAGGAGCAAAATAGTTGGGATGTGGGACTGCTGTGGCGTAATTCGATAGACAATGCTGGCTGGAATAAAGAAAAGATGTAATAATACTGGCTGGTTATAATGGCGGAAAATGTATGGCATTTGGAAAAAATGTTTACCGTTTATATGACTTAAGTAACTGACTGAATAGTTTACTAAACAATGAATAATTTTCATTTAAAAAATATAGAGTTGTCTGTGGCTAAAATGCAAAATAAAATTTTCTAACTATTTTATGTAAATACACATAACTTTAGACACATATTATTTACCTAAGTGTTTGTCTTAAGTTTTATTATTATAAAGAAAAGTAAATGAGCGAAAACAAATTCACAGAAAAATATCAGCTTTCGTAAAAATACTACTAACACAATTTGTAATTTTTTCTATGTTTTGGTAAAGATTACCGCATATAATGATTTATTCTGCAAGATTGATCTAGCCTAGACAAATATCTAATTCAAATGGATCATTTTTGCGCATGTGGCCACAACAGATTAAAATGAATGAACATAATTAAAAGCAGTCTTTTAATTATACGAAAACGCATCCATTGTTCAAAGTCGGGAGAAGTAAAACATTACTTGCGAACAGTCTTGTTTGACTTCCGAAGTTAAGTAAAGCTAGACGCGGGCAATAACCAATAATAAATAATGAGTTGTGTTCACAAGATTAATGGGAAAACGCTACGGTGTACAATTTACCTAGACGGGGCGCGTAGTAAGGCAAAGGAGGTAGCGGGGCGGGGAATAGGCTTGCTTCAAATAAAACAGTTTCCAAGAAAAATACAAAGGTAGATATCGTCAGACGTGTTAAGCATCGCAGTGTCTAAATTAAAAATTCCATTAGTTTTTTATCCCGTGAAATGATTACAAATTACCACACATTACACAAGATTTTAAGAATCTTTTAATGTCTACATTTCTATAATAATAATAATATAGGTATAGTCTGTATAGTATATACAATTATCATAATTTACTAATATAATTATAAATTTTGATGAACTGAATTAATAATTATGTTCTTCCTCGCAACGTGTTTCCAGACGGTTTTACTTTAAATTTGTAGAAAGAATCATGTTGATATAAAAAGCAAGTTGTGCAAAGTACCTAGACTATAATTATCGCTTCAACTTAACCCTTTCACCAGTCCCCAATATCCATATTAGACGATGCCAAGTCACGTTTTCATCATAAGCATAGCAATTGACGTGTGGCTGGCGTCTTGTCGTTTTCTATCAAACTTTGCTTTTGAATCCCTCCAGTAGTCATTATCGTTTGGTTTATCGTAACTTTAAATTATTATATTACTAGTGGCTCCATGAGCTATAGTTCTCGCGACTCTATATTTTTTTTTCTCCAAAAACATCCCTGACCCCTTGAAATTTATTTATCTCAATTTTTCTTATTTTGAACGGTTACCTTTAGAAGAAAACAGCCTCAGCGGTAGACCTTGTAAGCTGGCAACCCCCATAACTCCGTCATTTAAGAAAAAAAAAAACAAAACTGATTCAACAAAAAATCGATTAATTTATCGAACCTGCTTACAAAATTTTACTAAAATCGATTGAGAAACGCGACCTGTAGAGTGGAACAAACAGACATACAAAAGCAATTTTGGCCAAGCTAAAACGGAAACGCTTCGCTCGCTTGGTTCACTCGGTCAATTACAATGAACTCATCGATAAGTTTGAGCTTGCCATCTCCGTCAAAATCTGCTCTGTTAACGTGAGTCTTATGTTAATTGAAATCACTCACTATCTAGATCATGCTAGAAGACAGTAGAAATTGTGTAAGCATGCATATGAATAGATAACATAAAACCATAGGTATGATAATGTTGTTTCTTTTTATTTCTTTTTATTAACTGACAAGACCAGTGAATGTGGGCAAAGCCTTTGATCAGCAGTGGAAATCTTACAATAGTGACGATGAATGAATGATAAGTTGCACACTAGGCAATAAAAAAACATTTATTATAAAATCAATCGAAAGTGTATAGTTAGGATGGCTTTATATACGAAAACAAGATGATGAATTGTAATCGGAAATAAAATACCTCTGCAATACTCGTATTTAAGTCATAGAAAGTAACAAAAAAAAAACTTCAATCCACAATTTTAGAACGCGATTAAAACCGCTGTCAGCTCAACCTTTGCACAAACCCCCAATATCCTTGTTAGACGATGCCAAGTCACGCTCCCATCATAAACAGCTAACGTGTGGTGCGCTGGCGTCTCGGCGTTTCCATCAGACTAACTTTGCAGGATCCGATCACGGGGACTGGCAGCTCCGGAATATGCTGATAGGTTCAGACATTGTAATCACCTAACTGAACATAGGAGATGAATGGCTGATTTTGGCGCTGTCAAACTGCAAATTAGAATTCAACGTAGGGTTACGTAGAGTAAAAAGAAGTGTATCGGTGAATAAAAGGTTATGATAAAAGAAGGTTAAAGTTCTTCGTCGTGTGAGTTGTTAGGTCAAAAATCGATCTCACAAAACCTGGTAGGAAAGGCCACTGACATAGCTAACGCAACCCACAGACAAACATGCCTTCCAAACACGGATACATCTGTCTTTTCGGCAAATTTGGTGTTTCAGCCTGCAGTGTCCTAACTAAACTGGGTAATGAATGTCATACAAACAAAAAATTGTTCGACAGTTTCTTCACCGGGAATCGAACCTGAAACCTCTGTAATGAGAGTCGATCCTCGTTGTAACTTTGTAGGATCTGATCACGGAGATTGGCAGCTTTGGAATATGCTGATAGGTTCAGACATTGTAATCACCTAACTGAACTTAGGAGATGAATGGTTGATTTTGGAGATGTCGAACTATGAATGGATTCAACGTAGGGCTTACGTGTGTTGGTTACTATCATCATACATAGGAGTTATATGGGCCCAGATTTGGGAGAGAAAGAAAAAGTATGTATGTTCTAGAGCCACATTTTTAAATAAGGCCTGATCTGATCTACCCAATATTGAAAAGACTGAGGGGTCAGTGTGAAAGTATTTTAAGTGTTGATTAGAAAAAATAATACTGAAAATCAAGTTCTTTTCATTTAAAATATAAATAACAAACAGAGAACATCAGACTACAGCAACATTATAACACAACAATTTTTAGATCTAACTACAAACGAATGCGAAACACGAGACCATCAAAGGATTTGAGGCCCACCTCATTTGCTTAGTACAGGAATAATTAAACAGCATATTTGCACGTAGCTAAATAATTCACGACTGGATTTTAAATTATAATGTGTTTCTTCCATTGCGTCACAGTTGCAAACAACTCCAGCTGTGCCTTCGGAAAAAGTATATTATTTCATGGTCATAGAGTTTATGCATTCACATTTTTTTTATTGAAGACATTTAGATTTTTTCACTTACGACGAACTTACTCTACTGAAAAAACTTTTGCAAAGTTTATGCTCAGAAAAGCATCGCCCGCTAACCAGCGGTATAATATCTATATAATGAGCCATACTCTGACACCAGGGTTGGTTAGTTCGGTTATCAAAGGGCAGAACCCTGCCCAGAGTGGCCAGTAATGAGGCATGTTTAATTTTGACGTACGTCATAGTCTAATTTTGCTGTTTACGGGTCCATACAGTTTTGCCCCTTCTCCTTTACAAATGATAAGAAGATAAGTCTGTCTGTTAGTCTGTGGCATCGTAGCTTCCGAATAGATAGGATTGATTTCAAACTTCCTGAATGTTGAAATGAAAAAATGAAATGAAAATTGTTTTATTCCGACAAAAATATCAGGCATTTCACACAAAGAGCCCGCCAAACTGCACAGCAGTTTGTTGGCGGAGACACGATACTCTCAATATACATAGGTACATACATGTCAAGTTATACTATCTATATTAATCTATTACATAGTTTAGTTGTATAGTGTTATTTCAATGGACTTTAGACAATAACAATTGTTGAATTTTTCGCTTGAATGCATACTTTGACAATTCATCTTCTTTTACGGATAACAATTCATTACAAATTTTTGGTACTAGGTAGGCTTTGGTCCTCTGACCATAATAATTAATAGTTCTAGGAACATCATACTTATTTTTACTAACAGCTCTTGTAGTATGTGAGTGTGTAAGAGTCTTTTTAAAATCTAATTTTCGGTATTCTTCTAAGGCTATTAACAACTTTACTTTACTGTTGATCGAAGATTTCAAAGCATAGTTATTTTTAAAACTGGGAGACGAATATGTTTGATGAAACTTGCTTCAAGAGCGGCTATCATGGTGATTTTTTAAATTTATCTTACTTGTATAATAAATCGTTGTCAACGACTGTAAAGGATTTTAGTATGCTGTTTAGATCGACTAATCACCAATTAAAATTATCTATAAGCTAAATTATTCAAAGGAAGTTTGTAAACGAGAAAACTTAAGTAGATGAGTAAGGATTCATTAATTTAAGATAGGTATACCTAAGTACTCCATTATCTAACAAATTACTACTGGGTAGTCCAAGTTTAACACTGCAGTCGATACAAATAATAAATATGTATAATGATAATTAAAAATAATTATTCTAGAAATTAACTGTCTTTTTGTGGTTGTGTCTTTAGCTTAGTAGAAATTTTGCATATTAGGTTTACGCATCATCAACAGCTCACATGCATCCCCACCGAGGGGCTCGAGCCTACCTTGAATTAGGGCGATTGGGCCTTAGTCGACCACGCTGACCCAATGCGGTTTGGTCGACTTCACACACAACCATTGAATTTCTTTGTCGGAGTGTGCAGGTTTCATCGCGATGTTTTCCTTCACCGAAAGAGCGTCGATAGTTATGTACATATGTACGTTACATAAATGAATTCAAAATTCGGAAACATATTGGTACGTGGTAGGGATCGACCCCGCGTCTCCCGGACGGGAGGCAGCGGCCCTAGCCACTCGACTAGACCACTGGCGCTCTAGTAGCATGGAAAACGTAAACTATAGCTTGCTGTGACGCCATTTACTATCACGGGAAAACCACGGCTGCGAAAAAAAAAGTTTGTGTGTGAAATCGACCAATAGTAGCCGTCTGAAGCTTTATCACTCTAGGTATGCTGCAGCCCCTCTGTGGGGACGTATTTAATAATGAAAGCTAGATGTATTATGTGTGATGCGTTAGAATTTTGTTAATAAAACAAAGAGGAGCAACCAAAAGGGGCTTAGCCTTCAACAGCCACAGCAAAAAAAAAATCACGAAACATTTTGAAATAATAATACAATGAATTTAGCCGCCTATATGGGAGTATCAAAATAAATGTCAACATCAACGGCCCGTTACAGTCCACTGCTGGACTATGAGCCTCCTCCACTCAAGTGTTTGGTTTTGCCATAATCTCCACGCTTGGCAGGCGGGTTGGAGATCGCAGATAAGGTTACTGTATCAGAGAGCGCTGCTGCCCGTTCCCTGTTTAATGTGTAGTCCCTAAGTCGCCTCTTACGACACCCACGGGAAGAGTAGGGGTTGGTGACAAATGTATTTTACTCTGCCGCCACCATACGGTATAAAAATATTTTTTTTTAAGACTTTCAGTCGATTGATAACGCCAAAACTAGAGTTGCCAAATACATTCTGACGAAAGTAATAAGACCTTTGATACTAAAATTCCAACATTTATGTGATATCCTTATTACAGACAACCCAAAACAGTCAATATTATAATAATATTTTTATGTTCATATTGAAGCCCAGAGGTCAAACATTTTGGTTTCTGTCCTTTCATTAGCTCCACATACATAGGTGCACTTTTTGTGTACCGAACAGCTATCCTGTCTAAATTAAACACAAACATATATTGGCCTCGATTCGGGATGTCACGCTCTAATCCTTAATTTAAGTTCGTCCGTCCTTTTCACCTTTTAAAGATTGAAAAGGGACAGAAGACAGCCATTCTAATATTAGAGCTGTCAAACATTGAATTTGAACCTTATGGCCGTGTCGATTGCACAATTTTGGAGAGTACTTAAAACATGCGACTTAAAAATCTCTTAAACTGACAGCTATGCCCTTATTTTAAGTTTTCATTCGTTCAAATTTATATTATTATCATCACCTCTCTTTCATTGGTCATAAAAACGAAAAGGATAGCTGGATTTTAAAATTAGAATTAGAGTATGACATCCCGAATCAAGGCCATTCTCACTTGGATTTAAAAAATAAGATACGCTAGTTTCCACTCTTCTCTTGCTAGCGGTTACTTTATGCATACAAATGTTATTTAATAAGATAGTTGAAAGTAGAATAAAATATGCTTACGAGCGCTGCTTGAATTGAGAGTCACGTAATTTTCCGCAAAGAGAAAAATATGGTCTTCTGCTAATTACTTATTATAGCTAATACGTGTTTGTCTATGACAAAAGTAATGTTTAATATGACTTTGAAATGAATATTGACCAAAAGATATTGTTTAATTAATTTCTCGAAATATCAAAATCTCAAACTGGCATTACCAAAACTACTCGTTTCTAATCAGAATATAATTAGTATTTTCCCTCGGAGGAAAAAGAACTGGAGAGAACTTACAGGCGATACCCCTCTGCCAAAGGTGCCAAATAAAAACTTATATCACTACATATTAAATTACTCATTTCGAATCAGAATATAATTAACATTTTCCCTCGGAGAAAAAAGGACTAGAGAGAACTTACGGGCGATACCCCTCTGCCAAAGGTGCCAAATAAAAACTTATATCACAACATATAAAATTACTCATTTCGAATCAGAATATAATTAGTATTTTCCCTCGGAGGAAAAAGGACTGGAGAGAACTTACGGGCGATACCCCTCTGCCATAGGTGCCAAATAAAAATTTACCGCTTTTATTTATAAACAAAACCCCACTTCAAGCAGTCCATTTGACTGAACTACGAGCGGGCCACCGAAGGGATACTTTATTCACGAAAAAATGGGATTATGTCCACTTTTTATATTGGCATTTGTGTGCGTGCAGTCTAGTAGTAGCTACCTCGCCCTCCGCAAAAACGTACAGAAAAAAGTGTACTAAGTCAAAGTCAAAGTCAAAGTCAAAATAATTTATTTCCATAGGATGTTATTACATCACTTAGATCCGTCATTACATTTTTTTTGGGTGAGTTCACTAACACAATGGCGGAATCTGTGGAGAAGAGCTCACCGAAGAAACTCCACAGTCGTCGCATCTTTTGCGTTTCCTTTTTTAAATAAAATATTGTCAATTACAAAATTAATGCTTATTACATATCGAAAAAGCCTGCTACTCAAACAATCTATTCCCATGGACACCTATCTTCTAAGTAATCAGATATCCTATAGTAACCTTTTTTATACAATTTCTGTTTTATAATTATTTTAAACTTGTCTAAAGGCAAGTTTTTAATATCAGTAGGGACCTTATTGTAATAGCGTATACAATTGCCTTTAAAAGAATTACAAATTTTATGTAGTCGGCTGACATAAGCAACCAACTTGTCTTTATTTCTAGTATTAAAATTGTGTATATCACTGTGCTTCTGAAAATTACTTATATTTCGTTTTATATACACAAGATTGTCATAGATATATTGAGACACAAATGTCAGAATATTGATTTCTTTAAATTTTTCCCTCAGTGACACTCTAGGCCCTAATCTATAAATTGCACGAACAGCCCGTTTCTGCAAAATAAATATACTATTAGCATTCGCAGCGTGACCCCACAATAAAATACCATAGGTCATTAGACTATGAAAGTAACTGAAGTAGACTAGTCTAGCGGTGTCTACGTCGGTAAGGGCTCTAATTTTTTTAACTGCGAACGCTGCTGAACTCAGTCGGTTCGACAATTTATTTATATGAGAATCCCATTGTAGTTTGGCATCTAAAGTAATGCCCAAAAAGACAGTCGAATCTACAAGGTCCAATTTCTGTCCTTTTATAAATATATCTGTAGTTACCGGTTTCACATTGGGTAATACGAATTTAATACATTTAGTTTTCTTTTCATTAAGTAATAGATTATTAACAGTAAACCAATTCACTATACTAGAGATAGCATTGTTTACGTCGTCATAGTTTGATTGTTGTCTTTTAACTTTAAATATCAAAGAAGTATCATCGGCAAACAATACTAACCCATGTTTTGCTTTAACAAGATAAGGTAAATCATTAATATATACTAAAAACAAGAAAGGTCCAAGAATTGAACCCTGCGGGACGCCCATACTTATTGAAGATCCGGGTGATCTTTTCCCATTAACATCGACCATCTGAACCCTATCTGTTAGATATGACTCCAGAAGGCCAAGAGCCTGATCTTTTACACCATAATGGCGTAGCTTCCTGACAAGAATGTCATGATGGACGCAATCAAAAGCCTTGGATAGATCGCAGAATACACCTATTGCATCCATTGCGTCTTCCCAGGCACCAAAAACATTGTCAATTAGCTCAACACCAGCGTCGGCTGTTGAACGACCCCTTGTGAAACCAAACTGAGCAACATGAATTAAATTATTGACATAAAAATGACTCTGCAATTGATTAAGTATGAGTTTTTCAAATATTTTGCTAAGAGTTGGTAGTATCGATATAGGTCTAAAATTTGTGGGGTTAATAAGATTTGACTCAAGCGAACTCCAGTCCTTTTTCCTCCGAGTATTTTTCCCACGTGGATTCACTTGAAAATCGTTATTTTGATTATTGATGAGTGAATAAACTAGTGGCTCTGTGAGCTGTCAACCCCGCGAGTACTTTTTTTTAAATGGCTGATTTATGATTTTTTACGTTCCAACTCCAACCCTTATAACTTCGTATTTTTTTTATTTTTTTTTATTGGTTGAGAAATAGAGGAAAATAGCTTCAGCGGTGGACGTTGTAAGCTGGCAGCCCCCATAATTCCGTAATTTTAAAAATTTCCAAAAACTAACTCGATAAAAAAAATTGATTAATTTATCGAACCTGCTCACAAAATTTCACGAGAATCAGTTGAGAATCGCGACCTGTAGAGTGGAACAAACAGACAGATACACAGGCATACAAAAGCAATTTTAGCCAAAGCAGAGACGCTTCGGTCGCTCGGTCAATTAATGTCGCAATTTTTAGCAATTTAAAAAAATTAAAGAAAAAAAACCTTTTTTAAAAACAAGCTTTTATTATTTGGAAAATGAACTAAAAAGTTAAAAATAAATTAACTCTAATTAGAAGTATAACACTTTATAAGTTCATTGTAACCTTTAAATATAATTAAGCTTCTTTGTCTACGACAAAATAATTCCATATCGTAATCATATATTTTTAACACCAAAACTTTACACCTTAATTATTAAATCTTCCCGTTTTTATTACAGTCCCAATTTTATAAATAAAAAAGCGTGTTACATTGTGATAGCTTAATTATACCATCAAGTTTTGGTGTTAAAAATATATGATTACGATATGGAATTATTTTGTCGTAGACAAAGAAGCTTAATTATATTTAAAGGTTACAATGAACTTATAAAGTGTTATACTTCTAATTAGAGTTAATTTATTTTTAACTTTTTAGTTCATTTTCCAAATAATAAAAGCTTGTTTTTAAAAAAGGTTTTTTTTCTTTAATTTTATTTTTAACTTTTTAGTATGTTTAATTCGAGATTTACTACGACGTAGTTAGTAGCGCGTAGCAGCGTTTTTCCGTTATGTAGTCCGTAGTACGTTCACATAATAATGTGCTGCTTTGAGCACTTAAAGTTTATGTATTTTATTTATATATTTCCTTTTTTTGTTTGTAGTAGGGTAAACTAATGTTTAAATTAGTTATGTAATCACAAGTTAGTTATTTGTAACATTTCTCATTCTATCCATTTCTTTACATTACAAGGTTTCTTCGAAGTCAACTTGGAGCAGTCAAGTTCTTCGATTCGAAGTCCTGCTAAAGACTTAACTCTGCTTAAAGCCACATAAGCTTGACCAGCAGCAAATAATTTAGAGCCTAGATAAATAACAGCATGATCTACAGTAGTTCCCTGCATTTTGTGCACAGTTGAAGCCCAAGACAAGACAATCGGAAGCATTCTTCTTTCAGCTGTGCCGTAATTAAATTTAGCAGGAAATTGAATTGATTTAGGCTGTATTATGTGAATGCCATCCTTGCCGAGGTCCATTGTAGAGGGATAAGGGCTTCAGTACAACAGGGTTCGCCCTGGTACCCTGAGGCGCAACGTTAGCGATATGAAATGTTTATACACTCTCATACCATTCAGCCCTCGGCACGTGCTCACCTTGGCATTGGGGCATCCATATAATCAATCAGACATATAATAATCCACATTCATAACAAACGGAACGAACTTTTTCCCAAATCTGTTGGAGTTGCATATTCACGCCAACTAAGATGCTCGTCAAAACGAATCAAATGAGCGCAAACTCGATCGGGTTGCGTCGTTTAATTACGGAGTTCCTATGACCACCTTCCAGCTCCATCATCAGACCCTGGTTACCATATAGTATCAAAGTACTCGACAAGACGAATCAAATGGGCCTAAACTCGATGGAGTTGCGTCGTTCCGGAGTTCCTATGGCCACCTTCCAGCTCCATCATCAGACCCTGGTTACCATATAGTATCAAAGTACTCGTCAAGACAAATCAAATGGGCCCAAACTCGGTGGGGTTGCGTCTTTTAATTACGGAGTTCTTATGGCCACCTTCTAGCTCCATCATAAGACTCTGGTTACCATTTAGTATCAAAGTATTCGTCAAGACCAATCCAACAAGCCCAAACACGACTATGTTATGTTGTGTATTTGTGGAGTTCCTGTGACCACCTTCCGGCTCCATTATGAGACCCTGGACATCACGTAGGACTGAAGATCTAGTCAAGACAAATCCAACAAGCCCAAACATGACTAAGTTATGTTGTGTATTTGTGGAGTTCCTGTGGCCACCTTCCGGCTCCATCATGAGACCCTGAACATCACGTATGACTAAAGATCTTGTTAAGACAAAACCAACAAGCCCAAACACGACTAGGTTGTGTTGTGTATTTAAGGAGTTCCTGTGGCCACCTTCCGGCTCCATCATGAGACCCTGGATATCACGTATGGCTAAAGATCTTGTTAAGACAAATCTAACGAGCCCAAACACGACTAGGTTGTGTTCTGTATTAGAGGAGTTCCTATGGCCACCTTCCGTCTCCATCATCAGACCAGCTCCAAGGTACCATAATATTGCATTGTCATCCGATTTATACATGAATGCAAAATTTCAGCTCAATCGAAAACTGGGAAGTGGATCAAATTTAACTTGCAAGATTTGATTACAGACAGACAGACAGACAGACAGACAGACAGACAGACAGACAACGGGACAGGTGAAACTAAATAAAAGCTTGTAAAAAGTAAACTCTAGTATATAAAATGTAGAGATGTCATAAAGAAGGAAAAAGAAAATTACACGCTCATACAATCACCATCAAGATAGTTAAATTGCGAAGATTTATAAAACAAATATAAGAAAAAAACAGGGCAACAAAGCCGATAGAAAATCAGTACCGTCACCAGAACGCGATCTATTCTATTCTCCCGTTGACTGTACTCTAACAATAGCCAATGAGGTAAAGTATCAAGTTACGGTCACAATGAAGCGCCTTCACGATGTGACCTTTGCCCGGGCAAAAGGCGAGTATTGTCACAATTACCCTACTTTATGTAAAGAGCGTCGGTGGTCTAGTGGCTAGGGCCGCCGCCTCCCGTCCGGGAGACGCGGGTTCGATTCCCACTACATACCAATGTGTTTTCGACGCTCATACGATAAAGGAAAACATCGCGATGAAACCTGCACACTCCTGCGAAGAAATTCGAAGATTGTGTGTGAAGTCGACTAACTCGCACTGGGCCAGCGTGGTCGACTAAGGCCTAATCGCTCTAATTCAGGGTAGGCTCAAGCCCCTCGGTGAGGACGTATATGAGCTGTTGATGATGTAAAAATGAGTGCGTGGTTGGTTTAGTGGTCCTAGAGAGGCGGATTCGATCCCCACATGTGTTTTCAAATTTCGAATCCATTACTCGACGCTCCTACTGTGAAAGAAAACATCGTGAGGACTTCTGGGAAAAATTCAAAGGTTATGTGTGAAGTGAACCAACCCGTACTGGGCCAAAGTGGTTAACGAAGGCTAGATCACCCTACTTCTGGGTAGGCTCGGGCCTCTCGACGGAGAACTGTATGAGCTTTTGATGATATTAAGCTTTATTTAGGCTCGCCGCTTTCTGATCGGAAGGTAAGAGGTCCGATCATACTTTATTAATTTCAAACTATTAATTCTCAAAGATTATTTTCTACAATTAACAAATTCTTAAAACAGATAAAAAAGCACATTGATAGAGTTAGTTGACAAGCAGTTTCGATGCATGAATGTTTTTTTACGACTGCCCAAAAAAATAATTGTAAATGTGTTCATAGTCTAATAGACTAAGAGCAGGCCGTATGCAACCCTACCTCATCAAGTAGCAAGATGCGACCTATCCAAGGTGACGGGTGTTGCATATTAAAAAGGTAAGTCTTAAAGTACAGAGTTGCCTGGTTCTAACCTGGAGTATTTAGTATAGTAAGCAAAAAAAAAAACATAATTTTTTGGGTGTAAATTACCTCATCGAGTAGCAAGTAGGTACCTATCAAGAAGTGCCAAAATATACAGGGTTGCCTCGCCCAAACCTGGCACTTTCGTGAGTCAGTCTAATTTTAGGGCGGCTAAAAATTTTTAAAAATACGTCATCGTGTAGCAAAATGAAACTAGTACCATTCGAAAGTTCTAGTGATACTGTTTTATCAGGGTTCATGAATGTATGTATGTAATGGGTTTGGGGTGACCAATGAGAGATTTGTTTAGTGATTTGAAGATTTGTATTTGTTCACTGGAACAGAGCGCGGTTAAGACAGGAAATAATAATCTATGCAACTCTAACTAATCTTACATGAAACAAAGGGCTCTTGTGATGTCAACCAAAGCTCATAAGTAAGAAAGAGAAAATACACTTTAATGAGAAGTTGAAATGAGACAGATTTATTTTTGTTTTATTCCAACAGTATGTGAGTTTCTTTACTCCACCATAATTTCTAAATGCCTGAACAGATTTGGATGTATGGGGTATCGTTAGAATCCTTACATCAGCCCGAGTGACACTGGTTACAAGTTTTTTGGTGGCACATCCGTGTTTTTTTTATTTTAGGTGATTTAAGAAAAAGGTGCTTGAATTGGTTGGAGATGTTTAAGTCGCTAAATAAAAAAGCGTTTTGTAAAAATTTTACAAAATTTTAATTTTGGATTTCTTTTATTTGTTTTGTGTTCCGTAACTTTAGATTTAGATTTACTTATGTATTTGTGTCTCTTTTTGTTTATAATTTATTTGTTTAAACTTAAATTAATTTAGGCTTGAGTTTAGGACTCTACCTTTTCTTTCTATTGCATGTGGTGGTTACCTTCAATAGAATGTACATTTAGTTTTTGTTTAGTCTGATTATTTAAGCATGTATAATAATGTATCATTCCCTGGTAATCCTAAATAAAATAAAATAAAAATTATTGTAGGCCCTAAATGAACTCAACACATGTCCGACACGCACTTGGCCACTGTATAATTATGGCCATGGACGAAGCAACCGCAATGAGCCATGAAGAAACGGTCACCATCAATAACCCTTATATTAAAAGCGGAATGATGTATGACATTAGTGGTTGGTGCGAGGCAGTAGTTATAAGCGGTAATTTCTTGTCAAGGTCAACGACCGACCTCATGAACCTTGGCGTCAGAGTTAGGCCTGGTTTCCACCAAAGCTACACACATCTTAGCTCGGCCGCGCCCCGCTTGCTATAGAAAAATTAAACATCTCTCCGCTCCGCTTGATCCATTTCCACTGAAGCTAAGCGGAGAGGAGATGTGGAAATAATGAAATCTGATTGGTTATTCAAACACATCTCCTCTCCTCTCCGCTTTGGTGGAAACCGGGCCTTATACCAAACATGGCTCATGTAAATTTAACGACTGTTTTCTATTAGTCCAAAATGCCAGAGCGATCAGACATAACTTATTTTCACACAGATGATACCTTACGTTTTCTTGTGTGCTAAGAATAATATTCTACGAAATGTTTATAAAAATCAGCTAAACAAATTTAAGTTAAATAACTCTTATTTTTAGTTACCTTTCTCACTTGGTACCTGCTCAGGTGTCACAAGGCGAGCTTCACAAGCACGCAGGTATTCAAAGCGCATGAGACGCTACTGAGAACATAGGGTTTCATCAACATCAACGGCCCGTTACATTCCACTGCTGGACTATGAGCCTCCTCCACTTAAGTGGAGGGTTTTGCCATAATCTCCACGCTTGGCAGGCGGGTTGGAGATCGCAGATTAAAAGGTTACTGTATCAGAGAGCGCTGCTGCCCGTTCCCTGTTCAATGTGTAGTCCCTAAGTCGCCTCTTACGACACCCACGGGAAGAGTAGGGGTTGGTGACAAATGTATTCTACTCTGCCGTCACTACACGGCTAGGGTTTCATCTGTGGGAAAATAAGTTAGGTCTTATCGCTCTCGCTCTGGGATCTTACTCTATATAGATACTTATAGCCATGACCGACGACCTAACCTGCCTTTTAAAGCAAGAAAGCATCTTATTTTTCTGATATTCGGGTAGGTGATAATAGAATTTTTGTTTGAGTACAATGCCCCCGCCAGGATTTAAACCCAGAACCTTTGTTATTAGAGCCGATCGCTCTAGGCTGTGAATGAGCAGTAGTTTTTTTATTTATGTATTCCCGTTTGAAATTTGTATTTGGAACATGGAAAAGATGTTTAACTCTTAAATGCATACGTTATTAATTTCTTTTTTTTACGGCAGTTAGAGTTTGCCGCCAAAACAAAGTCAGAAATTGAATTCCAAATTTAAACAATAAATAAAAACTTTCAATGTCCTATTGATACCATTGAGTAGTATTATTAAAAAAAAAAGAAAAATTAGAAGAATAATCCGACAAAAAATAAAGTATTTACAGTATTTAAGTATTAAAATTTACCGAAAAAAATAAATATTTAAAAATCTTATTTAAATTAAATTAAAGAATTATTTAAGCTTATCGCTTTTAGCTTGTCACTTAACCACAATCGTTTGCTGGAACAAGCCGAACTCTGATATCAGATAAAATAAATGAAAATTTGTTCGTCCTTTTGTCCAAATAGATAAACCCTTGAACAAGATCCAATTAGACGACGTTCTCATTAACTGGAAATTATAATTAAATGTATTTTTATTTGCTTTTTAGTCAAAATCTTTATTATTTGTTAATTGGCTCTCTGCAAAAGAAATAGACTTGTTTCTAAATGTTTGTAATATTGAATAAAATAAAATGAGACAGAATTGTTGAGAAACACAGACATTACTAATGGATATTCTAATTAAGATAAGTACTCAAGTAAATAAAAATTAAGAAATTCTTACGCTCGGCTTGAAACACTAGAAGTCTTGTCTGTTCTTATCTGTTCAACTATATTTCTTTAAATGGGTTAAAAATGCAAAACATTACCTATATATAATTTGTTCATCAAAAACATTCAAATACTTTTTAAATAAAGAATGTCAAAGACCCCACCCACGCGAAGAAACGGGTTTCTAACTTTTATTCACTTTCCTGTTCTTTTTCTAAATAAAAATTCATTGTCGCACTCACGAAACGCTACGCCGTAAATCTCACGTCTGTATAAATAGGTCATCTATTTTAATTAGTCCTACAATTGTTGGTAGTTTGATCTATGTGCACGATAGAGCTAGGAAACGACGTATCATGAATTGATGATTCTAATTTAAATCAGTAAGTAAAACACTTTTTGTACACAAAAGGAACATCATCAACATCAACGGCCCGTTACAGTCCACTGCTGGACTATGAGCCTCCTCCACTTAAGTGTTTGGTTTTGCCATAATCTCCACGCTTGGCAGGCGGGTTGGAGATCGCAGATTAAAAGGTTACTGTATCAGAGAGCGCTGCTGCCCGTTCCCTGTTCAATGTGTAGTCCCTAAGTCGCCTCTTACGACATCCACGAAAGGAAAATAATAACAATAAATTAATTAACAACATATTAATTGAGTGATCAAAGGTAACCGTATCGCCTGTAGCGATCTCTTCTAGACACCATTTAGGAAGAAGACTCTTAGAAAAACACTGAGGTAGACAAGATGTTGGTTTGATTAATTAAGTTATCTGAGCTGTTATGATTAAAAGTTCCGTTTAACATTTTTGTTTTGACTAATAATGCTGTATTATTTTATAAAATTTTAACACATTTGTACGTGATGGGTATCCAGCTCGCTTCTCACTGACGAACAATATAATAATTTTACTTTTTTAGTATAATATTTTACAAACTACAAGATTGAAATACCAACGAACACACTAAACTAGTTTCTCTCTTCATACCAACACCTCCCTTAATTATTTTAATAAAACAATAAGGATGAATCGTTGGAAGTCTGAATTGTTTCCTAAGAAAGTGAAAAATGTTATCGTGAAAGAGATTCTATAAAGTAAAATCATTTATTTAATTAAATCTCTAGTAGACACGTAGCTCTACGTTCTCGTTACCTATCTTTGTTTAATTGGTAGATTCCTCGAGATATCGATTCGGCGCTCGAATAATCCTTCGTAATTGCATACAATCTTGAAGCATTCGAACTATCAAATACATTAGGCGCTTACTCGAAATTGGTGAAAGAGGATTTAAGTCCTTTAAGAAATTAATAGTGTTCAATTTGATGATTTTGTTACAGAACTGATTTCTTAAAACTTTGGTGGTGCAAATAATTTATAGATAATTAATTTGATTTCATTCCACATAATGTGAAGTACTATTTTATTCCACGAAATTTTCTAATAAGGCGCCATTTTTTTTAATAGTTCAGGCGTCAATGCAAAAGGACATATTCTCTAATAATACTGACATAAACTGTGTGTGCGGAGAAGTACAGACGATGGCCCACCTGACATCATGTCCTGCGTGCCCTGCCACCTGCACGCAGCAGGATTTGATGGACGCCACAGAATCCGCCGTCCAAGTGGCCACATTCTGGGCTACAACAATATAAAATTCGACTTGCCATCGAATCGCTAAGAAGAAGAAAAGGACTTAAATTATTTTCGATCAGTATCAAGTTTCTAGTAAATGCCTGACGTTTTTTTTATAGCACGAACACCTCATTCATTAAACTGTTTGCAATTACGACGGATTAGCGTCTGTGTCTTAGTTCTAGGAATATGCAAAGCATACTGAGACAAAGTCAAAGTCAAAGTCAAAATTATTTATTTCCATAGGATGTTATTACATCACTTAGATCCGTCATTACTTTTTTTGGGTGAGTTCACTAACACAATGGCGGAATCTGTGGGGAAGAGATCACCGAAGAAACTCCACAGTCATCGCATCTTTTGCGTTTCCTTTTTTAAATAAAATATTGTCAATTACAAAATTGATGCTTATTATATATCGAAAAAGCCTGCTACTCAAACAATCTATTCCCATGGACATCTGTCCTCTAAGTAATCAGTCTGTCCTCTAAGTAAGACGTGTTTCACACTAGAATTTGTTGTAGTAAAATATTATTTAGAGGTTTTGTTTGTAAAACCTTCCTGAAAATAAAACACTAAGCTCTTGAAGGTACAAGTTATTATTCACAAGATGAACGAATGAATTAAATATTTATTTATTGTTAATTTGAATATAAGTCTCAGTTTTGGAGATGTTATTTATAATTAACTTAATTAAGGTGTCTGAATATAAATCCCACTCCACAGATACCTGGGCTGATTGATAACTGGCCGAAACGACGAACTTAAAAAAATGATACGCAAAAAAAATATTACATTATATTTTGGCATCTTTTTGAAAATAGAACGCCAAATTTGAATTTAATCGAACTGGTGGAATTTGTTTGATAGGACGTAGAACTTTCTCTGTCGTAAATTTTCTTAACAATGGAAAGAAACGAAATTCGTGCGGTGATAAAGTTTCACGTTTTAAAACAGAAAACAGCAACCCAGATTAAAACCAAGCTAGACAGTGTTTTAGGTAATTCTGCTCCTGCATTGAGTACAATTCACACCTGGGTAACTGATTTTAAACGTGGAAGACAGAGCTGCGAAGACGCCCACAGGTCTGGCCGTCCAAATGAAGTCACGAATCCGGACATGATCAAAAAAATTCACAAAATTGTATTGAATGATCGGCGCTTCAAGTTGCGAGAGATAGCAGAGATGGTGAGCATTTCATCTGAACGCGTTTTTAATATTTTGCACCAACATTTGGGAATGAAAAAGCTTTGCGCGCGATGGGTGCCGCGTTTGCTCACTGTTGACCAAAAGCAACGTCGAGTGGACGATTCATCGGAGTGTTTGGCGCTGTTTAACCGAGATCCTAACGAGTTTTCGCGGCGTTATGTAACAGTCGATGAAACTTGGATACATCATTATACTCCCGAGACAAAAGAACAATCTAAGCAGTGGACTGAGAGCGGAAGACCTGCGCCGAAGAAAGCAAAAACGGTTTTGTCGGCCGGCAAAGTGATGGCGACTGCTTTTTGGGATGCTCGAGGGATTATTTTAGTAGATTATCTGCAAAAAGGAAAAACAATAAATGGAGAGTACTACGCAAGCTTGCTGCAAAAATTAAGTGAAGAAATCCAGAAAAAACGACCACAAAAGTTTTGTTCCACCATGACAACGCACCTGCACACACGTCAATGGTTGCAGTCGCCAAACTCCATGAATTGCGGTTCGAATTGCTACCGCATCCACCCTATTCCCCGGATCTGGCCCCGTGTGACTTCCACTTATTCCCAAACCTGAAGAAATGGTTAGGTGGCCAGAGATTTTCATCAAATGAAGAAGTCATAGTTGCCGTGGACGAGTATTTTGAGGGGTTGGAGAAAACATTTTATCAAACTGGTGTAACGGCATTGGAGAAGCGCTGGACTAAATGCATCGAGGTAGAAGGAAACTACGTTGAGAAATAAATTTATTTTAAATAGATTTTTAAAGTTTTTCTTTGTCGTTTCAGAAACTTATCAATCAGCATAAAACTCACTGTTAATCTGTTTTTGTTAATCAGTATTAATAATAAGCTAACTAAAACAATACAGTAGGCACCTTCTCAATCTTAAGCAGACTTCGCTTAAATAATTCAGTTTCTACTTTAAAATGCGTAAATAATTCAGTTTCTTAAAAACCTAATGAATAACCACCAATTTACAAACCACCCGACCCAGTAGAAGATGAAAACGCAAAATTATATGTTTTCAAATTAAGAACAAGTATATTACCCTTCCCACCGACTTAAGTTCTTACTTACTTAAATTCTTAACTTATTTGAAAATGGAACACGTCGGAAACCGCGCAAGACGCTCAAAGACGCCAGCATCTTAAATCTTTCAAGTTAAGATCCTCAAACAATATACAATTTAACTTGTTAATTACGTTAACTTGTGTGAAATAAGTTGATAACTTAACTGGATTGGAGATTAAAAGTTAAACCTTGTTAACCGACGAACGTTGAGTAAAGAAGGGTAAAGTTTTTAAAGGGTTAAAGGTTGGGGTTGGGTGCTGCAACAGATTTTATTAATTGCCGTCGGTCGATTATAGTCATACTTTTTTGTGTATTTTAAAATTTTTAGGAAATTAAAGATTCTTACTTGTGTAGCCGTGTGGTGACGGCAGAGTAGTATACATTTGTCACCAACCCCTACTCTTCCCGTGGGTGTCGTAAGAGGCGACTTAGGGACTACACATTGAACAGGGAATGGGCAGCAGCGCTCTCTGATACAGTAACCTTTTAATCTGCGATCTCCAACCCGCCTGCCAAGTGTGGAGATTATGGCATAACCAAACACGCGGAGTGGAGGAGGCTCATAGTCCAGCAGTGGACTGTAACGGGCCGTTGATGACTTGTGAGCATCGGTGGTCTAGTGGCTAGGGCCACTGCCTCCCCTCCGGGAGACAGCGGCCGTACCAATGTGTTTTCGAATTTCGAATTCATATGTACGTTTATTCGACGCTCTTACGGTGAAGGAAAACATCGTGACGAAACCTGCACACTCCTGCGAAGGAATTCAAAGGTTGTGTGTGAAGTCGACCAACCCGCACTGGGCCAGTGTAGTCGACTAAGGCCTAATCGCCCTAATTCAGGGTAGGCTCGAGCCCTTCGGTGGGTGGAGCTGTTGATGGCGATAAATCGATTCTTTACAGTCGTCTGTCACTCAAGGTCACTCCACATCCGATATTTCTTTTTCCCGATATATTAACGAACACAATACAAAACATAAACAATTCCATTTTCAAAACGAAGTTCAGACCGATTTACTTCTACCCTCATACAAAACAAACGAAGGAGCATCAAGCGAAGCACGTAATGTTGGCAATCACTGCACGAATGTTGAGAATCACTGCTCGTGCCGATGCTGACTGGAAATGGGCTGTTCGCGTGCCAGGGCCACATTTGGTGCCGATTGTAAAGAACACGGCATTCAGGGTGGAACAGGAATGGAGTTAGAAGTGTTGCCTCTTAAAAAAGTAAGTTATTTTTTATAAAATTTTGACTTTTATGTATTTTGGTCTATGTGTTTGATGATCAGTGATGAAGTACTTATTCGGTATATCAAGTTTTCGATCAACCCGCACTGGGCAAGCGTGGTTGACTCAGACCTAATCGCCCTAATTCAGGGTAGGCTCGAGCCCCTCGGTGGGGACGTATATGAGCTGTTGATGATGATATCAAGTTTTATAAATATTTCCATTCAACTAAACACGCGTAAGTTGACTATATTTATTCATACAAATTATTTCGTACAGTTACCAAAAGCTGTGAAATTAATGACTTCATTAATGTTAAATACTTGCGAATCCAAGTTTTGTTTTAGCATTTGCAGTAAATACGAGAAGAGGGTTCACTTATTTAATATGAGTTTGTAAGACTACCAAAATGCTTTATAATTTGTCAAATAGTAACGAAAAATAAGGGAGAAGTCCCGTATAATTACGAGAAATTGAATTATAATCGTTATTAAGAATTATATTTTATATAAACTTGCCAAAATGTAACTTTCTAAACTCTCGTGAATCACGAGTCGTGATTTTAATACATATAAATGACATGCGTAGCCACGTATCTTGGAACTAGGTCAAAATGTTGAGATAAAAGGAGGAATTTTATTAAAAAAAATAACACAGCTTCTAAAAAATAATTCATAATTTAAATTATATTAAATAAGAGCGTCGGTGGTCGCTCTTATCTTATTTAATCGGTCCAGGAGACGCGGGTTCGATCCCCACCACGTACCAATGTGTTTTCGAATTTAGAATTCATATGTACGTTTATACGACGCTCTTACGGTGAAGGGAAACATCGCAATAAAACCTGCACACTCCTGCGAAGAAATTCAAAGGTTGTGTGCGAAGTCGACCAACCCGCACTGGGCCAGCGTGGTTGACTAAGGCCTAATCATCGCCCTAATTCAGGGTGATGTTTATGAGCTGTTGATGAAATAAATTTAAGTTCCCCCATGTTCTTAAGTCTAGAAATGGATGCATGTTTTCCAACTACTAAAATTATTATGCAAATAAATATTGGGCCCCAGAATTTTCCCTAAATACCTCCCTGTCACTGAAAGAAGCGTTTTCCTGATAAACCGTTTTGGACACTGTGTTAGCAATTTAGCACGTAGTACTATGGATAAGCAGTTAACTATGAGCAACGATAACTTGGCACTCCGGTTAAGTGCTTCGAAATGCACGGTTTGAGGAAGTGTGTCATTTGACTTTTTCGGTCGGTAGGTTTATGAGGTATGTTTTTAATATTGGGTCTTTTTAAAAATGAAAGAGTTGTGTTCAGTGTCGTATTTTCGATGCAAATTGATGATTTAAATGTTAATGTTGTTATTTTAATGTTTTATGTTATTTTACATGCGTGTTAACTAGATAATGCTAGAAGGTCACTAAGCCCATGGAACTGAACCTTAAATCCAGAAGAGTGTTGCGAATCAAATAATTTAATGCTGAACAAATAATTTTATTGCTAGTTTTTTTTGCCTATCGAATATCTATATTCATCAACATCAACGGCCCGTTACAGTCCACTGCTGGACTATGAGCCTCATCCACTCAAGTGGAGGGTTTTGCCATAATCTCCACGCTTGGCAGATTAAAAGGTTACTGTATCAGAGAGCGCTGCTGCCCGTTCCCTGTTCAATGTGTAGTCCCTAAGTCGCCTCTTACGACACCCACGGGAAGAGTAGGGGTTGGTGACAAATTTATTCTACTCTGCCGTCACCACACGGCGTAATATCTATATTGCTGAGCATTTAATTACTTCTCTTTTATTTATATACAAATTGCCTAAGCTGATCATTGAATCGCGGTCACCTAAGGCCACTTCCCATGAATAGCCACTTACCATAAACAGCCATTTCCCTGAACGGCCACTTCCCATAAAAGGCCACTTCCCAAAAAAGACCACTTCCCATGAATGACCATTTTCCTTGAACGGCCACTTGCCACGAACGACCACTTTTGTACGCAAAAGCCAAAATATTTGAGATTTCGGAAAAGTTCTAGAACAAAATTTGAGATTTCCCCTGTTACTTAATAAAGGGGCTCAAGAATTTTGCTACTACTACGCGATTGTTTTTTTGTTTTTCTTTAGTAAAATTACGATAATTTGTATTAATTTGAACGCCTCAGTTCCTTCGCGCTAGTGCAACATCTACCTCACTTTATTACAATAACATCATTGGTGGAATCCTACTAATATTATAAATGCGAAAGTTTGGATATTTGTTACTCAACCACGCTTCAACTACTAGACGGATCGAGATGAAACTTACCACACATACAGGTTAGGTCCTGGAATAGGACATAGATTACTTTTTACCGCGGGAAAACACTTCATTTCTACGGGAAAACTCATTAAACATGGGGGAAACCGCGGGCGGAGAGCTAGTACAATATATAAAACTGACCAATGTCAAGGCGAACTTCCATCAATACACTTTGGATTCATATTTAACGCAGTTTGGTGTTCCCCAGAGATTTATAGGAATAGCACCCCTTATGAGTAGAGCTATATATATTTATAGGAGTAATTCTTCCTATAACACCCGGTATGGGAGGAGCGTGTATTTATTGGCTGCGGCGGTCGCATGTCTTCGGAAACCCGTAAATTTCGGCTTGAAGGCTGTTGTGAGCCATTTTTGGGGTTATATACATGGTGTATTGGAAATTTTTGAGGTAAAGTAGAACTGGTGATTCGACAATGATCGTACGGGCTTCGACCGTACATAAGTAACACAGCATTTTTACACTTTGCAATTTACGCAATAAAACAGTTCAAACTTGAAACTCGTATCGTGTCCTCTTTTCTAATACATCAAGTTTGCATGCAAATTAAATCAGTTATCCTGTCAAGAATAAATTGGTGGATGATTTAACAAGGACCGTACAACAATTTGGTCCTTCGAGCCGTGTCAACGTATTACGTAATACTAAGTCATAGCCGAACTAGCAAGGTTAAACTGCTGGATGCAGATGGTAGATGGTATAGAACCGTAAGAAGTGGTATATACTTGGCAGTATGTGGATATGCTCTGAAAGTAATACGGTAAAACCATTTTTGTCATTTTCAGCTTCAGTAGTTTCTTTTGTTCAATCAATAAACCAGTAAAGTTCACTTTAAAAATATTTTAATTAATTTAATGTTTCGTTTTAGTTTATTTTTTTGATTTAGTTGAACTTCTTTGAACAATCTAAGTTAGACTAATAACTAATTTTGACTGTTATTTAATTACTATATTATTATAACTGTCAATTCCCTTCGTTCCATAACATATTTTTTTACAAACAAGCCACCGAGATAATTTTAGTTAAGTAAAATTTTTTATCCTTTTCTTGATTTGGATTTTGAACTAGATAACCAGACTTTTTATACCATTATTATCATGTAGTAGCATTAGAAAAGCCCTTGGGCATTAGGTAGTCAGGCGAGACATCACAAAAGACACGAAAATAACCCGCATAACCTCTTTTCCATATTAAAATCTAGAACGCGGACACCCTGTATATTCAGCGGGGTTTGCATATGAACATGATTTGAATAAGTGGAGGTATACAAGGTGAACCAAGTTTTTATAACACGAACTTATTCTTAGATTTGCCATCATAAGGGGACTTGATATTTGCGATGGTAGTGCTTCGTCATGTGTAGGGTTGCCATACGTCAGGATTCCTCCTGACATGTCAGGACTTTTTGGTCCCTGTCAGAATTCCGGCCGGACTTGAAAAGTGTCAGGATTTTTTATTTTAGAGTGAAAGAAATAATAGAAATTTGGTTTCGAAAAATAACCTTTCTTATTACCTATCATTATAATTCTAACTCACAACCTAAACATATGTTGTGTTGTGATAAAATAAATCGGTTTTGTGATAAAAATAAAAATAGATACCTTACCTACTTATTTTTGGTACACCACTGTGGTGGGCGGGCGCTTTAGCGTAATGTCAGGACTTTTTATTAGAAACCAGGCTTTTCGTCAAGATTTTATAGGTGATGAGGATGAACTCCTGACCGATTTCGGCCACGGCGACTGCTTCAGCTCCGATTTTGACGCTCATGTGCTCGAATGTGACTCACGAAGCCTATTTTGTGAGTAAAGGTCCTCGCACATTGCAGACACGAGAGTACACCATTAAGGTATGTGTAATTGACCGCAGGTGGTCGGGCTTTCAATTCGTCGCGCTTTGAGTCAAGGTCAGAGCGACGTTGACTTTACTTTCGATTTGACTAAGGCTCTCCATTCTGGCCGCTTGACAGCCAGCTGCTCCCACTGATCAGATATTTATAGGTATACCATATGGCAACCCTAGTCATGTGACAGAATTACTTACAAGTTTATAACAACGATGTATTTGTTTTTAACAGTTCAATTATGCAGCTGATACATTAAAGTGCAGTGCGCATATCATAATATCGTGTGGGTTCTTCGATCACAGAAAGGGTTCATCGACAGGCCTCACGAATTCTGGTGTCAGAATTTTAAACAGTAGAAGGCCTCTGATATACGTCAAATCAAAGGTGTTTAACGTGCCTTTCAAAGCACGGAATTGTCATTCTTTTCGGATGATCATGACGTCCAGATAATAAGCCGTGTGGTGACGGCAGAGTAGAATACATTTGTCACCAACCCCTACTCTTCCCGTGGGTGTCGTAAGAGGCGACTTAGGGACTACACATTGAACAGGGAACGGGCAGCAGCGCTCTCTGATACAGTAACCTTTTAATCTGCGATCTCCTACCCGCCTGCCAAGCGTGGAGATTATGGCAAAACCAAACACTTAAGTGGAGGAGGCTCATAGTCCAGCAGTGGACTGTAACGGGCCGTTGATGTTGATGATGTTGACCTAAGCAAACTGGGTAAGTACCTAGTTGCAAAAAGACGCAAACAAGTGGCTCTGTGAGCTGTATACCTAGCAAGTTTTTGTTTTTCGAAATGAAATATGATATTTTTACGTTTTCAACTCCCACATCTCCTTTGGAAAAATTCGAAAAACTGAATCGACAAAAAAATCAATATACCTACTTATTTTATCGAACCTGCTCACAAAATTTCACGAGAATCGGTTGAGAAACTTCCAGAAAATTTTGGAATAATGTAATAAAAAATCAGAGATAGAGTAGTACAGTTAAAAGGTGAACCATAGATAAATAACCATAGATATAACACTCATCAACAGCTCATAAACGTCCCCACCGAGGGGTTCGAGCCTACCCTGATTTAGTGTGATTAGGCCTTATTCGATCACGTTGGCCCAGTGCGGGTTGGTCGACTTCACACACAACCTTTGAATTTCTTCGCAGGAGTATGCACGGATACGATGTTTTCCTTAACCGTATAAGAGCGTCGAATAAACGTATACATATGAATTCTAAATTCGAAAACACATTGGCACGTGGTGGGGATTGAACCCGCGTCTCCCGGACGGGAGGCAGCGGCCCTAACCACTAGACCACCGACATAACACTCAACCATAGATAATTTTCTTTGACTGAACTAAGCTAATCGCTACATCGCATCATTCAGCTAAAACCAGTTCAAACCAGCTCGAACCAGCTACTTAAATCACCATCGCGATTTAGAGCTCGCTTCAGCACTTTGATAGTATCAAGAGACTAGAGAATACGGCCCCAGACTGATTTATATTGCAGGCTTCACACGATGCGACTTTTGTCGTAGTCGTAACATAATCGCTGTAGAAGTCGCAAAAGAGGTGTTAACATGCAGCCCCCAGGGCGGGCGCGTAAAATTTTTTCTTCCTTCATGGGTGTTAAAATTACAATTGCGCATTTAAATTAAACCAAAAGGACATTATCACAAAATAAAAAGGTTTACAGAAGGGCCACTTCAAATATAATTTGTAACTTGGTGTTGGTCGCCCACGATACAGGTTTTACCTAGTGTGGGGGCCACTGTAAATCTTTATTGTACTGTGCTCAAGTTAATTTGAAATAAATTATCATTATTATTATCATAATAACATCATCTTGCCAGACTCACTCTCTCACTCACTCTTTAGGCAAACGCTATTTGCACACTGTTTGGGAACTGCGTGGCAACGCCTATAAACGATACGTCAATGCGTGCGTGCGTGAAATTTTGCGTTTGGCGTTTTGTTCTGAGTGGACTCTCTGTCTAGGATCCCGCACCACCGCCTTACCTACTTTGTGCCTCTATCATGGTTCATGTAACGTCCTAACGTCTACCTACTTCACCAGGTTTCAAGCAAAGAACTACATGAGATGAGACGCTGCCAATAAAAATACCAGCCACTGCAGGACAAGGGCCTACCCCAAGGATCTTAAAAACACAAGTCCGCATCTATTTATGGTTCTGCTCAATTATATTATAAGTAAAAAGGCGTAGATAGGTCACTTAAAAGGCAAACGCTTAGACAAGGACGGCAAGTCTAAGCATAAGTGCGAAAAAGAGACAAAGCGACGCGTGACTAAGTTCAGGTTGGCTAAATAACTTTTGGTGTGCCGCTTTTTGAGCGCGTATGACTTATCTACGCCTTTTTATCTAGTATATCAATGTTCCCGCTATATTAAAACAGTGGTATACTAGTAAAGCAATTAAGTCAGTTAGGAAAAAAGAACCGGAAGTCGCTGCATCGTTAGAACTAGTCGGCAAGTGTAAATTAGTTAAACAGCTGATAATATTTTATGCCGTCAGCGAGTTCACCGTACAGCGAACGTGAGGCAACCCTGGCCAATGAATAAGTAATGGAGACGTGCCACTTGTTTTCACTGCGAGCCTAGATCACTGTTGTAGAAATGCAATTTGCTTCGATAATATTCTGTGCTATGATCATTTGTGGTAAGTATACTTTGCAGAATAGAATACCAAGAATAATTTATTTATGATAACATGGCAAAATGAAGGAATTACACAATGTCTAGATTTGCATGTTTAACCATTAAGATGACATCAAAATCTAAACATACATACAAAATAAAAACTCTGGTCAATGTCTCATTAAATACAAATATCATTAATCATCATCAAAATATCAAGATAATTTGATTTAATGCTGAACCAGGAATCACGAGGGTTGTGCAAATTTGCATATTTTATAGGAACAAATTTTTGCATTTGAAACAAAACATATCTCTTGATATACTTTTTATAATTCTAGTCAGGTTTAAATACTCGTATATCCTTCGTTCACTCATGAATGAATGATAATAATAATAAATATGTGGGAACATCTTCACACACGGCCATCTGATTCCAAATTAAGCAGAGCTTGTACTATGGGTACCAGACAGCTGATATACATTACATAAATAGATAAATACATATTATATACATAGATAAACAACAACCAGACATAAGGTAAACACAAGTGCTCATCACACGAATGTTTGCCCTGGGCGGGATTCGAACCCGCGACTCTGTGCGTCGGAGGCAGATACCACCTGTAATAAATCAGCCGATATAAATTATAAATTAGCCGTGTGGTGACGGCTGAGTAGAATACATTTGTCACCAACCCCTACTCTTCCCGTGGGTGTCGTAAGAGGCGACTTAGGGACTACACATTGAACAGGGAACGGGCAGCAGCGCTCTCTGATACAGTAACCTTTTAATCTGCGATCTCCAACCCACCTGCCAAGCGTGGAGATTATGGCAAAACCCTCCACGTGGAGGAGGCTCATAGTCCAGCAGTGGACTGTAACAGGCCGTTTATGTTGATGATGATATTTTTGTCACTTCTATTTTCGACCTAATCTTTGTAGTTTTTTTTATCAGCTGATATTTTATTCCGTCAGTCCGGCGCGGCAGCCAGTGCTTGTATTGTTCCACTGGAAGGGCTGGATAGATTAAAAGCTTATATAGAGAAAGAGAAGAGAAGGAAATGAAGGTGGAAAATATTACGGGATATTCTGCAGTATTTGAGTAGGTCACTGTATTTACAATGATGGTATGGCTTTGATGGCAAGTGCATCAGTCACCTGTCTCCACAAAGGTCCTACTAATAGTTTCAATTATGATCTGTTAGTGTCGGTGGTCTAGTGGCTAGGGCCGCTGCCTTCCGTCCGGGAGACGCGGGTTCGATCCTCACCACGTTCCAATGTGTTTTCGAATTTAGAATTCATTATGTACGTTTATTCGACGCTTTTACGGTGCAGGAAAACGTAATGTAACCTGCACACTCGAAGAAATTCAAAGGTTGTGTGTGAAGTCGACCAACCCGCACTAGGCCAGCGTGGTCGACTAACGCCTAGTCTCCCTAATTCAGGGTAGGCTCGAGCCCCTCGGTGGGGACGTATATGAGCTGTTGATGATGATCTATTATTATTTGCATTTGTCTCCGTATGTTTCCAACACAAGGATAGTGTATAATATGTTTACGATATTTAGAATTTTCCAATCCGCGCAATAGACAACTTTTATTTGACCTAAACACAGCAGAACACAACAGCCATAGGAACAAATGCAAAGGTTGCAGATGCAATTTTATTTTTCATAGATTCATCTTATAAATAATATTGATAAGTATTGGAATAAGGAAGCCAGACAGCCAGCCAGCTCGCTCCAGATTTCCTGAAGGAATACCTTGATAGATCACGTAAGATCGCTAATAAATATGAACCAGATTTAGTCTTGCTTTGATAAAATGTAAAAACTAGCTGTAGTTTTTATTCTATTTTGTAATTTAGTTACAATTTTAATCTGACATTTAATTAATAACGAAAAAATGTGGTGCAAAGTGCAATAAGTACTCATACTGACGAACGAAAGTATGCGTCTCATTTCATTCACTTGTCCCATACAAGGAAAGCAAATATTGTGCGAACGGGATAGGAATCATGTTCATACGCCTAGTTCTTAACGTATTAGAGATCAACACATGTTTCACGACTTCTATCCCTGGGCTGTAATTATACCCAGAATCAGACAACGGACCAAAACCCTCTGGGTATAATTTATACCCAAAATCAAGTGAGCGGACAATTCTTAAAATGAGCTATTTTTATACTCACTTTTCTCCGTTTTCCAAATGTACCTTCTAATCGTCGTAGGAGGAGACCATAACTGCCCCTTTAGGCGAACTACGTCATTTTCTATCTGCCATGTTCGTGTTTGTGTGTTTTTGCACGTATAGTGAATTCACCCAAAAAATGTAATGACGAAACTAAGATCTGTGACTAACATAAAATGTAACATCCAAAAGTTATTAAGTATTCATTTCATTTGCGCCATTGGTTACTGCGCTCAATAAAATGTTTCATAAGCTATTGATTGACATTATTATTTTTTTGCCTCATTTGCATGGTTAAAAGTAAAATGTGAGGACATGCTTTTTTAAGGACATTTTTAGATAATGTTTAAGCAAATAAATCTTCATTCATTCATATTTTTATAGGTTCAGTAATGCTCTGCGTAATAAGCTGCTAGCAGTGAGTCTGTTTCTTTTTTTTGCAGCTTATCCTTTAATAGATAGCGCCGCCGTGAGGTTCCGGCAGAGTAGAATACATTTGTCACCAACACCTACACTTCCCGTGGGTGTCGTAAGAGGCGACTTAGGGACTACACATTGAACAGGGAACGGGCAGCAGTGCTCTCTGATACAGTAACCTTTCAATCTGCGATCTCCAACCCGCCTGCCAAGCGTGGAATTTATGGCAAAACCCTCCACTAAAGTGGAGGAGGCTCATAGTCCAGCAGTGGACTGTAACGGGCCGTTGATTTTGATTTGATAGCGCCTTGTTGTTAAAATATTTTAAAGTCTTATATTTTTCGGAACATATCATATTATGCCGGGATGACGGCCTATTTTAACTGTTGAAACAATCCAAAAAAGGTTTGGAATTATGCGTTAATTTGCTATCAGCAGGCGGTCTGTCCGTAAAAGGGTCGAGTGCGTTCGAAGCGATGATATACCGGTTGAGATGGTCTTCTTGAGGAAGAAATCATCTGCATCGTGTGGGTTGTAAGGACGACTCATAAAGAGCAGATAAATATAATACTGGCCTCGATTCGGGATGTCGTGCTCTAATTCTAATTTTAAAATCCAGCTATCCTTTTCGTTTTTATGACCAATGAAAGAGAGGTGATGAACGAATGATATTAATTTGAACGAATGATAACCTAAAATAAGGGCATAGCTGTCAGTTTAAGAGATTTTTAAGTCGCATGTTTTAAGTGCTCTTTAAAATTGTGCAATCGACACGGCCATAAGGTTCAAATTCAATGTTTGACAGCTCTAATATTAGAATGGCTGTCTTCTGTCCCTTTTCAATCTTTAAAAGGTGAAAAGGACGGACGAACTTAAATTAAGAATTAGAGCGTGACAGTGAGAGTTAGCCTCAATATAATATTATATCTTAGCTTTTACTTGCACTCAGACATTCCGAAGTCAGGATCGCATCATAACACTTCTCGGCTCCTCACAGCGGGTTATCACACTCATGAGTTGAGAAAAAAAAAGTAATGGTAGAACCTTAAATGTCTGGTAAACCATGAAATGGGCGCCTCTTACATTTTGTTGTTTTATTTCGGTTTTCAATTCGATTAAATGCGTTCAAGAACGTGTAATTGGAGGTGAGTTTTTGTTCTTTTTGTTTTTATAAGTTTACCAGCCGTCTGCCCGCGGCTACGCTCGCGTTATGTAAGATTTTCAAACTATCTCTATTCCAAATTTCATCCTAATCCGTTATATCAATACATCCGCACATACACACTTTCGCGTTTATAATATTAGTAAGGATGATCTGTTTTTTTTTATGAATAGCGATTTGCAACATGCAACTTTTTGGAGTGATAGAGGAGAGGCCCTTGCCCAGCTGTGGGACACAAAATAGGCTCATAAAAAAAACCTTTTGGCAAAGGTTAGCTACCTTACCTTCTGAACAAAAATGGAATCCTTAACTAATACTATAGTGTTAGCTAAATAGCGATAAACTACCAAGTCATCATCATCAGGAGGCAGAGCTTCTCCAGTTTGAAATGAAGCGGCCCACCACTTATTGACCGAGCGAGCGAAGCGTCTCTGTTTCAGCTTGGCCAAATTTGCTTTTGTATGTCCATCTGTTTGTTTGTTTCACTCTATAGGTCGCGTTTCTCAACCGATTCTCGTGAAATTTTGTGAGCAGGTTCGATAAATTAATCGATTTTTTTTCACGAGTCAGTTTTTGGAAAATTTTAAAAATGACGGAGTTATGGGGGTTGCCAGCTTACAAGCTCTACCGCTGAGGCTGTTTTCATCTACAGGTCACATTTCTTATTCAATAAAATAAAATAAGATAAAAAAAAAAAAAAACAAAATAAAATGAAATAAAGATTAAATATTAAAAGAAATTAAACATGAAAAGATATACAGACTCGCGAGGTCCACTAGTTGTTTTAGATGTGCAAGTGCAATATTAACAACGACACTTCATCTGTGTGGGAGCATCGGCTGTTTGTTACGTGAACTACATCATGGTCAAACAGAAAAACTTAAACCTAAAACAACAAAATTGTATGTGTAAATGCGGTGGTGGGGCGCGTCGTTTCAGCCTGGACTAGTGGGTCAGCCCATGAAACTGAACAACTGAACAACTTTAGTTCCAGAAGTTCCACAAAATCTCAAAAAAAAAATTGGGCTCTTCATACGAACTGATTAACTTATTGAGTCAATTTGAAAAAAATTTAAGTAAAAAATTGTGGAACAAAAGTTGTTCAGTTTCATGGGCTGACCCCCCTACCCGAGAGGTTTTGCGTTACTTTGCTAACAAGTTGTATGAGTATGAGCCTCCTCCGCTTAAGTGGAG